>CM070686.1:26667981-27867981 GCA_036346265.1 Melocanna baccifera | reverse complement strand
ACCGGACATCACTCCGGCCCCAGCAGGCATCTCCAGCTGCGGGTCGCCCAATTCGTCGACATGACGGCAACCCCGGTGCTGGAGAAGAGCACAGACCAGGCACACAGTCACGTAGGAGCAGTGATTGCTAATGGACGTCGCGGATGCCTGAGGAAGATCGGTTGCTTCCCCAATCCGTCGAAGTACCCGTGAAAGCTCTTCAAGTCCGAGTGAGCGGGGCGGCACCTCGGCAATGAGGTTTTCAAGGGTACCCTCCACGGCCAGCATAGCATCCCATGCCGTCACCGAGTTAGCACCCAGCGCCTGATCCTGCTCCCTTAGAGCCACAGCAAGGCGGCCATTCTCCTCCTCCAGCCCGGCAACCTGCCAGAGCAGGCCGTCTCTCTCCTCCACTGCTGCCTACCGAGCTGATGCCACAAGCTCCGTGGCATATGCGACGGCCCCCGCGCGTTCCGCTTTCAAGCACCGTAGGCGGTCGTCCTTAGCGGAATGCGCCTCCTCCGACGCGCGAAGGGCTTCTTCGACAGCGCGCAGCCGGTCCTCCAAGGCCTCCCGTTCCTGGACATGGGCCACCTGCAGCGCCCGGCTAAGGGCAAAGGTCTACACGATAAACCGATCAGTACACCTTCCAAGGGCCATGCGTTGCTCAGGTCAGATGCTCACCCTCATCTCGGAGACCTCTAGCACTCTCCCTAGCAGCCCTGACCCGCAAGCCTGCAGCGCATAGCGGTCTAGGCTTGCGGTCGCGCTATCCGCGGCCCCCTGCCATGTTGCCAGCACCTCTACCCGAGGGATGAAGTCCGCTAGACGCCGGGCGGCATCCGCGACGATAGCTTCGGCGGCGCCGGACGTACCTTCCGGGCGAATGCCCCCGTGCTCCAAGAACTGCCCAAGTTCGGGAACCCATGTTGTTGCAAGGGGACATGGTGGTCAGCCCTACAAAGGCACAACGAATCACACCAACCAATGTAAGTTTACCTTCAGCCCCGCTCGAATTCGCAAGGATCTCGGCATCCCCAGCCACCCCGTCAGGTGGGGGGACCTCTGTGTCAGAGCTCAGCTCCACCAAGCCCTCGCCCCCGGCGGCCGCAGACCTGATTGGGGCCACGGGAGCACCGAGGCACTCGGTGTCTGAGTCGGAGTCCCATAGCGCTCTGACCTTGCTCGCTACAACGACCCCCCTCGCCGAACGCAGGGGCGATTGTGTGCGGAGCCGCTTCGCCTTCGGGGAACAAGAGGGCAGCCTCGCCTTGGCAACCGCCGTAGGAGGAAGTTCCACCGTGGCAGGAGCGGACTTCGCCCCAGCATCCTTCGCGGGCGGCGGCTCCGCCTCAACGCTAGCTGGCGGCGAAGCAGCCCCCGCGCTCGTCTCCAAGTCGGCATGATTCGCCGAGTCGGCACCCACGCCCGCTGGTACTCCCTCCCCCACGGAACCGCGGAGAGATGGACTCGCGGCCGGAACACCGCGCTTTGGCACCCTAATGCCGCGCACGCGGTTCAGCCACCCCAGACCTACCTCCGCAGTCGCAGCTACGCGCAGTATGTGTTCCCTGGTCGTGTACGGTCCGAGGAACGCAACCACTGCACGCTCCATGTCTTCCAAGGAAGCACCTGCGAGGGGCATGCGGGTACATTGTAAAAACAACAGCCCCGAGGAGTACCACACAAAAACAAGCTCCAGCGCAACTTACGCGGACCGGAGGGTCTCAGCAGTGAAGACACGGACGGGCGGATGTTGTCACGCTGAAGACTCCAAGGAGTAACACGCCACTCCGCGGCAAGTGGTGCCACGCCGTACATGACGAACTCCTCAGCGAGGTCGCGCATGTTGAACTGGGTGGTGATCCCCACAAGCTTCTGCGCTATTCGCTCATCCTCGTCATCTATTGGCGGGCCGGGCGTGGTGTTAACTGCCACCGGCCGCCCCGAACACTCAAGGCCGCTATCGCTCGCCACGCGATGGTAGAACCATCGCCTCGTCCAGTCCGGCTCCCACTCCGCCCGACTCAACTCCGTGGGAAAAATCTTCTCGCACTGCGGGCGCAAGACAAGGTCGACGCTGCCGAAACCGGGCCACGCCCCGTCCCCCTGATCCTCTGGCACACACCGCACGTCGTGGAGGAACGCGAACTGTGACATGGTCGGCCAGCACACCTCCGAGCGCAGCGCCCAGCTGTACACGGCAAGACGGGCTATCACATTTGGCGTTATCTACGCCAGCTCAAGCCCCAAAGCCCGTAGGACGTCCCCAACAAGTCAGGCGGCCGGAATGCGCAACCCAGCCTTGAAGTAGGTGATGAACATGATCACCTCCGACATTTCAGGGCGCGGCTCGGTCTCATCGCTCGCGGGCAGTCGCACTTCCCGGCGGTCCGACAACTTCCCCTCACGAAGGAGGCAGCAAGGAAGACAGGAAATTGGGGCGTGCTGGGGTGTGACGCGCAGGAGCTAGAATGTCAGGCGACGAAAGTTCAGGTGGCATAACGCAAGGGGTATTTAAAACCCCTGCATCTCCTACGCCATCGGTGAGCATAATTGCTGGGAGGCGAACCGCCCACCTTCCCACGATCGAGACCGTGGTGGCACACTTACCCATGCGCGCCAGGCCCGGTCAAGCGACAGTCGTATCAAAGGGCCTGACAGCGCATGGCGCGCCAATAGCGCCCCACCACGCGTCCGCTCGGGAATCTATACAAAGCAACCAAGCTCTGCCTTCGAGCCTTCGACGACATCTTCACCTCCGCAAGGCAGCCCCGGGTCTACCCCGGCTTCGACGCGCACTCGCGCGCCGGAGCGGCAAGCCCGGAGCCGCCTCCCATTTTGCAGGGCGCTCGCGGAGCAGACCATTCAGCGGAGCCCGTGCCGATCGACGCAAGCCAGCCAGTCACGGGGGGCGTCATGACCAAAGCGCGCACAAGACGCGCTGGTCAGCTCCTTCCCCCGCAGGCGCACCGCGGCCGGTGATTGCTGAATATTCCGCTCGAGAATAGGCCTCCTTCAGTTCATCAACATGGCAATATTCTTCTGCATGTTCATGAACTGAAGAAGGCATATTTTCGAAGTCAAGATCACCCCAGCTACACCCCAAAGGCGCTACAACCATGACATTTGTTGCACATCATATCTTTTCACTCTTAACACAACCGTTTTCACACCCTAATGTGTCCTATGCCTTCCCATGAATGCTAGGTTGCAGAGAGCGCTGCTGCAGCAGGTCAGTCGGAAGGACTCCACACTGATCGACACGAAGCCAGCTACCAGAAAGGCGCACGCACTTGTGGTCACCCGACCGCACGCGGAGCCCCGGCCACCATCACCTCGGGACGTCGCTCACGCGTAGGCGACGTCCCAACCCCCCACGCCTGCCTGCTCCTCCCGCATCGACGAGGTCCCTGCCTCCGCAGCGCAACTGTGACTCCGCTAGCGACCACCCAGCACACGACTTCGACATCGACTCCGCTGTGGACCCGTGGCTTCAACCCCGCGAAGCCACGAGGAGCTACATGTGCCATGTCATCTTCGCCCACAATCACACAACATCACAGGCCGCAGGGATGGAGGGGGTCAAAGGGCTCGGCAACATGTCTTCGGTCTGTGAAGCCCTTCACCATGAGAGGCTCCTGTTGTAGGGGTGGCCCCCACCTAAACCCATCTAGCCTGCTGGAAGGTTGTAAGTCCCAAGCGGGACATGCGCAATGACATGAATGCCCCCAAAAGGAGGCTCGATATAAGGTTACGGGTGTAAAGATGCTCCTTACGAGGGCGTGCATATATGTATCGTATTGAGCCCTTGGGAAAGACCAAGAGGACATTTGCTCACCTAACTCTCCACTACCATACACCTCTCTCTCTCTGTTTGGTCTGTAGCCACAACACCCAGGAAAAGCTAGTGCACACAGGGTCAACAGTAATGTATATCATGCAAAATCACCACAAAATATTATTAATTGAAGGTACGGCCTTATGGACAAGTCTTACAATAAAATGGCACAAGGCCAACTGAAAAAAAGAAGCAGCGGAAAACAATAAAGGTAGCAGATCAGCCCATTCAGCCTCCCACAGGCGAATGACTGTAACACGCATCCTACTCGCTGAAGTAGTCCTCACCGTCGTAGTCGCCATCGAAGTCTGGCAACAGATCTTAGAAAGGTGAGTACATAAAGTACTCCCAAGGTAAGCACATTACGTACTTACGCAAGTTACACTAGGAATTTTAACAGAGTGGATGCATGCATAAGGATAACAAAGGAAAGCTTAACAAGTTATTTGTATGAAAGGTGGTATTTGAATTTTAAATACAATAATGTAAGTACGAAAGCTGAATTTTAATACAATATACGAAACAATGTTCGAAACAAGAATTTCATTAGTGTAGGCTCCGACCTACACTAACCTAACCACGGGAATCCACTCGGACCATTATCAAAACCACTGTTGTTTTGTCAAAACCAAGTTTTATAAAATCAAGTCTAATCTGTGAAGACTCTACTCTTCATGACCGTGAACATGGCTATCCAGGATAGGTTTTTAACTTTGTAGAGGTTCCCTCTCACTTGAGCCACGCGATAAACACACTTCTTTAGGTGTGCAACGGAGAGTTTATGACAAGGCTGTTCCAATGATCCATAGCCAAAATAATCACGCCGCCACTAAGGTTTCACCACAACTCGAATCTACGAGTTGGAGCCCCCTCTGGTGCCATGTGAGACTTCCGCGGCCTACGCCACGCTCACATTCAGCCTATAGCGAAACTATATTTGAAACTTTACAAATTATTTAGCTAGGTCTGTCCCATACCGGACTTGTGGTAGTACGAAAAGACTTTGTAAAATGAATCACAGAAACGGTCCTTAATCCGACTTAGGCTCAATCCACATACCCACATGCACGAAAGTCAACCAGGTATCACCAAACACGAGGCATGCCGGCACCCACCACCTAACCATTAACCTAAGTCAAAATCATAAGTTTCTATTTCTATTTTTAAACCATTTCATAAACTCTCCTTGACTCACCGAAGTCAAGAATTCATTTTCCAAAACTGTTATTTCATGTGAAATAGTTGATCCCACCTAAAGTTATACTAAGCCAGGCTAAGCATTTCTATAAAATTTCTAGTCAATACTATGGTACTAACTAGTTTTCATCTAGGGTGACAAGGTATATGAATTCGAGATTCAAATTGGCTATAATCAAAGGATCGCGGGCATAACTAATATTTAAATCAATTTTAAATTACGTTTGAATAAAGTACGCATGCATATACAGTAAAACAATATAAATAATTTTAAATAATAGGGTCAACATGGTCAAAGGTGTAACTTGCCTTGATCGAAGTGCTGCTGGGAATCGTCGTCGAAATCGAACTCTCCGGAATCGTCAAAATCTAACGTAAAGAGCCAATTCAAAAGAAATTCAAAAACAAAATTTAAATAAATTCAAAAATTCAAAAGGATGCTAGAATTGGAAAGTTCATGATTTTAGAAAAAAATTAGAAATTTGAACGGGTCAAATTGGAGTTAAAATGAAGTTATAGCCTTTCAAAGTTTTATTGCGTTAGCACGATGTCAGCCCTGATAAATAAATAACTGGAGTGAAGCTGACATGTGGGCCCGGTCTACGGTGGACTGAGTCCACGGACCGGACCGTGCTGAGGTGGCACACGGGTGAGCGGGCGCGCGACGTGGCGCTGGCGTGGCCGTTTGGGGCGGACGTGGCGCCTGTGTGGTAGCCACGTCGGCTACTACGTCAGCGCAGCCAGCTGACGTGGCGCGCCGGCCGGCGGCGGCGCTCGGGGACCAATGGTCACCGGCGAACCAGGGGGCGGTGGCGCCGGTCGACGGCACCAAAAGGTGGAGGAGATCACGGGGAACACGAGGATACCTTCCACGGGTTCCGAGGGTGGCCGGAGCGTTGAGTCAGCGGACAGGGCGGTGATCGAAGGAGGCTTCACGGCGGCGGAGGTGCTCCAGTGGTGCAAATATTCGGAGGAGGGGTGGCTAATGATCGCCGCGGGACAAGGGAGGTCAGAGCAGCATCGGTGAGGCACGGGACAGCCTGTGGCGGTGGCGATTGCCCATCGGAGTTGGGGAAGCCAACGGAGAGGAAAACGAGCTCGGGGAGGCTCTGGTGCTCAGTTGCTTGAATTGAGAGGTGAGGGAGGGGCGGTGTGTCGAAGAGGAGCTCAAGGTGTGCCTTTTATAAGCTGAGGAGGGGAGTAATGGGCGCGCTCAACCCGCCGGAATTGAAACTGCCACAAAAAATCAATGCGATGATGCACAAAGGCGTAATTGGGGCAATTATGGCTGTATTAGGTGCGGGGAAATGGCAATTTGAATTTGCATCAGTGTGGGAGGGAATTCGGGAAGGAAACCAAACCAATTAAAGCTTTGGTTTCGACATCAATGGCGGCAGCGGAGCGGCGATCGTGCGGGGAAGAAAGGAAAGGGGCGAGGAAGACGGAGCTGACAGGGAGGGCCCATCGGTCAGCGAGAGAGAACAAAAGGAAAGAGGCGGGGTGACGGTTAGATGCGCGACAAGTGGCAAAGGGGAAGGATGCGGGCTGCTGGATCCGGGCGAACCATTAAGTGAGAGGGAATGGCCAGGATTCAATCCGGCAACGGGGATGAAATCAGAGTCGTTTAGGCGAGGCCGAAGGGTGTAAGTGGTAGGGAGCGGACGAGATTCGGTACGGCAACGGGGGATGGGAGAGGGGAGCGAGCGAAGCGATAAGTGGCTGCGGGGTGGCTGGGATTGAATCGGGCGGAGAGGTGGGTGGTCGGATTTGCGACACTTAGAGAGAGCGAAGGCGGGGCGAATGGGTAAGTGAAGATGGGTGGTTGAGATTAGATCCGGCGGTGGGGAAGGCTCCGATGGGTGACACGCGGCAGCCCGAGAGGGTTTTTGGATTTAATTCTTTTTAAAGATATTCCAGAAATGGTTAAGAGGCTTTAAAAGCTCAAAAAATACCAAATAAATTTTGAAAATTTTAGAAAAATTCAGAGAACCTTCTGGAACTATTTTAAACTTAATAAAAATATTTTCAACCCAAGTTGATTTTTATATTTTGCAAAAACACCATTTACTTTTAAAATGAGAGTTTTAAATCTTTATAAATTTTTGAAAATTACTATAATTTCATATTTGAAATTAGGAAAATGAATTGCATTTATTTTGACCTTTGTAAAATGAAATACTTTTATTTTGACTTTTATAAAATAGAAATGTTAATTTTCTCAGTTCAGGGCTTGGAATAAATTCCAGGAAAATCAAATAAATTCCAGAAAACACTTTAAATAGAAATGAAATTTTTGGGATGTTACATTCACCATCTCTGATTTTGCGAAAATGATAGTCATTCGCCATATGATCATCTTTTCCGCACACAAAGCAGGTGATGTCCTTCAAATCATTTTTCTCAGTTTTCTTCTTCTTAAAGCTAGTTGTCTTGTTTGATTTGTTGGATTTGTACTTCTTTGCTACAGTCTTTCTCTCAATGAAGTTTGCATTGTTCTGGCCAGAGGTGCTTGGTGCATCCTTTGCTCGTGCTTTTTCTTCCACATCGAGGGCAGCAATGAGATCCTCTACAGAAATATCTTCCCTCTTGTGATTCAGGCTAGTGGCAAATTCCCTCCAAGAAGGAGGGAGTTTAGCAACAATGCCTGCAGCCACAAACTTTGGAGGCAACACACAGCCTAGGTGCGCAATCTTACTAACTAGTAGCTGGAGGTCATGAGCTTGTCCAACTATGGACTTAGCCTCATCCATGCTAAAGTCAAAAAATTGCTCACACATGTAGAGCCAGCGACCAGCCTCTGCATATTTGTGCTCTAGTACATCCCACAACTCTGTGGCAGACTTGTAGTCCAAGTATACATTGTAGAGCTGATCTGTCAGAACAGTCAGAATGCAACCAAGAGCAGTGTTGTTTACACTATCAAATTGCATATACTACTCAATCGTAAATAGATACTGTGGGTGGACAACCCACCACAGCCCCAAAGATATAAGCTAAAACTTGATTCTAGGCTACCAACTACGAAAATTCTGATCACAAAACCTCTCAGGTTTCATCGCATCAGAAGCGCTAACCATTTCTGTATTGCAACAAATCTCATAATAAGGTTTCTGGATTGTTGAACATGTAGGCAATATTTTAATTCCAAATTTTAGTAGGAGACAAAAACAATATACTAGTGATGCACAACTAATTACTAATAGCAGGCTATTCATCATACTTCAGAGTATACGTAAGAAAAAATATAGTATCAAAGTCGTACGAACACATGAACAACTTACTGTTGGACTTGATGAAGAGCAGGAAGCAGCGCAGGCGTGATGCAGTGAAGATACATTGTAGTGCAGGGTGTAGTAGGAGCGGTCGCGCAAATGCGCTGCCCAGAAACCTTATTGTCGCCCCGTGCAGGTTCTCTCTGTGACAATGGTTCGGAGATCCCGCTCTCCTCTCTTACCGGTGCACGCCGAGAAGAAAGGTCGACGAGGTTCGAGTGCTCAACACTTCGTACAAGAGTGGAAGAAGACAATGGGAGAAAGGAATGGAGGAGTTCAGTTCCAAACCTAGACGTCTCTAGGACTTTTATAGACGTGATAATTACTTTCTAGTAACTGACGCCATTAGACTAAAATAATATTCAAGTAACTAACTCCATTATTCATTGGTAACTACTCATACTCAAACCAAATATTTAAGCAGTCTCACTACTAGTCAAAAGAAGTAACCGACTCCATTATTCACTGGTAACTGCTGATATTCAAATAAAATTAATGAAAATTAAGTAATTTCATGACCAGTCAAAAAGAGAGAGACGGTACAAGGTTTAGCAAAATAAGGCAGACATAGTCTACCAAGTGGCGCGCCACATCATGGCGCGGTCGTAAGTCACAAGTCATACGATTTTCATGTGAAAATACGTGAATACGCGCGCGCGTGCACGTGTGTGTTTAGCCAAAGCCATCCTCATGCCATCTACTTCCATAATTCAAAGAGTGGCATGGACTCCACCTTATAAATTAGTCTCCCCCACCTTGCCTTAACAATATGGTACTAAACCTTACATGCTTTGGAATTAATAAAATGGGCCTCAATTTGTGGGCCTATTTCTAACATAAATAACTAATAAAATGATCGATGCGTAAATGGTTGCTGATAGCTACAGAGTACATACCTACACTCCTACAGTGTTTGCAATAATGGTAGAGAGATCGATCGCTCAACCTGCAATTAGTTGTCTCGCATGTTGCGAGTAGCTAGCCACTAATAAGGAGTGGCAACAAGTAAGCTATCTACCTATGTAGTTAATTCAAATAAAGTAATATCTATCTGTAGTTAATTCAAATAAATTAAGAAACAACTACTTGCTGTGGTTCGTAAGCGTGCACGTTAGGCTTTGGTAAATTATGTTGCTTCTTGCTTATCACATACTGTAGGACCAAAGAAGGCAACAGAGGGGGGTGAATGGTGTCAAGATTCTATACTCAAACACCTACAGAGGTGGAGAACATAGAATCTCCAGCTAAAAATCACTCTAATTGACCCAAATCAATAAAACTTGGAACCAAACCCTTCCAGGCGGTCTGACCGGCGTGCAAATGGCGGTCTGACCGCTCCGGGCGATCTTACCGGCCTTATAACGGTGGTCTTTAAAGGAATACGCGTAGGCTACGGAAGCAGAAAATAAAACTTTTCTACCGCGCACCCAAGAACATCATGCTAAGGAAGGATCATGGATCGTTACCACTTAGACGCCGCTTGTGCAATGAAGATGAATTGGAAACCGATCCAATCACGCGCGTCGAGGTAGTAGTGGAAGTAGCCGATCGTCCCGAACAGATCGTCTCTCCACGCACGCCGATCAAGATCGCAACGAGCAGCGCCCACCGTATCCACACGTCCGGGTGGAACGCCGATCGCGAGTGTACTAGCACTCGTGAGCAGCTAGGGTTTGGCTCGGGAGGTGGCGGCTAGGGTTTTGCTAGATGTTAACAGGACACTTCCTCCGCCCCTTGCCTCCATATATATAGACCTCCTCACGTGGGCCTCGTGGACCGAGGCCCAATAGGAGTCTATTCGGATCTCTATCCGAATTGAGCCCATATCCGAATCATATTCGAATTAGTGTTCCAACCCGTTAAGCGTGCGACCCTATAGGTTCACGTATACTTGGTCGTGACCCGGAAACGCCTTTCCGGTTACCATGTTAATAGCGGTCTCTAGTAAGACATATTAACCCCAAAGTATATGTAAAGATCATATCGGCTGAACCTGTAATGTCCTCTCATGTACGAATCCCTTTGCCTCACGATATAGATTGAGCTCAAGGCGAGACCTGTGTCATCCTCTTAATAGCTCAATCACTCTCTCGATTCCGTGATGGATTATAAACTCGTGATTGACTCCTCAATCACCTTGGCATGGCCATGCACTTTCATAATCCATTACATCGAGGGGCCCAGAGATATCTCTCCCATAAGGAGGGGCAAATTCTATCTTGATCATTCACATCCCACTACATGTTTCATGGCAAACCCGAAGACTACTTTTATGACTACCCAGTTACGGAGTAGTGATTAGTAGTCCCAAAATAAGCTACTACTCATGTTGGGAACCATGATGACCTCAAGTCTAAGGACTCTACATAAACACTACTTGAGACCAACTGATGACACATGGAATCTCTGCAGTGTCTCATGGCAGGTCTATCCAACATATGTTCACTAACACATGTCCATATTATTGATTTGGTATCACCATACCATGATCCATGAGACATGATCATCAATCAATACATATGCTGATCTTTGTCTTTGAATCATATTTGTTCCTCATATGATATACGATCAGGGATCATTTAGAAATAGCAACATCTTAGTATTTAAGAGTCTCATGAATAAGTCACATACTCATTGATCAATAATGATGATGTCTATTCCAAGGAACAAAGTAATGTATCATAAACATAGTATGTGATATATACAACATCTCCATGTTGCCTCTAGGGCATATCACTAACAGTCTCCCACTTGCACTAGAGTCAACCATGTAGGTATCTAATACCCATTGCCCTAGTGTGAGCCTCATGCTTTGGCTTGGGAAGCGGCTTTGTCAACGGATCTGCAATGTTCAAATCCGTTTGTACTTTGCATATCTTCACATCGCCTCTCTCCACTATCTCGCGGATGAGATGAAATCGCCGTAAAATGTGCTTGGACTTCTAGTGCGATCTAGGCTCCTTGGCTTGTGCAATGGCCCCACTATTGTCACAGTAGAGGTCCATTGGGCTGGAGGCACTAGCCATCACACCAAGCTCAGAAATAAATTTCTTGATCCAAACAGCCTCTTTGGCAGCTTCAGAAGCTGCTATGTACTCGGCTTCTGTTGTAGAATCAGCAACCGTCACGCTTGGAACTCTTCCACTTACCGCACCGCCATTCAGTGAACACAAATCCAGTTGCGATCTAAAATCATCTTTGTCGGTTTGGAAGCTAGCATCGGTGTAACCATTTACAACGAGCTCTTCCTCACCTCCATAGACAAGGAACACATCTTTAGTTCTTCTCAAGTACTTCAAGATGTTCTTTACGGCAATCCAGGTGACTTTCACTGGATCTCGATCGGTATCTACTCGTAGCACTTAAAGCATCTGAAACATCCGGACGTGTACAAAGCATGGCATACATAATGGACCCAATAGCCGAAGCATATGGAATCGCATTCATTTTATCCCGCTCATCAGGTGTACTAGGACACTGATTCTTGCTAAGATTTATACCATGTGACATAGGTAGAAAACCTTTCTTAGAATCATGCATGTTGAACCTTTTCAACACCTTGTCAATGTACATATCTTGGCTTAATCCAATTAGCCTTTTGATCTATCTCTATAGATCTTGATGCCAGAATATATCTGCCTCTCCTAAGTCTTTCATAGAGAAACTATTTTTAATGAAGACTTATGATTCGAGCAAAGGAATGTCATTTCCGATCAGTAATATGTCATCCACATATAAGACCAGAAATACGAGTGCGCTCCCACTAGCCTTTTTGTAAACACAAGGCTCTTCTTCGTTCTTGATGAAACCAAACCCTTTGATTACTTCATCAAAACGAATGTTCCAACTCCGAGATGCCTGCTTTAATCCATAAATGGATCTTTGGAGCTTGCATATCTTTCCAATCGATTGCGGATCGACAAAACCGTGGGCTGTGTCATGTACACATCCTCACTCAGATTTCCATTAAGGAAAGCTGTTTTGACATCCATTTGCCATATTTCATAGTCGAAATATGCAGCAATCGCTAGAATGATCCGAATAGACTTTAGCATTGCGACGGGCGAAAAAGTTTCATCATAATCAATACCTTGAATTTGTTTGAAACCTTTGGCCACCAATCGCGCTTTATAGATGTGAACATTTCCATCTATGTCTATCTTTTTCTTGAAAACCCATTTGCATTCAATGGTTTTAACACCATCAGGTGGATCAACCAAGTTCCAAACTTGATTACTATGCATGGATTCAATTTCGGATCTCATGGCTTCAAGCCATTTCTCAGAGTCTGGTCCCACCATCGCTTCTTCATAGGTCTTAGGCTCATCATTGTCTAACAACAAAATGTCCCTTTGTTGAGTAGTCAAGAACATGTACCTCTCAGGTGCACGACGTGACCTTTCTGACCTACGTGGTGCTGGTGTGTCCACAACAGGTTCTTCAACAGTTTGTTCATCCTGTTGTGGTTCTGTAGGAACGTTATCAGGTGTTTCTTGAATTTCTTCAAGTTGCACTGTGCTCCCACTATCCCTTCTTGAGAGAAACTCTTTCTCTAAGAAGACACCATGCCGGGCGACAAACACTTTGCCTTCTCCTCGATTATAAAAGTAATATCCTTTTGTTTCCTTAGGATACCCGATAAAGAAGCATTTATCAGATTTAGGAGTGAGCTTATCAGATTGTAAACGTTTTACATAAGCCTCACATCCCCAAATCTTAAGAAAAGACAAGCTAGGACGTTGTCCTGTCCACATCTCATATGGTGTCTTTTCTACTGATTTTGATGGAACCCTGTTTAGTGTGAACGCGGCTGTTTCAAGAGCGTACCCCCAAAAAGACAACGGAAGATCACTTTGGCTCATCATGGAGCGCACCATATCTAATAAGGTGCGATTTCTCCGTTCAGATACCCCATTCCATTGAGGTGTTCCTGGCGGAGTCAATTGTGGAACAATTCCACAATCCTTTAGATGATTGCCAAACTCATGGCTCAAATACTCGCCTCCACGATCGATCGTAGAAACTTGATTGTCTTGCCTAAATGATTTTGCACTTCATTTTGGAATTCTTTGAACTTTTCAAAGGATTCGGACTTATGCTTCATCAGGTAGATATACCCATATCTACTAAAGTCATCAGTAAAAGTTATAAAGTACTGAAAACCACCTCTGGCTGTTAAGCTCATTGGTCCACATACATCAGTATGTACAAGTGCCAATAAGTCATTTGCCCGTTCACCTTGACCGGTGAAAGGTGCCTTTGTCATCTTGCCAAGTAAACAAGATTCGCATGTCTCTAATGATTCAAAATCAAATGAGTGCGAATACCATCTCTATGGAGCTTACGCATGCGTTTCTCATTTATGTGACCTAGCGGCGATGCCAAATAAACGTGGGATTCAAATCATTCGGACGTTGCCTCTTTGCATTAATGTTATAGACCGGTGACCCTTCAAGAGTAAGAACGTATAACCCATTCACCAATGGAGTATGACAATAGAACATATCTTTGAAATAAAGAGAACAACCATTGTCCATAGATTTAAAGTCATAACCTACGCTTGCAAACATGAAGCGAAATAATGTTCTTTGAAAGAGATGGAACACAATAACAATTATTCAATTCCAAAACTAATCCGAAGGTAAAGACAATGGCATGGTGCCAACAGCTACCGCAGCAACTTTTGCTCCATTGCCAACGCGAAGATCCACTTCGCTCCTCCTCAAACTTCTACTTCTTATTAGCCCTCGCAACGATTTGCAAATGTGAGCAACCGATCCGGTATCAAATACCCAAGAATTAGTGGAAGAAGTAGCAAGATTGATTTCTATAACATTAATACCAGAGTGGAAGTCATACTTCCTTCTTCTTCTCAAGATCCTCCAAGTACTTTGGGCGTTCCTTTTCCAATGTCACGATTGCTTACAGTAGTAACAATCGCATCGAGATGAGCATCGCCCTTCTTGTCTTTCTTGGCCTTAGAATTGCTCGCGATCGCATCAGGAGCTTTCTTTCTTTTGACCGCGATTCTCTTGACATAGGGCTTGCCCTTGCCTTTCTGCATCATCATCACATGATTGCTGCTTTTCTTAATGCTTTCCTCGGCAGATTTTAGCATCCCATGCAACTCAGCCAGGGTCTTGTCCAGATTGTTCATGTGAAAGTTCATTATGAATGGCTCAAAGCTCGGGGGGAGCGACTGGAGAATCACATCAGTAGCCAACTCTTGGCTAAGAGGAAAACCAAGCTTTTCCGGACTCTCAATGTAGCCAATCATCTTAATCACATGAGGGTCGACGGATTCCCATACGCAAGCTCGCACGCAAATAAGGACTTTGAAGTATTGAACCTCTCAGCCCTTGCTTGGTTCTCAAACATACCACGTAGCCCCACAATGATATTGTAGGCATCTGTGTTCTCATATTGCTTCTGAAGCTCAGAGGACATTGTGGCAAGCATGAGACAGCTCACATCAAGGCAATCATTCGTGTGCTTCTCATAAGCTCTCCGTGCAGCCATAGTAGCATTATCAGGCAAGTCTTCGGGGTAAGGAGACTCAAGGACATACTCCTTGCGCTCTTGCTTGAGAACAATTCTCAAGTTGCGATACCAATCCAAAAGTTTGTTCCATTGAGTTTTCTTTCTCAAGAACAGATCGCAAATTAAAAGTCTTGGATGCGGCGTTAATGACATGATCTACAACACAAGAATATGCAAAGTTTAGCACTATGTTTATGTTCATCTTTTATTAAACTATTTAGCAAAAGACTCCCACTATGAGTTTTGCAACAAAACTCCTCTAAGTTACATAGTGGGTAAAGATCCTCATTTCACTAATTCCTAGTGAGCTTTGGCATCACGGCTAGAAAACTAGTGACATGGGTAAGCAACACTTTGCTAATCACATCCCTATGTGACTCTACTTTGGGTGACATCTGTATGCCTCGGCCCCAATCTATGCCCCAAGGTCCAAAACTATTTTGATAACCTTGTTAAGTAAACCAAATGCTTCCGCATGTAGATGTCCGACATCTACCCCAAATGATGATGATAACCGATGGCACTCTACTTTGGTAGACCTACCATGCGGTGATCATTATCTTTTGGTGCAGCATATGGAAGGGCATTAACACCTAATTTTAAGAGGGATTCTATCCTACCAAAGCAACATATCATTGCATAAGAATAAGATAGATAACATCATAGATAAACACATTTAACTGTGAAGTAGTATGGCCCAAAAATGGTGATATCCATCTCCAAGTAGGTGTAGACGATCTCCATCCTCCACATCACTCATTTAGGCCACCATGCTTAAAAGCTTGTAATCTCAAAACTAGGCTACTACCTATAATAGCTAGAAATTGAAGATTACAAAGATAGATTCAAGCATTAAGGTCGACACGCAGGTCGTTAAATACAACATATACAGCTAACAATAGCTGAAATAATCATGACACGCAGGCCATGAACGGATGTTACATGCATCACATACATCTCATACACTCAAATAAGTTGTAGGGCCATACTATTCACATCATTCTCTGCAAAAACAAGTTAGACGTAGAACCGCATTCTACCTAACGATGTGAACCCAAGACGCTATACAAGGGGGGGATACACACGGCGGTCCCTTATCGAGCCGATCAAATCAACCCAAATCCGAGCCATTCAAAATGTCTCAATTTTCATTAGATCAATCATATTGATCATCGCGATCGGTATACTTGAGGAGACCACAACACAAGACCTCGATCTGTTGGCTCGATCATCGATTGTGCGCGTGATTAGCCCCGATGGTGATTCCGGCCGGTAGGGGCAAGTCGCGCGTACATCAAAGAAGGAGCACGAACTAATCTTTTTTGGCCTTATGATGCTATCAACTCATACCTATTTCAACCCCTTATGACCGATTGATCTCATCAACCCGTGCTACGACTTAGGCGTAATAGATCCAATCTACTACTATCGCATATCAACATATGCGCTGATCCAGATTGCAAACTAAGCAAGATGGCTCGATACCACTAAAGGAATACGCGTAGGCTACGAGGCGAAAACAAAACTTTTCTACCGCGCACCCAAGAACATCATGCTAAGGAAGGATCATGGATCGTTACCACTTAGACGCAGCGCAAGCGAAGATGAATTGGAAACCGATCCAATCACGCGTCGAGGTAGTAGTGGAAGTAGCCGATCGTCCGAACAGATCGTCTCCTCCACGCACGCCGATCAGCATCGCAACGAGCAGCGCCTCCACCGGTATCCACACGCCCGGGGTGAACGCCGATCGCGAGTGTACTAGCACTCGTGAGCGGCTAGGGTTTGGCTCGGGAGGTGGCGGCTAGGGTTTTGCTAGATGTTAACAGGACACTTCCTCCGCCCCTTGCCTCCATATATAGACCTCCTCACGTGGGCCTCGTGGACCGAGGCCCAATAGGAGTCTATTCGGATCTCTATCCGAATTGAGCCCATATCCGAATCATATTCGAATTAGTGTTCCAACCCGTTAAGCGTGCGACCCTGTAGGTTCACGTATACTTGGTCGTGACCCGGAAACGCCTTTCCGGTTACCATGTTAATAGCGGTCTCTAGTAAGACATATTAACCCCAAAGTATATGTAAAGATCATATCATTTGAACTGTAATGTCCTCTCATGTACGAATCCCTTTGCCTCACGATATAGATTGAGCTCAAGGCGAGACCTGTGTCATCCTCTTAATAGCTCAATCACTCTCTCGATTCCGTGATGGATTATAAACTCGTGATTGACTCCTCAATCACCTTGGCATGGCCATGCACTTTCATAATCCATTACATCGAGGGGCCCAGAGATATCTCTCCCATAAGGAGGGGCAAATTCTATCTTGATCATTCACATCCCACTACATGTTTCATGGCAAACCCGAAGACTACTTTTATGACTACCCAGTTACGGAGTAGTGATTAGTAGTCCCAAAATAAGCTACTACTCATGTTGGGAACCATGATGACCTCAAGTCTAAGGACTCTACATAAACACTACTTGAGACCAACGATGACACATGGAATCTCTGCAGTGTCTCATGGCAGGTCTATCCAACATATGTTCACTAACACATGTCCATATTATTGATTTGGTATCACCATACCATGATCCATGAGACATGATCATCAATCAATACATATGCTGATCTTTGTCTTTGAATCATATTTGTTCCTCATATGATATACGATCAGGGATCATTTAGAAATAGCAACATCTTAGTATTTAAGAGTCTCATGAATAAGTCACATACTCATTGATCAATAATGATGATGTCTATTCCAAGGAACAAAGTAATGTATCATAAACATAGTATGTGATATATACAACATCTCCATGTTGCCTCTAGGGCATATCACTAACAGTCTTACCGTTGCTACAGTAAAATCAGGCGATGAATAGTATTTTTAACCTGATTTCAAATCTGAAAACCAAGAGAACTTTTGATCCGGAGATCCAAATGATATGAAATTTTGTATGAATGTTCTCTAGGTTATAGTGAACCTATTCCAAGAATTGATCATAAAAAATATGGTCAAAGATAGGACCTTTTTTAGTTTGTTGGAAGGTTGCACCAAAACCGAGCCAAAACCCTAATTTGAGAATCCAACTTGCTCGTGAGTATGTAACAGTCAAGATGGCTCTAGATGTATTCTCACATGTCACAGCAAGCTAGACCAAGGGCAAACAACTATCAAAAAACCTTAAAACAAGAAATCACACAAGGAGGCCTAAAACAAGCAAAATCGGGTTTCTTAATAAACTTGCTATAAAAGTGCCTAGATGATATGAGGTAGATTTTCACAAGTAATCTTCATATCTTTTACGTCCTTGGCATAACAAGATCAAGAAGAAAAACGGGAAGAGATCAACCCAACCATGACGAGAGCAAATCAATCCACATGGAGAAGATTCATCGAGATGATCAAGATTGATGTATTGCTTACTTGTGTTGGGTTTTACAGCCACTCCACCTTGGAGAACAAATAACACACAATGCACTCATCTCTTTAACCCTAACCCTAGACTTGAGAGCACATGAGAGATGGATTAGATGATCAACACAAGTCTCCATCCTAAATCTTTATATAGGAGGCCCAACTAGCCATTCCTAGCTCTAATGGATATAATCTACTTAGCACAATGGGGGAAACCTGTTAACCCCAACCACATGGGTTTTAACTCACACAAGTCACTTATACACGCTTTTCAAAGCGCATAAGCTTGAAACCATTAAGCATGTTCCGCTTGATCTAACTTGATCAAACCAACATCCTCTTGACCTAAATCGCTCTCCAAACGCCCTGCATGTGCCGCGGTTTTGATCCAAGGCGGATTCCAGTATTTTGGCCAATCTTACCAAAATATCCTTTCTTGACCGGGTCTTCATCTTTCATTGTAAGCAATCGTAATGCTTGCCACGTGTAGGTTCACCATTGGCTTGCCACATACCGGCAACTCTCTCCCACTCTGGTTCCACCGCCGTTCAAACTTGTCTTCAACATTTTCTATCTTTCTTGTGCCATACTTGAGCTCACCATGTCTCCCGGTATCCTTGACTGTTCTAGGCCTCGGCTCCTCCCTGAGTGTAGCCCCGATCCTCGTCGTCGATCATGGCGACTCCAAGCGTCCCTGCACATTCAAAGACAAAGAAATTGTTTCTAGGCACAAGTTCTTCACAACTTGACCCACATTAATTAAAACATGCTTCATACAACCTTAATGCAAAGACCCAGTTCCTCCTAACTCAACCCATGACTCAAAACACATAATCCTCAATTTCTACCAAAAAATAATTCTTTCAAAGAGCGATCTTTACAAAATCAAATAACTACTCCACAAACATTGCAATGGTTCATCACAACATTAAACAGGACCTTCTCACATGATCCTTCAATCTCCCCCTTAATGAACCCATTGGTAATACTCAAAAATGCGTATAGGAGGTAGTTCTAGACAAAGAAAAAGGAATTTGCAAAGAGAGCTCCAAATGGTCAAAAGAAGAATGCGATGAGCTAAAAATGACCATTTGAAACAGAAATAGAGTGAAGCTACTAAAGACAATAGATTTTTCA
Organism: Melocanna baccifera; assembly: GCA_036346265.1. Taxonomy (NCBI): domain Eukaryota; kingdom Viridiplantae; phylum Streptophyta; class Magnoliopsida; order Poales; family Poaceae; genus Melocanna; species Melocanna baccifera. The sequence goes on along the minus strand of CM070686.1, from coordinate 27,848,591 downwards.
CAAAAGCTTCAAAAACATCAAATGAGTCAAAAATCTCACTCTAGTTCCATATGAAAGAACAATTGTTCTACTTGACATTGCTTATGGTGAGAAGAGATTATAAGCTCCAACTTGTGGCAAAAGTTTACATAAAAACACTACAAATCATGCTCTAGATATGCATTTTTACCGATCTTTCTCCCCCTTTGACAATGAAGTCACCAAGATGCATAAAAGAAGATAGAGCATAAATAAAATGAAGTGACAATGAAGTGGCTGCATTTTTTATCATTTAGGAGCCATGAAAATTATCCAAAGTGACTCTATAAGTATTACACCAAATCATAAGATGTGAAAGAGCTATCTAGATCATGTCAAATCATATATAGCAAAGCTAAAACCAAATAAGCAATAATCTAAAGTTAAATGGATTTTTAACATGTCAAGTTGTCCAAGATCACAATTTAGCCAAAGGTATCCCAAAATGAGTCAAGCCATGTCAATATTCTAAATGAAACCAAGAAGCTACAATTGGATTAATTTAGAGTGCTACAAGTTCAAGATATAAACAGTTTGTTCAAGCACATTTAACACATTTGGCATTTTTTGAAATTCATTTTTGATTTGAGTTGAGCTTAAACCAGTTTCCATATGGCTTCGTTTTCTTAGCCGTGTGCTAGATCTCAAACCTTATGCGACCACTTGTCGAGGCCCGAATATGCAAATTCGGTCTCCCTGTGTAATCTGCACTAGTCCAGGATCACGCTAGTGCACACAGTCAAACATAGATGTATTCACAACCATACACACGATATTAATAAAGGAAAACTCAAATATCGATAAACCTCAAAGGTACGACCTTATGGCCAAGCTTACAATATCTCTAGCCGGAAGGGCTTAACAAATAGCAACGGAAATCCAAAATAAAGCGTAGCGGCCAATCGACAAGCCCACAGGCTATCGAGTGGAGAACGAAGCCTAATCCGTGAAGTCGCCGTAGTACTCTCCTTCTGGAACTTTTTGCTGATAGAACTCCTCTCCCTCAACTGAGCAACATAGGCGTAAAGCCGTGAGTACATTGGTACTCAGCAAGTCGTTTGTAACAAGTGAGTGCAATATATTATGCAAGGCTTACCAATGGAAGGCTGAAAGGTTAATTTGCATAAAAGACATTTCAAAGTAAACATAATAAATAGATTGAAAGCGAAATTTAAAGGAAAACAAAGATAATAAATAATCAAAGGAATAAACAAGAACCACTTGTGAACACCAATTCACAAGCTAAACCAATAGTGAACTACCTGTCCACCTCCAACATAAACCACCAAGTTATAAATGAAAACACTACCCCTCGTGTGAAATAACCGATCATTGTCCATGACCGAGGACGCGGCTATTCGAATAGTTTTACACTCTGCAGAGGTTGCACAACTGTACCCACACGATGTGATTAGCCTCAATCTCAGGAAATCACAACAAGGTCTTTACAATGCTCTACCTCAACCCAATCCTGCCCGCTAGGGTTTCGCATCACACCCCCCCCTTGTGTCACATGAAAATCAGCAACCATGTTCATCACAGTGGCAGGATTGAATTGAAATATTACAAATTAGTCAGCCAGGTCTATCCCATACTAGACATGTGGTTTGCACGATTAAGCTCAGATCAATGGCACACAAAGTTAAGTCCTTAATATTACCCGGGTGAGGCTACCACATCCCCCAAAGTGCACCTGCACTTCCTCCTTTACTGCACGATCACTCGTCCGAGTGAAAAACCAATTTGTATAACCACCGCCGATGATGCACCAACATCATGGCACAAATTTTAATAAATGTGGCACCAACCACAGTTCCATATATCATTAGGTCTAATTAATAATTAACATGTGATGATGAGACCAAACGTAAATATAAGCCCGCTAAGCAGTCTAATCGTACTAACCCATGTGACAAATTATTCTAGCATCACTAGTATGTTTCCCAACCTATGGTGACAATGGTATCAGGATATTCAAAATTATCAAGGAGGGATAACTCAATCGGTCAATAACTACCAGTACAAGGTTTGAATAAAAATGGCGATGCAATGTAATTTAAAGCAAAATAATTAATTAATAGATTGCAAACTGGGTTCAACATGATCAAAGGACACGACTTGCCTAGGTTATGCTCAGTGAGTTGCTCCTGGTCTTCGGGCGTCGATCCTGCTCCTCCGGAATCCGAATCTAACGAGAAAGAAAACGACCAAAACCAAAGAAACACATAAAATGATGAGGAAACAAACACCAAAAATCACAAAACCAGAACCAAAAGCTAGAGCTCGATTTTAGATGAATTTAGAAGAAAAAAACGGGGTCAATCGGAGCTAGGACGGAGGAGAACGGGCTCTCGAAAAATAAACCCTAAACTTAATTCGGGAAAAATCAGAAATTGTACTGTGCTGTGAACCCGGTCCATGGTAGAATTGGTCCACGGTGCACCCGGTCCACCGAACAGTGCACGCGGGGGAGAGAGGGTGCTAACGCGGCAGGGTTGGCCGACGTGGCATGCGCATGTCCTGCCATGTGCCACGGTGGTGACGTGGCGGCTGACGTGGCTGCCACGTGGCTTTGGGGAAGTGGTTTCAGCTGACGTGGCCGACACGTGGCATGCCACATGGCACGCCACGTCGGCTAGGGCTGACGTGGTAGGGGCTCAGCGCGGGCGCGTGTGGGCGGAGCGGGTCCAGGCGCGGGGACCGAGGGCGGAGCGCGGGGTGAGGCGAGCGGCGACACGGAGGGTGACGCTGGCGACGGGGCTCACCGGCGGCGGGGACAGTGACAAGGGCGAGGCTCCGGTGACGGGGCGACTCCGGCGACGCTGCGGACGGCAGCGGGGCGGCTCCGGCGGCGGCGCAAGCGCGAGGAGGCGGCGGCGGCGACGGCGAGGGCGAAGGTGAGGCACGCGAATCGAGGGGGCGGCGGCGTGTTTATCATGTGAACTGAGGCGGGCTGATCGAACGCGGTGCGGGGACGGTTCGGACGCGGGTTAAACGGTTGGGATGCGGCCACGTGGGTAAGATCGGACGGCTGTGGCGGTCGGTCGGGTTAGGGTTAGGGTTTATGGCGCGGGCGCAGGCGCGAACGGCCATGATGAAGCCACGACGCGGGGAGCGATGGATCAGCGGCCGAGGCAAAGCAGGCGAGCGGCGCGGCGCGCGGCGCATTGGTGCATCACCGCGTGCAGCGGATCGCGACACGCGGAGGCGCTGGATCGGATCGGCAAGCGGCGGCGCGGCGCGCGCAGCGGGGGAATGGGGCATACGGCGGCGGCGCGGGCGCTGGGATGAGCGACGCGTGGATGGGGGAGGGATCGGGCGGCGGGGAGGTTTTCCTTTTCTTTTTCTCTTCCAGAAATTCAAATAAATTTCCAAAAGGTCTAGAAAATAGCAAATAAATCCCAAAAATTCACCAAAAATACCAGAAAATTCCTTAAGACCTGAGGAATCCAAATAAAATATTTCCAACTTATGTTAATGTTTTTAATCATATTAAATCATTTAAAATTCTAAAAATTCATTTGAAGCTTGAATTAAATTAAGAAAAATCCAGAAAATTCATTTTTAAAATCCTGGCTTTAGAAATAGCAGAAAAACAGGATGTTACACCACCCCAAGCAAGAAGCTTAAGGAAGTGATCTTGGTCATCCAAAACTCCCCCTAAGTTCATGCCTAGTGCAATGGCAAACTGTCTCATGAGAAAGAATTGGTGAGATCAGTTTTTCGCACAAAAGAGATCATTTTGCATTTTCTTAACTTAGTTCAAGAACAAGGAACTAATGCTCACTCATGCTTCAAGAAAGAACTAGCGTAGCTTAATCTAAAGCTCAATTTAGATTTAAGGCTCAACTTAGCTTACGTGATATGGCATGAATCATTAGAGGATCACTAGAGCAAAACTAGTCATAAGATTAAACAAGACATGATTTAAATTAAGTTTGAACATTTAATAATGCTAGCATGGTAAAAACTAAGCTACACATAGAAAGACATGATAAATTTAGTAGGCTAGCACAAAATATGGCAAGATTTAAGGTAAGATATCATGTCACATAAGGATAATAGTCAAAACTTCTTTGTTTGTACAAATGTTCAGGTATATAATGCATGCTGAAATTAAAATGCAATATGATACATTGAATGCGAAAAAGACAAACTCCTTCTCAAAGCAGGCCAAAAGGACTAATAACTCCTAACTCTCCCCGCAAAGAAGAAAAACGAGGAGAATCAAGAGCCTTAGTGAAAATATCCGTAACCTGCTGCTCAAACTCTACAAAGTGAAGCACAACATCACCTTTCTCTACATGGTCTCTAAGGAAATGATATCTAACATCAATGTGCTTAGTCGTAGAGTGTTGCACTGAGTTTTTGGCAATATTGATGGCGCTAGTGTTATCACAAAAAAGAGGAACACTCTCTAAGGTCAACCCATAGCCCCGCAAAGTAGATAAGATCTAGAGAACCTGAGAACAGCTACTAGCAGCAGCTACATACTCCACCTCAGCAGTGGACTGTGCAACAGAAGACTACTTCCTAGAAGACCAAAAAAATAAAAGATGTGCCTAAGAAATGACAAGTGCTAGAAGTACTCTTCCTATCTACTCTACATCCCGCAAAATCAGCATCCGAAAAGGCCCGAATGGAGAGAGCAAAATCAAAATAATACCAAAGTCCAAAATCAAGAGTGCTCTGAAGATACCTAAAGATGCGACACACTGCTTGACAATGAGAGACACGAGGAGAAGCCTGAAATCGAGCGTACAGACACACAACGAATTGTATGTCTGGCCTCAATACGGTGAGTAGAGGAGAGAGCCAATCATGTTGTGTTACCCCTTATGATCCACAGGCTCTCAATCCTCATCGGGGTCCAGCACAGTTGAGGTGGCAATTGGAGTAGATATTAGCTTGCTGCTTCCCATGTCGAAGCGCTGAAGAAGATCCTTTGTGTACTTAGTTTGATTAATGAAGGTTCCTTCTTTTAGCTGCTTGACTTGAAGACCAAGAAAGAAGGTCAGCTCGCCCATCATACTCATCTCAAATTCCCTGCTCATAGAATCTGAAAATCTAGATACCAAAGCATGAGAAGAACCACCGAATATCATGTCATCCACATAAATCTGAACAAGTAGGAAATCACTACCATGCCTGAGTGTGAACAAGGTTTTATCTACCAATCTCATTTTAAAATCATTTTTAAGCAGAAAACTCTTAAGAATATCATACCAAGCTCTAGGTGCTTGCTTCAATCCATACAAGGCTTTAGAGAGCTTACGTATATGGTTTGGTAACTTAGAATTTTCAAATCCAGGAGGTTGCTTGACATAGACTTCTTCATCTATGAAACCATTAAGAAAAACACTCTTAACATCCATTTGAAAAAGCTTCAAGCCCTTGGATGCTGCAAATGCTAGCAACATACGAATGACTTCTAATCTAGTTACAGCTGCAAAGGTCTCATTAAAGTCTAAGCCTTCTACCTGGAAATAACATTGAGCTACAAGTCTAGCCTTGTTGCGAACTACCAACTCATCCTCACTTTTTTTATTTTTGAAAACTCATTTTGTTTCAATTATATTATGATTAGGTGGAGGCTTGTAACATCCTATTTTTCTAATATTTTTAAAGCCAGGAATTTAAAAATAAATTTTTTGGAATTTTCTGAATTTAATTCAAGCTTCAAATGAATTTTCAAAATTTTAAATAATTTAATATGATTAAAATAAACATTAACATAAGTTGAAAATATTTTATTTGGATTCCTCAGGTCTCAAGGATTTTTCTGGTATTTTTGGTGAATTTTTGGGATTTATTTGCTATTTTCTAGAGCTCCTAGTAGTTTATTCGGTTTTCTGGAAAAAGAAAAAAAGATCTAAAAACTCCCCGCCGCCCGATCCGCCTCCCTTGCCACGCGGCATCCATCCCGCATGCCCGTGCCGCCACCGCCCCACCCTCAGCGTCGCCCCGCGCCCCGCCGTTGGATCGTGACCCCGCGACACGCGTCGCACTGCTGGTGCCCGCGCCCGCGCTCGCACCTCGCCTCCCTCAGCCGTCCGATTCCACGCCGTGGCTCATCCCCGCCGTCCGTTCGCCGCACCGCGCGTAACCCTAACCCTACCCCGTGCCACGCCTCGCCCATCCGATCTCCCCTTCGCTAATCTGGGCCGTGCAAACCTAATCCGCATCGTGCCCACGCCGCGTTCGATCGGGATTACCTCGATTCGCGTGATAAAACCCGCCGCCTCGCCTCGGTTCGTGTGCCCGCTCGTCGTCGCCGCCGAACCCTAACCTCCGCTCTCCCGCACCGCCGCCGTTCTCGGTCACTCGCCGTCGCCCACGCGGCCCGTCGCGTTGCGTCGTCGCCGCCGACCGCCGCTGCCGCTCCGTCGCCGGTGAGCTCTCGCGCCGCCCCGTCGCGCGTCGCCTCCCGGCCGCCGCGACGCTGACTCGCCTCGCCTCGCCTCGGCGCGTCCGCTCGCGCGCGCCCGCGTCGCGATGCCTCGCGCGCGCGCCACCACGCGTCGCCGATCCGCCCGTCGCCGCGCCGCCGCCTCATCTCGCCGTCGCCGCAGATCTGGATCAGCGATCCAGATCATGCCGCGTGCCGCGTCCGCCGCCGTCGGATCGAGCCGCCGCCGCCCGCGCCCGTGCCGCGTCAGCCTACCCACGTGGCACGCCACATCAGCCCTAAGGCCACGTGGCACGACACGTGGCAGCCACGTCAGCCGCGAACCATCCCCTGAGCCACGTGGCAGCCACGTCAGCATGCCACGTCAGCCCTAGCCATGTGGCAGCATCAGCGGCTGCCACGTTAGCACTGAAGCCGCATCAGCGTCCCCGTGCACTATTCTGTGGACCGCGTCCACCGTAGACCTCGTTTCTCGTGAGCCCGGTCCACCGCACAGTAATATTTTTCTTTTTTCCCGATTAAATTTAGGTTTAATTTTTCGAGAGCCCGTTCTCCTCCGTCCTAGCTCCGATTGACCCTGTTCTTTTTTCTAAATTCATCTAAAATCGAGCTCTAGCTGTTGGTTCTTGTTTTGTGAATTTTGGAGTTCATTTGTTTATCATTTTATATGTTTTCTTTGTTTCGGTCGCTTTCTCCCTCGTTAGATTCGGATTCCGGAGGAGCAGGTTCTACGCCCGAAGACCAGGAGTACCTCACTGAGCAAAACCAAGGCAAGTTGTGTCCTTTGATCATGTTGAACCCAGTTTGCAATCTATTATTTATGTATTCTGATTTAAATTACGCTGCATCGCTATTTTTATTCAAACCTTTGTACTGGTAGTTATCGTCCCAATTGAGTTTGTCCCTCCTTGATATTTTGGAATGCCATATTGCCATTGTCTCCATAGGTTGGGAAATTTACTAGTGATGCTAGATTATTTATCACATGGGTTGTACGACTAGACTGCTTAGTTGGCTTATATTTACGTTTGGTCTCATCATCACATGTTAATTATTAAATTTGACTTAATGACATATGGAACTGTGGTTGGTGCCACGTTTATTAAAATTTGTGCCACATCATTGGTGTGACGTTGGCTTGGTTATACAAAACTTGGCTTTGCACTCGGGCGAGTGATCGTGCAGTAAAGGGGGAAGTGCAGGTGCACTTCTGGGGATGTGGTAGCCTCGCTCGGGTAATGTTAAGGACTTAACTTTGTGCGCCATTGATCTGAGCTTAATCGTGCAAACCACATGTCTAGTATGGGATAGACCTGGCTGACTAATTTGTAATATTTCAATTCAATTCTGCCATTGTGATGAACATGGTTGCTGATTTCCATGTGGCGCAAGGGGGGGTGTGATGCGAAACCCTAGCGGGCAGGATTGGGTTGAGGTAGAGCATTGTAAAGGCCTTGTTGTGATTTCCTGAGATCGAGGCTAATCACATCGTGTGGTACAGTTGTGCAACTTCTGTAGAGTGTAAAACTATTCGAATAGCCGCGTCCTCGGTCATAGACAATGCTTGGTGATTTCACACGAGGGGTAGTGTGTTTATTTATAACTTGGTGGTTTATGTTGGAGGTGGACAGGTAGTTCACTGTTGGTTTAGCTTGTGAATTGGTGTTCACAAGGGGTTCTTATTTATTCCTTTGATTATTTATTATCATTGTTTTCCTTTAAATTTCGCTTTCAATCTATTTATTATGTTTACATTGAAATGCCTTTTATGCAAATTAACTTTTCAGCCTTCCATTGGTAAGCCTTGCATAATATATTGCACTCACTTGTTACAAACGACTTGCTGAGTACCAATGTACTCACGGCTTTACGCCTATGTTGCTCAGTTGAGGGAGAGGAGTACTATCAGTAGGAGGTTCCAGAAGGAGAGTACTACGACGACTTCACGGATTAGGCTTCGTTCTCCACTCCATAGTCGGTGGGCTTGTCGATTGGCTGCTACGCTTTATTTTGGATTTCCGCTGCTATTTTGTTAAGCCCTTCCAGCTAGAGATATTCTAAGCTTGGCCATAAGGTCGTACCTTTGAGATTTTATCGATATTTTGAGTTTTTCCCTTTATTATATCGTGTGTATGACTGTGATGACATCTATGTTCGATGTGTGCACTAGCGTGATCCTAGACTAGTGCAGTTTACACGGAGAGACCGAATTTGCATATTCGGGTCTCGACAAGGCTCAACTAACGTCCAGACTTGGTTTCTTTCAAAGTTTTCAAGCTCTTCATGCATAGCATTGACCCAAAAAGAATCAGACAAAGCATGGGTGACATCTTAGGGTTCAAAAGACGCAACAAAAGCAGAATGTGAATGAGAATATGGAGAGATAAACCTGGAGTGAGTGACTCGCTCATGGAGATCCCCGATCATCTGCTCCCAAGGGTGTCGTCGCTGAATGTGACGAGGGGATCCTAGTGTAGACATGGCCTCTACCTCACGGGCTGTGGAGGTAGGAACAGAGCCACCTAAGGAGCTGGTGGGAGGATGCTGTTCTCCTGAATCCGGAGAGATAGAGGAAGGCTCTCCACCTAACTCAGGAGTGACTGAAGGATGAATTGAGTCCTCATCCTCCTCATCAAGGTCGTCGTTGATGAAGATGCTCTCACTCTCACCAAGTACCTTGTACCTGCACCGTTGGGTCTAGTACCAGGACTAGTCTCATCAAAAGTAACTTTACATGTCTCAATTATTTTGTTAGTATTCAAATTAAAAACATGATAGCCATGAGCATGAGCAGGATATCCAAGAAAAATGCTATCATGACATCTGGATTCAAATCTATCAAGATTGCCATGTTTAAGAATGAAGTTGTTGTGGCTACAGACCAAATAGAGAGATAGGTGTATGGTAGTGGAGAGTTAGGTGAGCAAATGTCCTCTTGGTCTTTCCTAAGGGCTTTGCATGATATATATATGTGTCCCTCGTAAGGAGCGTCTTTACAATCGTAACCTTACACTGAAGCCTCCGACCAAGGGCAATTACGTCCTTAGTACATGGTTTATAGCCTTCTCAACAGGCCAGCCGGGTTTAGGTGGGGGCCACCCCTATGACAGGAGCCTCTCATGGTGAAGGGCTTCACAGGCTGAAGCCATGTTGTCGAGCCCTTTGGCTCCCTCCGTCCCTGCGGCCTGTGACGTTGTGTGGTTGTGGGCGAAGATGATTTGGCGCATGGAGATCGTCGTGGCTCCACGGAGTCGAAGCTGGGGGTCCGCAACAGAGCCGATGTCGAAGTCTCGCGCCGAGTGGTCGCAGGCAGAGTCGCATTTGCGCTGCAAAGGCGGAAACCTCATTGATGCGGGACTAGCAGGCAGGCGTGGGAGGTTGGGGCGGTCTGGTGGTTGGCTTCGCGCTGGTCGGTGCGGACTCCTTCTGACTGACCTACTGCGCCAGCGCTCTCTGCGACCTAGTATCCATGGAAAGGCATGGGGCACATTAGGGTGCGAAAACGGTTGTGGTAAGAGTGAAGAGATATGAGGTGCAGCAAATGTCAGGGTTGCCGCTGCATGTCGAGGCGCCAAAGCCGAAGGCGGAGCTGGGGTTGCCCTACGGGGGTGGAGGTCTTGTCGAGGGCGGAGCTGGGGTTGCTGTGCGCAAATTCCCGGGCATACGCACAGTGGGGTACTATTTGTGTATCGGTCTCGATCACTGCTACACAACTGGGAGTCAGGGTCCACGGGCGGGGTCGAAGCTGACTTGTGGGGACGGAGACTTCGTCGATGCAGGCGGGGTGCGTGAGTGCAACAAGTTGGGAAGTCTCACACGCATGAGCGGCCGCGTTGCTTTGACTTCCGCCGGTTGTGCTTCAGCGCGTGTCGCTTGGACTTCCGCCGGGTGCGCTTCACCACGCGTCACTTGGACTTTTGCCGGTTGCGCTTCACCGCGCGTCGCTTGGACTTCCGCCGGTTGCACTTCAGCACGCGTCGCTTGGACTTCCGTCGGTTGCGCTTCAGCGTGCGTGGTGCTGCTGTATATATACATCAGGAGGGCTATAGCGCCTTTCAGGCATAGCTGGGGTGATCTTGCCTTCGAGAATATGCCTTCTTCAGTTCATGAACATGCAGAGGTATCTTGCCATGTTGTTGAACTGAAGGAGGCCTATTCTCGAGCGGAATATTCGGCGATTGTGCCTGTGGGGGAAGGAGCTGACCAGCGCGTCCTGCGCGCGCTTTGGTGACGCCGCCCCTTGTGACTGGCTGGCCATGTGCCGATCGGCACGGGCTCCGCTGAACGGTCTGCTCCGCGAGTGCCCTACAAAACTGTTGGCGGTTCCTGGCCTGCCGCCCCGGCGCGCGAGTGCGCGTCGAAGCTGGAGGCAGACCCAGGGCTATCCCGCGGTGGCGAAGATGTCGTCGAAGGCTCGAAGGTGGAGCCTGGTTGCTTTGCATGGATTCCCGAGCGGACGCGTGGCGGGGCGCTATTAGCGCGCCGCGCGTTGTCAAGCCTTTTGATGCGACCGCCCTTTGACTAGGCCTGGCGCGTACAGGTAAGTGTGGCACCATGGTCTCGATCGTGGGAAAGTGGGCGGTTCGCCTCCCAGTAGTTATGTTCACCGATGGCGTGGGGGACGCAGGGGTTTTAAATACCCCTTGCGTTACGCCACCTGAACTTTCACCGCCTGACCTTCTAGCTCCTGCGCGTCACGCCACAATTTCCTGTCTTCCTTGCTGCCTCCTTCATCGCGAAGCTCCAGGACGACAATGTCACACGATGGAGCGCGCGCCCAGCCGGCCGACGACAGCAGCATCTTCTAGCGGCCGTCGCCGCTCGAGGTGGGATACATGCTCGAGGGGCGCGACTCCACGCATGTGAACAAATGGTGGACGGCAGCAGAGAGAGTGGGGGGCCCGTGCTCCCAAGTCCTGGGCTCGATGCTGGTGATAGAAGAGACGATTCGTGACCTCATGCGCGAGGGGAAGCTGTCGGATCGCCAGAAAGTGCGACTGCCCGCAGGTGATGCGATCGAGCCGCACCCCGAAACATCGGAGGCGATCATATTCGTCACCTACTTCGAGGCTGGGTTGCGCATCCCGGCCGCCCGACTTGTTGGGGATGTCCTGCGGGCTTTGGAGGTTGAGCTGGCGCAGATAACGCCGAATGTGATAGCCTGTCTTGCTGTGTATAGCTGGGCGCTGCGCTCGGAGGCGTGCTGGCCGACCACATCACTGTTCGCGTTCCTCCACGACGTGCAGTGTGTATCGGAGGATCGGGGGGACGGGGCATGGCCCGGTTTCGGCAGCGTCGACCTCGTCCTGCGCCCGCAGTGTGAGTAGATCTTTCCCGCGGAGTCGAGGCGGACGGAGTGGGAGCTGTTAGTGATATGCCCTAGAGGCAACATGGAGATGTTGTATATATCACATACTATGTTTATGATACATTACTTTGTTCCTTGGAATAGACATCATCATTATTGATCAATGAGTATGTGACTTATTCATGAGACTCTTAAATACTAAGATGTTGCTATTTCTAAATGATCCTCGATCGATATCATATGAGGAACAAATATGATTCAAAGACAAAGATCAGCATATGTATTGATTGATGATCATGTCTCATGGATCATGGTATGGTGATACCAAATCAATAATATGGACATGTGTTAGTGAACATATGTTGATAGACTGCCATGAGACACTGCAGAGATTCCATGTGTCATCGGTTGGTCTCAAGTAGTGTTTATGTAGAGTCCTTAGACTTGAGATCATCATGGTTCCCAACATGAGTAGTAGCTTATTTTGGGACTACTAAACACTACTCCGTGAATCGGGTAGTCATAAAAGTAGTCTTCGGTTTGCCATGAAACATGTAGTGGGATGTGAATGATCAAGATAGAATTTGCCCTCCTTATGGGAGAGATATCTCTGGGCCCTCGATGTAATGGATTATGAAAGTGCATGGCCATGCCAAGGTGATTGAGGAGTCAATCACGAGTTTATAATCCATCACGGAATCGAGAGAGTGATTGAGCTATTAAGAGGATGACACAGTCTCGCCTTGAGCTCAATCTATATCGTGAGGCAAAGGGATTCGTACATGAGAGAACATTACAGTTCAAATGATATGATCTTTACATATACTTTGGGGTTAATATGTCTTACTAGAGGCCGCTATTAACAGGTGACCGGAAAGGCGTTTCCGGTCACGACCAAGTATACGTGAACCACTGTGGTCGCACGCTTAACGGGTTGGAACACCGATTCAATATGATTCGGATATGGGCACAATTCGGATAAAGATCCGAATAGACTCCTAATGGGCCTTGGTCCGCAAGGCCCACGTGAGGAGGTCTATATATGGAGGCGAGGGGGTGAGGATTCGCCCCAGATTAACATCTAGCAAAACCCTAGCCGCCACCTCCCGAGCCAAACCCTAGCTGCTCACGAGTGCTAGTACACTCGCGATCGGCGCCCAGCCGGGACGTGTGGATACCGGTGGAGGCGCTGCTCGTTGCAGTGCTGATCGGCGTGCGTGGAGGAGACGATCTATTCGGGACGATCGGCTACTTCCACTACTACCTCGACGCGTGTGATTGGATCGGTTTCCAATTCTTCTTCCGCTGCGCTGCGTGTCTAAGTGGTAACGATCCATGATCCTTCCTTAGCATGATGTTCTTGGGTGCGCGGTAGAAAAGTTTTGTTTTCTGCTTCCGTAGCCTACGCGTATTCCTTTAGGAGCCAGACTGGACGAGGCGGTGGTTCTACCACCGCGTGGCGAGCGGTAGCGCCTTGAGTGTTCAGGGCAGTCGGTGGCGGTGAACACCGCGCCCGGCACGCCAATAGATGACGAGGATGAACGAATAGCGTGGAGGCTTGTGGGGATCACCGCCCGGTTCAACATGCACGACCTCGCTGAGGAGTTCGTCATGTACGGCGTGGCGCCACTTGCCACGGAGTGGCGTGTTACTCCTGGGAGTCTTCGGCGTGACAACGTCCGCCCGTCCGTGTCTTCGCTGTCGAGACCCTCCGGTCCGCGTAAGTTGCGCTGGAGCTTGCTTTCGTGTGCTACTCCTTGGGGCTGTTGTTTTTACAATGTACCCGCGTGCCTCTCGCAGGTGCTTCCTTGGAAGACATGGAGCGTGCAGTGGTTGTGTTCCTCGGACCGTATACGCCAGGAGCACACATGCAGCAAGCTGCGATCGCGAGGCAGTGTCTGGGCGCTGAATCGCGTGGTGCGGCATTAGGGTGCCAGAGCGCGGAGTGTCGGCCGTGAGTCCATCTCACCGTAGTTTCGTGGGAGAGGGAGTACCAGTGGACTCGGGTGTCGACTCGACGAATCATGCCGACTTGGAGGCAAGCGCGGGGGTTGTTTCGTCGCCAGCCGGCGTTGAGGCGGAGCCGCCGCCCGCGGAGGGTGCTGGGGCGGAGTCCGCTCCTACCACAGGGGAACTTCCTCCTGCGGCGGTTGCCGAGGCGGGGCCGCCTTCTTGTCCCCCGAAGGTGAAGCTACCCCGCATGTGATCGCCCCTTCGCTCGGCGATGGGGTTCGTTGTAGCAAGCAAGGTTGGAGCCCTATGGGACTCAGACTCAGACACCGAGTGTCTCGGCATTCCCGTGGCCCCGATCAGGTCTGCAGCTGCCGGGGGCGAAGGCTTGGTGGAGCTAAGCTCTGACACAGAGGCCCCCCACCTGACGGGGGGCTGGGGATGCCGAGATCCTTGCAGATTCGGGCGGGGCTGAAGGTAAACTTACAATGATAGGTGTGACCCGCTGTGCCTTCATAGGGCTGACCGCCATATCCCCTCGCCTTGCAGCAACATGGTTCCCCGAACGCGGGCAACCCTCGGAGCCCGAGGACGGTCACCTGGATGGGGCATCCGGCGCCGCCGATGCTATCACCGCGGATGCCGCTCGACGTCTAGCAGACTTCATCCCTCGAGCGGAGGTGCTGGCAGCGTGGCGGGGGGACACGGATAGCGCCGCCGCGAGCCTAGACGTGGTGCGCTGCAGATTTGCGGGCCTAGACTTCTTGAGGGAGTACTAGAGGTCTCCGAACTGAGGGCAAGTGCCTGACCCTGAGCAGCGCACGGCCCTTGGGAGGTGTACTGATTGCTTTGTCGCGCAGACCTTCGCCCTTAGCCGGGCACTGCAAGCGGCACATGTCAGGGAACGGGAGGCCTTGGAGGACCGGCTGCGTGTCGCCGAAGAGGCCCTTCGCGCGTCGGAGGAGGCGCATTCCGCTAAGGACGACCGCATGCGGCTTCTGGAAGCGAAGCGCGCAGGGGCCATCTCATATGCCACGGAGCTTGTGGCGTTGACTCGGCAGGCAGCAGTGGAGGAGCGAGACGGCCTGCTCCGGCAGGTTGCCGTGGTGGAGGAGGAGAATGGCCGCCTTGCTACGGCTCTGAGGGAGCGGGATGAGGCACTGGGTGCCGCCTTAGCGACGGTATGGGATGCTATGCTGGCCATGGAGGGTACCCTTGAAAACCTCATTGCCGAGGTGCCGCCCCGCTTATTCGGACCTGAAGAGCTTTCACGGGTACTTCGACGGATTGGGGAAGCATCTGATCTTGCTCAGGCTGCCGCGACGTCCTTTAGCAATCACTGCTCCTATGTGACTGCGTGCCTGGTGTGTGCTCTTCTCCGGCACCGGGGCTGCCGCCATATCGATGAATTGGGCGACCCGCCGCTGGAGATGCCTGCTGGGGCCGGAGTGATGTCCGAGGTCGTGCGCGCTGTTCGGCCCGTCGTTCGATTTTTCCACGAACGGATCTGGGAGTACATCGGGGAGGCCGCAGCAAAGGTGGAGCTGCGGTGGAACATGTACGACGAGGGGAACCTGGGCGAGTGGCTGGATGGAGTTGCCTAGCACGATAATGATGGGCCCGATGGCTCGAAGCAGGTGTGACCTTGGGGTTCTTGTGCGTCGGGGTGTATTGTAACCTATGTACTCCATGCTGCGTATGAAGTAAAAATTGCCTCCCTTTTTTGACCCGCTGCGCTATTTTATTCCAAGCAACACCGACGGGACCCATCGCTGATTTCTCGACATCGTGACCCGCCGCCATGGCCGTGGCGGTCAAGACTCATTGATTGGCGAATCGACTGACGGTGAGGCTTTGCGCGGAAGGTCGCCCAGGAGAAGCCGGACGAGTAGCATTGGCCTGGTGGGCTTTGTAATTATTGTGCAGCAGTGTGGTAGATAAGCCGAAATGTGCATCCCCGCCATCGTTTTTTGGCGCGTCCACTTTGTGTGCTTGTTTGTGAAGTGTGTTAGTTAGCTGGGGTAGATGCTTAAGGTAGGCACGGATTAGGCGCACCGGGGAAATAGACGGCGAGCGCTCCGTCCCCTACCCCTCAAAGTGGTGGTAGCGGAGCTGGCGCCTAGTCGAAGTAGACGCGCAAGCACTCCGTCCCCTACCCCTCGGCGGTGGCGCGAGCTGGCGCCAGTCGGCGTAGATGCGCGAGCGCCCGCCCCTACCCGGCGGGGGGGCAGAGAGCGGCGCCAGTCGGGCAGACGCGCGAGCGCTCCGTTCCCTACCCCTCGAAGTGGTGGCAACGCCTCTACTGCTGGGCAGGATAAGGGTAAGGTAGGGTTGGGGAGCGACAGGGACCTAGCTCCGTAGGTCCTGTCTCTGGCGGTCGATGCGGGACTTCACGAGCGCCCCTGTTTCTCTGATGGGACAACTGAGGCGAGATCAATGGAGCTCTGCACCTGGCATTGTACGATTGCGAGGGAGGTGTCCTTAGTCCATCGTCCACTACTTCAGGCCCCCCGGGATAGGGGGACACGTGGAGTGTAGTTGGCGGAGCCCTACAACTGAAGTGGGGCAGCACTATTGCGCCACATGCCCTTGGGACAGGCGATGGGATGCTTGAGGTGTAATTTTTGCGGTCTTGCTTCCAGGGCACTTTAAAAGGGGCAAGCGGCAAGGGGAGCGGCACTCGCCTTCCCAGTCATCGCTGCCCTGTCCCTACTCTTGGTGGACTCGCGCCTCCTTGTCTTCCTGCTTGCTGGTTGGTGCTGATAACGCCGAAGGTGCTGGAGCGCGGCTGATGCCGCCGGGGCGACTGTGGTGTCGGATATCCAGCCCATACGAAGTGGGTGTGACGCCGCGACGTATGTTCCCCACACCGGCTCGTCGAAGAGCCGCGGCTAGTGCGGGGTGGTGGGTAATTCACTTATACTTCAGCGAGCTAGCTCCTGACTTTGGGAGTAGAGTTCTATGTTGCGCCAGCGAGGCCGCATTCGGCCGTGCTGTCCCGTACAGGCGCCTGTCCTCTCCCCCAATCTCCTTCCCTAGCTGCTGGGCGCTTGGGATGAGGAGGGGTCTTACGCTTGCGGTGCTTCAGGGAGCTGTGCTGCTCCAAGGGCGGGCTCTGACTCCTCCAGCTTGGGGCGGCACGCTCTCGGGGGACGCCCTTGGGCATTCTCCATCTCTTCGGCTTGGCTGGGAGTGGAGGCTGGATATCGAGCTCGTGCCGCCTTATTAGGGTGATGCTGTGTTACGAGCTGAACGCCCGCGGTCCCAGGTGTCTGCTGGGGCACTTCTCCGTGCTGGGGGCCCGCGCCCGCGTGGGCGCTTTCGCCGAGCGCGTTTGGTTTCTCGGCTCTTCTGAAGAAGCGCAGGCCATTGAGCTCCTGCGCCGCCTCTTCCCCATTGTCAGGGGCCAGCTTGTCGGGCGAGAAAGCTGGTGGCGAGGTATGGCACTAGGAGGGAGCTTTGACCGCGCGGGGAGCCTCTGGTGCCTGTGCGCCGTTGTACGTAGATTTCGAATGGTGCGTGGGAATATCGTCCACGTCTTATTTATACTCCGGAGAGTACACGCGGTGATGACACCAGCGCGTGCACGGGACATCTGCGTCTTGTTTAGACTCAGTAAAGTGCGCAGGGAAAACATCCGCGTCTTTGTTTGTACTCCGGAGAGTGTGGGACTATCAACCACGGC
This sequence comes from Melocanna baccifera, assembly GCA_036346265.1. Taxonomy (NCBI): domain Eukaryota; kingdom Viridiplantae; phylum Streptophyta; class Magnoliopsida; order Poales; family Poaceae; genus Melocanna; species Melocanna baccifera. Next base: position 27,831,221 of record CM070686.1, on the reverse strand, counting down.
TTAATTAAGCTTCGGAGAGTATGCCAACGAGTGCGCGGGACATCCGTGTCTTGTTTAGACTCAATAGAGTGTGCAGGAAAAGCATCTACATCTTTGTTTGTACTCCAGAAAATGCGTGGGACTATCGACCACGGCTTACTCAAGCTTCGGAGGGTACGCCAACGCGCGCGCGAGACATACGTGTCTTGTTTATACTCAGTAGAGTGCGCAGGGAGAATATCCACATCTTATTTATACTCCGTAGAGTGCGCGCGGGGGGCGTCCCCCGCTGCGTCTTATTTATACTCCGTAGAGTGTGTGCGGAGACGGACCTAGACGCTACGTCTTATTTATACTCCGTAGAGTGCGTACGGAGGTGGACCTCGACGCTACATCTTATTTATACTCCGTAGAGTGCGTGCAGAGGCAGACCTCGATACTACATCTTATTTATACTCCGTAGAGTGCGTGCGGAGGCGGACCTCGACGCTACATCTTATTTATACTCCGTAGAGTGTGTGCGGAGGCGGACCTCCGTGAGGTGCGTGTGCGGAGGTGAATCTCCGTGCAGTGCGTGTGCGGAGGTGAATCTTCAGGCCGTGCGTGTGCGGAGGTGAATCTCGGGGTAGTGCGTGTGCGGAGGTGAATCTCTGGGCAGTGCGTGGGAACATCGACCACGTCATTATACTCTGGAGAGTACGCGCGGTGATGGCACCGGTGCGTGCGCGGAACCCCGCGTCTTGTTTAGACTCAGTAGAGTGCGCAGGGAAAACATCCGCATCTTCTTTCCTTTTTTTATACTCCGGGGAGTACGTGCAGAGGCAAGGCTCCGCACGGTTTTAGTGGGGAGCACGAATAACTTCACAAACGGCAAACTTTATTAAATTCCCGTATGCGCGGGTGAGCGAGTACAAGAGGTCAGGGACTAACCACTGGACTTGTCATCGTGACTGCGGGGTAGGGAGCCTCTGGTATTTGGGCCGCCGTGGCGCGGGTACGGGCGCGCCTAAGGGCCTCCCTGGACTCCCGTGTGCAGGCCTCGGGCGCCGTGCTCTATGTGCCGGGCCATGTGCTGATCGCCAAGGACGGTGATGACACTCTGCGGGCCGGGAAGCTTCGCGCATAGAAAGCCATGTTGTGGGACTACCCCAAAGGAATTGAGGATGGGCCGCCCCAAAATGGCGTTGTAGGGGTACCGGATATCCACGACATCGAAGGTGGCGTCCCTGCTCGCCACGTTGTCGCCTTGGCCGAAGGAGATCCGCAAACATATTTGGCCCAGTGCCAGCAGTGGCTGGCGCCGAAGCCTTGCAGCGGAATCTTTAAGGGGCCCAGGCGGCTTCGAGGGATCGCTATCTGGTCGAAGGCTGCTGCGAACAAAATGTTCGCAGAACTTCCTCCGTTGATTAGGACACGTCGGACGTCGCACCCGGCAATCATGACCTGGATGACTAGGGGATCTTGATGGGGGAACTCCACGCCTTCAGCATCAGCGGGTGTGAAGGTGATCGCATATTGCGCCCAATCCAGCGATGCCTGTGCCGGGGACGCCGCCACGTGATGTAGCCTCCGCACATAGGCCTTGCGCTGTCGCTCCGAGGCGAACTCCAGCGAGGTGCCTCTGGAGATTACGTTGATGACCTACCGCTGAGCGTCCTCAAGGGTGTGGATCCGTAGGGGGCTCTCCTGGGGGTGCGACACCTGCGCTTACATCCGCCAGGGGCCCTCCTGAGTCTGCGGCTCTTGGTCGGGAATCCATAGGGGGCCATCCAGGGACTACTGGACATGCGCTACGATGGGTGGGCGCGCCTCGAGGTCCCTGTCTTTGGCGACACTTTGTCGAAGTGCCGCGATGGTGGTACAGGAGCGGGTGTCATGATTGCCTTGGCCGTGCACCTCGCACCACTACGGGCGGTGTTGGTCACTGTACTCCGCGTGGGCCCAACCCTCGCGGCCCCAACCTCGGCCCCGCCCGCGGGCTCCCTCGATATCGAATCGCGCCCGCGGGGGCATTATCTTCAGAGCCTCCCTCGATATCGAAGACATAGTGGGCTCTCCGGGACGTCTGGCGGCCGCGCGGAGGCTTGTCGGCTGATGCATCTTTGTGCTGGGGGCATCCTTCGGCAGCTCCTGCCTACGCTTGCTCCGTAAGGAGTTTGTTTTCGCCGTGTCAGCGTTCTTCGCTGCATCTTCCGCTGGGTTGGCATCGGCATCGCTGTGCTGGCGCCGCCTCGCGTCTTCTTTCGCTCGGGCGTACTCCTCCATCTTATCAAAAAGCTTCGCCACTATCTTGATTGGCTTCCGCGTGTTGTACTCGGCTAACGGCCCCGGGCGAAGACCCTGCACCGCTACGTTGATGATTGTTGTTTCGTTGACATCTTTGACCTGGCAGCAGACCTTCGCGAAGCGTTTGAAGTACTCGTGGAGCCTTTCCAATGGTTTTTGCTTAATTGCGAAGAGTTGGTCCGCGTCGACATGCTCGGCGTAGTTTCCCTGGAAGTTTTTGTAGAGGCGGTCACGAACCTGCTCCTATGCATAGATGGAGTTCGGCTCTATGGTGAAAAACCAAGAGAGCACCACTCCCTGCAGCGCGAGCGGGAGCCCCTTCGCCTTGGAGGTGTCGTCTCCGCCTGCCGCCTCGATGGCCGTCTCGTACACGCGCATGAACTCCCGGGGGTCCGTGTCGCCCTTGTACGACATGACGGAGCTGGGAAATTTAAAATCCTCCAACCATGCCGCCTGCTACAGGCCCGCCGATAGCGGGGACTCTGGGTCCACGCGTCGTAGCGAAGCGCAACTGGATGTGGGGGCGTCCCGACTATCCACACGCTCGGGCGTGGGCTCTGTTGCGACCACCAGCGGGGTCGGTTGACTCCAAGCCTCTTGCATTCTCCACACGGCCCCCCGGAGATCCGCTAACTCCTGCTGGAGCGTGCCGAGGGCTGCCAGCAAGGCGTTCACTGCAGGTGTGGGTGGGGCCATCGGCGCATCCGGTCGCACAGCCGGGGTAGCCGCAACCACCGCTTGTGCCCTTGGGTTTCTCGTGACGTCCGCGCAGTGGGCTCTGGCGTCGACAGCGGGCCCATGTCGTCGGCGGGGCCGCCCGACGCTCCCGCACCGGGTGTAGGGACGGTGGTCGTGCCTCGGCGGGTGTTGACGCTACTGCTCCCTAACACTCGACCAGTACCGTCGGGGTTGATTGTCGCACCGACGGCCGGGTGGGGTGTGACACGCCGAGTGGGGTCGATGGTCGCGTCAACAGTGGTGGGGTCGACGGTCGCTTCAGCAGTGGAGGGGTCGACGGTCGCGCGGCGAGCATTGACATTTTTGACCCTGACCGCCGATGCCGAAGCCCTGGTGTTGACGCGGGGCCTCGCCACGACCCCCTCCTTTTTCTTCGCCGTCGACGATGAAGCTTTCTTCGTTGCCATCCTTGAGATCTTGAGGCTTGAGGCTTGCTCTCGTCCCTCCCCACGGACGGCGCCAACTGTTGTGGCTACAGACCAAACAGAGAGAGGTGTATGGTAGTGGAGAGTTAGGTGAGCAAATGTCCTCTTGGTCTTTCCCAAGGGCTTTGCATGACATATATATGTGTCCCTCGTAAGGAGCGTCTTTACAATCGTAATCTTACACCGAAGCCTCCGACCAAGGGCAACTACATCCTTAGTACATGGTTTATAGCCTTCTCAACAGGCTAGCCGGGTTTAGGTGGGAGCCACCCCTACGACAGAAGTATTTGTAACCAAAAATCTTGAAATGAGAAATGCTAGGCCTATGACCAAATCTAAGCTCAAAAGAAGTTTTGCCAATGACTGATCTCAAGAAAACCCTGTTGGACACATAACATGTAGTAGAGATCGCCTCAGCCCAAAACCTCCTAGGAGTACTATGCTCGTCTAACGTGGTTCTAGCCATCTCAACAAGAGTCATATTTTTCCTTTCTACCACCCCATTTTGCTGGGGGACTCTAGGTGAGGAAAACTAGTGCTCTAGTCCTCTCTCAGTGCAGAAAGTGGCAAAAGACTGGTTTTTGTATTCAGTGCTATTGTCACTTCTAATGACTCTCAAGGCTCCAAGCAAGTCGACTGCTAGTCTAAGGGCCAACTGTCTAAAATAACCAAAAGCTTCATTCTTAGACACTAAGAAGAAAACCCATGTATACCTCGAGAAGTCATCTACAACTACCAGCACATACCACTTCTCTCCTGCAGACTGAACCCTAGACAGACCTACTGTGTCTAAGTGAAGCAACTGTCCAGGTCTGTCAGTCATAATCATGGTAAGAGGAGGATGGGGAGCAGAAACCATCTTACCATGTCTACAGGGTGTGCACATGATATCTCTGACACTCTTAAGCCTAGGCAATCCTCTAATCAGGTTCTTGCTACTGACTCTAGTCAAGTGGTCGAAGCCTATATGCCCAAGCCTACGATGCCACAACACTACGTCTAGAGAGTCAGAAGCAACAAGACACCTAGGACTCAAGGTGGAAGAGATACTGAAATCAGCACTGAAAATCCTCTCAAACCTAGAGATCCCAAAGATATACTCTCTAGAGGAGTCTAGAACTCTACACTCACCACTTTTGAACCTTACTTCTAGACCCTCATCAAGAAGTTGGAAGACAGATAGCAGATTATACCCCAACTTACTTACCAAGGCGACATCCTTGAGCATGAAATTGTCATTGACGTGCACAGTTCTCTTAGCTGTCACGGTACTGGTAGAAACATCCCCAAACGTGATCAACTCATTGCCGGATGTACGTGTGAGGGAGGAGAACCATCTAGAATCTCCGATCATGTGTCGAGAACACCCGGAGTCAACAAGCCATACGTCCTCCTTCCTCGCACGTCGGACCTACAAAGTATGAATAGGAAACATCTGTACCTCAATACTGGGATTAGTGAGAAATGATTTTGGAATCCAGTACTAAGCCACACGATGCTTTGGAGAAGCAATAGAAACACGAGCAATTTGGTTAGCATGAAAATCGTGAGCAAGCATACAAGATCCACCTAGCCCTCTCCGAAACGATCTACCAAAAGACCGGTACTCCCCCTGACTAGGTGCTACACGTCGTCTACCCTCAAGATATCCTAACCCAAAGCGCTGCTTATGGCCACCAAAGGAGTCAAAGAAGCTGTCTCTAGGCCCATATCTAGCACGAAAAGTAGGCTACCTAGCTCTAGAAACAATCCAAGTGGAAGAAACTCCTCTAATGGATCTCAAAGCACGCCCTCTCTTCTTCCTCTCGACCTTGGCTCTACAGAAGTAGGACTCAACTATATGGCCATCTGTCTTGCAAAAGGTGCAATGGTACTTAATCTTTTGAGGGGTCTCACCTGATGAAGATGAAGCACCTGTTTTGCTAGAAGGAGGTTGGGCAAAACCTGCGGATCTAAAGGCTATCTTGGATGGCTCAGAAGGTTCTACCTCAATCATGCCACTCTCAACTACTTTCACAACCTTAGGTGGGTGGTTTTTGGAGTACTCTAGAGAATTAAATCCTAGGCCTCTATTCTTCACACTCACCTTTGATTGGTCAAGAATCATGTTGAGGTTCTTCTTTCCACTAGAGAATCTCTCAAGAGTTTTCTTAAGGTAGTCATTTTATTTTGCTAGACTCTCACAGATGGTACACTTGTTAGATTTGATTGCCCTAGCATGTCTTTTCTTATAAATGGCTACCTCAATCTTTAGAGCCTCACAAGACACACAAGAAGCATTCTTAATCCTATCCAACTGCTCTTAGTACTTGACCCTAAGGGTTTCTTGTACTTCAATTGTATTGTATGCATTCTCAATGCAAAAAGTACAATAATCAGAATCAATGACCTTTTTAGATGCAGTCATGACAAAGGATTTCTCAATACTTGCTTTCGCTTCTAGAGTCTTGTTAAGAGCATCTATCTCAGTTGTGAGTTTAGGTCAATTTTCACATGATGCAGTCCTAAAATGCATAACCACCTCAGTTATTTCTTTCATTTTAGTTCTGTTATCCTCACAATGAGAGCAAGTATGATCAAGATTAAACTTTTGCAATTCCTTAAGAGCACTATCCAATTTTATCTCTAGCAAAGCACAATTTGAACATGAAGATGGAATAGCATTCACAGAAATAGCATCAAGAGCAATAGCATCCATGCACATATGATCATGACTTGACTTGAGAGAATCTAGATCATCTAGAGCATTTTTAAGTTGGTCAACAACAGAGGAATGAGTAGATTTCAATGTGGACAGTTCATCATGCAAATGCAAGCAAGATTCACAATTTTCAGGATTAATTAACTTGAGCCTAACAATTTCTAAGTTCAAGATATCAATCATCATATCCTGACTCTTGATCATTTTGGCTTGCTTTCTTAATTGTTGTCCAGTTGATATGAGAGCTCGTTTCATAGCCTTGGGAGAGGGACATACCTTGTCAGGGTCGCTGTAGGGCTCGTTGGAGTCAGAGGAGTCAATGTTGTGGCTGCTCTTGGCCATGAAGCATATGCTGGTGAAATCCTGAGCCTTCTTCTTGCCGTGAGAGTCGTCCTCGTCGTTCTTCGTCTCAGAGTCCACATCGCTCATATCCACTAACTCAAAAGCGGCAAGAACCCAGTTGACAAACTTCTGGTAGTTGGGCTTCTTAACCTTCGCATCTCGAGCTTGAGGACGCCTACGGAAGTCCTTATCCTCTTTCCCCTTTAGCTTGAGGCACTTGGTACGAATGTGGTTTGGCTCACCACACTCGAAGCATATCACCAGACCACCTCTCCTCTTGTTTCTCACTTTGTTGTACGCTCTAGTGAACTTGGTGGATAGAAGGGCTAAATCTTCCTTAGGTAGCCTCTCAAGTTGCTCATCACTAATTGAGTGCAAAGCAAACAAAGAAAAACCAACATCCACATGATCAAAAAAACTGCTCCAAGAAGGGTCCATCATAAGAGCCATCGACTCTGTCTTAAGAAGACATGAGATGAAGTCAATCTCGTGTGTCTTCAACCTTGAATAGAGCTTATCCATAGTAAGCTCACTCATGACAGTGTTGTCATTTATGGATGTGATTTTCATCCCCGAGACCATCACATCGAAAGCACCTAAGATTTAACGTGCATTCTCAGACTCTGAGAAAGTCAGGCCAACAGCATGGAGGTCATGGAGGATTTTGTTGAACCTTCCCCACAACTCATCCAAAGACTCGTCGGGCTTCTGCTAGATCTTGGAGTATTCCTTCTTGAGTTGATTCTGTCCCACTTCCTTGATCGCGGTAGAGCACTCATGGTAGTTAGAGAGGGTCTTTCAGATCTCGTGAGCAGATTTCAAGTGAGCGACTCGCTCGAACTCCGATCGACTGAGTCCCTGAATCAGGAAGTTACGTGCCTTGCTATTTGCCTCCACATCAGGAGAGATTTCATTGTCATCAGCTGACACCGCATAACGGTTTTTGACCTTAAGTCAGATCGCATGTCCTTAAGCTTCAATGTAAGCATGCATGCAAGACTTCCAATATGAGAAATCCACTCCATCGAACATTGGAGGTTTGGTTGAATACTTGTCAGTTGGCATGGCTCCTAAGACCGATTAAGATCTATTGAGTAGAGTTAACTGGGCTCTGATACCACTTGTAGGACCGAAGAAAGCAACAGAGGGGGGTGAATGGTGCCAACTCTGATTTTTCCCCTTAGTATTCAAAATTCTATACTCAAACACCTACAGAGGTGTAGAACATAGAATCTCCAGCTAAAAATCACTCTAATTGCCCCCAAATCAATAAAACTTGAAACCAAACCCTTCCAGGCGGTCTGACCGGCATACAAAAGGTGGTCTGACCGCTTCGAGTGGTCTGACTGGCATTATAACAGCGGTCTGACCGCTGCTACAGTAAAATCAGATGATAAATAGTATTTTCAGCCCGATTTCAAATACGAAAACCAAGAGAACTTTTAATCCGTGGATCCAAATGATATGAAATTGTGTATGAATGTTCTCTAGGTTATTGTGAACCTATTCCAACAATTGATCATGAAAAACATGGCCAAAGATAGGACCTTTTTCAGTTTGTTGGAAGGTTGCACCAAAATCGAGCCAAAACCCCAATTTGAGAATCCAATTTGCTCGTAAGTATATGACGGCCAAGATGGCTAGATGTGTTCTCACATGTCACAATGTCGAGACCCGAATATGCAAATCCGGTCTCTCTATGTATACTGCACTAGTCCTAGGATTATTGCTAGTGCACACAGTCAAACATAGATGAAATCACAACCATATACACGATATAATAAAGGAAAAACTCAAAATAACGATAAAATCTCAAATGTATGACCTTATGGCCAAGCTTACAATATCTCTAGCCGGAAGGGCTTAACAAAATAGCAGCGGAAATCCAAAATAAAGCGTAGCAGCCAATCGACAAGCCCACAGGCTATCGAGTGGAGAACGAAGCCTAATCCGCGAAGTCGTCGAAGTACTCTCCTTCTGGAACCTCCTGCTGGTGATACTCCTCTTCCTCAACTGAGCAACATTGGGCATAAAGCCGTGAGTACATTGGTACTCAGCAAGTCGTTTGTAACAAATGAATGCAATATAGTATGCAAGGCTTACCAAGGGAGGGCTAAAAGGTTAATTTGCATAAATGACAGTTGAAATACAATAAATAGATTGAAGGCGAACTTTAAATAAAACAATAATAAATACATAATCAAAGGAATTGATATAACCACTTGCGGACCTCCCATTCACAAGCTAAAACAACCACTTATGGACCTCCCATCCATAAGCTAAACCAACAGCGAATTAATCATCCACTGTCCAACCACAATCCACCAGTTTTCAGAAATAACTACCCCTCGTGTGAAATCACCGAGCATTGTCCATGACCGAGGACGCGACTATTCGAATAGTTTTACACTCTGCAGAGGTTGCACAACTGTACCCACACGATGTGATTAGCCTCAGCCTAAGGTAATCACAACAAGGCCTTTACAATGCTCTACCTCAACCCAATCCTGCCCGCTAGGGTTTCGCATCACACCCCCCTTGCGCCACATGGAAATCAGCAACCATGTCTATCACAATAGCAGAATTGAATTGAAATATTACAAATTAATCAGCCAGGTCTATGCCATACCAGACATGTGGTTTGCACGATTAAGCTCAGATCAATGGCGCACAAAGTTAAGTCCTTAACAATTCCCGGGCGAGACTGCCTCATCCCCCAAAGTGCACCTGCACTTCCCCCTTTACTGCACGATCACTCGTCCGAGTGCAAAACCAAGTTTTATATAACCAAGCCAACGACACACCAATGACGTGGCACACATTTTATTAAATGTGGCACCAACCACAGTTCCATATATCATTAGGTCAAATTAATAATTAACATGTGATGATGAGACCAAGCGTAAGTATAGCGATGCAAGTATTCTAGCATCACTAGTATGTTTTCCAACCTATGGTGACAATGGTGTCATGCCATTCCAAAATATCAAGGAGGGATAGATTCCAATTGGGAAGATAACTACCAATACGAGGATTTGAATGAAAATAGCGATGCAATGTAATTTAAAACAAAATAAATAAATAGTAGATTGCAAACTGGGTTCAACATGATAAAAGGACACGACTTACCTTGGTTATGCTCAGCGAGGTACTCCTGGTCTTCGGGCGTCGATCCTGCTCCTCCAGAATCCGAATCTAATGAGAGAGAAAACGACTAAAACCAAAGAAACACATAAAATGATAAGCAAATAAACTTCAAAAATCATGAAACTAGAACCAAAGCTAGAGCTCGATTTTAGATGAATTTAGAAAAAAGAACGGGGTCAATCGGAGCTAGGACGGAGGAGAACGGGCTCTCGGAAAATAAACCCTAAATTAAATCCTAGAAAATTCGGAAAATGCACTGTTCTGTGGACCTGATGCACGGAATTCCGAGTCCACCGCGAACCCGACGCACGAAACAGTACACGCGGCGAGAGGGGGGTGCTGATGCAGCGGGGCGGTGCTGACGTGGCGCGCGCTGGTGCCGCCACGTGGCACGGGTGACGTGGCAGCTGATGTGGCTGCCACGTGGCACCTGGGGGCAGGTCTTGGCTGACGTGGCACGACACGTGGCATGCCACATGGCATTAGGGCTGACGCGGCGTGCCACGTGGGTAGGGCTGACGCGGCACGGCGCGGGCGCTGGCGGCGGCGGTGGGATCGGGCGGCTGGGGTGCGGCCACGCGGCCGGATCTGAACCTTCGGCTCAGATCTGAGAGAGCGGCGGAGATGCGGCGGCGCGGAAGCGGGGCGGCAGGGATTGCTGACGCGTGGCGCAGCGCGAGGCGAGGTGAGGGTGCATCGGCGGGATCCGACGGCGGAGGAGGGGACGCGTGGCGCACGCTGGTGCCTCCCGGGACGGACGGCGGCGATGCGATGGCGCGGGGGTGGGACGGTCGGCGATGGGCGACGCGTGGCCGGCGCGCGCGGGGTGCGCTGCCCGGCGCGGCGGCGAGGCACGCGCGCGGGCGCATCCGGTGCGGGGAGTGGGTGACGCGGGAGTTGGGGTCGGCGCGGAGTCTCACCAGCGGCAGCGGGGACGGCGGCGACGGCGGGGACTCCGGCGTCGGCGGCGGTGCGGCGGCGAGGGCGGCGGTGATGCGTTGGCACGCGAACCGAGGATGGCGGTTTTTAAAAGGCACACAAACCGAGACGATCTGATCCGTGAACGGGGCGGCGCGGACGCGAACTCGGTTTGGCGCGGACGACCAGGATGTAACGTGGGCGATCCAACGGCAGGGAACGGAGCGGGCGCGAGGCGATTAGGGTTAGGGTTTCGGTTCAGCGCGCGCGGGCACGGGCGGTCGGATGCGGCGCGGGGCGAATCAGACGGCGCGGGCGGAGCGCGGGAGCGGGCTGTGCTGGTGCCGCCACGTGGCAATGCGGATGCGCGACGCGCGGCACATCGGGTGGCGTCGGCTGACGCGTGGGTGAGCGGGGTGCGGCGCTAAGGCACGCGCGGGAGGGAGCAGCTGGATGGGTGCCGCGTGGCGCGGGCGGGGATCCGGCGGTCGAGAGATAAGCGGAGCGGGAGCGGGCCGGGCCGAGGGAGGCGGCAGGGAAGGGGAGGCGGATGGGTGACGCGTGGAGGAGAGAGGAGATCGGGCGGCGGAGATCGGCCAGGGCTTTTTATTTTTCTTTTCTTGTTCCAGAAATTCAATTAACAGAAAAGGGGCTCTAGAAAATAGCAAATAAATCCCAAAAATTCACCAAAAATACCAGAAAATTCCTTGAGACCTGAAGAATCCAAATAAAATATTTTCAACTTTTGTTGATGTTTATTTTACTCAGATTAAATTATTTTAAAATTCTAAAATTCATTTGAAGTTTAATTTAATTCCAGAAAATTTCTTCTGACACAAGGAACTCAGTATAATTTAATCATATTAAATTCTTTTAAATTTCTAAAAATTATTTTAAGTTTGCTTTAAATTCAAATAAATTCCAGAAATTTATTTTTAAATTTCAGGTTTTAAAAATCCCCAAAAATCAGGATGTTACACACAACAAGCTAGACCAAGAACAAATAACTATCAAAAACCCTTAAAACAAGAAATCACATAAGGAGGCCTAAAACAAGCAAAATCGGGTTTCTTGATAAACTTGCTATAGAAGTGCCTAGATGATATGAGCTAGATTCCCACAAGTAATATCTATATCTTTTACGTCCTTGACATAACAAGATCAAGAAGGAAAACAGGAAGAGATCAACCCAACCATGACAAGAACAAATTAATCCACATGAAGAAGATTCATTGAGATGATCAAGATTGATGTATTGCTTACTTGTGTTGGGTTTTACAACCACTCCACATTGGAGGACAAAGAGCACACAATGCACTCAACTCTCTAACCCTAACTCTAGACTTGAGAGCACATGAGAGATGGATTGGATGGTCAACACTAGATATGGCAATGGGTACCCGAAACCCGAGTACCCGATGGGTTTTACCCAATAAGGTGGGTATGAAAAGATATCTTCACCCGCGGGTATACTAATGGACAAAAATCTCTACCCATCGGGTAGAGTGGGTGCGCGTACGGCTGTATACTACCTTACCACCTCTTAGGGCATCTCCAATGGTCTGACTCAGCTAGCTATTTGCATGTACACATCAGCATAAATCCTATGTGGAGGAAAGAGAGTATGTAAAAAAACTGAGCTAGCTCTTCCTTAAGAGCTAGTCTATAACACAAAACGAGGCAGCCTCTATAAATGACTGTGTGTGCATGTAGACATCAAATAGCTATCCTTATAGATAGTTCTTTGGAATACTAGCTTTTAGTGTGTACTATATAAATGATGTGAAAGTCTCCTAGTTAGTTGCTAGTTAGGACCATTGGAGATGCCCTTAAGGCCCCATCTAAACTCTTGGCACCTGGCATCCTCGTCAATCTTGAATCAACCTTCTTCCCAACCTTCCTCCTAGCTTAGATGTGAGGCATGTGAGGCATCATCTCTTGTCTTGTAACTGCTACTTGGTAGTTTGTTTTCGACGGCGCCACGCTGGCTGGTCAAAGATGCATGGCAGGAGGACTCAATGGAGTGGCTGCGTGCATCACTCACAGTCAAAATCCAGTTTAAAATCACACGGATACATATACGACTCTTCGGAGTTTGGCCGGAGTAAATTAATTCTTCTCCATCGGCTTCATCTACATGCATGCATGGGCATGCATGCTCGAGCGTGTCCCGCGAGGTGTCGCCGCGTGCATGGGACTTCGAGTGCTCCCTCTTCCCGGTCAGCGTCGTCCTCCTCTATAAAAGACCACTCGCTCTACGCAGCATGACAGTACTCCTACTTGGCAAGAGTGGCTTCTTCTTTGTAGACTGATCAAGGCGAGAGATCGATATGGGTGGCAAGGGAGGCGGCGGCAGAGGTGGTGGTGGTGGCAAAGACAGAGGAGGCGGCGGCGGAGGGAAGGGCGGTGGAGGCGGTAGGAGTGGCGGCGGAGGCGGAATCAAGGGAGGTGGTGCCAGTGGAGCGGGTTTGGGAAAGTTGGGTGGCGGATACGGTGGTGGGCCCGGGAAGTCAGGCACCGGCAGCAAAGGCGAAGGCGGCGGCGGCAATGATGGCATGATGAAGGCTCCCGGCAGCGATGGGCACATCTCCCGCTCCGACTTCGAGTCCAACCTGCAGGGCTACTTCCAGGGCCTCCACCACGGAGACGGAGGCAAGTAGAGACTTGGAGTACGTCCGTTAGGCTGCTAATCACCAACGTCGGCCCATGTTTATGGCTTCCTGAATATTGTTAATTTGTTTGTATCGAAAGCAGCCTAGTACTCCAAGTCGATCGTTAATTTGTTTATAATGCATGCAGCTAGATATATGCTGTGGAAGGAACGCTTCTGGTAACCAATTAAGTGACGTGTTAATTATCCGTACGTATGCTTGTTTTGTAGATCCAGTGTGCGTTAATCGTGTTCTGTTCCCCTTTTATTTGCGAATCTGTTCAGTTAATGATCACGCGCTGCCATTTTACAGCAATGTAAATGTCCAATCGTTTAAGGTAGCATTCAGTTTGACGTTGGCTTATGACTTTTTTACTGTAGCTACTTTTTTTTTACTGTAGTTGAGTTGGCTTATTTGCCATAATTAAAATTTAAAAAATGTAAAAATAGAAAAAATATATTAGGCCATTACGATAATGCAAAGGAATGCTTAGGGTAATCGCACTTAGGGGAGTGCATTGATAATCGCACTTATCCTGCGATCTCGCCATTCGTCTCTAGTGTAACGTTCCAAACATATTCCCTCACGGTTTTAACAATTGGGTTGAGTTTTTGATGGATTTAATTTGGTTTTTGGCGCCTAATCCACTCGTAGTCTATCCTAATTTGAGAATAGGTGGTGTTGGAGTTTTTCTTGATATGCGCGGTCTAGATCTATCGATTTTTTGCGTTCTCTAGATGCTGAATCTGAGAAGGGTACTTGGTCTAGATGCTGAATTTGGTAGATTAGACCTTTTAAATAGCCAAACTAGGTCTGCAAAATAACTAGATAAGTCTGGATAATTTTATTAATAAATGTATGTTGTTTACCATTTCGTTGTGGCATAACTAGAGGAGATGCTTCCGAAATCTTGTAGAGATGGTAGTGTGTTTAGAGAGATAGCGAGTAGTGGTAGCATTCCGGTCTCGGAGGTTAGACCGAGATGTTACATGGAGAGAACAGGAGGAGAGAGTATAGTTGTCTCTTCGTGAAGAGACAACCCATGCCCATGAGTAAAGGACATTAGACATTACAATATACCATTGTGTAAGCTATACCTATAACAAACACTTTTTTCATGCCATAGTTAAAAGATGATATGCAGGAGTATATAGATAGCAGTTATCTCTACTATTGTACTTGCTACTTGCTCTTGGGGTGTACTGAATTACTGCCCTTTATAATACTCTATGATAAGACCAGACATTTAGACTAACATGGGCATCATCTTACAAACCACTTAATTAAACTTAAGATATAGTTAGTTACTGAGTATACTGAGTGGTAATTATTATTGCATTATAAGTTTTAGGCCCTATTTTGAACATAGGAACTTTACAGACATTTCACAAAAAGCAGTACAAATCCTATAAAATTCCTCATCTAAACAGGGCCTCAGCTTGTACTCAAGTATCAGGCCAATTTCACCAACCACCTAGTAGGCCTCTCCCTTGAACCTAATTTTGCTGTTGGTCTTAGTACGTCTCTCCTGTAAGCTGCTTTACTACCTTTCATATATAAATTTTGTGGGCGGCTTGCCCTAACCCTACTCATGCCAACTATCGATTCATCCCCCGACCCACCTTCCATACATAGCCAGGTGTAACATCCTGATTTTTAGAGCTTTTTAAAACTTGGAATTTAAAATTTTATTTTTGGAATTTTTCTGAATTTAAATCAAGCTTAAAAGAATTTTCAGAAATTTAAAAAAGATTTAATATTATTAAGATAAACTTTAACATAAGCTGAAAATGTTTTATTTGAGTTCCTTGTGTCACAAAAAATTTTCTGGTATTTTCTGAAATTAAATCAAGCTTCAAATGAATTTCTGAATTTTAAAATGATTTAATCTGAGTAAAATAAACATCAACATAAGTTGAAAATGTTTTATTTGGATTCTTCATGTCTCAATGAATTTTCTGGTATTGTTGGTGAATTTTTGGGATTTATTTGCTATTTTCTAGAGCTCCTAGCATTTTATTTGGATTTCTGGAAAAGAAAAAGAAAATAAAAATCTTCCCCGCTGCCCGATCTGCCTCCCCTCCACGCGTCAGCCATCCGGCCCTTCCCCGCTGCCGCCGTACCACTTCCGACCCTCACCCGCTCGGAGTCGCCTGATTGCGCCGCCTCGCCACCTGGCGCGCATCCGCCTGGCCCAGCCGCTCCCGTGCGTCGACTTGCCACGCGGCGGCACCAGCTCGCGCGCGCGCACCCTCGCTCGCCCGTCCGATCGACGCCCCACACCGTGGCTCAATCCCCGCCACCCATTCCCTGCGCCCGCGCGAAAACCCTAACCCTAATCGCGTCCGTGCCCTCAGCCGCCCGATCATCTCCCGCGTCATCCGAACCGTCCACACCGGATCCGAGCTGTGCCACGTGCTGCGTCCGATCGGGACTGCCTCGGTTCGCGTGTCAAAACCCGTGTGGCCACCTCGGTTCGTGTGCTCGCTTGTCGCCGCCGCCGAACCCTCGCCTCCGCTCCCTCGCGCTCGCGCTGCCGTTCCCAGGCTGTCCCGTCGTCGCCCGTACGTCGCCGCCCTCACCTGTCGCCGCCGACGCCGTCACTGCCGCCAGAGACCCTCGCTTCCCCGCCGGTGAGCCCTCTGTCGTCTCCCTTCGCCCATCGCACCGGTCGCCTCCCACGTTGCCTCTTCTGTCGCCCCCGCTCCGCCCCTCGGTCCTCGCACCGGACCCGCGCACCCCCGCACGCCCGCGCCCCCGCTCCCGCCCGCGCCCCGAGCCACGTGTTGGTGATCTGCCCCGCCGCCGCACCCCGGCCGCTTCGTCCCCGCCGCCTATCCAGATCTGGGCCTATGGCCCAGATCCCACGTTAGCCTGGCTGCGTCAGTGCCACATCAGCCCTACCCGCCACATGGCAGGCCACGTGTATTGACACGTCAACAAAATCCGGCCCCAGGTGCCACGTGGCAGCCACGTCAGCCAACACGTGGCAGCTCCAGCAGCTGCCACGTCAGCCCTAGCCGCCGCCGCCCGCATGCAGTGTTCGGTGGACCGGGTTCACCGTGGACTTGCTTTTCCGTGGACCGGGTTCACAGCACAGTAGCATTTTTTTATTTTCCCGATTTAACTTTTTGATTTATTTTCTGAGAGCCTGTTCTCCTCCGTCCTAGCTCCGATTGACCCCGTTCTTTTTTCTAAATTCATCTAAAATCGAGCTCTAGCTTTTGGTTCTAGTTTTATGATTTTTGAAGTTCATTTGCTTATCATTTTATGTGTTTTTTCTTGTTTCAATCGTTTTCTCTATCGTAAGATTCGGATTCTAGAGGAGCAGGAACTACGCCCGAAGACCAAGAGTACCTCATTGAGCATAACCAAGGCAAGTAGTGTCCTTTGACTATGTTGAACCCAGTTTGCAATCTATTATTTAATTATTTTGTTTTAAATTACATTGCATCGCTATTTTTATTCAAACCCTTGCATTAGTAGTTATTGTCCCAATTGGATTCATCCCTCCTTGATAATTTGGAATGCCATGATACCATTGTCACCTTAGGTTGGGAAACATACTAGTAATGCTAGATTATTTGTCACATGGGTTGGTACGATTAGATGCTTAGCCTTGCTTAAGTTACGATTGGGTCCATCATCACATATGAATTACCAATTTGACTTAATGATATATGGAACTGTCGTTGGTGTCACGTTTATTAAAATTTGTGCGATGACGTTGGTGCGTCATCAGCGGTGGATATATAAAACTAGTTTTGCACTCGGGCGAGTGATCGTGCAGTAAAGGGGCAAGTGTTGGAGCACTTCGGAGAATGTGGTAGTCTCGCCCGGGCAATGTTAAGGACTTAACTTTGTGCGCCATTGATCTGAGCTTTACCGTGCAAACCACATGTCTGGTATGGGACGGACCTGGCTGATTAATTTGGGAGGTTTTAACTTTAATCTTGCCATTGAGATGAACATGGTTACTGATTTCTATGTGGCGCAAGGGAGGTGTGATGCGAAACCCTAGCGGGCGGATTGAGTTGTAACTGAACTTTGTAAAGGCCTTGTTGTGATTTCCTTAGTGCGAGGCTAACCACATCGTGTGGGTACAGTTGTGCAACATCTGCAGAGTGTAAAACTATTCGAATAGCCGCATCCTCGGTCATGGACAATGCTCGGTGATTTCACACGAGGGGTAGTTATTTCTGAAAACTTGTGGATTGTAGTTGGGCAGTGGATGGATAATTCACTGTTGGTTTAGCTTATGGATGGGAGGACCATAAGTAGTTGGTTTAGCTTGTGGATGAGATGTCCGCAAGTGGCTATATCAATTCCTTTGTTTATTATTTATTATTGTTTTACTTAAAGTTCGCTTTCAATCTATTTACTGTATTTACCTTCAAATGTCATTTATGTAAATTAACCTTTCAGCCATCCTTTCGTAAGCCCTGCATACTATATTGTATTCATTTGTTACAAATGACTCGTTGAGTACCAATGTACTCATGGCTTTATGCCCAATGTTGCTCAGTTGAGGAAGAGAAGTATCACCAGCAGGAGGTTCCAGAAGGAGAGTACTTCGACGACTTCGCGGATTAGGCTTCGTTCTCCACTCGATAGCCTGTGCGCTTGTCGATTGGCCACTACACTTTATTTTGGATTTCCGCTGCTAGTTTTGTTAAGCCCTTCAGGCTAGTTTATTGTAAGCTTGACCATAAGGTCGTACCTTTTGAGATTTATCGATATTTGAGTTTTCCCTTTATAGTATCGTGTGTAGGGTTGTGATTACATCTATGTTTGACTGTATGCACTAGCGTGATCCTGGACTAGTGCAGTTTACACAGAGAGTCCGAATTTGCATATTCGGGTCTCAACACCAGGTGGCCACCCCTCGTGCTCCTACCCATCGCCCTGCTCGCGCCGCCTCTTGTCAGCTCCCTCATCTTGCCGGTGCCTGCATCTCCTCACTCAGTCCTTCCTTGCACTGTCGGCTCCCTCATGTGAAGGTTGAGGTGGAGACGGAGTACGTAACAGAGCAGGCCGACCTAGACAACGCCCTCCTCGCCGACTTCAAGATCTTCACCGTGCGTTGCTATCTTTCTCCCCGTGCGCCACCGGCTACCTCCCATGTGTTGCCGGCTCCCTCAGGTGGAGGTCAAGGTGGAGACGGAGTACGTACCGAGTAGGCTGACCTGGACGACTCTCTTGTCGCTGACTTCAAGATCTTCACCATGCGCCACCGGCTTTCTCCTTGTGCGCCATCGGCTTCCTCCCTTGCGCCACCAGCTTTCTCCCGTGCCTCCTTGGCGTCCCCACTACTGTCGCCTGCCGAGTGCCGAGGTATTCTCCTGGTGCCTGCTCCTCTCTAGCAAGTAGCAACATTAGATGTTTGTAGGGTTTAGATGCAGTAAGCCAGTAACATTAGATGTCAAGGTACATTTATTTAGCAAATTATTTCATTTATGATGCAGTAACATTAGTTGTTTGTAATTGTAAGAATGTAAGTTGATGACTCGTTGATTGTTGTTGTTATGTGCTTAATTGGCTTTTTCACTATTTTAGAAAAATGACTTCTACATACTGTAGCATAATGACCTTCTTTGCCATAAGTAAAACATTTGATTCTTGGTTTATCTCGATTTTGTAAGAGGACTCATATCACATTACTTTTTCTCCACAACCAGCAGTACAACCACAGCCTCCACAACCAAAACTGTGGCCACCTTGACCATGATCACGATCGTGCCAATTTTCAGATCCACATTCACTTCTTTGACTTGGATTTGATTTTCGCCAATATCTATTTTCAACCTTTGCTTCACTTGTTATTAGCAATGCTTGATCAGTCTTGGTCTTACACCCTTTAAGTAATCCCTCATGAACTTTGAGAGATCATGTTATCTCTTCTATTTTCATATCTTAAAGATCGCTTAAATACAAAAGAGTTGTGACCACCGGTATGAACCTTTCGGGCATGACTCATAGATATTTGTCAATAACCGTAGTTTCTTCCAATTTGCTTCCAAGAGATCGAATCTCATTGACCACCGCAGTTAATTTTCCTGCAAACTCATCCACTGACCGTGGTTCACCCATATGTAGTGCCTCATATTCTCCTCGAAGAGTTTGTAGCCAAACTTTCTTTACTCAATCTACTCCTTCGTGCATTGTCCGAAGAGCAGTCCAAACTTCTCGTGTTGTATCTTTTCTGACAAGCTGACTGAGCACTGAGTTGGGTATGGTGGCATAGATGAGAGGTAACGTAGTTTGATCGATCGTCATGTCGACTTGTTTAGCCTTTCCTTTTGGATCAACCTTTTCATTAGCATTGATTGGATCAGCTACAGTGTCCCAGACTTCTTGGGCACGTATATTCACTCACATTTTTATAGACCATGCTGGGTAGTTCGCTGAATTGAGAACTGGATACAAAAGAGAATTTGGTCCTTCCTTCATTGTCGATGAAGATCTGCATCCTGCCAAGAGTTACTCCTTTTGCCGGTCGATTGATACCAAGCTCTGATACCAGATGATGAAATTTTCAAACAAAAATGAATGCTCTGCGCACGATTGGAGAGAAAGTATCTCTTTGAACAGGTCTAAACACTCTCAGTTGGCTGATCAGACTTGTCCGATCGTGTTTTATGAAGATCGACTTGATCTGGTTGATTCGATAATGTTTTATGAAGATCAAACGCTTTTGAAGTGTGGTCCGAACTTCCTTGCTGATTGAAGTGGTCCGATGATGATCAGATGGTGTAGCTTTGGTCGCCGTTCGGACCGGTCCGAACATTCACGCTGACTGGAATGGTCCGATGAAGATTGGACGGTGCACCGTTGGATATTGTTCAGACTAGTTCGAACTTGTTCACTTGATTGGATCAGTCCGATGATGATCGAACGATCCTGTCTTGTTTCTGAACGTTTCCTTTGCTCTTCGAGTATGACGACGACAATACGAAAAACACTTGAACAATAGAGTAGATGTAAATCTTTTGATGGTGCTCAAATCACTGCACCTTTTATTTGATTTTCTTCAATATTTATACACAAGTTACAGGTTAAATATTGGTTTATCACTAGGATTCAGAGTTCGACTCTAAAACCGAACTTCTATCTCTAAAACAATTCAGACTTCAACTCTAAAGTGATTTTGACAATATTATTTCCAACAGAGAACCCAGCTGCCAGCAGCAATAACAATACTCTGCTCAAGAATCTGTTCCACCTGCATGATGACCCCAATTCTCGCTTAGTCTCCGGGACAGAGCGAGGCTTGCCGCCATCCTACTCAAAAAGGAATTAGAGCCCACCCCTAAAACTCCTCGTCTCTCTTATGCAACTCACCTTGCCAAAATACCGTTCGACAACGACAAGGACAAAAGTGCTCCTTTCCGTGTGGAGGGATTTTCTGGTCTACGCGGCCAACTGGCGCAGCAGTGAGTCCCATACCAAGAAGCTCAATAGTGGTGGTGAGCTCACAACCGTCGTGTGGCTTCTGGTCGAACGCCTTCATCGATTGTATCTCGACGCAGGGTGGAAGCCATGAATCATGCATGCAGATGAGATTGCTGTATCCCCATCTTACGTCTATGAGCCTAATATATATCTCATATGTTCTGTTGCTTGCCTTTTGAATAAAGTAATGTTAGACTATATAACTAGATTTAGAATATTTATAATAATAAATAACTGACAATATTGTTTACCGATGTCATTTAAGACATGTGACATGTGTGGACTGATGTCCATCAAGTTGAAAAGAATTTGTGTTAGAAAAAATGTTAGTTTAGTGTTTGCAGGTGTAGGATAACTAAGATGCGATCGTAATCTACGGTGAGGACCGAGAGATGACTTGGTACGGAGTCATGGTCTAAAGGGTCAAAGATGCTGCTGGAGGAGACGGTCGTGCTCAAGTTGGGGTATGTGGAGATTAAAGGCGGACGGTGTGTGTTGGAGCTACGAAGATACATCCAAAATTGGGTAATGTGAAAAATCTGTGCTATGTAAGGATTTAAGATCTCTTAAGGAATTGGATAAAAACTCATAACATATAGAGGTATACTAGCGGTGAGCCTCTGCGAAGGGAGGACACCTTGTGGGACCCACTCCCCATCTTATAGGTGCATCCAACTCTATAGTCCGTATATATTATAAATGTTTTTAAGTGGAACACACTTTTGTACGAAGTACTTTGCACTGAGAAGGTAGCTTGCACTAAGATACCAACCCGTGATAAAAAGACTTTGTAAATTTAATATACTATCATTTTCCATCATGCTGCTTTTTTTAAGTACACAATCAGCTCGCAAGCATTGCATTTTCTGTCAAAGTAGATTGAATGCACGTGCGGTAGAATATACCTTTCTGGTGTGGAGCAAGAGTTGAGTTGAAGGACCATGACATTATCTGATGGAGCTCGGCGGCTGAGCCGGTGGCCGCAGAGAACCCCACAGCCACGTCGGACGGGAGCAACGTGAGTGGATCCGGTAATTTCGTGCTGACCTCAACGGTGCCAACAGAAGGATTGTTAGCAAACTGCAGGGAGGCGACCAGCATCCTGGTGGTGTTGTCAAAAGTGATGGACGCCGTCACCTTTGAGAAGGCCTAGGCTGCCCCCTCCTGAGTATGGAGGCAAGCTTGATGGGTAATAGGCGAGGAAGAAAGCCATGCCATCCCCCTTGTTGTTCATAGTTTCGGCGTTGAGCATGATCGCGAAGGTGAACCGCGCAGAGAAGCTGGCCACCTCGCTGGTGGTTTTGTCATAGAACGGCACCGGGTGACCGTACGACATTCGTCTCGTGCAACCAGGAGCAGATCTACAGTGATTCAAGGGTATTCAGCTGAATACCCAAATTTTTTGATAAAAAAAACTAGTATATACAAGATATAATACATATATATATACTTAGTTGGGTCGTATTTATTATTTTCAGATCAATCAGCCCAAATGGCCCATCCCCGGTTGGTGGATCCCCCTTCCCCGCACGCAAATGGGCTGGCTGCCGCCCGCCTGGCCCATTCCCCCGCAGCCCGCTCTCTCCACTCGACTCTCCGGCTCTGAGGGCAGACCAGCAGTGGGGCTCCACTCTCTTGTCTCCCCTTCACCCTTGTGGAAACCCTGGCGTCTCCCCTTCACCACTAAGGCGGCGGCGTCCGCCCATTCGTACTGCGTGCCGCTGCGCGGCTCGCGCCGACGCTACGAGCATCACCAGGCGCTAGCTTGGGGGCTAAAGTCGGAGATTGAGGCAGCATCATCGGCTCAAGACACGAGACGAGCTCCTCCGACCTCCGCGAGGGCGCGTCTGGTGTGACCGCGTTAGACCGCGATGCCCCAGCCTTCACGGCGTGCGTAGTTGAGTCGAGACTGCAGGAGGGCGCGAGACCGTGATGGCAAGATGCCCTTAGGCCCCAACCCCCCATGGAGGGCGTGACGCGAGACTGTAGGACCTGCGCGCCGGTGCCACAAGCAGAGCATCGCCAGGGCGCCAGCATGGGGCTGAATGGTATGAGCAATTCCTGTTTTACGGAATTCATCTCAAGATCATCGTGTATCTACCTGTTATTTTGTTGTTATACTATGGCTGTCAGGCGGTCTACATTTCTGAATCCTTGTGCGAATGGAACTTGCGAACCCCTGTATAACTTTGCAGGTAGTCAGTCAGTCAATTAGAAAAAAGGGGTGTTTTGGAGGAAGTGTGGGAGGGGAAATTAAAGGGGAGTTTGTTGGTTTGCTAATTAGAAATTTCTGTCTCAAGTAGCTATCAGGAGGTGAAGGAGGGGGCATCCAGATTTCATCAAATAGTTTATATTGGAGCTTGGTGCACTGAACTCTGAAAATTCTTTTTGCAGTTCATCTATGTTTAGGGATTGATAAGTGTTATGTTGTTTCTATACTAGTATTACCTTTAGCCATTAATTTTATTCCTCTTTTGTTTTGTCTTGCCTTGTTGCCTGTTTCTATATAAGTTGTGAATCTTGTGACCATCCAATTTGAGGAAGGAATTATAATCCAGGCTTGTGAATATGACGCGTGCTTAGTAATCCATCTATTCATGAATCTATTACCAAAACAAAGCCAGTGTGTTTCAGAATTTGTTTACATTCAGATTTCTATATTTAATTGCTATCTTTCTGAATTCTGATTATGCTGACACCTGGGTTCATGCCATGTTATATCTAGTGAATCTGTTGTGCTTAATTTGTAAAATTATCCTTCATTTGACTGATTGTCTCTGTAATGTTGGTTCTGATTTCATGATTTAGGACTCAAGCCAAAAACGCACCCATATACAACTTAACTCTTGCCAAGACGCTTGTTGAATATACCTCAGCAGTAAGTTCATTTGCCTTTTTGTCCTTATCATCCTCTACTTTGCATTTTCTTATCAGTGAATACATGGAGTAATTGTTATGGACTTGGTGCTGTTGTATAGGTCTATTCTGCTGATCTCAGATAATTATTTACGTGGACTTGTCACCTCGTCATCACTCATGAATATTTTTTAAAAGATTTTGTTAAGATGATCTTTGATATATATTTGATTTTGTAGATCTTTGAGCTTTAAAAAATGAAGAAGTATGCAAATTTAAAATCTTTGTGCGAGAGCTGAAAAGAGCAAAAAATGGTAGGATCAGTAAGGTATGTAACTATCATTAATCTCTATAATTTGCTATTTAATTCATGTCATTATACTAGCCTTATGTCATCCATTTTCTTATAAGAAATCATTAATTTCTATAATTTTAGTATTTTTATTATATCTATGTATATGTATCGGTATTTTGAGGGAAACGGTGTGTCACGGTATTGACGTATCCAAACAACCTAGCTTTGAAGTCCGAATACCCATCTTAAAAATTCTGGATCCACCACTGTGTGCAATCTTTTATTGTCTCTCTGAACGAGTTGCATGTGAGGTCGATCAAATTGCCGTGCACGCTCGCGTTGCCCTCGAATCTGAGGTTATCTGAGCTATAGCTGGATGTGTTGGTGAAGTCAAAGCTGAAGGAAAAGGGTGAGGCTGCAGCAGCAACACTACTCGTGTTCGGAGCATCAAGCGACAAGGAGAGTAGAAAGTAGGCGAAATGGAGGAGGAGGAGCTGCGCGCTGCTGCTGCTTGCAGGCACGCCCATGGCTGTAACTGGAGCGAGGTGAGCGTTGTGTACATGTAATTTGAGTCTATAAATAGACTCGTACAGTTTCCGTTAAGCCTCGTGTACATGTAATTTGAGTATATAAATAGAAGAGAAAAAAGAAAATAAGGTAGCGGATTGGCACAGCAAAATACTCTTGTGTGTCTTTGAGTTGGTCTGAGGTGTTCATATGTGTTTACGACCGCCGCGTGTGTATGCTCTGTTCCGTCCCTGGACAAACAGGCACTGGCTTGGTCACTTAATGACGCTTGAAACTTTTTTCCCACTCGTGTCTTAGGCAGAGAGCCCCCCGTTTAATAAGAAAAAAAGAGTGTGCTGTCAAGTCAATGCCCGGACAGTTTACTTTCAATTGTACTTTCCATGTTGCTCAGCCGAAATAATTGCAATTACTAGCGCCTTAGCTTTCATGCATGCACGCAGCTGAGATGCCACTTGCCACCACTTGTAGCTCTTACATTACCCATTAGCGATTTCATCTGTAACGCGCACGCGTAGGACCAGTCACCGGGGTACCACAGGGATCCAACGTTCGCTCGGATGGCAGATAAGCGAGAGCCAGCGTGCGCGCCCCGTCGCTCAAGAGGAACTCGGGTTTGTGTTGACGTATTTTTACTGCACGTTTGATTTGGTCATGGTGGTAAGTTTGGTTTGGTCAAGGTCGTAAGCTTTTGTTTAACTTAGTTGTGGTCGTAAGCGTTTGCCTTAGTTATGATCGTAGAAGTTTAGTAGCAGTCGTAGTCGTAAGACTACTGTAGTGGTCATACTCATAACAGCCCTGTTTTTTAGCAGCTTTTGGGTGGACTGAGGTCATGGTCGTAAGCTTTTGTTTAGTTGTAGTTGTAAGCGTTTGGCTTAGTCATGATCATAGGAGTTTAGTAGCAGTCGTAGTCGTAAGACTACTATAGTGGTCATACTCGTAACAGCCCTGTTTTTTAGCAGTTTTTGGGTGGACTGACGTCATGGTAGTAAGCTTTTGTTTAGTTGTGGTCGTAAGCGTTTGGCTTAGTCATGGTCGTAAGTTTAGTAGCAGTCATAGTCATAAGACTACTACAGTGGTCATACTCGTAACAGCCCTGTTTTTAGCAGTTTTTGGGTGGACTGAGGTCATGGTCACTTAATGACGCTTGAAACTTTTTTCCCACTGTGGCTTAATCAATCGGGAGAGCCCCCCGTTTAATAAGGAAAAAAGAGTGTGCTGTCAAGTTTGGGCCGAAGTCAATGCCCGGACAGTTTACTTTCAATTGTATTTTCCATGTTGCTCAGCCGAAATAATTGCACATACTAGCGCCTTAGCTTTCATGCATGCACGCATGAGAGGCCACTTGCCACCACTTGTAGCTCTTGCATTACTCATTAGTGATTTCATCTGTAACACGCACGCGTAGAACCAGTCACTGGGGTACCACAGGGATCCAACGTTCACTCGGATGGTTGTAGGAGTTTAGTAGCAGTCGTAGTCGTAAGACTACTATAGCGGTCCTACTTGTAACAGCTCTGTTTTCTAGCAGTTTTTGGGTGGACTAATTTTCTAGATCGTGGGCTGATCTAAGGAAGATTCGGGCCACTGTTTTACATGTAACCGACCCATGTAATACTGAATAATAGGAATAAAACGGAAATGTCGCAAGCAGTTGAGTGCGGCGCAAAATCTCTCTCTCGCGTGTGTTCTGAACTCTTTCTAAAACTCTCTGAATTCTCATTGTCTAACCAGACTGCTCATGTCTGGCACAGTTCAGAGATCAAGAATTACATTTCTTTAACATTTGGTATCAGAGTAATTTGTAGTAGGTCCTGTGAAGATGCCACGAGATGTTAGATCCATCTCTTGATGCCATTCAGGAGTGGAAGCAGTAGCGGCTGCCAGGAGCTTGTGGCACCGACGGTGCCCAAGGAGGCGGGTGTGACTCTGCATTGTCCACAGCTCACGCAGACGATTACTTAGAATGGGCTCTTATCATGAGAGTTAACCTCCAATCTTAGTGAGTGTGGGAGGCAGTTGAACTAGGCGATGTGGATTTTTGGCTTGATTGGATGGCATTAACGACTATCCTTCAAGCGGTGCCCTCCGAGATGTTGCGGCATGGGAGGCAATAAGGACTATGAGGATGAGAGGCGAGCGCGTCTGCGAGGCAAAGGTGCAAACATTGTAGAATAAGTTTGAATCATTGCGCATGAAGGACACCGAGGTGAACAAGAGAAGAAGCTTTTGCGTCGCTTGAACTCTTTGCTGCTACGTTTTTGTTTTATATCTTCTACTATTTATACACAAGAACAAAAAACATTTACATAGAAATTTTGGTTGCACATGGAAAAGAACTAATACATGAAAATAAACTAATCACGCCTTGGTATGATCCAGCCAAAAAATCATATTATACTCGGACTTACTATAAAAAAACAACGCTTACTAAAAATAATCCTGACGCGGTCAATTCAAACGCTACAAGATTAGCTCAACAACGTGCTGGAGACTTGTGCTCCAACGAGAGATGGAGCAATCAATCTCAATTTGATTATAGGGAAGTTTCAGAGTTCTCTCCGAACTTGTCATTTCTGTGCTCTTTTCTCTACATGAAAACGTAGGAAAAGCTAGCATTGCCTGGGTTATTCACTCAGTTGCTAAAACAAGTTTATAGTTAACTAATTTTAATGTACTAAAAAAGTCACATTGCAGTTTTCAGGGGTGCACACGCATATTATAAATGGAGTGGAATATCTTCTCTTTTTTATCTGAATCTTGCTCCTTTTCATTTTATGTGTATAACCGAGAGAGCCGTACCAACAACTAAAGTATGTTGGAATGTAGCATCAGATACTAGAAGGCTTTTTTTATGATCGAAGCTAATGTGGCTCACAGTAACCTACTCAAGGAAAGAACAACGAGTTCGGTAGAGCAGTGCATCATTATATAGCAATTTAAGGATTAGTCCTGTTTGTCTTCAATTTCTGTTTCTGATGGTTCAGTTCCGTCTACCACCTCTTAAGGCCCCATCAATTTCTGTTTCTGATGGTTCAGTTCCGTCTTCAACGAGTTCGGTAGAGCAGTGCATCATTATATTTTAGATTTAGGCGGCTAAGCTATCTGGTTCTGACCACGCTAATAATAGCCTGACTAACTGCATAGACTATACAGGCAGCCAGGCATATACCTGCATTTTTTAGACTCAACAATGGGATTATATTGCTTATCAAGAAGGTTACGATCATGGCTGATAACAAGTAGCTAGAAACTAGACCAGTATAATACTCCATGTCTCAGTATAAAAAATATAGCAAGTCTTATTTATTCCCATTTTCTTTAGCAACTATATGTGTGTCTGACTTTTAGCAACTCACAAGTTTTTTTCAAGGACAAGACGGACGCCCGCACTTAATACACTACACTAGCTCACACCATCCATGTACGCACACGTGTGTCACTACACACGATTAGGATTTATCGGAGACATCAATAAGTCTATTTTCCTGACGAGTATGTATCTCTGTATATAACACGCGAGTTGCTGTATGCTAGCTAACTAACTGCATGCTACGAGAAAAACACTCCATGTCACTAGACATAATATTTATTTGTAGCAACTGCGTGATATATAATGGTTTTGTACAAGGATAACTCTCGGCCTTGTATGGATGAACAGTATTTGCTTGCCAAGGCGACAGGCTAGGTAATTTCTCCTACGACATATATGTGCCACACAAGTACGTAATTACAGACGTGTCGTCATGCGTGTAGCATAGGAATATGTAAGAGCCTAGTGGTTCTGCTACCTGTCCAGCACGAGAAATTTTTTGCATTAGAAACTGCATTATTCCAACTGGTCGCCGTGGCCGGCATTTCTTAATCCAGCTGAGCACATCGACGATCCTCATGTATGCACGAATACGATGGTTTATATGTATATCCTACGCAATACGCGTCACTCTAATCTATAGTTAAGGGGTGTTCAGCATGACTCCAACTCGTAGATTCTCATTAGGGGTGTTTGGCACGGCTCCAGCTGCTAGATTCTCATTTGGAGCTGTCAAAATCCAGTTTAAAATCGCACGGATAGATATACCACTCGCGGATCGATAGGTGAGCTCTTCGGAGTTTGGCCGGAGTAAATTAATTCTTCTCCACCGGCTTCATCTACATGCATGCATCGGTCAGGGCCGTCCTCATAGAAAGCGAATAATGATTCACGCGATGGATTATTCCATTGGCCAGTTAGGCAAATATATGTTTTAGGAGTACAACCAAAGGAGAGTAATCAGGAGATTGCATCTAATCCTGGTCATACCTAAGATAGCTAACTAACCATATCTGGAGCCGTGAGACCCGGGCAGCACCGGTCCGTGCGGTCCTGCAGACCTGGGATAGTAACGTGCACATGCACGATTACATGTCTAACACTCCCCCGCAGTCGAAACGGCAGAAGAACGAACGTTGAGGCTGGAGCGAAACTCTGAGAAGACGGACGTCGGTAGCCCCTTAGTGAAGATATCCG
Organism: Melocanna baccifera; assembly: GCA_036346265.1. Taxonomy (NCBI): domain Eukaryota; kingdom Viridiplantae; phylum Streptophyta; class Magnoliopsida; order Poales; family Poaceae; genus Melocanna; species Melocanna baccifera. The sequence goes on along the minus strand of CM070686.1, from coordinate 27,802,396 downwards.
CGTACTGTGTAGAAGTTGGTACATGTAGAACACGGACCTGTCCAAGAGCGACACGCTCACGGACGAAGTGGAGATCGATCTCCACATGTTTGGTCCGTTGATGTTGAACCGGATTTGTGGAGAGATAGACAGCACTGATGTTGTCGCAAGCTCAAAACAATGGCGGATCAGCTCGGCAGCCTGGGTGAACCCGTTCTTGATCGCACCTTGGTGCTGGCTACGTTGCGTGGCCTCAACGAGCGCTTCACCCATATGGCCGCCCTCCTCAAGCGCCAGAAGCTGTTCCCGTCCTTCGACGATGTCCGCAACGATCTTCTCCTCGAGGAGATCACGCTCAACGACAAGGCCTCCACGCCATCGACCGCCCTCCTCTCCACCGGCAACACGGGCGCCCGTCCCCCCTCTGGTGGTGTACCGGGCTGCAACACCCCTGGTGCCACCACTGGCGCGTACAACACACAGGGTGTGCGCGGGCCTCCTCCTAGCATCAAAGGCGCCTCGACCACGGTTGGCAGAAACTGGCCGAACAATCGTCGCCGCCGCAATAATAACGGTGGCAGCAACGGGAAGTCCGGCGCGCCGCAAGGAGGCTGGCCGCCATCCTTCTTCAACCCATGGTCGGGGACCGTGCAGGTCTGGCCCCACCATGGTACGCCACGTCCTTCTGGTGGCCAGGCTCCACGTCCGATTCTCCAGCAGCAGGCGCCGCATGCGTTCACCGCAAACGCTGGGTACGTCTGCTTGCCACTCGGCTACAGCGTCCCGCCTTAGGTCCCCTACGTACCTGGTGTTCCACTGCAGGGGGCGGGGGCTATACCCGGACTACCTGGCTACGTTCCTGGCCTCCTTGGTGTACAACAGCCCACCGCTCCTGCTATGGCCGACCTCGATGGCCACGGTGGATGGGATCCAGCCGCTCTCGCCAATGCATTCAGTACCATGCAGTTGACCCCCCCCCCTCCATCCACAAACTGGTACATGGATTCAGGTGCTAGCGACCACATGACATCGGACGCCGGTAATCTCTCCACCTCCCATACTCCGTCCACCGTTTTTCCTTCCAGTATAGTCGTTGGCAACAGGTCCTTGCTTCCCATTACTTCTGTTGGTTCCACACACCTTCCTGCTGCACATGGTCCTTTCACTCTTCAAAACGTGCTAGTTACACCTCAAATAATCAAAAACCTTATATCTGTTCGACGTTTCACCATTGATAATAATTGTTCCGTCGAATTTGACCCATACGGTCTCTCTGTGAAGGATCTTCGCACCAGGAGAGTGATCGCCAGGTGCAATAGCTCTGGAGACCTTTACCCGCTGCTGCCGCCCTCCTCCAGTCCGCAGGTCTTGGTCGCCACTAGTCCCACCCTTTGGCATCGTCGTCTCGGTCACCTCGGCGCCGACGCCCTCCATCATTTAGCACGTTCCACATCTATTTCTTGTAATAATGGCAACATTGATAAACTTTGTCATGCTTGTCAACTGGGTCGCCATATTCGTTTGCCTTTTTCTTCTTCCAGTTCACGTGCCACCAAGAATTTTGATTTAATACATTGTGACATTTGGACCTCCCCCGTCGCTAGCGTCTCAGGTTACAAGTATTACTTGGTCATTCTCGATGATTGCTCACATTTCTTTTGGACATTTCCCCTACGCTTAAAGTCAGAAACCTTTTCCACCATTTCTTACTTTTTTGCATACATCCAAACCCAATTCGGCACCATTGTTAAATCAATTCAGTGCGACAACGGCCGTGAGTTCGATAACCTCTCCACTCGCACACTCTTTCTCACTCATGGCGTTACTCTTCGTATGTCCTATCCATACACGTCTCAACAGAATGGCAAAGCTGAGCGTGCTATCAGGACTACCAACAATGTTGTTCGCACTCTTCTTCTTGAAGCTAGCATGCTGCCTCAGTATTGGGTTGAAGCTCTTCGTACAGCCACCTATCTCATAAACCGGCACCCTACAAAAACCCTACAGTTTTCAACCCCTTTTCATGCCTTGTATGGTTCATCACCCTCGTATGATCATCTACGGGTTTTTGGTTGCCGGTGTTACCCCAACCTTTCTGCCTCCGTTGCCAATAAACTCTCACCACGCTCCATGCTGTGCGCGTTCCTTGGCTACTCTTCATAGCACAAAGGTTACTGGTGTTTGGACATGCATTCCAACAGGGTCATTATTTCTCGTCATGTCACCTTTGATGAGAACTCTTTTCCCTTCGCTGACCCGGTAGCTATGTCTTCACCTGTTAATACTAATCTTGATTTTCTACTGGAGCTGGACTGTTCTCCACTTCCCATTGGGCAGCGGCCCTCTACAGGTACCTCCCGGTCCGGCCCTGCTGCCCCCGTTGGTTCTCCTCCACGGGCTACTGCCAGCGGTGCCGGCCCAGCCTCGTCCCGTGGTCCCCCAGCCGAGCCACAGGCCAGCAATGCTGATCCAACTACGTCCCAGGCTCCTCCCGCCGTGACCAGTCCGTGCTCACCCGTTGTGCACATGCCGGAGCTTTGGTCCAATCCTGGCACTAGCCCTGGGACGACCACCTCGGGTGGCCTGGACGTCACTTCTTCTGGTGCAACGCCAGGCTCTCCCCGCGCCAGCAGCTCCAGTAGCTGGACCTCCTGGTGCAGCGTCCGATTCTCCTCCAGCTAGTGCTCAGGACCTCGCATCGGTCCATGCGCTAGCCCCAGCTGCACGCAGCCGCACAACTGCGCCCCCTGCGGTGATTTCGATTCCTCCAATTGTGCTCCGTGACTTCCTTGCGGAATCGTTCGAGCTCGGCCGTATCGCCGGTCATGGAGACACATGCGACGTAGCGGCGGCCAGGGATGTGCGGAAGCGGGGTTAGGTCACAGGAGCGACACAACTGATACCATGAAAGCGAATAATGATTCACGCGATGGATTATTCCATTGGCCAGTTAGGCAAATATATGTTTTAGGAGTACAACCAAAGGAGAGTAATCAGGAGATTGAATCTAATCCTGGTCATACCTAAGATAGCTAACTAACCATATCTGGAGCTGTGAGACCCGGGCAGCACCAGTGCGTGCGGTCCTGTAGACCTGGGATAGTAACGTGCACATGCACGAGCACATGCACGATTACATGTCTAACACTCATCTATAAAAGACAACTCGCTCTACGCAGCACGACAGTACTCCTACATGGCAAGAGTGGCTTCTTCTTCGTAGACTGATCAAGGCGAGAGATCGATATGGGAGGCAAAGGTGGCGGCGGCGGAGGTGGCGGTGGTGGCAAAGGCGGAGGAGGCGGCGGTGGAGTTGGCGGTGGTGGCAAAGGCGGAGGAGGCGGCGGGAAGGGCGGTGGAGGCGGTAGGAGTGGCGGCGGTGGGGGAAGCAAAGGAGGTGCCAGTGGAGCGGGTTTGGGAAAGTCGGGCGGCGGATACGGTGGTGAGGCCGGGAAGTCAAGCACCGGCGGCGGCGGCAACGACGGCATGATGAAGGCTCCCGGCGGCGATGGGCACATCTCCCGCTCCGGCTTCGAGTCCAACCCGCAGGGCTACTTCCAGGGCCTCCACCACGGAGACAGAGGCAAGTAGAGACTTGGAGTAGTCCGTTAGGCTGCTAATCACCAACGTCGGCCCATGTTTATGGCTTCCTGAATAATGTATTCACTGCATCGAAAGCAGCCTAGCTAGTACTCCAAGTCGATCGTTAATTTGTTTGTAATGCATGCAGCTATATATGCTGTGGAAGTGAAGCTTCTCGTAACCAATTAAGTGACGTGTTAATTATCCGTACGTATGCTTGTTTTGTAGATGCAGTGTGCGTTAATCGTGCTTTGTTCCCCTTTTTATTTGCGAATCTGTTCAGTTAATCACGCACTGCCAATTTAGGGCAATGTAAATGTCAAATCGTTTAAGGTAACGTTCAATTATATGTTGGCTTATGATTTTTTTTACTGTAACTAATTTATTTTTTTATTATAGCTGAGTTGGTTTATTTGTTATAATTAAATTTTAAAAAAAAGTAAAAATAGAAAAATATGTTAGCTCATCACGGATAATGTAAAAGAATACAGGAAAAAAAAGAAAAGGCAAAAAAACCCCAAAAAACTAAAAAAAATTAAAAAAGGTAAAATTATTGAATAGTGAAAAAAAAGTAGAAGTCGGAAGCAAAACTAACCTTAAACTATTTTGAGCGGTGCCTAATTCTGCCATTTCACTTGGAGATGGTTGACAGCCGCAGCCCTACGTGCGCAAACATTTGGCACGCAGCCGAAGACCATCCTGTTGGGGTAGGCACCCAGCACATAATGGCATAAATACAAGTCTGCAAAAATCGTGTAACATATGTTTTTTTTATATATTCCCCTGATAATTTTAGGTCCATCCGATGTAACTACAACAAGCCATTTTTGAACTCAGAACATACATTTTCTTTGGTCGCGCGCATGCATTGCACGCTGAAAAAAAGAAAAAAATGGCTGAAAATGTTTTCAAGAAGGCTTCCTGGATTGACAGCTCCCAAACGCCGTCAGATTCAGGCAACCCAGACCGGCCATCATCTAGAAGAAGCATGAAACCCGAGCGCTCGCCCTTCCGTCGTGGTTCAGTTTCCTTGGCCAACGCACGCCCCTCCATACCAGTAACTATCTTTCACTCGCCAAACTCTATAGAAACTGCAGCACTAGCTCGCCTGCTCGCCCACTCCCCTGCCAGAGCTTCCACTATGGTCCGAACGGCCGAGCGTGAGTGCGTGATCGGACAATCCGAATGGCCGGGCCGAGTTTGGACAGGACATGCCGGCCCACTTGGCCGATTCATTCAAAATTAATCCCATGCTTGCACTATTCATTTTGGGCCAGCCACTACTGTTCATCCAAACCCCAGATTACAAAAATACCTCTTTTTGATCATTTCAATGCCCTGAACTCATTTTTGGCCTCCATTTCACCATATCAAACCCCGATAAAATCCAAACTAACTCCATTTAGTTTTTATTGCATTTTGTTTCTGTTTATTTTATTTCCTAGTTGCGTTGAAGTTTTCGAAACAGTCAAATACGTCGGGCAGCAAGGAAGTTACAAGTTTTTTTTATCATATTGAATCCATGAAAAATTCATATTATTTATTTACAGTATTTGCATTATTGATATTTGCACAGTGCATCGGCAATCTCTTGCCACGTAGAGTTGCAGGTGAACGTAACGAAAATGTCAGGAGAGCCAAAGGCACGGCATATCGCCATCACATCTTGGTAGTTCATCACAATTGTACCGTCTACCGCCAGTAAAATTCGCAGGGAGCACTACCCTCATGCCAACTAAATCGCCACTTGTAAAACCACGGTCTATCGCATCAGCAATCCCCTAAACTAACTCAGAACAAAGATCTTTCTGGTGGTCAACTATGTATTGAAGCCTGTTTCCTTCGATAGTCGAATTGAATTCAACATCTATTTGATCGCTCAAATGACCATAGCAGGTGTATGGGTTTGGCTCGCACAACCATTAATGTGTTTTGAATCGGTGGTACTCTAGCATCATCATGTATTTTCTACGTATTCTCGCCAAGCTCTTTGAAGTCCGAATAATTAATACCTAGATGGAACCCATGTTCACCATAGGGGAAGAGCAAAGGGTACTGCATGGCCATGTAAGTTGGGTGCATGTTCGAAACTCGCCTAAGGCCAGTACCCCTATCATCCACAAGAACATCATATGTGAAATCTTCGGTTGTAAACAATCTTCCTCTTTGAACGGTTGGAAGGGTCAAAGGACTGGACCTTTGAGAGCAGCCACGTGGTCCTTGGGAATGGGTAGGACACTACCACTAGAAGGTACACGCAGTAGCTGAGTACCTCCTTACCCTATGCCGATGCCTATTTGCAGCTACATTGATAGGGGAGAAATCCCATAGCGACTGTTCTCCAAAAGTTCAAACGAGTTTAGCCTTCCAGGCTCGAGTTAGGTGGAAATTCGAACCGACCTTAAGTTGTGGTCTGAGTCTGAACTTGGGCTCGAGGTCGGCTGGTTAAAGCTCAATAACAATTAAAATAATTTATTATACACTAATATCAATAATAAGAAAAGTTCAAATTCGAATTCGATTCAAGTAACCTCGATAATAGTCAAAATAATTCAAATATACACTAATTTTCAACAATAATAAAACTCAAACTCGAGCTCGAGTTCAGCTCGAGTAAGCTTGATAAGAGTTAATATGTATCACTATTTAAGCTCGAATCGAACCTTACGAATGTATTCGAGCTTGGCTCGGTAAAGCTCACGAGCTTGAGTTTGGCTCATTTAAAGTTCGAGTTAAGCTCAAAACAAGTCTAGAACATATTGAGCTTAAGTAGCTCGCAAGTCTCGAACTTTTTTACTGCCTTAATAGTTAGGGGACAGAGAATAAGACGATACATGGCTCTATTTTGGAGGAAACACATATGCTCAGCATAAAGACGCGCTCACTTGGATACCTGGCCTATCACCTACGCCGTGTGATCTTCGCCGACTCTGTAGTGCTCCTCCCCTCACTCACGATCCTCACGCGCGCCACACAGCGTGAGGAGCGTGTCTAATTGTAAGTTTGTAGCTTGGCCAACAAGAGAACAAGGCCATGTGAAGCATCAGCTCTTTTCTTGTAACTGCTGCTGCTTGGTAGTTTGTTTTTGATGGCGCCACGCAAGCTGGTCAAAGATGCATGATCAAAGATGACCAACTAGGAGTGGCTGCATGCATGACTCAACAGTCAAAATCCAGTTTAGAATCACTGCGAAGTACTTTAATTTTTCGGTTGCTTTGATTTTCCACCATAGCCTTGAATTTCTTAAATACTTCAAGTGCTTCTGATCGCTCTTTTAGAAAATAAACTCATGTCATCCTTGTATAATCATCAATGAAAGTGATAAAATACCAATTCTTGCCTTTTGACATAGTTGGTATTTTTTCGACAATATCACTGTGCACTAACTCCAATGGTGCACATGCTCGCCAAGCTCCTCCATGTGGAAAAGATGCCCAAATTTGCTTCCCAAAAATACAACCTTCACATGGATCAGATTTCAAAGTAATGAAAGGTAAACCCTGTACCATACCTTTGGTTCTAAGCAGCTTCAAGGCTTTGTAGTTGAGATGACCAAATCTCTTATGCCATAACTCAGACTTATCACCTATTTCACTTCGTAAAGCCAATTGAGTGGGATAACTCATTTTCAATGAAAATTTTCTATTTTTCTCCATGTCCGCCTTTGCAATAAGGCGATTCCCATTCTTGCAATCTAATATCTTGCAAGAGAAATCTTCAAAATGAACAGCATACCCATGTTCTAGCAATTGCCCAACACTTAGTAAATTTTGCTTCAGATCGGGTACCAATAAAACATCTCTAATAAATTTTTGACCATTTTTCATTTGGACAGGTATACAGCCCTTACCTTCAGATTGAGCTAAAGAACCATTTCCCATCCGAATCTTCACCTGATAAGATGAGTCAATATCTCAAAATATATCCTGATTAGAAGATATATGGTTTGTACAGCCACTGTCCACAATCCATATATTCTTTTTCATCTTGTGCAATTTGATAAGAATAAACCGCTTCTTCTGGATTATCTTCTTCTTCCGAGAAATTTTCCCGATTAATATCTCGGGTTCTACAATATTTGGCAATATGACCTTGCCTTTTGCATTTGTTGCAAGTCATCTTTTTCCAGCACCTATCTGTAGTGTGATTGGATTTTTTTGCAAATATCACACCAAAAATTTGAACTAGCCGTACCTTTTTCTCTTTTATCTTCAGCCGGGTTTTTCTGCACATCTTTTCTCGGATCAACTCTTCTTTGATAATTTCTAGTATTTCTTGAATTTTGGGATTTGAAACTCAGCTTTGACCGGAAGGTGCTTTCAATTGAGTTCCCTGCACACTATAGCTTCTTTTCTTCATGAGATTCCAACGAACTCATTAGTTGTTGCACAGTAAGAGTAGCTAAGTCCTTCAACTCCTCAATTGCAGCAACAATATATTCAAACTTTCCTGGTAAACTGATCAAAATTTTCTCGACAATCTTTTGATCAGTAATTTCCTCACCGTAGGTGTGCATCTGGTTCACCACCTCGATGACTCTCGAGAAGTAATCCTTTATCTTCTCGGACTCCTTCATCTGCAAATTTTGAAACTGTCTTCGTAAAGTTTGTAACTTTACAGCTAAAACTTTTGTAGTACCTTGAAACTCCTCCTTTAACTTGTCCCAAGGTACCTTGAAACTCCTCCTTTAACTTGTCCCAAGCTTCTTTTGAGGTCTTGGCGCCGATAATCCGCGGAAACAAACTTTCTGCAACACCTTGTTGAATCAAAAACAAGGCCTTCGCGTCCGTCATCTGGTTTTCCGCCAGAGTTTTCTTTTGCTCTGGTGTAAGAACATCTTCAGCAGCGTACCTTTTGTAGCCGATCTCCACGATATCCCACAACCCTTGCGATAGTAGTAGCGTCCGCATCTTGATGTTCCACATAACGTAATTCTCTCCTGAGAATACGGGAACCATCGACTGCGCCATCCCGACGCCCGAACTCGAAGCCATAATCTCGGCTCCAAAAAACAGCACGAACGAACTACTCCGCTGCGCCCGACTCGAACCTGGGGCTCTGATACCAGTTGTTGGGAATTTAACTCAAATGAAGCAAAGAATTGGGATAGGAGGAAGAAGAGAATGGAAAGGGTGGCTTCAACTAGCAAAGTTCTTTTTTATACATCTGAAGCTCACATACACATCTGAAGCTTACAAGCTTCTCTGGACAAAACCTGTGGCTTATGCTAAGCATCTATTTCTCACACCCTTATTACATGGAGATTACAAGTCCTTTTATAGGCTACATGCACCGACTTAACAAGAGAATTTCCACCGGCTAACACCCATTGGCCAGCTGTTAGCACTGGACTACTCTATAGATAGCATTTGACTTGCCGACTTAAGCTGTTAAGCATTTGGCTTGGCACTGGCCAGCTATAGTTTCTAGTTGCCTCTACTACTCACGGCCAGAAAAAGCTTCTAGCTATCTCTACAGCATACGGTCAGCTTGCATGCAGATTTTACCTCAAAGTATGTCGGCTACTAGTAGATAAGATTTGTTATCTATAACAAGAAAATAAATTAGTGTCAACAATCACCAACGTCGGCCCATGTTTATGACTTCCTGAATAATGTATTTACTGCATCGAAAGGAGTACTAGAAAAAGCTATATATGCTGTGGAAGTGAACGCTTCTGGTAACCAATTAAGTGACGTGTTAATTATCCGTACGTATGCTTGTTTTGTAGATGCAGTGTGCGTTAATCGTGTTTTAAATACAATTTGGAGTAGGCATCCAGCACGTAACAGATGCTAAAAGGAGCTTCTGCATTCTCTCTCAGAAGTAAGAAATTCTCACATTCATAAAAAAACAAATCTACTCATTTTTGGGCAAAAAATATAAATATTTTTTATACAAAGTAGAAGTAGGTATGTTAATTTTTGAAATTTATTTAAATAACACTTTCAAAATAAATCTCTCCCATATATATATTTTCGAAATATAAACCTCTTTGCAACAAGTGAACCTTGCAAGGCCCTAGGTGCATGGTGGTGCTGCAAGCATAGACCCATTGCAGCACCGTCTTACACCTACGGCATTGCAAGGGCAAGCAAGTGTTCAAATCTGGAAATAAACTTGGAACTATTCGTGGTGTTGTAAAGTTCATTTATAGTGCATTCATGGCATTGCTGACAGGTTTTATTTTTAAAAATAAGTTTGAGACAGGTTTGCCTTTTTAAATATAAGATGTGAAAAGGTTTGCTTTGTAAAATAATTTAGAATATGACGAATACAACTCTATTTAGATATAAAAATCTAATATAATATTTATCCGTGCAAGTGTGTAGGATGTGGCACTTGTTTTTTCCCCAAGACGGGCTGATCAAGGTCCGAAGTTAAAATTTGTTTTTGTATATAGTTTGTAATTTCGATTTATATGTGACCTATTTAAACTCTGGTTGAGCACATTGAAGAGTTTTTTCGAGCTCAAGTTCAAAGCAGTTACAAGCTAGACACAATCGACCTAGCCGGGCCCGCTAGCGTTTGTTTATTGACGCGCCCAGTCCTAGCAAACTAGAAGCGTGTGCGCAGCGCCACGCTGCGTAGGCTATTTTGTGTAAATTGTTGAGTATTCGTATGTTATAATCTGTATTGGTAAGTTTTTTTTGCATTTCTTAATGGGTTGTCGGGATGCATCCAAAGACAAACCATATCGACAGAAACTACAAGAATTAAACAGCAAAGATGATGTTTACTTGAAAGCTGTTCCAGCCAGTCAATCCTAACAATTGCCTTGCCATAAGAAAATACATGACTGCTTCTATGCAGCACAAATGGTATATATATTTCAATGCCAGCAAACCACCAAGAAGACATACATTGACTTCAAAAGTAATACTCGGTGATATGGTAAAAGGACTATCAGTGACCTACTTCTTCAAATTACCAATAACATAAGTCAGTTAGTGAACAGGAAACAGCAAGTCCAACTGCACAAATTTGTTTAGTGCATATAGGATAGGATAGTAAGAACAAACAAAGGTAAAATAGGGTATATATAAGCTAACTACTATGGTAAAGAGCCCTATAAATCTTCAAAGAAGACTGAGCAAATGAGCCAAGTTAAGAAAGGAGAGCATAGTTAAGATTTGGCTAGTCTTTCCTTTTTTCCTCATGTTCAATACATAATTAATCTTATGAACTACAGGTGCTACTGTGGAGAAAATCTGAAAATTCTAGCAAGGTGGAGCTTCCTAGAACCTACATGTACCAAATAAAAAGACAGCAACTTAAAAAGTGAGAATGTATATAAAATGCACCTTAGAATACAATACTTGTAACAGAAGAACGAAAAATATCTTTCACAACTGCATAGTATGTAACTATTAAACATAAAAATGGCATACCTAAAACATTAGATTGTATTTCCCTTCTCTGTTCCGCATTCTTAAATAAGCTTGGCATGCTTCTGAATATTCATCTTGTGGAAGTAGATATATATCGTAAGTCACATAAGCTGTATATATGCTGATATCAATGAGTAAATATTTCTATCAACAAGATTTTGTTATACAAAGCAGAAGAAGTGTTAGTCAAAATCACAAAACCAACAACCACAGAATGTAATGTTGCTAGATGGTAACTATATTTCAAGCACCTTCATGGTCGCTCCTCATTGATCCTTAGGAAATCTGTTGGCAGAGTTTTGAGTCAATAGACTAAAACACCAAAATATCAAAGTGAGAGAGTTCAATGCACAAAAGTGGAAATAAGTACGAACTTTGGTTCTCCAGCTACAGAGTACTATAAATACTTTAGCATGCCGTGTCATTGGATCATTGTCACAAAAATACATTGCATTATTAATACTTATAAATATCATATATTCTTTCAGCCTTGAGAAGTGCGCCATCATATGATTTTGCTAGCTTTTTAATCCCATGGCGTTTGGATGTGTTTAACAACGCACCTAAAAGGTTTGCAAAACATCATAAGCTAAGACAGCATAACAGCATAGGCTAAGAGCAAACGAAAGTCCTATATATGAGTAAAGTCAGTGTATTATGGAGAGCAGAAAAGCATCTGTTCTGAAGAGAAGGGAGAACTTCATTGTAGACAATTTTTTGTTGGAGGAAGAGAATTGTACGTGGAGGATAATGTATAATCTTGATGTTCATTTAGCATGAATATGGTAGTATGTAGTTCGGCAGCCAAACGGTTCTTGTGATCTACGCAACCGCTAGCTCATTGAGCGCTTTATTTCTATTTCTATATCCAACCTGATAAAATAGTTGTAGCAGAGATAGCTGGGCATGATTTAGAACACTACGGACGTCAGGTAGTTTTGCATATTCAAGTAATTCTAAGCAGTACCTATATATAGGATCAAAGAAACTTAGAAACAGATCTCATGAGGATCCATACATAAACAAGAGGTCCTACACACGTAGATAGCTGAAATACATGTTGCATATTCAATAGAACATCGAAAAAAGAAAGTAATAACTTTTGTATTGCAAACAGTTCAGAAAAGGCATGAGAAAAATGGAATAAACACAGTAAGGAACAAGACAAATCTGAACTAAACGGTTAATCTGATCAGCTATAACAAGCTATAACAGAGAAAGGATATACAAATAATAGAAAACAGCGTTAGGATGTAGTGTCGGTGTGAAGCTGTGTAGCAGAATTAACGAGCAAAGGTAGTAAAGAGGGCAACATGATCATTTTACCTAAAATGCAGCTCCATTTTAAGTGTTGTGGAATAGAGATATCGTCACTATCTTTCACCAATATATAAACCATCATTCCAAGGTATAACAACAGAGATGATCCATATGTAGTAATGAACTTCAATATGTCACAGAAAACTGTGGAGTAACCTGAAATGCCCTATTAAAATTCATGAGTTAAATCAGAAAGAAACGGGGAGAAGGGACACTTTAGAAAGTCTACGTTAAACTTGTAATGAAAGATCCAGTAACATCAATGCTGCTGAGGGTATCTGTATTCCCAAGAACAAAATAACCAGGCATTCCGAAAAATTGCAGTGTAACAACCTACACAGTTGAACGGGCATGGTAATCTAATAAAAAAACCATTTCCCATGGTGCCATGAACTTTGGGAATAAAAAAATAACATGTTGGTCAAGCAAAGATTATAAAGAGCATCTCAAGAAACCAACCTGTACCCATTGCTTATGTAATGGTTTATTCAGAGAAAAAATGAATTACACTTGAGATTGTTTGCAAGAAAACGAACAAAAGAGGAATTGAATTTATGATTTGTTGCAGAAGCAATTGAAGGGGAACGTGAGGGGGAGGAGGGGCTAGTTATTGTTCTACGTCATTTTACTTGCAGTGCTACTACGCATATATTTCCTCTCTGAACCACCACTCATTGCTAATAGGTGGGTTCCAAAAGATTCCACTTCATCAGCAAGAAAAAAATAGGTGTTGGGGTGGGTCCTATTAGTTTACTAAGCCTCTAATACATGTGCACATAGGAAGAGGACAGTCCCTCAACAAACAACACATAATGGATCTCTCTGAAAATCTAAACAATATCATCATAACGAATTTAGGATAGTGATCAAGATAAACATGAACTTTTGGCAGTAGGTAGTTTAGACTGCACAATCTAGCAAATGCTAAATACTAACTACCATTGAAAACATATGCAAACCAAAGAACCTTGAGTTGGTAGATTGGTGTACTTTGAAACTAAAGTGAATTTACTGAAAAGAGTGAAAAGGGGGACAGGAATGAAACAAAAGAGAAGTGTGTACCTGCTGCATAGTCACAGAATAGCTGAATGAGTATGGTCTATTGTTAAAAAAAACCTTAGGTTAGTAAAAAACAAGCGGTGCACACATCTGGAACGGCAAAGGTACAACAATGGCAGGAGAGTTTCTGAGGCTCTATTGATGAATCAGCTCCCAAGCGGTAGGCATTTTTTGCTGTGAAGGCTAGACTTGTCAATTTTTTAGCATGTGTAAACTTCTCGTACTGCTTGCTGAGCCTGATCCAATCAAGTACAATAACGAGTATATAAGCCTCCTTCAAAAGAAAATAAAATTTCTCATGCCAACTTTGATATTGTAGGCGTAGTAGTATCAAGGCAGCTGCAAATGTGCATCTAGAAGTCTAGAACTTGTTCAGGTCATGATTTTTCATTACAGTGGCATGGTAATCAAAAGGGTATGCACATGCATACTCAGTTTTGGAAGTGATAATCATTTCAAGGTCACAGGCAACTGTCAACAAGTCATAGTGACCAACTTGAGTTGGAATTAGATCGAGAACAACAGAATCAGAATATACAAGGTTAAGAAGACCCATTTCTCAGTAATTTGTATGATGATAATTTATAAAAAAAATTGATTGAACAGTTAAAAATGGTTTTCAAATCTCTTGTGTCTACCATGTACTTTACTGGCAGCAATATCTGCCACCGCACAAATGAAATCCAAAAATGTCTCAAGCACCAATATCAGGATGTGTGTCATGCAGAAACTAACAAGATCAGTGATGAACACACTCACTGTCTCTCTTGCGGAGAAGTTCCATGCCAAATGCCTTATTATAACAATTACGTCAAAAAGTAGTAACTCATTGCAAAATTAGGTAAGGAGAAAACTTTAATACCAATCCCAGTTCAAACAAAAGAAATTACCATCTCATAGAAATGTATAGCACAATCAAGATCTCCCACTCGAAGCATTACCTGGCAGGTGCTGGATCTCTTTCTATAAGTTCAAATTTGTAACCATCAGGATCTTCAATGAAGGCGATTACTGATTCCACACTTTTTACTGCACCATCACTTGCACCGATATTGAAGGACTTGTAGAAGAGCCCATGGTAGTGCCTATCAAAATATATGCAACCAAAACATAGTACCACTTGAGCTGTGGGATGATGAAAGGGAGGCAAACGATTGTTATAGCTGCAACAACAACATAGCCGCCTAATGCAACTGTCTTGGGAATTTGATCCTTCAGAAATAGTTCATTGCCATGCTTGTCATCAAATGACTCCTCTACGGTGGCGGTGACAGGAGTGACATTGTCACGGATTGGAAGTGTATTTAACATATCAGAGAAAAGGATACCTTTGGTGTTCTTGCTTAACAACTCTTCAACACTACTGATCTTCCTTCTAACACAAATTTTCTCAAGAGCAGTCTTAAGAGAATCTTTATGTAGCATAAGTAACTGCTCAACAGATCTGGAAACTGCGATTTCCTGCAAATATCATTTCAAATAAATGAAATTGACCGATATGTCAATTAGGTATTTGCAATGTTAAAGCGAAGCAAAAGAGTACAATGGTAAGATGGGTGTTTAATCAAGACCAAAATTGATATTTAACCATTCTATAGCAAGAGGATTTGGAAAAAAAGTTAACAGTAAATCATGAAACTGTGGAACTAATTTAGTCGGTTCAAAGAAACGACAAACCTGACCAAATAGAATGTCATAAGAAGTCATATAAACTAATTCTTCCTATTTTTGCAAGTAAAAAGAAAGTTATAAACAATCCATACCTTGCACTGCCTGTAGGTGTTATACATTGCATCTTATGAGGCATGCCTAAAGCTAATAGGTCAACACTCAACACAATACTGATAAAAACAGACTACAGCAAGAAGAAAATTAATTCCATCACAATGTGACATGCAATTGCCTGACCTTCCATTTGCTGGTTAATACTCCACTTGATGTTAAAACGTTCTTAATAATTGGAAGAAGTGATAAAAAGAAACAAAAAAGCATGAGAGAAGCTAGCAAAGAAAAACACAAATTGAAAGTTGAGGAACAATAATAGTCCAACTTGTTGTTTTTTCATTTCAAAAAGCACCAGAACATCTCCAACAAAACAGAGAAAAAAAATCTCACCCTATTGGATGATAGCATTTCAATATCTTAAAGCAACCTGATTGGAACAGAATATCAGTAAAGAGCTTTCGAATAATTTCTTTTCAGGGCCAGTTTTGTGAGGGGTTGGAGATAGTAGTCAAGAGACTTGCTTCGCATTCAGGACAAGGTTTCATAGAGTTCAAAAGTGAAGTCCAACTCATAGCCAAACTCCAACACAGGAATTTGATTAGGCTCTTGGGATGTTGCTTTCAAGGACAGGAGAAAATATTGGTCTATGAATACTTGCCAAACAAAAGCTTGGACTTCTATATATTTGGTATATATTTGCATTCCTGAATTTAGGTTAGATATTGTTTATCATATCGATGCGTCAAAATGACTAAGAATTTCTCTGTATTTTGTTTCCAGCAGCCCCATGAGTATAGTTTCATTCCCATGATAAATGAGGTGTCCAACTTCTGATTGTTTCTTGAGGTGTTTTTTCCCCTGTTATACTAACATTTAATTGATGTGCAGATGAAAATAGAAAAGCTTTACTGGATTGGAACAAACGTCTAGCAATAATTGAAGGAATAGAATACTATGGAACCATGATAATACTGGGATAACGTTTCTTCAGACTAAACAATCCTTCAAAAAAAATGGAACCTGGTATGTGCTTTTGGCTCCTGGAAAGCTGCAAACGGTGTAAACTCTACTGGCAGCAGTCGCTGTACATGCAATCGTGCATGTAAATCTGGACTCCCACTTTCAGCTTCTCAGATAATTCACCTGTATCATTCTTCAAAGCTCCTATAATGCATTGTTCTAAAAAAGAGACTATGATATCAGCTTTATGATTTTGGAGATATAAATATTCTTTTGCCATTCACCTTCAAACCCAAATTAATTTTAAGCGCACCTTATCAAAATGGATGTTGTTGTCTGACACAACCCCTCAACCAGAGTAGTGTAGGAGACCACGTGTGAGACCCGGAGTAGAAACTCCCAGACCCCCTGTGTATTACTGTACTAGTCCCAGAGATCAACGCTAGTACACACAGTTCAAACAGAAAAGATGATACATTGCCAACAACGCTTTATTACAATAGTATCTGAAGTTTTACAAAGGCCATTGCCTTAACTAAGGTTCACAGAACCAAAAGCATAAACACAGCGGAAGCAAAAGATAACTTGATCGACCCATCAATCTGCCACAGGCAATTGACTGGGGAAACGAATCCTAGGCATCCGAGAATAATCCACCGCATCCACATTCGGCACAGAAGTCATACTCTCCAGCTTGATCTTCTCCATTCTCTGCTTTTATATTTATAGAGCAACAGGTGAGTACAAAAATGTACTCCGCAAGTCTTGGGAAAAATGCATAGATGTAAGGTTTCACAAGGAAGGCTATATGGTTTATTTGCAAAAATCAGCATTTTATTTCAAATCTACATAATTACTTTAAAAGCCATTTTGTAAACAACTTGTTTTTAATAATCGAAAATGGATAAGTACTTTAGTGAAGGTTAAACTATCAACACTAATATCTCGTGCCATCACACCAATTTTCAAAACCTCAGTTACACCCTCGATTCAACATCACGAGAGTTATACTACTCCCGAGTTTTTCTCCAACTCATTTTGTTTTGAAATTAAAACAAAAACTTCTACCATGTGAATGCATTCTTTGCCCGCCCTTGACCGTGGGCACGGCTATTCGAATAGTTTTATCTCTGCAGAGGTTGTACACTTTACCCACAAGAGATAAATTATCTTAATAGTCAACACGCTTCCTTTGGCATGAGACCCAGACAAATTATCACAAAGCCTTTCGCCTACTCCAGTATAGTTTAAATACCACCCGCTAAGGTTTCACCACAACTCGAATCCACGAGTTGGAGCCCCCTCTTGCGCCATATGAGTACAAAGAAACCCCGTCCCTCACTATGAATAACCAGTACACCCTGGCACTCAATACACCACTGGTGATATCTAAACTACACTATTATAGGGTAGTTAGCTAGGTCGTACCCATATAGACTTGTGGTTGTACTGTTTTGCTCAGTTTGGACAAACACAAGCGTCGGTCCTTAATCGACCAGGGTGGCTCATTCACAAACCCAACAATTCTCGTCTTGATTGCACTCACCAAACCTTCCATCCACCCTTGTCAACTTTTCCCTTTGATTTTCAAATTAACAGTGGTAACATCCATTACCACTTTTCAAACAAAATATTTAACAATGGTAACATCCATTACCAATGTTCAAACAGAACATTTAACAATGGTAAAATCCATTACCAATGTTCAAACAAATCATTCATCAAAACATTTGATAAACATGCTACTCATTTGAATATTATTACATTCATTTACTACGCTAAGCATTTACTAGTATTTAAACATTCAACAATTGTAGCACTAACTCATTATTGAGTCAAAGGAATGTCCTAAGTTGACAATGGTACAAGGTAAACAATTTTCAATGGAAGGTATAACAAATTGGGTCTTTAACTAAGTTTTCTAAATTAAATTATCACTGGATATAACATAAGCATGCATTAATTTAAAAATAACTACCTACACATTTTATAAATCATTGGAGCAAGTTGATCAAAGGAAACTTGCAAAACTTAGGAGCAAAATGGTCAAAGGAGACTTGCCTTCCTGTGTCTGGTTGAAATCTTCCACAACTTGCTCTTGAGGTTGCTCAGACAAATCGGTCTCTACACGTAAATCGAGAATTCCAAATAAATAAAATAAAATAAAAATTCAAAAATTGAAAATAAATATACCAAATAAAAGATTGAAATTTTAGATGAATTTAGAAATTTGAATGGACCAATTTGGAGCTAAAATGAGAAAGATATGGCTATTTGAAAATCTCAGATTTGAATAAATCCAGAAATTCGGAAATCTCTGACATGTGGGGTCCACGATCAGAAATTTCATTTAAAATGAGTCTCGACATATGGGACCCACTGGACTCGGGACCCACTTGTCGCTGGCTAGCGCAGAGGGTGGTCACCGACGGGTGGGGCCTACCTGTCAGCGTGGAATAAAACGGAGAAAACTCAACCTCAGCGCGCGGAGCGGGGCTCGAACGCGCGCCGAGGGAGTGGGGGAGGAGAGCGGCGCTAGCCAAGTGAGCGGGGAGGCACTGCCTACCCTTAATGGGTAGGTAATCCTCTTGAGGATTATCTGCGGAGGCCGGCGGCAACGTGGCACACACGTGGTCGACGCGTGGTCGCCGCGTGGTCGCCACGCCATCGCTTTGCCGACGTGGCGCGCGCACGCGCAAGGTGGCGGGAGGCGCCGGTGGCGCCGACGTGGCGCCGATCCGCCGCCACGCTGCTGCCACCTCGGCCGACGGCCGACGGGCGGGCGGCGGTGGTGGCGCCACGGACCTAGGGTCGCCGGAGCTCGTGATCGGCGCACCGGCCAAGGGTACCAAAATGAAGAGGAGGATACAGGAATGCGTTGGTACCTTGCGCGAGACCGAGGGTGACCGAGAGTAGAATCGGCGAGAAGGGGCGGCGGTCGAGAGGAACCTCACGGCGCGAGGAGATCCATGCGCAGCGGCTTCGGGAAGGGGTCACCGGATTCGCCTTGGCACCAAAGAACGTCGGGAAGGCGTCGGCGAGGAATGAGGAAGCCCGAGGCGACCGGAATTGCTCGCCGGAGTATTTGAAGCCGCGGGAAGAAATCGGGCGAGGAGGGCTCGCGCCGGTGATTCGCTTGAGAGGTGAGGGAGGAGCGCAGCGGTAGAGGGACCTCGGGGTGTGGGTTTTATAGGCCGGGGAGGGTTGTAACGGCCGCGCGAAGTTCGCCGGACTTGGAACTGTCGGAGGAGATGAATGCGACGGCGAGGAGAGGAGTAACGCGCGTCTTTATGCCAGAAACTGACGCGGTGGAGGCGGGGGATTAATATGCAGTCGGCCCGGGGAAATAATTGGTTAAGAAACCAAGCTTTTAAAGCTTCGTTTTCGATTTAATGGCGGGCGTAGACGCGGGAGGAAGAAGGTGGCGGGAAGACGATCGCCGATGGGCCCCGCATGTCAGTGAGAGAGGAAAAAGAGAAGGAAATCAGGCGACGGTTGGATTAGTGACGTGTGGCATAAGGAAAAGATCGGGGCCGCTGGATCACGGACGAAGGGGTAAGTGAAAAGGAACGATCGAGATTCAATCCGACAACCTTGATTAAATCTGGGCCGATAGGGTGTATTAAGTGGCAACGGGCGGCTGCGATTTAATACGGCAACCATGAACGGTCAAGATGACGACACGCGTCGGGTACGACGGGTTTGACATGTGGGACCCGCTGGCAGTGAGTCCACACAGACCGGTCTATGACAGGTGGGGCCCGCTTGTCAGTGCAAATTGAAAAAAAAGAAACTCAACCTCGCGCGCGGAGTGGGGCTCGAACGCGCGCCGAGGGAGCGGGGGAGGAAAGAGAGCGGCGTCGGTAACCAGTCGGGCGGGGAGGATCAACCTACCCTATAAGGTTGATTTATCCTTTTGAGTGTTAGCATTTGGGATGGCCGGCCGCCGTCGGATGCGCGACACGTGGCGCCGCGAGAGAGGGGAAGCGGGATGGGGCGAGACGGCGGGATGAGCTCGGGCCGGGAGGAAGGGCTCGGATGCTTGACAAGTGTCACCGAGGAGATTTGATATTTAAATCTTTATATATATTTGAAATCATTAGAAGACTTTAAAATACTTAAAAATACCAAATAAATTCCAAAAATTCCAGAAAAATTCACATAACTTAGTGATAATATTTTAAACATATGAAAAATATTTCCAACTTATTTGGATATTAAATTTTCTTTTCAATGAAACTTTAACTTCATAAAATTCCGAAAATCAGAAATTATTAATTTAAAACTATTTCTTCAAAATAAAAGCAAAAATTGGGATGTTACAAACCTACCCCCTTAGAAGGAATCTCACCCGAGATTCGGATGAACTGAGAAATAGATTAGAAACTCGCTCAAGATCCTCTTCTCGCTCCTGTGTTGCTTCGACTCGGGACGGTTGCTCCATTGCACTTTACTGAATTTGATAGTCTTGTTTCTTGTGCAGCGCTCTGCCTCTTCCAAAATCTTGACAGAAATTCAATATGTCAAGTCCTCTTTAAATCAACATCCTCAAAAGGTATCAACTCCTCTGGTACTCTCAAACACTTTTTCATTGTGATACATGAAATACATCATGTACATCGGACAACCGAGGTGGAAGTTCTAACCGATGTTTACTTCACCTCTTCTTGCTATAACTAGAAATGGCCCAATATACCTTGGGGCAAGCTTACCATCGACTTTGAATCGACGCATCCCTTTCATAGGTGACACTTTCGGATACACATGATCGCTGGCGTAAATTCCAACATTCTTCGACGATTATCGGCATAACTCTTTTGTCCGGTCTGTGCTTTGTTTTCAATCGGTCTCGGATTAGCGAACTTGATCTTCCGCTAACTTTAAGACATCCGGTCCGAATACTTGACTCTCTCGGTTTCGACCAAGATAACGGTGTTCTACATTTTACGCCATACAAGGCTTCAAACGGAGACATCTTCGACTAGATTGATAACTATTATTATATGAGAATTCCGCATAGGCAAACTTCTATCCCGGTGGCTTTATTGGCTAAAGCACATGCTCTCAAAGATATCTTCCAAGATTCGATTTACCCGTTCTGTCTGACCATCTGTTTGAGGATGATAAGCAGTACTGAAATTTAAATTGGTGCCCAAGACTTCATGAAGCTTCTGCCAAAATCTTGAGGTAAATTGTGTTCCTCTATCCGACACGATCCTCTTTGGAACTCCATGCGGACACACAATTTTTGACATATAAAGCTTTGCTAATCTATCTCCGAATATGTAGTCTTCTTTGGTATGAAATGAGCAACTTTTGTTAAACGGTCAACTATAACCCAAATTGAGTCATAACCTAACTTGGTTCTTGGTAATCCTGTTATGAAATCCATTCCAATTTCCTCCCATTTCCATTCAGGTATATGCAGAGGTTGCAAAAGACCAGCAGGTCTTTGATGCTCGCTTAACTCTTTGACATATGTCACACAAGGCTACATATTCTGCAATTTCCCTTTTCATACTGCTCCACCAAGAACTTTCCTTTAAATCTGATACATTTTTGTACTTCCGGATGAATTGAATATCCTGATTCATGAGCTTCTTTTAAGATTAAATCTTTTATTTCCTTTTTCTCGGGTACTAGTATTCTCTTTCCAAACCAAAGAATTCCTTCTTCATCTTCTGAGAATCCAGGCGCTTTACCTTTCTTCATATTCTCTTTTATCTCTTTAACATATTTATCCTCTCATTGGTCGCCTTGATCCGATCTTCCAAGGTAGAGTGAACCTTCAATGTAGACAGAATACCTTCGTTAACTATTTCCAAATTTAATCGTTGGAATTCCTCATGGAGGGTTAATCGCTTATCCGAATTGATGATTATTCATATGACTCTTTCGACTCAAAGCGTCGGCTACCACATTAGCTTTTCTGGATGATAGTGTATTCCCACATCATAATCCTTTATCAATTCGAGCCATCTTCTTTGTCTCATATTAAGATCAGGCTGGGTGAATATATACTTTAAACTTTTATGATCTGTATATATTTCACACCGATCACTGATTAAATAATGCCTCCATAACTTCAGAGCATGCACAACAGCAGCTAGTTCTAAATCATGAGTGGGATAATTTTCTTCATGCGGTCTTAACTGCCTTGATGCATAAGCTACTACCCTTCCTTCTTGCATTAGTACACAACCAAGACCTTGTTTTGAAGCATCACAAAATATCTCAAAATCTTTTGGATATCGGGTAACCTCAAAACCGGTGCTGAAGTTAACCTTTTCTTTAACTCTTGAAAACTATCCTCACAGGATTTACTCCATTCAAATTTCTTCTCCTTCTTTAACAGCTGGGTTAAAGGTCTCGCAATCTTGGAAAAACCTTCAATAAATCGACGATAGTAACCGGCTAATCCCAGAAAACTTGGATCTCTGCATCGTCTTGGGTGGAGTCCAATTTAATACATCCTTAACTTTTCCAGATCTACAGATACTCCTTCCGCTGAGATCACATGTCCCAAAACTCAATTTCCTTTAACCAAAATGCACATTTGCTAAATTTAGCATATAAGCGGTGTTCACGAGTCTTTGCAACACTATCCTTAGATGACCTTCATGTTCTTTGTTATTCTTTGAATAGATAAGAATGTCGTCTATGAAAACAACAACAAACTTATCTAAATAATCCATAAAGACTTTATTCATCAAGTTCATGAAATATGCGGTGCATTTGTCGGACCAAATGACATCACCGTATACTCATATAATCCATATCTTGTGGCTAAGGTCGTCTTGGGTATATCTTCGATCTAATCTTCAATCGATGATATCCTCGACCAAGATCAATCTTGGAAAAGACACTTGATCCTATGAGTTGGTCAAACAAATCATCGATCCGAGGTAAGGGATACTTATTCTTTAGAGTGACTTCATTTAAAGCTCGATAATCAACGCACATCCGCTGACTACCATCCTTCTTCTTTACTAGAGCACTGGGGCTCCCCAAGGCGAAGAACTTGGTCCGATGAATCCTTTCTCATACAATTCTTGGATCCGCCTCTTGACTTCGCTAAATCATCTACGACATCCGATAGGGTCTTTTGATATTGAGTATGCACTGTGCTCCGTGTTTATAACAAATTCAACTTCTCGATCGGTGGTAATCTGGCAAATCTTCAGAAAACATCCGGTACTCGCGAACTATCGACACATCTTCCAAACTTTTTCCTTTTAATTTGGTTAACATATCGTCCTTCTTTGAGTGCATAATCGCCTCATGTCTTATCCGAATTCCATCGAATTGGTAAGGATAATGGCACGATTGGCACAATCTATCATCCTTTATACTTGATCAACCAATCCATACCAAGTATTATATCTATGCCATTGGAGTCTATTATAATAAGGTTCGCTAGGAACTTTACTCCATTTATGATTATGGTTGCACTAGGGCTAACCAAATTAGTCCTCAATTCTTTTCCAGGGGATTGACTATCATAAGGTCCTTTAGCAAACAAATTTTCCAATTATTCTTTTCAACAAAAGCCTTTGTTACGAAAGAATGTGTAGCTCCGTAATCAAATAATATAATTGCTGGCATCGAGTTTACTAGAAACTTACCCAGAACTACATCCGTGCATCTTCCACGCCTCTGCGGTAACATGGTTGATACGCCCTCGATTAATGTTCTGTGGAGTCTTGGGAGTTTGAGGGCTTCACGACCTTGACCATTTGTTGGAGCTCTTCTTTGGTGTAGGGTCAAGATTGAAACGAACCGGTGTTACCGCTGACGCTTCGTGGACGATTCTTTCGCATAGTGTCCCATATTCTTGCAATTGTAGCATTGCACTCCGCAGCTACATTTGCTTTGCTGCATTTGGGTTGCATTTCAGTTCTAGGAGCTTGAGGTAAGGGACGAGGTGCAGCAATTCGGCACTCGCATGATTATGAACTGGGGTCGGTTGTACCGTGATGGCGTGAATCGTGAACCGCCGCAGATCACGAGCTTGGAACTTCCTCTTCCGGAGTCGAAGAGTTGGCGTTGAGCATCTTCTTGCAATAAAGCTTTATTCACTAGATGCTGAAAAGTAGGGTAGTCATTGGAGACTAATTGAACCTTGAGGTTGGGGTCTATCCTCCCATAAACCTCCAAATCTTTGCAAGATCAGTCACCACATCTTCGGGGCATATCTAGATAGTGAATGAATTTGCTTAAATAAGCGGAAACGCTCAGGTTTCCCTGCTGTAAATGATGGAACTCCTTCCTCTTCATTTCCATAATACTCATAGGAATATGAGCATTACGGAAGGCTTCCAAAAATTCTGCCCAACCAATGTTCTGAGCATCACGGTGTGCAGTGCGAGAATTGTCCCACCAGGTTGGCAAGAACTCCTTGGAGTTGATGAGCAGCATATATAACCTTCTCATGTTCAGCACATTGAGCTAAATTCAGCTTCCTTTCCACTTCCTTAATCCAATCATCCGCCTCCAACGGATCGGCAGATCCTCGCGAATGTCTGAGGTCGGGTCCTCATGAATTCCCAAGCTTAGACCGAGGTGGGTGAATAGGTACTTGCTGAGCTTGATTGACTTGATTTTGGGCCAAAGCCCAAGAAGTTGCAGTTGCATGGCCATCATTTGTTCCATGTTGGGAGCTTGGGCCGACGGAGGTGGAATTGGGGCCTCATTGTTGTTGGGCGCTGGGTTGGTGTTGATGTTGCTTCTCGTGTTCACCATCTGAAGCTCCATCAAGTACAGAAAAAAGAGGAAAGCATAGATGAGAGACGGGGCAATTTTATCATCCCAAAACCACACACAAGATCAACACAACAGATTGAGAAAACTCAACTTTTGAAATTCAAATTAACTTTTGAAATGGCTGTACCACAAATGCATAAGGCTCGGTACAATCCATTTTATTACATCATATCATTATATAAGCGTTCTAGTATCGATAAATGACTGAAAAAGGGTAGTCTATCTAACATCTAATTATCCTCAATGATGATACGCTCCTGGCTCCTCCTCGGGATCCTCCTCGAGTCCGACGAGTGACTCGCCCACAATCACGGCAGCTTGTTCGCGAACGCGACCGTGATCGGCTCGCTGAAAGTAGGTGATCTCGAACGGAATGCCGGGCGTCCTCTACCGATCCGCGATGTCGAGGTCGTAGCGGATCGGGCGTCGCACACTCTTTCTTGCCGTGAGCCTAGTGCGAGGTCCTGAGAGTCTGACTGGAGCAGCAACAGGAGTTGGTGGAGTCGGTGTAGTGGTGGCAGCTCGAAGACGCTCCACCTCTGCCTCAGCAGCTGTCCTCGCCTGTACAGCGTCGGCGTGGGCGGTCTGACTCTGCAACAGCTGTGCTCGGAGAGTGTCGGAGTGGTCGAGCTCGACGCCGAAGCATTCGGAGAAGTCCTATCTCCCGCTGAGCTCGCGTAAGTCGCATCGATGCTTGGGTGAATCGCACTGATGAGACAGCGTGGTCGCCCACCACGATCCGAAAGCCTCGGGTGAGTCTGCCCCGCTCGTAGTCGGAAAGAAGCGTATGGGCGATCGTCAGAACTCCCTTTGTGCCTCTGCACATACCGCTATCGCCATCTTAGCTGCATCTTGGATAGCGTCTGTACATGGGTCCGAGGGTGCTCAATACTGCAGTAGACGGGGTTAAGCTGCCCATCCGGAGCATAGATGAATACTTCCATGGTCCATGAATCCATAGTCATCACTCTAGTGTTCCGCCCTCAAAATGGGTGTTGATTATATTTCGATGCTGCATTAATCGTCGAAAAGAGTCGCAAAGCTCCTCACTCTCGCCATGAGAATGGTGATCCCATGGGGTCAAGACGACGAAGAACCCGCCATCTACAAGTTTGAAAATAAGAGGAGATCAAGAAAGATTTTTAAATAATGAGAGTAGGACAAGAATAAGATACTAAGTAAGAAAAGAGTAGAAGCAAAAGAAACTTATATTTTTGTACATAAATTTTTATTAAATATAAATCCTTAAAGCTTCCCAAATCCTAGGCTCGCCCTACAGTCAAGTTGGCTCGATACCACTTCGTGAGACCCGAGTAGAAACTCCTGCACTTCGTGTGTATTCTGTACTAGTCCAGAGATCAACGCTAGTACACACAGTTCAAGCAGTAAAAGATGATACATTGCCAACAACGCTTTATTACAATAGTATCGAAGTTTTACAAAGGCCATTGCCTTAACTAAGGTTCACGTAACCAAAAGCATAAACACAATGGAAGCAAAGATAACTTGATCGACCCATCAATCGCCACGGGCAATTGGTGGGAAACGAATCCTAGGCATCCGAGAATAATCCACCGCATCCACATTCGCATGTAAGTCATACTTCCACTTGATCTTCTCCATTCTCTCGCTTTTATATTTATAGAGCAACAGGTGAGTACAAAAATGTACTCCGCAAGTCTTGGGAAAAATGCATAGATGTAAGGTTTCACAAGGAAGGCTATATGGTTTATTTGCAAAAATCAGCATTTTATTTCAAATCTACATAATTACTTTAAAAGCCATTTTGTAAACAACTTGTTTTTAATAATCGAAAATGGATAAGTACTTTAGTGAAGGTTAAACTATCAACACTAATATCTCGTGCCATCACACCAATTTTCAAAACCTCAGTTACACCCCGATCTCAACATCACGAGAGTTATACTACTCCGAGTTTTCTCCAACTCATTTTGTTTTGAAATTAAAACAAAACTTCTACCATGTGAATGCATTCTTTGCCCGCCCTTGACCGTGGGCACGGCTATTCGAATAGTTTTATCTCTCGCAGAGGTTGTACACTTTACCCACAAGAGATAAATTATCTTAATAGTCAACACGCTTCCTTTGGCATGAGACCCGCATAAATTATCACAAAGCCTTTCGCCTACTCCAAAGATAGTTTAAATACCACCCGCTAAGGTTTCACCACAACTCGAATCCACGAGTTGGAGCCCTCTTGCGCCATATGAGTACAAGAAACCCCGTCCCTCACTATGAATAACCAAGACACCACGGCACTCAATACACCACCGGTGATATCTAAACTACACTATTATAGGGTAGTTAGCTAGGTCGCACTCCATATAGACTTGTGGTTGTACTGTTTTGCTCAGTTTGGACAAACACAAGCGCCGGTCCTTAATCGACTGTGGTGGCTCATTCACAAACCCAACAATTCTCGTCGATCGCACCACCAAACCTTCCATCCACCCTTGTCAACTTTTCCCTTTGATTTTCAAATTAACAAGTGGTAACATCCATTACCACTTTTCAAACAAAATATTTAACAATGGTAACATCCATTACCAATGTTCAAACAGAACATTTAACAATGGTAAAATCCATTACCAATGTTCAAACAAATCATTCATCAAAACATTTGATAAACATGCTACTCATTTGAATATTATTACATTCATTTACTACGCTAAGCATTTACTAGTATTTAAACATTCAACAATTGTAGCACTAACTCATTATTGAGTCAAAGGAATGTCCTAAGTTGACAATGGTACAAGGTAAACAATTTTCAATGGAAGGTATAACAAATTGGGTCTTTAACTAAGTTTTCTAAATTAAATTATCACTTGGATATAACATAAGCATGCATTAATTTAAAAATAACTACCTACACATTTTATAAATCATTGGAGCAAGTTGATCAAAGGAAACTTGCAAAACTTAGGAGCAAAATGGTCAAAGGAGACTTGCCTTCCTGTGTCTGGTTGAAATCTTCCACAACTTGCTCTTGAGGTTGCTCTGACAAATCGGTCTCTACACGTAAATCGAGAATTCCAAATAAATAAAATAAAATAAAAATTCAAAATTGAAAATAAATATACCAAATAAAAGATTGAAATTTTAGATGAATTTAGAAATTTGAATGGACCAATTTGGAGCTAAAATGAGAAAGATATGGCTATTTGAAAATCTCGATTTGAATAAATCCAGAATTGGAAATCTCGACATGTGGGGTCCACTGATCAGAAATTTCATTTAAAATGAGTCTCGACATATGGGACCCACTGGACTCGGGACCCACTTGTCGCTGGCTAGCGCAGAGGGGTGGTCACCGACGGTGGGGCCTACACCGGCGTGGAATAAAACGGAGAAAACTCAACCTCGCCACGGAGCGGGCTCGAACGCGCGCCGAGGAGGGGGAGGAGCGGCGCTAGCCAAGTGAGCGGGAGGCACCGCCCCTTAATGGGTAGGTAATCCTCTTGAGGATTATCTCGCGGAGGCCGGCGAAGCAACGTGGCACACGTGGTCGACGCGTGGTCGCCGCGTGGCTGCCACGTCACTGCTTGCCGACGTGGCCGTGCACGCGCAAGGTGGCGGGGAGGCGCTCGGGTGGCGCTGACGTGGCGCCGATCTCGCCGCCACGCCTGCTGCCACCTCAGCCCGACGGCTGACGGGCCGGGGCGGTGGTGGCGACGGGACCTAGGGTCGCCGGAGCTCCGGTGATCGGCGGCACCGGCCAAGGGTACCAAAATGAAGAGGAGGATACAGGGAATGCGTTGGTACCTTGCGCGGAGACCGAGGGTGACCGGAGAGTAGAATCGGCGAGAAGGGGCGGCGGTCGGAGAGGAACCTCACGGCGGCGGAGGAGATCCAGTGGCGCAGCAGCTCGGGGAAGGGGTCACCGGGATTCGCCTTGGCACCAAAGAACGCCGGAAGGCGCCGGCGAGGAATGAGGAAGCCCGAGGCGACCGGAATTGCTCGCCGGAGTATTTGAAGCCGCGGGAAGAAATCGGGCGAGGGAGGGCTCGCGCCGGTGATTCGCTTGAGAGGTGAGGGAGGAGCGGCAGCGGTAGAGGGACCTCGGGGTGTGGGTTTTATAGGCCGGGGAGGGTTGTAACGGCCGCGCGAAGTTCGCCGGACTTGGAACTGTCGGAGGAGATGAATGCGACGGCGAGGAGAGGAGTAACGCGCGTCTTTATGCGTAAACCGACGCGTGGAGGCGGGGATTAATATGCACGGTCGGCGGAAATATTGGTTAAGAAACCAAGCTTTAAAGCTTCGTTTCGTTTAATGGCGCGCATGGCGAGACGCGGGAGGAAGAAGGTGGCGGGAAGACGATCGGCCGATGGGCCCGCATGTCGCTGAGAGAGGAAAAAGAGAAGGAAATCAAAGCGACGGTTGGATTAGTGACGTGTGGCATAAGGAAAGATCGGGGCGCTGGATCACTGACGAAGGGGTAAGTGAAAAGGAACGATCGAGATTCAATCCGACAACCTTGATTAAATCGGGCCGATAGGGTGTATTATGGCAACGGGCGCCGCGATTTAACACGGCAACCATGAACGGTCAAGATGACGACACGCCGAATGCACGACGGGTTTGACATGTGGGACCCGGCGGTGAGTCCACACGCACCGGTCTATGACAGTGGGGCCCGCTTGTCGTGCAAATTGAAAAAGAAACTCAACCTCGCGCGAGTGGGGCTCGAACGCGCCGAGGAGCGGGAGGAAAGAGAGCGCGCGGTAAAGAACTGGGCGGGAGGATCAACCTACCCTATAAGGTTGATTTATCCTTTGAGTGTTAGCCGGGATGGCCGGCTGCCAGTCGGATGCGCGACACGTGGCGCCGCGAGAGAGGGGAAGCGGGATGGGGCGAGACGGCGGGATGAGCTCGGGCCGGGAGGAAGGGCTCTGATGCTTGACAAGTGTCACCGAGGAGATTTGATATTTAAATCTTTATATATATTTTAAATCATTAGAAGACTTTAAAATACTTAAAAATACCAAATAAATTCCAAAAATTCCAGAAAAATTCACATAACTTAGTGATAATATTTTAAACATATGAAAAATATTTCCAACTTATTTGGATATTAAATTTTCTTTTCAACAGAAACTTTAACTTCATAAAATTCCAGAAAATCAGAAATTATTAATTTAAAACTATTTCTTCAAAATAAAAGCAAAAATTGGGATGTTACACCACGTCTTGCGGGAACCCTCTCAGCGGCATTTTGTTGAACAGGTGACGGGCAACGTCGACCTGGTGGGTGCGGGAGCCAGCCGGAGCGGACCATGAGGCTGAGGTACCAGAGGGCGCGCGCGAGGTCTGCACGGCCGCAGAGGGAGCGGATGAGGGTGTTGTAGGTGAGGACGGTGGGGGTAGGCGGGGAGTGGCGGTGCATGTGGGCGAAGAGGCGGAAGATGAGCTGGGCGAGGGCGAAGCGGGAGAGGCGGGCCAGGAGGGAGCAGAAGGGGCGGTCGAAGAGGGGCCAGGGCGGGGGAGGGGAGAGGGAGTGGAAGCGGAGAACGACGGGGAGGAAGAGGATGAGGAGGTGGCGGGAGGGCGCGGGTGGCCGCGGCGGCAAGGCAGACGGGGAGCGTGTGGGGGAGCGACTGATCTTCTCGGTTCCCTCGCACGGAAGAGAGCCGCAGCCGCAGGTCGATAATAACCACGGAAGAGAGCCGCGGCTCGCTAACCACGGAAGAGGGAAGCCGCGGCTTGCTATCGAGCGCACACACGCGCAGCGGAGCGCAGCGAAGCGCGAGCGCGCGCGCGTTAGGCGACGGGAGCGAGGCGGCGTGGGCCGCCGCCGCCGCGAAGTCCCCCGGAAATGATATGCGGTAGATTTACTTCCTAGCATTTACTTCAACAGCAAAAAGATTCACCACTCCTCTAGCACCAGTGGTATATATCAGTGGCACACCGGAATCCGGGCCCTTATTACAAATTAGAAAAAAGAAACTCCTTCGATCGGCGGCTGCGCGGCCTCCAACCTCGCGAGGTGTTGGGCGCCGACGGCCTCTCCCAAGGGCAGCGACGGCCTCACCTACACCATCTCCTAGCTGATCCAGGACCATCCATGTGGGTTCTAGCGGCCATCAAAGGGCGGTGCACGCAGATGTGATCCATGCAAGCCTCTGGAGCGGCCATGACGGTTGATGGCTCGGGCTGCCCGCGCGGAGAGAGACCTTAGCCTGGAAATTTCACAGAAAATAGTACAAATGCAGATGTTTTAACACAGCAATTTTACAAAAATTTCACAAAAAATAGTACAAATCCTATAAAATTCCTCCTCTAAACAGGGCCTCAGCCTGTACTCAAGTATCAGGCCAATTGTACTAACCACCTAGCAGGCCTCTCCTTTGAACCTAATTTTGCTGTTGGTCTCACTACGTCTGTCCTATAAGCTGCTTTATTACCTTTCACATATAAATTTCCTTGCACATATCTACATCTAGAGAATACATAATCGCTTTTAAGCATTTAAATGTTGCCGTGTGCATTTCAGTCCTGGAGCAATGGCTGGAGGGGTAACGCGCCTTTGGAAAGAATGGGAGATCCAAATACTGGTGCTCCTTAGCTTATCTCACTACGTCTGTCCTCTTCAACTTATCCTCCTCGTCTTCGCGTGGATCCGCCGGCACAAAGGCTCCACATTGTCGAGGATTCTTCTCTGGCTTGCCTACCTGATGGCTGACTCCACTGCAATATACACCCTCGGTCAGGGGTGGAACTAGAACGAAAGTGACCAGGGTTCACCATTTCATCGTATATATAACATCATATATAATTTCAATGTGACCGGCATTCACTATTTCACCTACATACAACACCATATATAATTTCAAAGCAACATTGTACTAAATAATTATGTGTTCGATAATTTTTAACACCATATATAATTTCAAAGCAACATTGTACTAAATTATTATGTGTTCGATAAATTTTAGCATCAATAAGTTAACACAACCGATGATAATATACAGTGATTCTGCACAATGGCATCCACATACTTAAAACTGTTGGATATACTAACTGTCTAACTCTACATGTATAGTCTGTGCTTCTTATGCACCTACGGCGTCGGCATCTTCTTGCCTACCAGACTAACCATGCTAAAACATCCATAGATCGGTACTAGAAATTAAACATCCAAAAATCGGTACTAGAAATTAACTGATGACGAAGAACAGACCGGCCTGTCATCTTTGCAGGCAACAAAAGAACTTCTAGCATGTTCCATCCATTTGCCCACTCCAAACCACCCAACTTTTATCTCTAATCCGACACCTCTGGAAGAGAAGTGTGTTTTGCTGGGCGCGGAGCTTACAGCTGATGCTTCCAAATTAGTACTACTATATGCAGCAACTCATCCAGGCATACAAAAGAGATGTACCTTTCGGTCGAGGCTCTAAAGATATTTGATCCCCCAATCTATAAACCTAACCCTGCTAGTTCTAACCAATCTCATCATGTCGAAGGATTCCAGTTAACATCTGGGAGGCGAAATACTCCATACCTGATTGTGTTTGTAGCTAAAGACAGATGTCCGTGGCCTGCTGCTGGTGCGGCCATTTCTCGCCGGAAGGCCAAGGATTGGGGGTGGCAGGCGCCTCCGTTTCGGCAATGCTTAAATAAATTACTCCTACTGCATAGCGATAATAGATTCATCGATGAGGAACATCAGACAATAAGTAAGCACTGCAACTAGCACACAGGAATCAGGGATCTATAGAAATTACATTCAACTATCCTAACCAGTAACAGTAAGACTCGGCTACAAGCCGCCGGATCCAACCAAATCCGCCAACGATTCGAAACTGTAAGGGGCACTGGGCACCAGCCAAACGCTGGATCTAATCTACCTCCTCACCTGCATGTTGCACTTGACGAGGTCGAGCAGCGTAACGGCCATGTGGGTGAGCCCACAGCTGGCGATGACTCCGGCCGTGCAGGCGGTGTAGAACGCCGGCGAGTACATCTCGATCTCCTTGGGTGCCTGGATCGCGAACGGCGCGCCTCCAGGGGTGGCCGCCGAGGCTCTGGCCGCAGCGGGCGAGGCTGGGAGACGGGCGGTGCCGGCGAAGGATGACCGCGCGGCCGTCGAGTAGAGGAAGCTCGAAAGAAGCGATTCGCGGGATCGGTCAGAAAGCGCCATCGCCGCCGGGATTTGGAGCTTTTTTGCGCTTGTTTCCGCCGGCGAGTGATGCATAATGAATCCCCTGGAGGCCTGGAGTGTGTAGCGACTAGTTAGTCTTCGCTTTTTGGTTCTATGACTGACTGACTTCCATATGTTCACGGGGGTTTTTGTGTTGGGAAAATTTGTTCAGTAGCACTGAAAGTTCATTGTTTTTAGAAAATACCATCGAAAGAACCGGGCTTCAGAAATTACCACAAAAAGGTTCAAGTTGCTTCGGGATTTAGCACTCTGTTAGTTTTCGTTCGTTAACTCTCATTTTTTGTTAGATAACGAATGTGAAATGTCATTTTTGCCCCTCATAATATCTCCTCAATCCATCTCTCCGCTCACTCTCTCTCTCTCTCGGTCTCTCCGCTCTCGCTCTTGCTCTCTCCGCCCGCGCGCCGCCATCTCCCTCCCCGCTCCCCCGCCCCTCCCCCCGCCGCCGCCTCCCTCCCCACCCCCCAGCCGCCTCCTCCCCGCCCCCGCCAACGTGTGCAAGAGTGTATTTGTTAGACCATGTGGCCAGGTCTAGGCTAGATGATGAATAATTAACAACGTTGGTTATGATATTAATTATGATGTGTTGCATGTACGGATTATCGTATGTTGCATGATACGCTCGTGTGAGGTATTGTGCGGATTGACTTGTGAAGTCGTAGACTTTTTCTCGTACACGGTTGTTTGTTTATTCATGTGTAGGTGTTGCTTGAGGCGGAACATGGTCGATGACGGGACTGAGACTAGGTTCGGGTGGAACTGAGGTTTTGAGACTAAGTTCAGGGTGGAACTGAGGTCTTATCGGTCAAGGATGTCATGCGAGATGTTCAGGTTAGAGAACAATGCACATGGAGTTAGAGGCGCAGAGATGCGTCATGGCAGAGGTATACGGCAAGGCTGCATGTGTCCGGACGGTGCGTATACGAGTTGTATACGGTTTGTAAAGTTGTGTTTGTATGTATGGGCGTTCGTACACGAGTCGGCGTTGTATGTGTTAGGATTGAGTCTGACTAGGACTAGGAGATAACATTGAGTTTGCTTCGGAAGGATGCTGGCTATAAAAATCTGGTGGCCGGCCAATATGAGATGGTGAGTGGCGGCGGCTGTTTTTTTAGTGTTGAGCCGTGATTTGTAACGAATAGAAGAAATGTGAGGGCTGTGGCTTTGTTTTGCCGTAGCTTTTGATGAGATTGAATTATACGGCAGTATTTTTGGTGGCTGCTCTTTTTGCCGAGATCTTTGGAAGACAAGAAAAAGCGATGTGCTGCTTCTCGGTAGAAAAGAAAAGAAGTGTGCGACTATCCGTGAGTCCTGGAGATAACAGGCCGGCGGCGCAGTGTCGATTCCGGGGAGATAAAAGCGGCGTTGGTTCTTTTTGTTCGGCCAGAATTTCGTGAGAAGAAGGCGCTCGGACCAAGCGTCGGTTGCGCACGGCGAGCGCGTACGCGAGCGACTCCACGGCGCGACAGGGCCAGCGTCCGTAAGATCAAAAATACTCGTATTATACGTGCAGTGCCGTGATCTTTCGAGGGAACAAGACGACGTGTTGCGGCGCTGAAAAAAAAAAGAAAAAGGACGTGCGTGGTGACCGTGGACTAGAAGATTGAAAAAGGTGTGAGCTAATCACGTTTGTTTTTGCATGGTTCTTATTTCTAGTATTTTGCATGCATACGTTTGCACACATATTTTGCATGCATATTGGCTCTCGTTTCTAGTATTTTGCATGCACGTTTCACGTTTGCATGCACGGTAATCCGACTAGTATTTTGCATGCATATTTCTAGTATTTGTTTAGGTGGTATTTTTGTTGAGAAAAGAAAGAAGAGGCCGGCAGTGCATGCATACGTTGCCGTGAGTTAAGAAACGAGGAGAGCTACTAGATAATTTATGTGGCGGCTGTTCTCTGGGCGGCGCGGCGTTCGTTCGCGGAAAAAAATAACAGCAGCTTGTCTAGTTGGTTTCGTACAAGGCAACGATCTTTGGAGAGTCATACTTCTGGGCGCTGATCGACGTACTCGGTTTTACCGATTGCTTGCGCACGGATTCGAGGGTGTGGCTTCTTGATTCTCTGCTGGCCGCCAGTTATTTGTTCGACCGAAAGTCAGTTACGCACGGCAAGCTCGCGTCGGGCGAGTGGACGGCTGATTGCAGGGTAACCAGCGAGCGCGTGCACGAGCGGCTTCACGGCGCGACGGGGCGAGGCGTGGTGACTGCCGTGACTGAGTAAGTTGCATGCATGGCCGTAAGTTTTTTTTTTCATGCTTGATTTTCTGGTTGATTAAATTCCTTTCGGATTTTGCTTAATCACTTAATTAGGACTTAATTAATTTTCGGCATTATCTACATTAGCGAGCTTGTTTATTTTATATCTCGAGTTTTAGACCTCCGATTGACGTACTTCTAGTTGGATTAGTTCAATAACTTTCTCTAGTTAATTCTGACAAAGTTTGAGGTAAATCGGTGTTACGGTTTTTTATTGAGATCAGTTTTAGTAAGGGTACAATGTTCTGTCCAGAACGTTAAAAGAGGCTTAAATAGATTTTGTGTTTAGAGCGAATCTTAAAATTTGTTTTTAGCTTCCGCAATCATTCACCCCCCCTCTGATTGCCTGTCTTAGAGTGAATGGATCCTACAGTATTTGCCGATAGTATGATGACGTCGCCGCGTCAACATGAAGCTATTGCACAAGGCATACGGTCTAATGGTAACAAATACCTGTACGATTTGATTTGAGATGCAACTCTCCTTGATGTATGACATCCTGTACACAAAGGCGGCAGTTATACACACTTGGTATGGCTCCTGCATCCGTGCTATTTCTCCACTAGCCACTTTCACCGCATTCTTGCTGTTCGAACTGAACAGTAGAGATGCTTACAGAGTAGTTGATGTCACTGTCACTTACGTTTTGTTTGTGGGGGCCTTTGTCCTGGAGATCACATCACTTTTCAGGGCTATAGGGTCTTCTTGGACATGCGCATTCTTGCATGCTCAGAAATGGGATCGGCTTCATGGTGCTGTTCTCTGTCTTCGCCGGCGTTTCCCGGCAGCATGCAGTATTGGGCAGTATAACTTGCTGGATTTCTGCACTCGTGATAAGACCGAACTAAGAAGCAGAATCACCGAGAAAGTCGGATTGGAGGACTGGTGGAACAAATTCCATTATTCAAGCACCACCGAGATTTCTAAAAGTATCAGGGACTTGGTGTTGGAGGAGATACAAAGGAGGTGCGGACAAGGGCGCCTAGGGGACATGAACTCAAGTGTATGCACGTGGTACGCAATGTCTTAGCGGTTTATAATGATTCTTGATTGAATCTAAGTAGAACTAATTGAAACTTGCTTTAGATTTAAATGTGGCTTTTGTCGTATGACGTGGGTCTGGTTGCTGACAAACCATCGTGCAAGAACGAGAAATCTAGGGGAGCACACAAGATGTAGCACCGAGAGAGACTTAAATTTATTGATCATGGCCATAGCGGATATGCGTCCATTCCTCATGCAAGAGAAATGCTTTGAACATTTACCATCCCTCATGCATGGACATCTCTTATTGAGATCACCACATGGACCATGAACTCGTCAACCAGAGCATAGCCAAGGGGGTGGTCTTTCAGGACATCAGGGATTTCAGCAGAGATAAAACCATCAACAGAGACGGGGCTGAACTCAGAGCCGCTGGCCGAAGGCCATACAAGGGCAGGGTCCCCTCCCTGATATCTGCTATGAACTCTGCGATCTTAATGTTGAACACCGTAACGAAAATGTCGTCCCCTCCCTGATATCTGCTATGAACTCCACGATCTTAATGTTGAACACCGTAACGAAAATGTCAGGAGAGCCAAAGGATCGGCATATCGCCATCACATCTTGGTAGTTCATTACTATGTGCAGTCTACCGCCAGTAAAACTCATAGGGAGCACTACCCTCATGCCAACTGAATCACCACTTGTAAAGCCACAGTCTATCGCATCAGCAATCCCCTAAACTAACTCAGAACAAAGATCTTCCTAGTGGTCAACTATTTCCTTCAATAGTCTCTCAAAAGAACATAGCAGGTGTATGGGTTTGGCTCGCACAACCTGTAAAGTGTATTGAATCGGTGGTACTCTAGCATCATCATGTATTTTCTACTTTTTCTCGCTAAGCTCTTTGAAGTCCGAATAATTAATACCTAGATGGAACCCATGTTCACCATAGGGGAAGAGCAAAGGGTACATGACCATGTTCACCTAAGGCTAGTATCCCTATCATCCACAAGAATATCATATGTGAAATCTTGGGTTGAGTACAACCCAGGAGATGTAGCATTACCATCTGGTCACCATGGGCAGCCAAACGGTCTGTGACATATCGAAAGAACCTCTCAAGTTGGTTGTCTGCATTGTGCATGTGCCTAAGGGCACAGACTATCGTTGGGTCAGGTTGTTTAGAGGCATCTTTAGGGCTGGACAAAAAGCTCGAGGCTCGTGAGCTACTCGAGCTTGTAGTCAGCTCGGCTCGAGCTCGAAAATTTTCTAAGCAAGCCAAGCCTCTTCTGCGGCTCGGCTCATTTTCGAGCCGAGCCCGAGCCGCTCGCGAGCCGAAACGAGCCGCACGCACGCGCAAGCACATGGCACATATATTGGGCGGTTGGGCGCTCCGTCTCACTCGCTCGCGAGCCAAACCCCGCTCACTCTCTCGGCCCGCTCCCCCGTCCGCTCGCCCTCTCCGCCCGCTCCCCCGCCCCTGCCCCCGCTGTCGACGCCTCCTCCTCGATCCCCCGTGGGCCCGCCCCGCCCCCGCCGCCTCCTCCCTGCGCGCCCCCCGCCACCTCCTCCCTCCCCGCCCCTTGCCGCCCCTCCCCGCCCCTCGCCGCCTCCTCCCCACTCCCGCCCCACCGCTGCCTCCTCCCGCCCCTCCGCCGCCTCCTCCTCCCGCCCCGCCGCCGCCTCCTCTCTCCCCGCCCCCACCGCCTCCTCCCTCGGAAGAGATCTGGGAGAGATCTGGGCGCCGGCGGTGTGAACGGATCCACGGATCTAGAGGCGGGC
Source organism: Melocanna baccifera (assembly GCA_036346265.1). Lineage (NCBI taxonomy): Eukaryota > Viridiplantae > Streptophyta > Magnoliopsida > Poales > Poaceae > Melocanna > Melocanna baccifera. Next base: position 27,764,401 of record CM070686.1, on the reverse strand, counting down.
GGCGCAGATCGAGAGGCGGCGGGGCATGATCCGCGCGCAGCTCGAGAGGCGGCGGGGCGCAGTCCGCGGCGCGCAGTCGAGAGGCGGCGGCGGCGGGGGAGGGGCGGGCGGCGCTCCGAGCGGCACACACCGAGAGGCGGCGTCAGATCTGGTATGAGACCAAGCCTCTACTTGAGCTCGCGAGCCGGCTCGAGCCAACTACCGAGGGGCCGATTTGTCGAGTAGCGAGATAAATGTGTATATTGGTTAGAACACGGATAGCGACTGAAATCTATGTGCAGAGAGGTGATGTTGTGGCCGTGTCAGTGTAGAACTGGTGAAGAACGCTGGTCATGTAGTGTTGTGTCAGTGCATGCACGACCGACTAGTATCCAATCAATGATTAGTGAGTCGGTGAGTAGTAGTGGGTACTCTGGATGAGTACATGAGGACCATGAGGTGAGAAGATGATTAGTATAGATTAAGAGGTATGAGTCAATTAGTATAGACTAACTAATAGGGGTAGTTGCTAGAGCTCTATAAAGGGCTGGAACGATAAGTTCGGTAGTAGGTTTTAGGAGTCATGTCTTTAGGGCGGTCGCAACTGGTATGGGATACCAGTCCATTGCTAGCCATGATACCAGTCGCATGAGCACCAGCTAGTTGTGTTCTGGGCGCCATTTCTCCTGCTTCACCTCGGTGCCCCAGACACCATCACTGCCTACGCCTTCGAGGACAATCAGCTCTGGTTGCGCCACCTGCTAACTCTTGCTGTGCAGGTCTTGGGGGCTGCTTATGTCCTCTACCAGTCGATTGCTAGCCATGGGACCTTGTTCTTTGCCTCCATTTTGATGTTTGTTACTGGTTTTCTCAAGTACGGGGAAAGGACATGGGCGCTCAAGTGTGCCAATTTAGAGAGCATCGGAAGCTCTCTGGATTTATCAGATGACAAGAGGTCGTCGCCAACCTTACGATGGACAGGTCAGAACGGAGGAATTGGATGCAGAGGAGGTTCTTCTGGTAGCCCACTACATGTTCAATGTGTGCAAGAGTGTATTCGCCGATAGTATGACGACGTCGCCGCGTGTACGTGAAGCTATTGCACAAGACATGGTTTAATGGTAACAAATACCTGTACGAGTTGATTGAGATGCAGCTTTCCTTGATGTATGATAGTCAAAATAATTCAAATATACATTAATTTTCAACAATAATAAAAACTCGAGCTCAAATTCGGCTCGAGTAAGCTCGGTAAGAGTTAATATGTATCACTATTTAAGCTCGAATCAAGCCTCGCGAACTATTCGAGCTTGGCTCGATGAAACTCGCGAGCTCGAGTTTAGCTCATTTAAATTTCGAGTCGAGCTCGAAACGAGCCTAGAACAAGTTGAACTTGAGTAGCTCGTAAGTCTCGAGCTTTTTTACTGCTTTAATAGTTAGGGGACAGAGAATAAGGCGATACATAGCTCTGTTTTGGAAGAAACACACATGCTCAGCATAAAAGATGCACTCACTTGGATACCTGGCACTGCAAGCAAGCGCAGTGTCACCCCTGCGGGCTGCTACAAGTACCCTACCGCGTGCAGAACAGAGCGAAATGTGAGGGGAGAATAGGTAAGGCTAGATGGCTCTGTTGTAGGGCATGTAAAAAAGGAGGAACCATAGGTTAGTGATCTGCATGACACAAGACGAAGGAACAACACCAAACAAGGGCTAGTGCGCACCTAACGATGTCGACGAACTCCAATCAGCACGAGCGTAGAGCTTGATCCCAAGTCAGCTAGGAGCAACCAGGCAACATGGGCTCCTTGCAAATACAACATGCGAGATTAAGAGCGGCGTAGTGTCATGCGCCTCAGAGGCTACATAGAGTTAAGGAAGGGAAAACCTAGTGGCCTCTATGGGCCTAATGCAGGGGTGAATGTAGGAGTCGACAAGGGTGTGCTGTGCGAGGAACAATGGACAAAGAGGTGGGACGGGGAGAGGGAATGGAGATGGTAGCTAGGGCAAATGATAGGGCAAGGGAAGTAGCTCTAAGGGGAAGGGAATGGATATGGGCAAACTAGGCAAGCAATCCATCTATCCCTCGAGAGGCGCACAGAAGTACAGGATGTGTGGCGAAGGCCATCACACCGGGACGGCGAATACATTGTTGCGATGGGACAGCACACTGTTTCAGGTGGCCTAGAGGCTCTACAGTCAAAAGGCTATGGGGTGCGCCTCTCCTGCGCGGGGGTAGGGGACAAATGAATAGGCAGATGGGCCACATGTCAGCCTGAGATGACCCCATAAGGGGTCCAGATAGAGGCTGGGAAGGTGCAGAACGGAGAGAGCATCGCCGAAGGGGAAACACAAGGAGGAGGGAGGAGAAAGGGGGCCGGGGCAGCGACAATGATGGTGTTGAGGGGTCTAGACAGAGGCTGGGAGAGGCGCGAAACAGAGAGAGAGCATCGTCGAAGTCATCCACCATCTCGTCACTCTTCATGTGGATCCCACAGAACTCCTTAGCAGGGCTCGTGCCTTCGCCCACCGGACATGTTTCACGCCCATGTGCATGGATTTCACGACATCCTAAGCTTGTCTAGCGCTGTCTTTCACCGCCAGTGTCGCCAGCATCTCCGGCGGCCCCCCTGGAACAACCTGGAACTTAGGAACTGACAACGAGAACAAGAGAAGAAGCTTTAGCGTCGCTTGAACTCTTTGCTGCTACTTTTCTGTTCTATAACTTCTGCTATTTATACACAAGAACGGAAAACATTTACATAGAAATTTTGGCTGCACATAGAAAGAAACTAATCATACCATGGTATGTTCCAGCTAGAAATCATACCATAATTGGACTTACTACAAAAAAAAACAACGTCTACCAAAACTAATCCTAACGCGATCAATTCAAACTATCAATCTCAATTTGAGTATAGGGCGGTTTCAGAGTTCTCTCTGAACTTATCATTTCTGTGCTCTTTTCTGTACATGAAAACGTAGGAAAAGCATTGCCAGCTGGGTTATTCACTCAGTTGCTAAAACAAGTTTATAGTTAAGTAATTTTAATGTACAAAAAAGTCACATGGCAGTTTTCAGGGGTGCACACGCAAATTATAAATGGAGTAGAGTATCTTCTCTTTTTTATATGTGTATAACCGAGAGAGCCGTACCAACAACTAAAGTATGTTGGAATGTAGCATCAGATACTAGAAGGCTTTTTTTAAGATCGAAGCTAATGTGGCTCAGTAACCTACTCAAGGAAAGAACGAGGAGTTGGGTAGAGCAGTGCATCATTATATAGCAATTTAATGATTAGGCCTGTTTGTCTTCAAACTGTCTTCAATTTCGGTTTCTGATGGTTCAGTTCCATCTACCACCTCTTATGGCCCCATCTAAACTCTTGGCACCTGGCATCCTCGTCAATCTTGATCAACCTTCTTCCCAACCTTCCTCCTAGCTTAGATGTGAGGCATCAGCTCTTGTCTTGTAACTGCTGCTGCTTGGTAGTTTGTTTTCGACGGCGCCACGCTGGCTGGTCAAAGACGCATGGCAGGAGGACTCAATGGAGTGGCTGCGTGCATGACTCACAGTCAAAATCCAGTTTAAAATCGCACGGATACATATACGACTCTTCGGAGTTTGGCCGGAGTAATTAAATTAATTCTTCTCCATCGGCTTCATCTACATGCATGCATGCTCGAGCGTGTCCCGCGAGGCGTCGCCGCGTGCATGGGACTTCGAGTGCTCCCGCTTCCCGGTCAGCGCCGTCCTCCTCTATAAAAGACCACTCGCTCTACGCAGCATGACAGTACTCCTACGTGGCAAGAGTGGCTTCTTCTTTGTAGACTGATAAGGCGAGAGATCGATATGGGTGGCGCGGCGGCGGAGGTGGTGGTGATGGCAAACGCGGAGGAGGCGGCCATATCACTGTGGTGCCGTTGACAGCCGAAAAGAAGACGACGTCGAAAAATGTGTGGGACATAGTCAAGAGAATACATGTCGGCGCCGACTTCATCAAGAAGGCGCGCGTGCAGACCCTTAAGAGTGAATTAGAGGGTCTGCGCATGAAGGAAACGGAGTCGGTGGACGAATTTGCCATGAGATTGACGACTCTTGTCAACTAGATCCGCAGTCTTGGTGACAAAATAGAGGAAAGCTATATCGTGAAGAAGCTTCTCCGCGCTGTCCCGAACAAGTACCTACAGATTGTCTTAATTATTGAGCAATTTGGGTATTTGAAGAAAATGACAGTGGAAGAAGCTATCGGCCGCCTCAAAGTGTATGAGGAGCGTCTACGCGTTTTGGGCAACAACAACGACGACGAACATCTTCTCCTCACACGGGCCGAGTGGGAGGCCCGTTCGTTGAAGCATGAAGACGGCGGTTCCGACGGCAATGATTTCAAGTGAAGGCCCGTTCGTTGAACATATTCCCTGTAAGCAGCATCTTTCAAGTACAGACGGAGACGGAGACGGAGGCAAGTAGAGACTTGGAGTACTAATACGTCCGTTAGGCTGCTAATCACCAACGTCGGCCCATGTTTACGGCTTCCTGAATAATGTATTTACTGCATCGAAAGCAGCCTAGCTAGTTCTCCAAGTCGATCGTTAATTTGTTTGTAATGCATGCAGCTATATATGGTGTGGAAGTGAACGCTTCTGGTAACCAATTAAGTGACGTGTTAATTATCCGTACGTATGCTTGTTTTGTAGATGCAGTGTGCGTTAATCGTGTTTTGTTCCCCTTTTTATTTGGGGATCTGTTCAGTTAATCACGTGCTGCCATTTTAGGGCAATGTAAATGTCTAATCGTTTAAGGTAGCGTTCAGTTTAAGGTTGGCTCATGGCTTTTTTTTACTATATCTGAGTTGGTTTATTTGGTATAGTTAAATTTAAAAAAAAATATAAAACTATAAAAAAATATGTTATCCAGGACCATCCATGTGGGATCTAGCGGCCATCAAAGGGCGGTGCATGCAGATGTTATCCATGCAAGCCTCCGGAGCGGCCATGACGGTTGATGGCTCGGGCTGCCCGCGCGCAGAGAGCAAGCAGCGGCTCACTTTAATGTAGGTGATGCAGGGGAAAAATCAATGCATGCTCATGCTGCTCTCGTATCTACATGGTGTGAATTGGAGTCGAAGTGACTTCAGTGATGATGCGAGTGATAATACAGAAATCACGTAGCCTATATGCTGTTAATAAAACCCCAAAATTTTATTTGTGAAATTGTAGTTTTAGGTAGTATGACCACTTGAACTAAATCGAAGCATTGCATGTCAAGTGGAAACAAGTTTCATCCTATTATGAAGCTCGGAAATTACATGGTGCCCCTGAGCACAACACCCCATTTCTCTGTTTGGCTTGAGGAGCTAGGCGATACTTTTTTGCTCAGTACTCTTGCTAATGGAGGGACACATAGCTGGGGTTATATCTTGAAATGGGGTGCGCCAGCGAGATATCTGTGGAGAATGGCGAAACTAGCAGAGGGGCAGCTGAGAAATCTGTGGAGCATGTTGTGGACATCGAAGTGACTTCAGTGATGATGCGAGGAGCATGACGGCATTAATGGTGCAGCAGCTGAGATATCTGAGGAGGACGGCAACACTCGCCTTGATGGCACTGACAATGCATAGGCACTGTTGTGGGATTTGATTTGCTACTGAATTTAGTCATGAAATGTATTTATCTCCAGATTTGCTCTTAATTTTTGCTGTAATGAAATGTGTATCCATCTCGTCCTGGATGATGGTCACTTCATAAGTATCGAAAATAATTAGTGGATCTGTTGATTGTAGTGGCTATTTCGTAGTACCATTCTGTAACTGTCTTTCTACTTCGTCGGGAAGAGCCACAACTGCTTTATTCATTAACTGCAAGGTATTGGCAAAATTACAAAATCTTATTCCTTCATTGTTCCGTGGGCTTTGCTAAAGCAGGGACCTGACCTGTGGGATTCAGAAGGTGCGCGCCGAAATATGTCAGATACTGGCAGATTTTTACGAACTCAAGTGTTTGCACGTGGTACGCAATGTCTTAGCGGTTTATAATGATTCTTGATTGAATCTAAGTAGAACTAATTGAAAATTGCTTTAGATTTAAATGTGGCTTTTGTCGTATGATGTGGGTCTGGTTGCTGACAAACCATCGTGCAAGAACGAGAAATTTAGGGGAGCACACAAGATGTAGCACCGAGAGAGACTCAAATGACCATAGCAGGTGTATGGGTTTCGAATCGGTGGTACTCTAGCATCGTCATGTATTTTCTACTTTTTCTCGCCAAGTTCTTTGAAGTCCGAATAATTAATACCTAGATGGAACCCATGTTCACCATAGGGGAAGAGTAGAGGGTACTGCATGGCCATGTAAGTTGGGTGCAGTCACGAGACTCGCCTAAGGCCAGTATACCTATCACCCACAAGAACATCATATGTGAAATCTTCGGTTGAGTAGTCAGCAACAGTTATGGCAGCGATCTCACAACTATACACCATCCTTACCATCTGGTCACCATGGGCAGCCAAACGATCTCACTACTTGCATTGCAGGAAGGGTGTACTATACACCATCCTTGCTGTTACAACCCAGGAGATGTAGCATTACCATCTGGTCACCATGGGCAGCCAAACGGTCTATGACATATCGAAAGGCCCTCTCAAGTTGGTTGTCTGCATTGAGCATGTGCCTAAGGGCACTGACTATCGTTGGGTCAGGTTGTTTAGAGGCATCTTCATTGGATTCAAATATGCCCAGCCTATTATGTATCTCGTTTTCAGTGTCATACATGTATTGTTGGGCAATCTTTGGGTGTGCAGTAAGGTACCTATGCGATGATGGACTACGCCATTAATCTTGAACACGTAAGGGGAGGGGCCATTGTTCATTGTTCTATCAACAGCCGCTCCTAGGGACGTGAAGAGGCAAAGAGGAACCTCTTGGAGCATGCGTCACCATTAGACCTAAGCAGATCAGCCAAAACAAATATTGTAAACAATCTTCCTCTTTGAACGATTAGAAGGGTCAAAGGACTGGACCTTTGTGAGCAGCCACGTGGTCCTTGGGAATGGGTAGGACACTATCACTAGGAGGCACACGCAGCGGCTGAGGGCATCTCCAATGGTGCTGAGTCAGCTAGCTATTTGCATGTACACATCAGCATATATCCTATGTGGAGGAAAGAGAGTATGCAAAACACAAACAGCTAGCTACTATTTCGTCTCTAGTCTATAACGCAAAACGAGGTAATATCTATAAATGACTGTGTGTGCATGTAAACATCAAATAGCTATCCTTATAGATAGTCCTTTATAATGCTAGCTTTTAGTGTGTACTCTATAGATGATATGAAATACTTATAGATAGTACTTAGCTAGGACCATTGGAGATGCCCTGAGTACCTCTTCTTAGCCTATGCTGATGCCTATTTGCAGCTACAGTGATAGAGGAGAAATCCCATAGCGACTGTTCTCCAAAAGTAGGGCACCATAGTTAGTAGGGCTGTAAATCAGCCAAGTTCAAGCGAGTCTGGCCTTCCAAGCTCAAGCTCGGTGGAAATTCGAAACGACCTTTGTGGTCCAAGCCTGGATCTGGGCTCGAGCTCGGCTGGTTGAAGCTCAATAACAATTAAAATAATTTATTTTATACTAATTTCAATAATAAGAAAAGTTCGAGTTCGAATTCGAATTCGGTTCGAGTAACCTCGACAACAGTCAAAATAATTCAAATATACACTAATTTTCAACAATAAGAAAAACTTGAGCTCGAGTAAGCTCGATAAGAGTTAATATGTATCACTATTTAAGCTCGAATCGAGCCTTTCGAACTATTCGAGCTTGGCTCAATGAAGCTCGCGAGCTCGAGTTCGGCTTGTTTAAATTTCAAATCGAGCTCGAAACGAGCCTAGAACAAGTTGAGCTTGAGTAGTCCGTAAGTCTCGAGCTTTTTTTAATGCCTTAATAGTTAGGGGACAGAGAATAAGGCGATACATAGCTCTGTTTTGGAAGAAACAAACATGCTCGGCATGAAAGACGCACTCACTTGGATACCTGGCACTGCAAGCAAGCGCACTGTCACCTACGGGCTGCTACAAGTACCCTACCGCATGTAGAACAGAGCGAAATGTGAGGAGAGAATAGGTAAGGCTAGATGGCTCTGTTGTAGGGCATGTAAAAAAGGAGGAACCATAGGTTAGTGATCTGCATGACACAAGAGAAGGAACAACACCAAACAAGGGGTAGTGCGCACCTAACGATGTCGACGAACTCCAATCAGCACGAGTGTCGAGCTTGGTCCCAAGTTAGCTAGGTGCAACCAGGCAACATGGGCTCCTTGCAAATACAACATGCGACATTAAGAGCGGCGTAGTGTCATGCGCCTCAGAGGCTACATAGAGTTAAGGAAGGGAAAACCTAGTGGCCTCTATGGGCCTAATGCAGGGGTGAATGTAGGAGTCAACATGGGCGTGCTGTGCGCGGAACAATGGACAAAGAGGTGGGATGGGGAGAGGGAATGGAGAGGGTAGCTAGGGCGAACGATAGGGCAAGGGAAGTAGCTCTAAGGGGAAGGTAATGGATATGGGCAAACTGGGTAGGCAATCCATCTATCCCTCGAGAGGCGCAAGGAAGTACAGGATGTGTGGCGGAAGCCATCACACCGGGACGGCGAATACACTGTTGCGATGGGACAGGACACTGTTTCGGGTGGCCTAGAGGCTCTACAGTCAAAAGGCTATGGGGTGCGCCTCTCCTGCACGGGGTAGGAGACGAATGAATAGGCGGACAAGCCACATGTCAGCCTGAGATGACCCCATAAGGGGTCCAGATAGAGGCTGGGAGAGGTGCGGAACAAAGAGAGCATCGCCGAAGGGGAAACACAAGGAGGAGGTAGGAGAAAGGGGGCTAGGGCAGCGATAACGATGGTGTTGAGGGGTCCATACTGAGGCTGGGAGAGGCGCTGAACGGAGAGAGCATCGCCGAAGTCATCCACCATCTCGTCATTCTTCATGCGGATCCCATAGAACTCCCTGAGCAGGGCTCGTGCCTTCACCCCCCGGACATGTTCCATGCCCATGCGCATGGATTTCATGACGTCCTAGGCTTGTCTGGCGCTGTATTTCACCGCCGGTGTCACCAGCATCTCCGGTGACACCCCTTGGAACAACCTGGAACTCAGGAACTGACAACGAGAACAAGAGAAGAAGCTTTAGCGTCACTTGAACTCTTTGCTGCTACTTTTTTGTTCTCTGTCTTCTGCTATTTATACACAAGAACGGAAAACATTTACATAGAAATTTTGGCCGCACATGGAAAGGAACTAATACATGAAAGAAACTAATCACATCATGGTATGATCCAGCCAGAAATCATACCATAATCAGATTTACTGCAAAAAAAAAAACACGTACTAAAAATAATCGTGACACGATCAATTTAAACACTACAAGATTAGCTCAACAACGTGCTGGAGACTTGTGCTCCAACGAGAGATGGAGCAATCAATCTCAATTTGAGTATAGGGCAGTTTCAGAGTTCTCTCCGAACTTGTCATTTCTGTGCTCTTTTCTCTACATGAAAACGTAGGAAAAGCATTGCCTGGGTTATTCACTCAGGTGTTAAAACAAGTTTATAGTTAAGTAATTTTAATGTACAAAAAAAGTCACATGGTAGTTTTCAGGGGTGCACACACATATTATAAATGGAATGGAGTATCTTATCTTTTTTTTATCTGAATCTTGCTCCTTTTCATTTTATATGTGTATAACCGAGAGAGCCGTACCAACAACTAAAGTATGTTGGAATGTAGCATCAGATACTAGAAGGCTTTTTTTTAAGATCGAAGCTAATGTGGCTCAGTAACCTACTCAAGGAAAGAACAACGAGTTCGGTAACTGCTGCTGCTTGGTAGTTTGTTTTCGACGGCGCCACGCTAGCTGGTCAAAGATGCATGGCAGGAGGACTCAATGGAGTGGCTGCGTGCATGACTCACTGTCAAAATCCAGTTTAAAATCGCACGGATACATATAAGACTCTTCTGAGTTTGGCCGGAGTAATTAAATTAATTCTTCTCCATCGGCTTCATCTACATGCATGGCAGCATGGGCATGCATGCTCGAGCGTGTCCCGCGAGGCGTCGCCGCGTGCATGGGACTTCGAGTGCTCCCGCTTCCCGGTCAGCGCCGTCCTCCTCTATAAAAGACCACTCGCTCTACGCAGCACGACAGTACTCCTACTTGGCAAGAGTGGCTTCTTATTCGTAGACTGATCAAGGCGAGAGATCGATATGGGTGGCAAGGGAGGCGGCGGAGGTGGTGGAGGAGGCGGCGGCGGCGGGAAGGGCGGTGGAGGCGGTAGGAGTGGCGGCGGAGGGGAAAACAAGGGAGGTGGTGCCGGTGGAGCGGGTTTGGGAAAGTCGGGCGGCGGATACGGTGGTGGGGCCGGAAAGTTAGGCACCGGCGGCAAAGGCGGAGGCGGCGGCGGCAACGACGGCATGATGAAGGCTCTTGGCAGCGATGGGCACATCTCCCGCTCCGGCTTCGAGTCCAACCCACAGGGCTACTTCCAGGGCCTCCACCACGGAGATGGAGGCAAGTAGAGACTTGGAGTAGTCCGTTAGGCTGCTAATCACGGACGTCGGCCCATGTTTATGGCTGCATCGAAAGCAGCCTAGCTAGTACTCCAAGTCGATCGTTAATTTGTTTGTAATGCATGCAGCTATATGTGTTGTGGAAGTGAACGCTTCTGGTAACCAATTAAGTGACGTGTTAATTATCCGTACGTATGCTTGTTTTGTAGATGCAGTGTGCGTTAATCGTGTTTTAAATACAATTTGGAGTAGGCACCCAGCACGTAACAGATGCTAAAAGGAGCTTCTGCATTCTCTCTCAGAAGTTAGAAATTCTCACATTCATAAAAAAACAAAATCTACTCATTTTTGGACAAAAAATATAAATATTTTTTATACAAAGTAGAAGTAGGTATGTTAATTTTTGAAATTTATTTAAATAACACTTTCAAAATAAATCTCTCCCACATATATATTTTCGAAATATAAACCTCTTTGCAACAAGTGAACCTTGCAAGGCCCCTTGCAGCACCGTCTTACGCCTATGGCATTGCAAGGCCAAGCAAGTGTTCAAATCTGGAAATAAACTTGGAGCTATTCGAGGTGTTGTAAAGTTCATTTATAGTGCATTCATGGCATTGCTGACAGGTTTTATTTTTAAAAATAAGTTTGAGACAGGTTTGCCTTTTTAAATATAAGATGTGAAAAGGTTTGTTTTGTAAAATAATTTAGAGTATGACGAATATGTACAACTCTATTTAGATATAAAAATCTAATATAATATTTATCCGTGCAAGTGTGTAGGATGTGGCACTTGTTTTTTTTCCCAAGACGGGCTGATCAAGGTCCTAAGTTAAAATCTGTTTTTTTAATATATTTTGTAATTTCGATTTATATGTGACCTATTTAAATTCTGGTTGAGCATATTGAAGAGTTTTTTCGAGCTCAAGTTCAAAGCAGTTACAAGCTAGACACAATCGTCCTAGCCGGGCCCGCTCGCGTTTGCTTATTGACAGCCCTAGTGAGCGTTACATTCACAGTCAAACGACGAAGTCATTTTTTCGCGCCCAGTCCTAGCAAATTTACTTCCTAGCATTTACTTCACTTGTACATAATAGGAAGAAAATTTTGTGTACCGCCTCTTTAAATTCTAGTCCATCAACTACATGCCTGTGCATATAAACTAAGTTCTCTCTCCAGTTCTAAAAAATAAGTCATTTTGCAATACACGCTGTTAAAATTTTAAACTTATAGCTGATGGGTGCCTATACATGTGTGTTAATTGTGTTAATCCTGATGGGGTAGGCACCCAGCACATAATGACATAAATACAATTCTGCAAAAATCGTGTAACATATGTTTTTTATCCCCGTGATAATTTTAGATCCATCCAATGTAACTACAACAAGCCATTTTTGAACTCAGAACATACATTTTCTTTGGTCGCGCACATGCATTGCATGCTGAAAAAAAAGAAAAAAATTGGCTGAAAATGTTTTCAAGAAGGCTTCCTGGATTTACAGCTCCCAAACACCGTCAGATTCAGGCAACCCAGCCTGCCATCATCTAGAAGAAGCATGAAACCCGAGCGCTGGCCCTTCCATCGTGGTTCAGTTTCCCTGGCTGACGTACATCCCTCCATACCAGCAGCCATCTTTCACTCGCCAAACTCTATAGATACTGTAGCGCTAGCTTGCCTACTCGCCCACTCCCCTGACAGAGCTTCCGCCACGGTCCAAACAGCCAAGCGTGAGTGCGCGTTCGGACAGTCCGAACGGCCGCGCCGAGTTTGGACCGAACAAGCCGGCCCACCTGGCCGATTCATTCAAAATTAATCCCGCGTGTGCACTATTCATTTCGGACCAGCCCACTACTATTCATCCGAACCCCAAATTACAAAAATACATCTTTTTGATCATTTCAATGCCCTGAACTCATTTTTGGCCTCCATTTCACCATATCAAACCCCGATAAAATCCAAACTAACTCCATTTGGTTTTTATTGTATTTTGTTCCTATTTATTTTATTTTATTTCCTAGCTGCGTTGAAGATTTTGAGACAGTTGAATACGTCCAGCAACAAGGGAGTTACAAATTTTTTTTATCATATTGAATCCCATGAAAAATTCATATTATTTATTTACAGTACTTGCATTATTGATATTTGCTCAATGTTATTTAATTAAAATAAATATTTAGAATGACTTGTTAATTAGTTATGTCCTACCACTGAAAAATGCCCCTCTTTAGTTATGTAGCTCTGGTTCAGATTGCCCTTGTGGACCTGCCACCGGTGAAGAATCCTCCAGGCAGATGTCGCTTTTGGGCCACTGCATGAAGGTTCCAATGGCTTACTCTAGAGTCACGAGCTCGTCGTTGGGGGGCATCGGTAGCGGGACAACCTCGAAATTGGCATGCACACCATCCACATTCACTTTTCCGAAGCCTGGCTCTAAAGGTGCACCGTGCACCAAGGCCCTGGGACCGGGCGGATATGCCTGGCCCCAAGCAGCGCACAAGGCAATGGAGGCATATCTCACTTGGAGCTTGCACTTTGTAGCCACCTGGATATCGTCCATAGGAAATCTGCCCTCGCTTTCCGTCGTAGGATTGGACGCGCAGCTACTCCGACGGTTGGGGGGCTGGCTAGCATAGGAACAGCGACAACCTGTTGATTTTCTTCTGTAAATCTTCGCATCTCATCTCTGACATAATCAGCAAGCTCCTCTCTAAGAGATTCCTTGATCTCCTCTCATAGCCGTGCGTCACGCTCGGTTTTGTTTATCTTCCTACTCCGATATAATTCGGAGTTATCTGAGAAACCTTGTTTCCAAGGAACATAAAGCCCAAGGCCTCTCGTACAACCCGGGTGCTCCTTGTTTCTCAATGCTGCGGAGAGTATATCTTTCTCTCTAGTTGACTGGAATAATCCCTGCGAAGATTCGACACTCAATGTATCCTGCAAGAGCCCGACATGTCATTTCACTTCCTACGAAGTTGTGGAGTAATTACAAGCTACGTAGTTCGATATCTTACCAAGCGGTGGGACACTTCTTGGTCTACAGGGTTTCGGAAGGAAATGTCCCCCGACGACGTGGTAGATGACCTCGCTCTAATCCAATTTCGAGCGCGCTCATCCGAGATCGTGGCAAATGGCGTAGTGGTGTCTCGCAGCATTGCCTGTTCATCCTCCTGCCTCCACCGTGGGATTTTACCCGTATACCCAGCTGTGCCGAGTCTGTGGGGGTGTGTGTTTTTTTGCCTAGAGGGCCTTGTGCGTCGCACTTCTGAAAGCTGCGGTCGTCTTCGTCGCCTTAAACTCTTCATCACCTCAATATGAAAAGTACGTATTATATATATATATCAATATGAAAAGTACATATATTCATAAGTGTATAATGTGCAATGAGACTAGGAAAGTGACCAATGATACTACTTATCAGGGAGTGCTAGCATTGCATAGTGTTTACAGAATGAGCAGTACTCCTAGTGCAACTTTTCATAGTACTACTTATTTTGCAAACACTCTGCAATGCTAGTACTCCCTCAATCTTAGTTCAGAATTTAGTCTCGTCTTCTTCTTTGACCTAGGTTTTGGATCAAAAATCTATGACTATTGGTGGACTTGCTTATGCTGAATATATATATATATATATATATATATATATATATATATATATATATATATATATATATATATATATATATATATATACACACACACACATATATATATAAACCTTTGGTGGAGGAGAATTACAGAGTTCGCCTCTCGACATCTTAAGGCATGAATATATACTAACTTAAGGTATGAAAGGCCAACTATAGTTGAGAGACAAACTATACATAGGTAAGCACATGTGCCCCTCGCGCTGTTGCTGAAGACAAACAATATATAGGCTAACTATAGTTGAGAGACAAACTATACATAGGCCAACTATAGTTGAGAGACAAACTATACATAGATAAACTATGAAATCACTAGTTAAAGACAAAGGCACCAACTTTAAATACTTTTGCAGATGCCAACCAAGGCCATCCATCAAAGCCTCAAAGCTGACATTTAAGAATAACCCAGGGACGATTGTGGATTCTTCGTCTTCAACAACACATGGAATTGGGATAGTCACATATTCATTAACGGAAGCAATAAACTTCTAAATGTAAATATGCATGCTAATGTATAAAACATGTATCAATTAAGACTAGCAAAAAGTTCAAGTATTAATTGATATTTAGTGCTCTCAAGAATAGGGTTACTCAAGTCAAGACTTGGTCGTCCCGCTACTAAGTCTTATACTCTTCATCAATTGGTTATGCCAACTAAGAATTCAATCTTTGAGCTCTAAAATCAAACTCTACATTCAAGGTAAAATATATCCAGCATGTGTAAATTCGGCCAGCAGCAAAACAACCAAGATATAGCCTAATTAGAGCAAGTCCAATACTGTCTTTCCACAAACAAGTCAAACTCAACTTATCAAGTATGACTTCTAACAGACTAAATTAAATGACCAGCAAATCTCACAGTAAATGGAAATGACAGTGACATTGTAAACTAGAGCTTAAAGACTAAATTAACCAATCTCAGTATATGATTTATATCATCATAGAGCAATTAACCCACTGTTTCCTTAGCATTCACAGCTATATACGAAACCAAAAGTATATATTCATATGCATCACCTTTATTTGCTAAATGAGGACGAGGGAGGAGGGTGCCGGAGTTGAGGGAGGAGGGCGTCGGAGTCTGGAGAGGAGGGTGTTGGCTCACGGGGGAGGAGGGTGCCGGAGTCCAAGGAGGCAGCGCTAGGCTCGGGGAGGTCGGCGACGAGCCCAGGGGAGGAGGAGGGCACCGGCGGGCTCAGGGACCAGAGGCGGCGACAGGCTTGGGGACTGAAGGCAACGACAAGCTCGGGGAGGTCGGCGACGTGCCCGGGGGAGGAGGAGGGCGCTGGCGGGCTCAGGGACCGGAGGCGGCGACAGGCTCGGGAGAGCGGTGGTGTAGTCTTTAGTGCTCTCGATCGGCTAGTTGGTGTAGCTAATAACTCAGTATGCACAAAACCCTAGCTGGCGGCTTATATATAAAGACTTATTACAGACGGTTCTAATTAAAAATTGTCTGTGATATATAACTATCACAGACGGTTCTTAGTTAAGAACCGTCTGTGATATTGATATCTCACAGACAGTTCTAAATTTATAATGAGATGGACCATGATATCGAAAAACGAAGAAGAGAAATACATCTCAAGATGACATAGAGTCATCACCACCTCGTCTTGCAGAGCATCTAGTCCTTCGGGATCGATAACCTTCTGAGCAATTGTGTTAAAGAAATAACATAGCCTCATAATTGTCTCTCAGACTTTGATCGATAAAATATTTTTAATTGCAATAGGGAGCATCTGTGTCATCAGCACATTACAATAATGAGACTTCATGCCATTTAACTTCAAATCTTGCATCGAAACAAGTTTCTTCACGTTGCCGGAGTAACCAGACGGAATTTTGACACCATGCAAGCACTGGCATAGTTCTGTTTTCTTAGCCTTGGACAAAGTGTAACATGTAGGGGGAAGGTACGTTCGTCCATTATCTATTTCTGTCGGTGCTAACTTAGTCATGATGTCCATATCATCCAAGTCAAGCCGTGCATTGATGCTGTCCTTTGTTTTATCACAAATATTCAGTAAGAGACCAATCAAGCTGTCACATACATTCTTTTCTACGTGCATAATGTCGATGCAGTGTCGAACATCTAGGTACTCACAATAAGGTAAGTCCCAAAATATTGATCTCTTCTTTCAGATATTCTTCTCACGAGCCCTCAATTTACGTCCCTTCCCTAGGACAATATCTAAATCTTTAATCATATTATAAACCTTTTTTCCGCTTAAATGTCTTGGAACCGAACCATCCTCTTTCTCTCCGTCAAATTGTTTCTTCATCTTGCGGTATGGGTGAGCCCTCTGAAGGAACTGACGGTGACGCATGTACACTGTTTTACGTGAGTGTTTCAGGCACACACTCTCGGTACCATCTAAGCAGTGAGTACAAGCTTTGGCACTTTTGTACTCTGGCCCGACAGGTTAGCAAGGACAAGATAATCATTTATGGTGCAGAACAATAAGGAGCGCAAAGTGAAGTTCTCTTATTTGTATGCATCTTATACCTGTACCCCTTCGTTCCATAGTACTTTTAGATCTTTCATCAACGGTGCTAGGTACACATCAATATCATTCTCAGGTTGCTTTGGCCCTTGGATAAATATCGATAGCAAAATATACTTTCGCTTCATACACCACCAAGGAGGAAGGTTATAGATGCACAGAGTCATGGGCCAAGTGCTATGTCGGCTGCTCATGCTATTGAAAGGATTTATTCCATCTGTACTCAATCCAAACCTTATATTCCTTAGTTCTGCAATGAAATATATAAAACTCCTATCGATGTTTCTCCACTGGCTAGAATCAGCAAGGTGTCTCAGCATTTCATCCTTCTTGCGCTCCTCTGAGTGCCAACACAGTAGTTTTACCTCCTTACGATAGAGGATACAGTCATTTGGACATGCATGTATTCTTTCAATTTTTATTCCCAATGGATAAAAAATCTTCTTGGCTTTATATGTGGTTTTAGGCAACTCATTTCCCTCCGGAAGCATATCCGCTATAAGACCTAGCAGCGCCATGAAACTCTTGTCGGACCAACTGTTGCTTGCCATCAATTTCAACAGTTCAAGCACAGCTGACAACTTCGTGTACTTTGACTTGCGGCACGTGAACAAAGTGTAACATCCCATTTTTATTATTCCAGTTAATAAATTGCTTTATCTTTATCTGGATTTTAGCCCCGAAAATTTTTGTGTTCTTTCCTGGTTCTATTTAAAGATTTATGGTTTTGTAAGTTCATAAAAATATTATTTCCCTATCTTTATAAAAATCTTTAAAGGATTTCCCCAAATTGAAGAAACTTTAAAATTTAAAATCCTCCTCTCGGGCAGGCCGAACCGGCCCACCCGGCCCACCCGAGCTCCCCCTCCTTCTTCCTTCCTTTCCCCTGCCTCTCTCTCTCTCTGTCGGCGGCAAGCCACCCGCGCGCCCCTGGTTTTGGCTCTCCCCCGCGCGGCCACCAGCAACGCCGACGTCATCCTTCGCCTCCCCTCCTCTACCTCCAGTTTTAGGCCTCCTCGTGGCATCTTCCTCGCGGCTCCGTGCTCCCTCCCCGACGGGCTAGTCCTCTCCAGCCCCTAGCTCTGGTGGCCGACGTGCCCCGCCGTACCAATGTTGCCGTCGTTGTCGACTTCAAGCCCCATAGCCGTCGCTTCTGAAGACCTCGAGTGCCACCCGCAATTGCCGCCTCCGAGCTGGCCTCGTGTCTCCCCTAGTCGCAGCACTGCTCCGATGCGACGCCGTGACCTCACCTGTACCTACGCCATCACCTCAAGCCTTGACTTCCTCACTGAGCTGCGCTGCGGAGCAATGAAGCGAGGAGGCGTTGCGCTGCGCCCTCCTCCTGCCCCTCCCCGCCTAGCGACTGTAGCACACTCGAGAGCTCGTACCCGCTACCTTGCCTTCAATTTTGCGATTGAATGCTCCTCAGCGCTCCCCACTCACTTGCTCGTTATAGGTTGCGACACTCGACTTCTTTGCAGCTCACCCCTCACTTCCCTCGCGTTTTCCCCACCTCTCCCGAGCAAATTTTCGCGTTGTGGACCGCCGCCACAGAAGCTTTCGGCCGTCGTCGCTGACAGCCGCCGCCGGGCACCCGCAAGCTCTCGTGACACGCTAATCGTGTTCCTTGACCCCTTCCAGTACTTCCCTGGCGTTTAATCAGACTTCCTTGCCTCACAGCTCGTCGTCGGCACCATCTTCTTCAACTCTGGCCGCACGCCGCCACCGTCGCCTCCGGCCACTAGAGCTCGATTCAACCTCGCCCGAGCATCACCCGAACTTGCTGAGCTCAATCCCGGCACCAATTCAGGGATTCCCCCGCTCATCTTCCTCCGCGCCGGTCACCTCCTTCCTCCGCCGCACATCACCGTCGCCAGACCTCCCCGCTACACCCCGAGTTCGTCTAAGCGTCTCGGTGAGCTCCTGGTGATCCCTAGATGCTCCCACTACCTTCAATTGTGTTCTTATCGACGTTTCGGCCGTCGTCCATTCCCCCCTGTCCCGCCGCCGCCAAGCTCACCGCCGGCGCGATTCGGCGCCGCTCGGGTCCCCGCCGCCCCAGCCAGTGCCCTGCCGAGCCACTACGGACTCCATTGAACAGTGCCTTACCGCGGGACCCACTTGTCGGTCACTGTAGATTTATCGATTTTTCCGAAATTCATTAACCCATGGGCCCCACGTGTCATACGCTCATCCAATTAAAAATCAGAAAATCAAAATTTTAAAATATTAAAACCGCGGGACCCACATGTCAGTGAGAGTAAGTCTCTCTCTCTTTTCAATTTTCGGATTTTCTCAAAAATTGCACTTTGAAAGGCTATAACTTTTTAACCATAACTCCGATTTGGGTGAAACTTGTTTCTAAAATTTTCTAAATTCATGATCTTGCTATTAATCTAAGTTTGGTCCAATTTGAAGTTCATTTGATTAATGTTTTGGTATTTATTATCTTTTGCCTATTTGCTTTTCCTATTTTGGCCGCAAGTAGATTACGAGGAAAATCCCGATCAAGCATTCGACGCCTCGCAAGATCAACCAGATTTACCAGCACAAAATCCAGGTGAGTCAATACTCTGATCATGTTGAATCCCCATGTTTTAAATCAATTATATTGCTTAAAATTATCCAAATTGCATGCGATATTTCATGTACAATAGTTTACCGCTTTCATTAGCTATTCACCCAATTTTCTTATTGGCACTACATAGCTGAAACCATTCCTTGAAACTTGTTATCCGTACCATTGTCGCCCTAGCAAATAGTAACAAAAATAATTTCAAGATTAATCTACAATTACTAATCGCGAAGCTCGTCCGGTACAATCTCAGGACATTAGAATGTCCTGACATACATTCTCAACAACTAAGTCATTTTGGGCAATCTTGGGAGGTACCTGATTGGTAGATTGATTAAAGGATATTTTATGCTTCTCAAAATCCTACAAAATTTCATACCGGTTTGGGTGGATGGTAGGAATGGTTGGTGGATGTAACATCGGACGGTGTACGCCTGTCCGGACAAATTAAGGACTTAATCCTGTGATGACCTCTCCATGTAAAACAGTACAACCACAACCTGGCAAAGTGTAGACATGACTAAATAATTTGTACTCGCCAGTAACTGAATGCATTTCGGGAGAAAGCACGATTTTCTCGCTGGACGCAACGCGTCCTGGAGATGTTGTGTCACCGGATAGAGGTGGGCACAAGAGGGGGTCTAGCTGGCACCTAAATGGCCTTCCTGTAGATGGAAACCTTAGCGAGTGCATTCTTTTACTAGATACATTGTAAAGGTCATGAGATAACTCGATTGATCTGCGTATCTAAGGCAATATGCAGAATATAACAATTGATTTATCTCTTGTGGGTAAAGTTGTACAAACTCTGCAGAGTCTAAATAACTATTCGAATAGCCGTGTTCACGGTCAAGAGCGGACATGGGAACTTCCTCGAGTTAGTTCTATTTCAAAAACCATTTTTTGGGCGAGATGAAAACTAAGTAGGGAGATGTACTCTACTTTGTTAGATTTTTCCTGGAGAGACGTCCTCCAGTGAATAATTAGGGTGGACGTAGCCCAGTAATTTGAAACTTAGCATCGGCGGATGGAGCCATGTAACTGGTGGATGGAACCATCTATACCATATTATTGCACAATTCCAACAAGTTCTTGCATTATCACAAATCTGCTAGGTCATAGGATTTTAACTATGTATTTGGGAACCTTGCTTTGCACAACTAAAATAAACCTTAGCCATTTGTTGATAAGCCATGCATGCTATATCATTGCATTCTGTGTGTTGGCTTGCGGGGCACAGTTGCAAGTGCTCACTCTCGCTCTCACCCCCCGTCTAGAATTGGAGTAGCAGGGACATTATGAGTATTTTGAAGATCAGGACCAAGGAGGTGAAGAAGACCATGACGACGAGTAGACCTAGTTCTAGTAGTCTCTTTTCCCTTAGGTCAGCTGACCATTCTAGATACCAGGTGAATCCCACTTAGTAGCTCTGGCTAATAGTTGCATTCACATGGGGTGATCCCCAGTCTCTGCTTGTCGGGAAATGTGCCTTCCGCTTTTGTTGTTCTTCCGCTGTCTTTTGGGTTGTAATGAACTCCTTGAATGTAATGAACTATTTGGCCTGACGGCCTACTGCCTGGAGATACCCCACTCCAGTTATTGTAATAGAAAATGACTCGTGTATGAGATGATCCAGCAGTGTAACTGTGAAGCATTATCTACTGATCCAGGGAATAATACAGGTGAATCACAGAGGATTTCGGATTTCTAAATCCGAGTCTGACAGGGCTGGTATCAGAGCATACGACTGTAGGAAGCCTTAGCTAGAATGGCCGCAACTAGGGTCGAAAACCTATTTTAAGCAAACATTTCAGTCTATACAAACTATGTCCACAAAATGCTGTACTTCCCCCTCTTTTTGATTTATTAAAATTTCTTCCTTCGTCTAACTCTTTGTTTAAATTGTAGATGGTGAGCCCAGCTGCGACTTCTTGGGACCTTCTCTCACACCAAGAGACTGAGGGAGGATTCGCCGAAGTCATCGTCGGTGACCGATGCAAGACCTTCGCTATCATCGCCTGCCGATCTTCCGCGGCTTGTGCACTAGATTCCAGGACAGGGAGACCTGGAAGGTGCACTCCTTTATTTATGCCCGGGATAGGGACAACGAGATGATCCCTATTGTCACTCCAGATACTTTTCCCCGGAGCCACCTACATGATGCAGTGCAGGATGCTGCCTTCTTCAGGCTGGCACGTCTGATGCATGTACACGGGGACACTTTGGTTTCGTCGCCGTTCAGCTTTTTCCCGATGCTACGTATGGGAGGTTTTGAGCCAGAGCCGCTGGGAGAGCCGATTGACGATCCTCGCCTTTCACACCAGGTGGATTTGACTGAGGCGTAGGTGGAGTCTTACAGCAGCGCCCTGAGAGAGATCCGAGCGCTTCTCACCCTTTTGGCAGACAGCTATCAGAAGATTGACGCCCTGCGGCTTCTGCTGGCCGGTACTGACATCGCACTTATCTTCGCTAAGCGAGAGTGGAGGGCTGCAGAGACAGAGCTAGAGAGGCTGCTCTCCATGGTGGATTACACCCCGTCCTCTCCCTCTTACACGCCATCCTCACTGCACTGAAGAAGACCAAAGACCGACGCCGCCTCACACTGTGCAAGCGATAGCAGACTGCATTCAAAGACCCGCAGATCCAGCACTAGTAGATCCGGCAGCATCAGCACCTGCCTCTCTCCGATCCTTTTATGGCAGGATTATCCCCCCTACCAGCCCCTCTCAAGGGAGGGACAGCACCCTCCACTTCTAGGGGACTTCGCTTGCGTCGGACCGCTCGCAAGAGCGTTCGTCCGCCCCCAGGCTACACTCTTTCTGACTCAGGAGGACCCAGCAGAGGGTTACGCCGCTCCCGTTCGCCGACCAGCTCCCGCTCTCGCACATCTAGTCCTTCCCCGCAGGACAGCCGCAATCGCTCGCATGGATGCTCTGAGTGTGGAGGCGACCACCCTTAGATAGGGTAGGTGTTAGACAGTGATCTGTTAGTCAGTCTTTTGTATCCCTTTTGTAGCCAATTATGGCAGTAGTTGCGATGCCAGGGCTAAGCCCTGTGTACTGGATGTAAGACCCCTTTTGTAATATGAACCTATTAGTTTTAATGCTTTTTATTGCATTGCTTTTCTAAGAATCTTATCGGAGTTCTGTTGTGTTACTAGAGGGCTAGTAAACCCTCTTATATCCTCTCCTCCCTATTCTTTGTTTAAATAATATTTTTTCTGTGAATGCAGATGCCTCCAAGAGTAGCAAACCCAGCCAGAGGCCGTGGCAGAGGCCGAGGCCGTGGCCGAGGTTTACCACCACCACCACCCGCGCCTCCAACAACAACTCAGATTTTAGCTCAGCAGACCCAGATCCTTCATGCTATGCTAGCTAACCAGCACTCAGTCTCAGACAATAGGAGTTCAAAGTTGGCAGACTTCCTCGGAACCCGACTCCAAACCTTTGCTTATGCTAATGAACCCTTAGAGGCGGATGATTGGCTAAGGGATACTGAGAGGAAGCTTCATCTAGCAAGATGTACAGATGAGGACAAAGTAGACTTTGCCTCCCATCAACTCAAAGCAGCCGCGCACCGTGGGAAAAAACACTGAAACCCACAACCAGGTGGAGTCCTCAGAAGAAGAAGAAGAAGAAGGAGAAGAGGAAGTAGAAGAAGTGGCCGAGACCCCTGCAGCAGAGACATAGCAATCTGGCCAGCAAGACCAAGCTGAGGTTGAAGTAGATAAGGAGGAAACAGACATAAGTGGCAGTATAGCACGACGACCCAAAGCCAGTATTTCTTGGGGGGAATTCAAGGCCGTCTTCCGACAAAACTTTGTGTCTACCGGCATCATGAGGCTGAAGAAAAATGAGTTTCGCCACTTGAAGCAAGGAAACATGACCATAAGTGAGTACCTCACAAAATTTAACCAGCTTGCTCGTTATGCTCCTAAGGATATTGCAGACAAAGAGGAGAAGATTGATCAATTTCTGGAGGGCATGAATGAAGAAATGAGATCCCAGCTGATTCTCCATGACCATCCCACCTTCCATCATCTAGTCAACAAGGCTCTCATTTGTGAGAATGAGAGGAAGCAACTGGAAGCCAGTCGCAAGAGGAAGTGGGCTGCACACCGAACTCAGAATAGCTCCCTCCCTCGAACCTCGTATCAGGACAAGCCATCTTTCAAGCAAGGAACCACTTCAGGTTTTCAAGCCCCAGCCCCCTCCCAGCAGTCGAGTGGCAGTACCTCCCGAATGTTTCGCCCGGTCGGGCAAGCTCCTACGACAAATCCAGCTGTCAATCTGCATTGTTTTAACTGTGGGGAAAAAGGACATTTCGCCAATAAGTGTCCAGACCGCCAATCCGCCCCAGCCAGGACTAATGCCAAGACTATTCCAGCCAAAGGATCGTCCACAGCACCCACTAGGGGAGGTCAAGTGTCTCAAGTTTCCAGGACTGCTTCGTCTCATCATCAAGGTCGCGTCAACCATGTGATAGCTGAAGGAGCCCAAGATGCATCCGGAGTCCTGATGGGTATGTTTTCAGTCAAATCATTACCTGCTCAAGTTTTGTTTGACTCTGGGGCTTCGCATTCTTTTATCTCGGGGAATTTTGTTGCTAAGGCAAATCTGCCGACTTTTAAGCTAATAAAGTCAGTACTACTTAGTTCCCCAGGAGGATCCCTGCTCACCACCTTAGTGTGTCCCAAAGTGGAAATCACCCTGGGAGACTTTGGCTTTTTGGCAAACCTTTTAGTTTTGTCATCTCAGACCCTAGATATCATCCTTGGGATGGATTGGTTAGCCAAGCATCAAGGAATGATAGATTGTGCAAATAGAAGGGTGGTGTTAACTAAAGGACCAGGGCAGGAAATCCAGATTCAAGTCAACCATATCCCTTCTAGACCTTGGCTCCATCACCTTGACACAGTACCTTTGGAAAACATGGCAGTAGTACAAGAGTATCCTGATGTTTTTCCAGGAGAATTACCAGGAATGCCCCCAGACAGGGATATCGAGTTTATAATTAACCTAAAGCCAGGGACAGCCCCAATTGCCAAAAGGCCTTACCGAATGCCAGTAGATGAACTAGAAGAGTTAAAAGTTCAGCTTGGGGAATTGCAAGGGAAGGGGTACATCTGACCCAGTTCGTCACCTTGGGGTTCGCCTGTGCTCTTCGTTAAGAAAAAGGATGGTACAGCCAGGTTATGTGTGGACTACCGTGCTCTTAACGAAGTGACTATCAAAAATAAATACCCCTTGCCAAGGATAGATGATCTATTTGATCAACTCACAGGAGCTACTGTAGTCTCCAAAATAGATCTAAAGTCCGGGTATCATCAACTTAAAGTCAGAACAGAAGATATTCCAAAGACAACTTTCACCACTCGATATGGATTATTTGAGTATACAGTGATGTCTTTTGGATTAACTAATGCCCCTGCATATTTTATGAACCTCATGAATAAGGTATTCATGAAATATCTGGACAAATTCGTGGTGGTATTTATTGATGACATTTTAATCTATTCCAAGACACCAGAGGATCATGCCACCCACCTTCGAGCAGTCCTAGAGACCCTCCGAGAGCATAGACTTTATGCAAAGTATAGCAAGTGTGCCTTTTGGCTGCAAGAAATTAATTTCTTAGGACATGTTATCTCCACGGGAGGTGTAGCAGTTGACCCCTCCAAGGTAGACACTGTTCTAGAATGGAAGCAACCAACCTCGGTTACTGAAGTCCGTAGTTTCCTTGGGTTAGCAGGATACTACCGGTGTTTCATATCAGATTTCTCCAAATTATCCAAGCCCATGACCCATCTTCTGAAGAAAGAAAAGAAGTTTGAATGGACAGCTGACTGTGAGAGGAGTTTTCAAGAATTAAAAACAAAACTTACCACAGCCCTAGTATTAGTCTTGCCAGATATTCATAAGGAGTTTGAAGTATATTGCGATGCATCCCGCCAAGGTCTAGGATGTGTACTTATGCAAGATGGGAAGGTCGTAGTTTATGCATCCAGACAACTTCGACCTCACGAAGATAATTACCCCACCCATGACTTGGAATTAGCAGCTGTAGTGCACACCTTGAAGATATGGCGACACTATTTAATTGGAAAACATTGCAACATTTACATGGATCACAAGAGTCTTAAGTATATATTCACTCAGAATGACCTCAACCTTAGACAAAGGAGATGGTTGGAATTAATTAAGGATTACAACTTGGAAGTTCATTATCACCCTGACAAAGCTAATGTAGTAGCTGATGCGTTAAGTAGAAGGCCCGGATGTAACCACACCCAGGCTCAAGAAATCCCATCGGAGCTGTGTAAAGAGATTGCTTCCCTCAATCTGGAGATTATAGAGCAAGGCATTTTAGCCACCCTAGAGGTGCAACCTACATTAGAAGAGCAAATCAAAGCAGCACAGAAAGGACACCCTGGAACTCAGAAGCTCGAGCATATGATGAAAAGAGGGAAGGCACCAAAGATGGTGAGAGATTCACAAGGAACTCTATGGTTTGAAAAACGACTTTTCATTCCTCACCAAAAAGAACTGAAGGAGCTAATATTGAAAGAAGCACATAACTCGTCCTATGCTTTACATCTTGGTAGCACCAAGATGTATCAAGACTTGAAAACACTGTATTGGTGGCCGCGTATGAAGCGAGACATTGCTGAGTATGTAGCTTGTTGTGATACTTGCCAACGTATTAAGGCGGAACACCAGAAACCAGCGGGACTACTTCAACCTTTGAAAATACCTCAGTGGAAATGGGAAGAGATAGGAATGGATTTCATAACCGGCCTTCCTCGCACTAAGACAGGATAGGATTCAATATGGGTTATAACGGACAGATTGACAAAGGTGGCCCATTTTATTCTGGTAAAGACTACTTATAAAGGAGATAAGTTAGCAGAGTTATATATGGCCCGCATTGTGTGTGCGCACGGGGTACCCAGAAAAATAGTTTCCGATCGAGGTTCTCAATTCACCTCACATTTTTGGAACAGCTTGCACAGTGCCCTTGGAACCCACCTAAGTTTTAGTACTGCTTATCACCCTCAAACGGATGGACAGACTGAAAGGATAAATCAAGTTCTAGAGGACATGCTTCGAGCCTGTACCCTAGAATCGACTTCAGATTGGGAAAAGAGCTTGCCATATGCAGAGTTCTCATATAATAATAGTTACCAGTCAAGTCTTAAAATGTCACCTTTTGAGGCCTTGTATGGACGAAAGTGTAGAACTCCTTTGCACTGGTCAGAACTCGGTGAAGGTCATACCTTTGGACCAGATACCCTAAGACAAGCAGAAGAAAGGGTTAAGGTGATTAGAGACCGCTTACAAGCTGCCCAGTTTAGACAAAAGAGCTACGCCGACAATCACCGATGTGAACTCACCTTTCAAGTCGGAGATCATGTTTACCTCAAGGTTTCTCCCCTTCGAGGAGTGCGAAGATTTAAAGTGAAAGGAAAACTAGCACCTCGGTTTATAGGCCCTTTCCCTTAATGTGTGGACGACATCCCCTAATGTCTTAATATCTTCGTTTGGAGGCTTCTCAAGAGAGACGGTCTTAAAAATATCATTAATCATGTCCACCTGGACCTTTATGAAACCAGTCTCTACTTGTATACCATGCACCGGCATCCCTGACAGCAATGGATATGCCATCTCTCGCCTAGTGTCAACGGGAATAGAGCTAACAAGACTAACATTGAGGATGCAAGGCATGGACTCCTATATAACGACACAAGATGAGTTAAGGCGTCCACTAGAGAGATCTATGTAGCATTCTAAAGAGGTACACTACCTGAATGTCATCGATAGGTAAGTGGGCGTCGCTATGTTCAGTAATTGATGTGGACGCACAGCTACTGCGACGTTGAGGGGGACTGGGTACCGCAGTAGTAGGGGTGGGTTACGATTGGTTGCAGACTTGTCTCAATTCTTCCCTCAATAAATCTATCTCTCCTCGAAGTGAGGCAGTCTGCTCTTGAAGTGAGGCATATAGTTGTTCCTGAAGTTGAGCATGAAACTCATGTTTTATTTGTTCGTTGCGGTATGTCTTGGATATCTTCCTACTCCTATATGTCTCAGAGTAATATGGAAATCCGTGCCTCCAAGATACATAAACCCCCAAGCCTCGTGTGTTACCTGGGTGCTCCTTGTTTCCCAAGGCCTGTGATAATAAATCTCTCTCCCTGTATTCTTGAAAGGAGCCACGAGAAGATTTGGTAGTCAATGATTGCTGCAAGAGGCAATTAATCTTGTTATTTTTGAACCCATGAAGCTCAAGAGGTGTTAACAACTATGTAGTTTAGCATATCTTACCAGGTGTTGGGAACTTCCTCATCTGCGGGGTTTTTGAAAGAGACACCCGAAGATGTGGTTGATGACCTCGCTCTTAACCAGTTTCGAGTGCGCTCGTTTGCGATCCCAGCAAATGGCGGGGAGGCCTCCGATCGGATTGCGAGCTCGTCCTGCATCCTCCACTGCGTGATTTTGCCGCGTACCCAGCGGTGCTGAGTCTGTGAGGGTGAGTGTTTTGTAACTGGATAACCTTGTGCGCCGCACTTTGTTGTTCAAATTCGGCCGTTGTCTTTATCTGCACAAAGGTCTTCGATGTTTCTGGCGACACGAAAGAATACCTCGTGAAGGGCATGAGATCCTTGGCCACGAACTGCGTCATAAGAGTGCTCTTAAAATTCTTCCATACTTTTCCCATTGTGAGGAGTGCGTGTCGTCGCACGAGTCCCTGTACTTCTGTTGGGATCTCGAATGAATTTGTAATTTCCTCCCAAAGCTGATTTTTGTGATCCTTTGATACATCTCTCCAGCTTGCTATGGTGATGGGGACCCGATGATGAGGATATCACTTCTACTGATATGACCACTCCTCTTACTGCTTCCATGAATGATGGGTAAGGTTCAATTACTCGGGCACGTGCTCGTCAACTCAACTATCAGATAAACTCGTTTTTAGGAGTCAATAATATTTCCACTGAGAATTCGATACTTCCTAAGACTTGTGATTTTCTTGTTCTTAGGAACCATGGAGAAGAACCACGCGAGCTCAAGTGTAGAAGTGGAACCATCAAGCGCAATCCAACTCAAATTCGCGAGTTCAACTCAGATTCGGATTACTTAATAGCACTTACTTCAAACGGCTATAACTTTTGATACAAAAGGTTTCTCGGGGCCCGTGAGTATTCGTTGAAAAGATATTGGAGTCTACTTTCAGATGAATCTAGTCTCAACTCGAAATTCTACCCGAGCCGATCAGAAATTACAAAACAAGTCGCGTCACTTTTCCAGTCCGAGTAAAAGTGGGCCTTGGACCTTGTAATTACGCTTAGACTATTTGGGCTGGCACTATTCATGCTGATACTGTTCATTTAAAAAGCACCTACGAATAGTACCGCACCCCCTTTTGTTAGTTGAGTGTGGCCTCCCCCACCCCTATTTAAGGAGGTCGCACCTGATGTGACCACGTCACATACGCATACGAGAATGATTGCATCAACGCAACACGCTCGTGGTTGGGGTCCACCTAAAGGGAAGCTGACCAATATATCAAGACCAAGTCAACGCCTTTTCCAACTCTTGCTCAAGGTCACCACCTTATTTTTGGATCAACTAAAGCAAGAGTTCAATTGGGACACATGTTGGAATCCAATTCGGCCTCCAGATCAATTCGGACTGCTTGACAGCACCTACTTCAAACGGCCATAACTTTTGATCTAGAAGGTTTCTCGGGGCCCGTGAGTACTCGTTGGAATGATATTGAAGTATACTTTTAGATGAATCTGGCCTCACCTCGAAATGCCACCTAAGGCGATCAGAAACTGCGAAACAAGATATGTCACTTTTGCAGTCCGAGTCAAAGTGGGCCGAGGGCCTTGTGACTTAGGTTATTTTGGCCGGTACTGTTCACATGAACAGTACCATGGCCGCGTGAACAGTACCCAAGTGATTAGTCGCACCCCCTCTTCTTTAAATAAGTGTGGCCTCCCCCTTCTCTATTTAAGGAGGTCACACCCCTTTAGTTTTCCTTGGATTTTTCTTAAGAGTTTATTCTGCTTAGCAGTCTCACCGCATGTCCGGTTAAGGAACCCCAACTTGTGAACTTAATCTTTATTCGCAATACAATTTCAGATTGCATCTTTTACTCTCTTGCCTGTGTTCTCGGTTCGCTTGCAGGAGATAGCCTTCTTGGCAAGGTCAATCGCGTTCGGCACGGTTGATAACCAACAGAGCAGTGGTGTAGTGATTGCGAGGGGATCGATCTATTTTGGTCGGAGCCTTTGGATCATCAACGTCGAGTTCTCCAAAATCGACTTATCAGTACCTCTCGGAAGATCGGGCCATCGTTACATCAGGTGGTATCAGAGCAACGGTTGCCCGTGAGGTAATTCATCCCTTTTAGATTAGTTTATATTCATCATCCTAAAAACTCCAGAAAATTAGCCAAAATTTTTTTTTGTATTGTTCTTCCGCTGTCCCAACACCCCCTTGTGCCTTTGCAATTTTCCTTTCGGTATTGCTCATTGAAATTTTGGTTACATTATCGTGTTCAAGTTGCTAATTCCTAGTTTAGTCAGAGTCTAGTTCGTCTTGTCTAGTTGCATCTTGTGTTCCTTTGCGTAACTTTATCGTTGTGTATTTTGTTCATTGCCACAAACCTCTATCCGCTACCACCCCTCCTTCCATCCGCTACCGCACCTTCCATCTCAGGCCGCGCCGCGCCTTCCATCCGCTACCGCACCTTCCATCTCAGGCCGCGCCGCGCGTGCCTTCCATCCGCGGCAACCCTTGCCGCAAGCCCTTCCCCATCCGCGACAACCCTTGCCGCAAACCGCCCATCCGCCGCCATCCTCTGTGACAAAAAGAAAATTAGGGTTTTGAACCCAGAAAAAAGAAAACAAAAGAAAAGAAAAGAGAAGAAAATAAAAGAAAAGAGAAGAAAAGAGAGAGATTGACTTCGGTTTGAAAAAAAAAGAGAGCAAAGAGTGCCCTTCTGTCCGAAATTTGAAAGTTATCAAACCTTTTCCAAATCCAGTGAATTTGGTGGAGTCCTTCTTGACACCTCCAAAAGCCTTCAGAAAAATTTTGGTGCAAGTTTGGTCACGGCATCAAAAGTTATAGCAGTTTGATTTGAGACCGATTCCAATTCGAGTCCGTTTTCGACCCCCCTTCAATAAAACGGGCATAACTTTTGCATACGGAGTCGGAATTCGACGTTTTTGTACTCGTTGGAAAGCTATCGACGGCGCGCATCCAAAAAAGATAACTTGCTTGTGCCATTCACCCTCCAAGACCCCCAAAATCGGCCATCTTTAGCCCCGAAATCGCGTCGCAAGATTTCAGCTTTCTGTTTTTGGGGTTGTATTCAGCTTTCCCTTTGGAATTTGGGGTTCGTCCAGTTGAAAAAGTTGTAGATCTCATCGAAACCTTTCAGACGAGTATATATAAGCCTCATAAAACTCTACCTTTTCATCTATTGAGACTAGCTGTTGTATCTGCTCAAACTAGAGGGCTGTTCGCGTTTTATTGATACCGCTGTTTTGTGCTCTCCTTCGCGCAAATAATCTTGTGCCTTTAGAAAGAAGTTTGAGTAGTAGGCTAGCGTCTCTCCTAGTACTTGTTGTGAGGTTCTCCTTTGCTTACATCAAGTCACATTAATCATTGCGTGTGCGTACATACACTTCCTTGCATAGGGCTTGATTGGCTAGCTGTGATTAGGCTAGGATCGGCAACTTTGACGAGTATTTTGAACAATCTTTCAATTTGCATTTATTGAACTGATTATTGCTGATCCTTTTGTTACCATATTGCGCCTTCCGAGCTCCACCTACTCTTGATCAGAACAAGTCCCCTCTTGCAATCGTACCCGCGCTCGACACGGTATCACGAACCAGCCACCAGTTGAACCACCTACTACTTGCATTGGTAAGAACACTTGTAAGATTGTGGTAAGATGCTTGAGAGAATGTGTTTTCACTATCCCATCATCTAGTAGTTGTTAGGGATAATACATTTGTGTTGTCCTTTGTTTTCTAATAACCATGATAGGGGATTCATCTATTGCGGATAAGTGTGTACTAAAGGGAGAACTCAGGATGTTTCTGGAGAAACGACGCACCATCGATAATGAGGACATCGATAGGAAACTTCAAGCTATGACAGATACATTGCAGCGCTCCATCAATGAGAGTTTTTCCGCGCTCACCACACGCCTTGAAAGAATGACAAATCAGCCACCGAACAACAGACACGAGTATGAACATGATGCATTAACCAAAGATAAGTATGTTTTTCCATCCTTTGCCGGTAAAATTGATCCTGATGCCTATATTGACTGGGAGTTAGCGTTAGACAAAGAATTTGAAATCCATGATTGGTCTGATAGGTAAAAGATTTGAGCAGCTACTAGTGTTTTCATTGATAATGCAATAATTTGGTGGAAGTATCTTGGTAGATCTGGTAGAGTGCCTCAAACTTGGAATGCATTGAAGAAACTTTTAAGGGATGAATTTGTTCCAAAAAATCATGCTGATTATTTGCTAGCTAGATTGCAACATTTAAGACAAGGTAGTAGAACTGTAAGAGAATACTATTATGACTTGAAAACTCGTTTGTTGCGTTGTGGCTTAAAGGAGCATGCTGAAGCTACGGAGAATAGATTCTTAAGTGGGCTTAATCAGGAAATTCAAGACCTTCTTGTTCACAAAGAATATACTTCTCTCTCTCATTTGTTTACACTTGCTTGTACAATTGAGAGTCAGATTAAGAAAGAATTGAGAATGCTTGATGATAGTACACATGAGAACAAACCTGTGGCTGTGCCTTTTTCTGTGCCTAACAACCTGCAGGAAGTTGAGAACCACACTGAAGAGAAGGATGAGCTTAAGTCGAGGACGGCTCCAATTCAAGAAGAGGAGGATGATGAGGTCATAGATGCCCAACTATCATGTGAGGAGAGCCAAAAAGGTAAAGATAATGATGTTATCATCATTCAAGGTACTAAAGAAGGGGAGCCAAATGCAACACATACATACAGAGTTTTATCACTATACAGTGAGAATACTACCAGTCAAGTACGATCGTTTCAAAGAGATTTTACATTGTTTGATAAAGAATTTATGATATTACATAATACGAGTTTGTTGTGTTCTTTGTCATGTACTGAGATTTATGATCAAGATCATGCAATACGTGAGACTACACATCTATTAAAACCGAGGACGGTTTTCTGTCAAGAAGGGGAGAATGATGTGACCACGTCACATACGCATACGCATACGAGAGACTTGTGATTTTCTTGTTCTTAGGAACCATGGAGAAGAACCACGCGAGCTCAAGTGTAAAAGTGGAACCATCAAGCGCAATCCAACTCAAATTCGCGAGTTCGACTCAGATTCGGACTGCTTAATAGCACCTACTTCAAACGGCCATAATTTTTGATACAAAAGGTTTCTCGGGGCCCGTGAGTATTCGTTGGAAAGATATTGGAGTCTACATTCAGATGAATCTGGTCTCACCTCGAAATTCCACACGAGCTGATCAGAAATTGCAAAACAAGTCGTGTCACTTTTCCAGTCCGAGTAAAAGTGGGCCTTGGACCTTGTAATTACGCTTAGACTATTTAGGCTGGCACTATTCATGCTGATACTGTTCATTTAAAAAGTACCTATGAATAGTACCGCACCCCCTTTTGTTAGTTGAGTGTGGCCTCCCCCACCCCTATTTAAGGAGGTCGCACCTGATGTGACCACGTCACATACGCATACGAGAATGATTGCATCAACGCTACACGCTCGTGGTTGGGGTCCACCTAAAGGGAAGCTGACCAATATATCAAGACCAAGTCAACGCCTTTTCCAACTCTTGCTCAAGGTCACCACATTATTTTTGGATCAACTAAAGCAAGAGTTCAATTGGGACATTTTGGAATCCAATTCGGCCTCCAGATCAATTCGGACTGCTTGACAGCACCTACTTCAAATGGCCATAACTTTTGATCCAGAAGGTTTCTCGGGGCCCGTGAGTACTCGTTGGAATGATATTGAAGTCTACTTTCACATGAATTTGGCCTCACCTCGAAATTCCACCTAAGGCGATTAGAAAATGCGAAACAAGATATGTCACTTTTGTAGTCCGAGTCAAAGTGGGCCGAGGGCCTTGTAACTTAGGTTATTTTGGCCGGTACTATTCACATGAACAGTAGCATGGCCACATGAACAGTACCCAAGTGATTAGTCCCACCCCCTCTTCTTTAAATAAGTGTGGCCCCCCTTCTCTATTTAAGGAGGTCACACCCCTTTAGTTTTCCTTGGGTTTTTCTTAAGAGTTTATTCTGCTTAGCAGTCTCATCGCACGTCCGATTGAGGAACCCCAACTTGCGAACTTAATTTTTATTCGTAATACAATTTCAGATTGCATCTTTTACTCTCTTGCTGGTGTTCTCGGTTCGCTTGCAGGAGATAGCCTTCTTGGCGAGGTCAACCGCGTTCAGCACGGTTGATAACCAACGGAGCAGTGATGTAGTGATTGCGAGGGGATCGATTTGTTTTGGTCAGAGCCTTTGGATCATCAACGTCGAGTTCTCCATAATCGACTTATCAGTACCTCTCGGAAGATCGGACCATCGTCACATCAGCACCCCTTTAGTTTTCCTTGGGTTTTTCTTAAGAGTTTATTCTGCTTAGCAGTCTCACCGTACGTCCGGCTGAGGAACCCCAACTTGTGAACTTAATTTTTATTCGTAATACAAATTCAGATTGCATCTTTTACTCTCTTGCTTGTGTTCTCGATTCGCTTGCAGGAGATAGCCTTCTTGGTGAGGTCAACCGTGTTCGGCACGATTGATAACCATCGGAGCAGTGGTGTAGTGATTGCGAGGGGATCGATCTGTTTTGGTCGGAGCCTTTGGATTATCAATGTCGAGTTCTCCACAATCGACTTATCAGTACCTCTCGGAAGATCGGGCCATCGTCACATTAGGTGGTATCAGAGCAGTGGTTGCCCGTGAGGTAATTCATCCCTTTCAGATTAGTTTATGTTTATCGTCCTAAAAACTCCAGAAAATTAGCCAAAAAAAATTCCGTATTGTTCTTCCGCTGTCCCAACAGCCCTTGTGCCATTGCAATTTTCTTTTCAGTATTGCTCGTTGAATTTTTGGTTACATTTTCATGTTCAAGTTGCTGATTACTAGTTTAGTCGGAGTCTAGTTCGTCATTATCTAGTTGCATCTCGTGTTCCTTTGCGTAGCTTTGTCGTTGTGTGTTCCATCCTTGCCGCGCCGGGCCTTCCATCCGTGCCACGCCGCGCCTTCCATCCTTGCCGCGCCGCGCCTTCCATCCGTGTCGCGCCGCGCCTTCCATCCTTGACGCGGCCCACATCCGCTGCCCTCATTCGCCACCCCCATCCGCCGCCCCCATTCACCGCCAACCCTTGCTGTGATAAAAAAAATTAGGGTTTTGGGCAGAGAAAAAAAAGAGAGAAAAGAAACAAAAACAGCAAAAAAAAAGGAAGAAGCAAAGAGTGCCCCCACTGTCTGAAATTTTGGTGGAGTCTTTCTTGAAACATCCATCAGCCTCCAGAAAAAAAATTTGAGCAATTTTGGCCTCGGGATGAAAAGTTATAGCAGTTTGAACTGAGACCAAATCGAATTCAAGTCCGTTTCCGACCCCCCTTCAGTAAAATGGGCATAACTTTTGCATACAGAGTCGGAATTCGACATTCTTGTACTCGTTGGAAAGCTATGGACGACGCGCATCCAACAAAAATGACTAAAATAGACAGTCATGCTCCAAAACCCCCAAAATTGGCCATCTTTATCCCTAAAATCGCATCGCAAGATTTTAGCTTTCTGTTTTTGGGGTTTTATTCGGCATTCCCTTCGGAATTTGGGGTTCGTCCAATTGAAAAGGTTGTAGATCTCGTCGAAACCTTTCAAAAGAGTATATATAAGCAACATAAAACTCTACCTTTTCATCTTTTGAGACTAGCTGTTGTATCTGCTTAAACTAGAGGACTGTTTGCGTTTTACCGATACCACTGTTTTATGCTCTCCTTCGTGCAAATAGTCTTGTGCCCTTAGAAAGAAGTTTGAGTAGTGGGCTAGCGTCTCTCCTAGTACTTGTTATGAGGTTCTCCTTTGCTTACATCAAGTCATATTGATCATTGCGTGTGCGTACATACACTTCCTTGCATATAGGGTTTGATTGGCTAGCTATGATTAGGCTAGGATCGGCAACTTTGACGAGTATTTTGAACAATATTTCAACTTGTATTTACTGAACTGATTATTGCTGATCCTTTTGCTACCATATTATACCTTCCAGGCTCCACCTACTCTTGATCAGAACAGGTTCCCTCTTGCGATCGTACCCACGCTCGACACGGTATCACGAACCAGCCACCGGTTGTACCACCTACTGTTTGCGTTGGTAAGAACACTTGTAAGAGTGTGGTAAGACGCTTGAGAGTGTGTGATTCCACCTTTCCATCACCTAGTCGTTGATAGTTATAATTCCTTTGTGTTGTCTTCTATTTTCTACTAACCATGGCAGGTGAGTTGTCTGACGCGTAAGAGTGTGTTGCAAAGGGAGAGCTCATGACGCTCTTGGGGAAACAATGCACTACCTTTAATGAGGATATCGATAGGAAGTTTCAAGCTACGACAGATATATTACAGCGATCCATCAATGAGGGTATTGCAGCACTCACCACACGCCTTGAAAGAATGATGAATCGGCCACCAAACAACGGACGCGAGAATGAACATAATGCACCCCAAGACCTTGAGGTGGGAGATGATAATGAGAGGGAAAATCGTGATGCTCAAGATGTACGCCTACGATACCGTCTACAACGCAACCGTCATGGTATGGGAGGTAATGATTTTCAGCACCACAATGCTCGTGCTAATGATGACCCATTTGCTAAAGTTAAATTTACCATACCATCTTTTGCGGGTGTTTATGATGCTGAAACTTATCTAGATTGGGAGATGACAGTTGAAAAAAAATTTAATGCCCATCTAGTTCCTGAAGTGCATAGAGTTAGACAAGCTACTAGTGAATTTAAAAATTTTGCTATCTTTTGGTGGAGTCAAGTAGTTAATTCCGGTTTAGCACCTGATACATGGGATAGATTGAAAGTAGCTATGCGTGCTAGATTTATTCCTCCTGCTTTTAAACGTGATATGCGTAAGAAATTACAACGCTTAAACCAAGGTAATAAAACTGTTGAGGAATATTATCAAGAACTACAAATAGGCATGCTGTGTTGTAATGTTGTAGAGGATGAGGAGGATAAGATGGCTCGTTTTTATAGGGGCTTAAGGCGTGAAATTCAGGACATAATTGATTACAAGGAGTAGATATCAACAGATTGTTTTGGCTTGCTTGTTTAGCAGAAAAAGAATTACAAGGAAGACAACAATGGAATAGGAGCAACTATGGAAGTACTTCTGCATCGAGGTCGACACCGGGGCAAACCAAGTCAGCCCCACCTCCTGCTTTCCAGTTTGCTGCCCCCTCCGTGAGTAGGGCACGTTCAGCAGCACCGTCACCGCCGTCACGCGCACCTGAGGCGAGCAAATCCACTAGTGTGCAGATGCCAGCGCAGAGCTCTTCATCGGTTGCTTTCACAGGTCGTACGACAGGGGTCATATGCCACCATTGTAAAGGGATGGGACACGTTATGAAAATTGCCCAAGTCAGCGAGCGTACATTGCGACAGAAGATGGTGGATATGTATGTGCTAGTGATGTTGAGGATGAATATGTTCTTGCAGCTAACCTTGCAAGTAATGATGGTGATCTAGAGGAACATAGCCAACAGGAGAAAATTTTAGGTACCATTGCTACGGAGAATTATAGAACCATACTTGTGCAACGAGTGTTGAGCACTTAAAGGGAGCAAGCGGAGAAGCTACAGCGCCATAATTTATTTCAGATGTTCCTCATCGTTAAGGAATGCTATGTTCGTGTCATAAGTGATGGTGAGAGTTGTAAACTTGGTGAGTTTAGATTTGGTCAAGAAGCTTGGCTTGACCACACGTGCACACCCTCAGCCATAGCACATTCAGTGGTTCAACAACAGTGATAAGGTGAAGGTAACACAATCTGCGAGAGTGCATTTTTCCATTGGTTCCTATCATGATGTAGGTGATTTCGACGTAGTGCCTATGCAAACTTGCTCACTTTTATTAGATCGTCCATGGGAATTTGATACCGATGCAACTCATCATGGTAGAAGTAACAAGTACTCTCTAATGCACAAAGGAAAGAAAATAGTTTTACTACCTTTGACACCTGCTGACATTGTGCAATGTGACAAAGAGATAGCTGCAAATGAGAGAAAAGAACATGAGCATGAATCTGAAAATCAGCAAGTAGTGAAGAACATTTTCGCACCAAAGAAAGAGAAGTTGACACCTAGATCTAGGACTGAGGAAATTAAATTAAAGGGTTGTGCCATGCTTGCAACCAAATCTGATCTTGCTAAAATTGTCGACAATGATATGCCATGCTATACTTTGATTTGCAAAGACGCTTTATTTTCACTTAATGATGTGTCTAGCTCTTTTCCGTCTGCTGTCACTAACCTTTTGCAAGAATATGAGGATGTGTTTTCAGCTGAACTACCCTTGGGACTGTCATCAAAGGGATTGAACACCAAATTGACTTAATTCCAGGAAATTCAACGACAAGTTCAAGAACTTTTGGACCGAGGGTTGGATGATATGCAACATGAGCTTGAGTCGAGGACAACTCCAATTCAAAAAGGGGAGGATGATGAGGACATCACTTCTACTGATATGAACACTCCTCTTACTGCTTCCATGAATGATGGGCAAGGTCTAATTACTCGGGCACGTGCTCATCAACTCAACTATCAGGTAAACTCGTTTTTAGGAGTCAATAATATTTCCGCTAAGAATTCGATACTTCCTAAGACTTGTGATTTTCTTGTTCTTAGGAACCATAGAGAAGAACCATGCGAGCTCAAGTGTAGAAGTGGAACCATCAAGCGCAATCCAACTCAAATTCGCGAGTTGAACAAAGATTCGGACTGCTTGACAACACCTACTTCAAATGGCCATAACTTTTGATACAAAAGGTTTCTCGGGGCCCGTGAGTATTCGTTGGAAAGATATTGGAGTCTACTTTCAGATGAATTTGGTCTCACCTCAAAATTCCACCCGAGCCGATCAGAAACTGCAAAACAAGTCGTGTCACTTTTTCAGTCCGAGTCAAAGTGGGCCTTGGGCCTTGTAATCATGCTTAGACTATTTGGGCTGGTACTATTCATGCTGGTACTGTTCACATAAATAGTATCCATAAATAGTACCGGACCCTCTTTTGTTAGTTGAGTGCGGCCTCCCCTACCCCTATTTAAGAGGTCGCACCCCTTTAGTTTTCTTTGGGTTTTTCTTAAGAGTTTATTTTGCTTAGCAGTCTCACCGCACATCCGGTTGAGAAACCCCAACTTGTGAACTTAATCTTTATTTGCAATACAAATTTAGATTGCATATTTTACTCTCTTGCTTGTGTTCTCGATTCGCTTGCAGGAGATAGCCCTCTTGGCGAGGTCAACCGCGTTTGGCACGATTTATAACCATCGGAGCAGTGGTGTAGTAATTGCGAGGGGATCGATCTATTTTGGTCAGTGCTTTTGGATCATCAATGTCGAGTTCTCCACAGTCGACTTATCAGTACCTCTCGGAAGATCGGGCCATCGTCACATTACCCGTTACCTTCCAACTATGCCGCAGGTAGTCCGAAATGATGCCACTGCTTTCTTCAGTTGCAGAGGGACCCCATCCAGAGAGACAGCAATGGTCATTCGGCCATCTGGCCTTTTCGATACTCCTCGATCACTCTTAGTTTTCCCAATCTTGAGAGCATGAGACCGAGATGACGACGACGAAGACTGTGTGGACTCTATCTCTCTTCTAAGAAAAAGATAACTGCAGTGAGCTATGGGCCTTCCAATTAGACCTTGTGGCATATGTTAAAAATTGTTGGACGACTGTGTGGACGCAGTGAGGTTGGGCCTAAACAAAGTTCTATGAAGAATATGACACAAACCAATGTATCAAGTTCATTGAACCGGATACACTGGAGTGTGTCACTTGCTTCATACCCTTTGAAGATCTATGTGGCATATACTGAAATTTTTTGGACGACTATGTGGACGCAGTGAGGTGTGGGCCTAAACAAAGTTCTATGAAGCATATGACACAAGCAAGTGTATCAAGTTCATTGAACTAGATACATTGGAGTGTGTCACTTGCTTCATGCCCTTTGAAGGTCTATGTGGCATATACTGAAAATTTTTGGACAACTGTGTGGACGCAGTGAGGTGTGGGCCTAAACAAAGTTCTATGAAGAATATGACACAAACCAGTGTATCAAGTTCATTGAACCGGATACACTGGAGTGTGTCACTTGCTTCATGCCCTTTGAAGGTCTATGTGGCATATACACTGAAAATTTTTGAACGACTCTGTGGACGCAGTGAGGTGTGGGCCTAAAGAAAGTTCTATGAAAGCATATGACACAAACCAGTGTATCAAGTTCATTGAACCGGATACATTGGAGTGTGTCACTTGCTTCATACCCTTTAAAGGTCTATGTGGCATATACTGAAAATTTTTGGACGACTGTGTGGACACAGTGAGGTGTGGGCCTAAACAAAGTTCTATGAAGCATATGACACAAACCAGTGTATCAAGTTTATTGAACCGGATACACTGGAGTGTGTTACTTGCTTCGTGCCCTTTGAAGGTCTATGTGGCATATACTCAAAATTTTTGGACGATTGTGTGGACGCAATGAGGTATGGGCCTAAACAAAGTTCAAGAGATGGCCACTTCTTATTTGACCTAGGTTTTGGATCAAAAACTTATGACTATTGGTGGACTTGCTTATGCAAGAATATATATATATATATATGTAACATTCCAATTTTTGGAAAGTAGAAATAATGTGTAATTTGTGCTAATTGGAAATTTTGGCATTTCTTGATATTATAAATTTTCTGGAATCTCAAGTTTTTGGTTGAGGTTCCATTAAAAACAACATAAAGTGTACACATATACATATAAAGGAAAGCACATGGAATATAGTGGAAGGTCAGAAAGAACGGATATGCTTGATAATAAGAAATTTTAGAATTAAATTTGAATATGAAAAGATGATCAACAATTTGGCCTAAAAAGCTCACAACAAATAAATTAGCAATACATGTGTATGTGTGTGTATATATGCATATCTAAGAAAGCAGTAAAGCTAAAATGAATGTATTGGGATTTCATGTATTCAAATGTATATACACAATTATGTTCAAAATAAATCATGGGAAGATCCAATCAAAAAGGTGCATTAATGGAATTTGTGCAAAGGAATATACACACATATATAAACAAACTAAATTATGAAAATCAAAAAGAAATTGAAAAGAAAATAAAGAAAAAAAAATGAAAGGAGAGCCAGCCAGCCAGGCCTTCGACCCAGCCAGCCAGCTCCCCCTTCGCTCTCTCTCGCACCCCCTCTCCTCTCTGGATCTCTCTCTCCCTCGCGTTGTCTCCTTCTTCCCCGGATTCACTGCGCCGCCCCCGGTTTTCTCCCTCTTGCTGCTGTGCGTGTCACCTCCCCGCGCCAACCCTACTCTCCTCTCAACGCGTCACCTCCCACGTGGCCGCCATGCCCACGCCCCTCCCCGCCGCCCATTCCGGCTGAGCGCCGTGGCCATGCCGCCCCCGCTCTGCTGATGCCAACTACAGCGCCCCTGCCTCCCCTCCTCCACGGCTATAAGACTCCCCGAGCTCGCCCTTGTTCCCCTGCGCCTTCCCCATTTGTTCCCCTCCCGCTCCACCATGCGCACTCCCCGCCGCCGCCGCAGCTCCCGGCCGCTCCGGCAGAGCTCCCTCCTCCCCACATTTGCTTCTTCCACAAATTCAGCCGGCCACCACCATCCTCGCTGCCGATCCCTCCTCGGCCTATTCCGCGCCAATCCCTCGCGGTGGGAGCTTCGCCCCGGCCGGACCAACCTTCTTCGACGATCGCCCGGCCTCCTCGACACCCGAGCTTCCCCCGCCACGGGAGCATCCCCGCGCTGCCTTAGGCTCTCGTGGCCAGCTCACCACGGTGCTTCTCTGGCCAAACCAATGCCGCAGGTGAGCTCCCTCGGGTCCCCTCTCTCTCGTGCTCACTTCCCTTCTCCTCCCCTTTCCCGTAGCACCGCCGCTCTGTGTGGGCCACGCCGCTGGTTGACTTACGCCGTCACCGACCGCCCTGGTGCTACTCCGACCAG
The DNA here is from genome assembly GCA_036346265.1 of Melocanna baccifera. NCBI lineage: Eukaryota > Viridiplantae > Streptophyta > Magnoliopsida > Poales > Poaceae > Melocanna > Melocanna baccifera. Next base: position 27,722,809 of record CM070686.1, on the reverse strand, counting down.
TGGCCACCACTTCCTGCTCCTTTCACCTCCTGGGGTCCGCAATGGCCTCCGCCAGCATCTCTCTCTGGCCAACTCTTGTCGGCGAGCCCGGCCGCCCAGTGCACCACCAAACTCTGCTCTGTGTCGGCCGAACGCCTTCTCCCCGTTTTGTGGTCATTGCAGTTAACTGGGAAAGACAACAACCACCCTTTGAAGTGTATGGAAGGTGGGCTCTTTTAGTAGCGACTAATACAAATTCAATTGGCATAAGTACAAATGAAGGTATGATGGCATATAGTCTAACTATGGATGTAGCTACTAGATGATGAAACTTATTTACATTCTTCCATGAATTGCTAAATTCTGAAATATAAATCCAGGAAATTGAACCAAGGAGCAATGAGGTGAGATACGTCTTTAATTGAAAAAAATGTAACTCATGTTTAGCAGTGAGGGTAGGGGTGGATCGAGTAGTGGTATTGAAAATTTATGTAAGATGAAAGGATTAGCAGTTTGATATTTACATGTTGGTCACGATTGACTAACTAATTACTTCATAAGGAGTAAATCACATGTCCTTTCGGGTTTGTACAAACTATATAGACTAGTAAGAGGCTTGAACTGTAACCATCATTTCTGGACTCCAGAACTTTGTGAATCCTTTCGAATATTGATTAAGAGACTCGAGTATTTAGCCACTATAAATTTGCGATTGGCGGTTGTCTTGCATATAGTTAGATAAGATCCCAATATAAAAATAAGCCTTATTTATACATTGTGTAAATCATATGTAGATACCATGAAAGCCATTTTAAAAAAAAGAGTACCTAATATAAATAATTATCATAAACCCAAATAAAAGTACAATGGCATATAGTCTAGTTGAGGATATATATATATATATATATATATATATATATATATATATATATATATATATATATATATATGATAAGTAATAAGAGTAAATCCTTGCAAATCAAATAAGATCTTAAATAAAATAAAAATAATGGAGAAACTAAATTGGAGTAATTGTAGATCTGTAAAGTTTGGTAAGCAATCCAGGATAATAAGACGAGTTTTGAAACATAAAAGGCTAAATAAAAACATGATAAAAGGTAGCTGCGGGAAAACATGCAAATGTCACAAACCCGAGCTATAGAATAAATTCAATAAGCTAAACTGATGCACCTTACACATAGAACTAGTGCCCTAATTCATAAGTGTTATCGCTCGACAAAATAATGCTTGGCTAAATTCATACCCCTATACCCTAACTCATGGAACTTCCTTGATAAATATAAAATTATAAAAAGAAGTTATTAAATAAAATAAGTCGAACCATGGTAATCTACCGTCAGCTATGCCTATTCACCTTTGAGCCCGAAGAGGTATGTTCCGGCAAATACCCCTTCCACCATATTACATCCTTTATCCTTTTTGCCATTCCTCGCTCCGCTCCAACTCCATTGACTCCGTCAATTCTCTGCGTCCAAATTAATCCTAGCCCGAAGTCACCCTTTAACTCATAACAATGCTTGAATTGAGTTTATTTGGATTTTCTTGGATCTTTCTTGAGTTATTTGCATTCCATTGCTTAGCACGTAAATAGAGACTGGAGTCTCAGAGAATCAGTGGAACCATCAAGATCAAGATCCCAACAAAGACAAAGATCAGAAGTTCGAGATTGACAAACAAAAAAGCCTTGAGTAAGCTCAAGACCGCGGTAAACCACGCTAGGCGAGTCAATACTTTGATCATTTTGAATTCCCACTTTTAGTAAATTATTTACTTTTGAATTATCAATTGCATGCTGTTATTTTATGTGTTATATTATGTTGATTTTATGCTCTAGCTAACTGCCCTATTAATAAATGTCACTATTGTACCTTCCCGGTATATTATACTGTGAACCTTGATATCCCTAGAAAAACTTAATAAATGTAATTATTTCAGAAATTAGTTATGTTTATAATTTACGGCCTAGCAATGCTTAGTTTCCGGGGGTGTTGAGAATGCCCCAATCTCATATGCAAATGGAAAGAGCAAGTTTTGGGAAAATTTGTGGTTGGCAATGGTTGGGTAAGTTTTAAAAATGATTATTTATACACCCAAAAATCCCCAAAATTGCTTATGTGGCTGGGCGGCTGATTCGGGGGTGTGGTGCACCGGGTGCACGAAAGTGTGGGTTTGTGGTAGAACCACCCAGATAATCAAGGACCGAATCGGGTAATAACCTCCCATTGTAAAATAGTACAACCACAAGTCTGCAAAGTGCAACTTGGCTAAGTAAATCCTATCGAACTTCAGACTCATCTCACAACCTGGGGGAAAGAAGGCCATGGCAAGGAGGGGCTGAAGGGACACCAGTGGAGGGTGACTTGTTTCTCAATTTTACTAGCGTATGGGAAGGAAGCTCGAGGCGCTAGTAAGAGAGTGATTAACATCCCGCGCAACTATGGGTCCTACCGCAAGTGGGGTAGACTCATAGGGTGAGATGAGACCCCGAGGCCAGATAGTATTGAAAGGTTACTGTGATGATCTGCTCAACTGCATGACTAAGGAATCATGCGGGGTAGCGAGTTGGTTGTCTCTTGTGGTGAAAGTGTACAAACTCTGCAGAGTCAAAACTGTTCGAACAGTCGTGCCCACGGTCAAGGGCGGACATGGGAACTTAACTTTGATATTGTTCTGTTTCAAAACAATTTTTAAAAGATTGGGATCTAGAATGGGAAAATGAAGGACGAGGGACTGTCCTGGTTTGTGTTGTCCTGGGTGTCGTCCTAGTGGTAAGTTAAGCTGCTATGACGCTGAAAACTGGCTTTGTGGTACAAGAGTCATGGTTTGGTGGATGAGATCTGTACTTATTCTATAAAATCTTTTATTCAAAGGTATTATAAATTTTGGTCCAAAGGCTAAGTCTAGGAATTTCTTATACATATATATTAAGACTTTCAAAATGCAACTTTCGGCAAACTAAAGTAAACCTGAGCCTATTCTTGTCAAGACATGCATACTATATATTTGCATTCTGTGTATTGGCTCGCTGAGCACGGTGGTTGGTGTGCTCACACTCGCATAACAAAATCCAGAATCAGGAGTCGGATCGCTGCACCTCAGCAATACGCCAAGCCATGATGATGAAGAGGACAAGATGGCCAAGAACTAGGTCGTGAACCCCCAGTTGGCTGCCTGTGGGCATGTTCTGTGGGTTCCACCTGTGTGCTTCGTTTCCGCTGCTGTTTTCGTTGTATTCGGCCTAATCGGCCCTCGTGTAAGAGCATTATTATATTTATACTTCCGCTTGATATGTATTTTGATATTCAGTAATGTATCTGTGAGCACTATCTACTGATCCAGGGAATAGTGCAGTGAAATCACAGAGGATTCTGGATTGAAAATCCGGGTCCTACAATACACACACACACACACACACACACACACACACACACACACACACACACACACACACATATATATATATATATATATACATATCAATATATATATGCATATCAATATATATCAATATGAAAGTACATGAATAAGAAGCAAATGTAGCATATATATCAATATATGAAACATGAATAACATAGCTTAGTTATTCTATATGAAACATGAAACAACTACATGAAACAAATCTAAAATGACATTCTATAAAGATGACATTCTATAAAGATATGTAACAATATATGTTTCTGGCAATGTAACAATATATGAAACAATATATTTATGCAACAACAACAAAACCATAGACCGATGCATCACAGTTCATATGTATACTTTAGGAAAAATACATACATTTGCTCAACACCATGCTCAACATGAATAACATAGATCGATGCATCACCTTGTGAGGACATGGGCTCAAGGAAGGCGGTGGCGACAGACTCGGGAAAGGAGGCAGCGATGGCAACGGGCTCGGGGCAGGCGGCGGGGAAGGGGTCGGGGAAGTAGTCGGCGGCGACGGGCTCGGGGCAGGCGGCGGCAACAGGGTCGGGGAAGTAGTCGGCGGCAACAGGGTCGGGGAAGTAGTCGGCGGCGACGGGCTCGACGCAGGCGGCTGCGACGGACTCAGGGAAGGCGGCAGCGATGGACTGGATCGGGAGAGCGGTGGCGACTAAGTGTATCTGCGTTGGTTGGAGCAAATTACTGCAGTGTACGCGTAAAACCCTAGTTTGGTGTATATATAGGAAGATTATTACAGACGGTTCTAAACTTGAACTCTTTGTGATATTATTATCACAGACGGTTCTATTTGCGAACCGTCTGTGATAGTTATATATCACAGATGGTTCTAAACGAGAATCATCTGTGATAGTTACATTATCACAGACGGTTCTAAACTAGAACCGTCTATGATAGTTATATTATCACAGACGGTTCGCAAATAGAACCGTCTGTACAAAAAGTTATTAGGAGTTATTACCTGTACACCAACCACCAGCCACTGTAATAAGACATAAATGCATGAAGTACTGACTCATTATCACACATGCATTGTTATATACATAAATGCAAATTCACATATACATTACTTGGCTATATAACTATTTCTTAGTTCTTGAGTCATTAATTTTATAATTACAATGGAACATATACAGTTACATTTATTACACTTGGCTATTTCATTTTAAAGAAAGCCCTTCACGATGATCGACACACATATAGCTTGCTTCATCGCCTTGTTCTTCCTCGAGCCTGATACCGTCTCCGAATGGAGGCAAATCATCAAATTGATTGTACTTTTCCTCATCCACAACATTCTCAACTCCGATAATTCTTCTTTTTCCTTGAGGACTACATGACGCTTCTTATTTGTCGAGTCGGTTACATAAAATACTTGAACAACTTGCCTCACGAATACGAATGGTTCGTCTTTGTATCCTACACATTCAAGGTCTACGATAGTGACACCATACTTGTCGACCTTTACACCCCGTGGGAGTTGGACCAACGGCACCGAAATAGAGGAATCTTGAAAATTACGTAGTCAAGCTCCCAAATCTCCTCTACAAGCCCGCAGTACGAGCTTGGGCCAGTGGTACTGACGTGCGCGTCATAGATATCTATGCGGAGACCTGAGTTCTGCACTGTGCTCTTTCTATCCTGATCTGTTGTATAAAATATGTAGCTATTAATATCGTTTCCTTGCCATGTCACAATTGTAAATTTTGGCCCTTTTGCCAACTATTGTAGTGTTTCACTTGACGACCTCCTTGTCAATTGCGCCTTCAACCATTCGTTGAACTTACGGTTGTGTTGTCTCGTGATCCAAACTTCTAACTGGCCTGCATTGTCTTGACGTAGCATGTCCTTGCGCTCTTCAATATATGGGGTCACTTCAGTCATATGTTGTAAAACCGTGAAATGGGCTTGAGTATACGTATTTTGATCTGGAGTTATTGCTTTCCTTCCAATAGTCCTGATACCCTCTAGCCTCCCCTCGTGACGTGATAGAGGTACACCTATCGGCTTGACCTGAGCCATGTAGTCGATGCAGAATTCAATGACTTCTTCTGTTGTATAACCTTCGATGATACTACCCTCCGGTCGAGATCGATTGCGTACATAGGACTTGAGAATTCCCATGTATCTCTCGAAAGGGTACATATGACGTAGAAACACGGGGCTGCATATTTTTATCTCTTTCACAAGGTAGACAATAAGATGGACCATGATATCAAAAAATGATGGAGGAAAATACATCTCTAGATGAGATAGAGTTGTCACCACCTCGGTTTGCAGAGCATCTAGTCCATCGGGATAAATGACCTTCTGCGCAATTGTGTTAAAGAAATAACATAGCCTTATGATTGTCACTCGAACCTTGTTCGGTAAAATACTTCTAATTGCAATAGGTAGTATTAGTGTCTTTAGCACATGACAGTTCTAAGACTTCATGCCAATAAATTTTAAATGTTCCATGGAAATAAGTTTCTTCATGTTAGTGGAGTGACCAGATGAAACTTTCACACCATGTAAGGACTGGCACAGTTCAGTTCTCTCGGACTTAGACAGAGTGTAGCAAGCTGGATGAAGGTATGTCCGGCCTTTATTGGTCTCTATCGGTGCTAACTCAGTCCTGATGTTTATAGCGATCAAGTCACGCCTTGCGTTAATACCATCATTTCTTTTATCAGGAATATTCAGTAAGAGACCAATCAAACTGTCACATACATTCTTCTCTACGTGCATGATATCGATGCAACTGCAAACTTCTAAGTGCTCCCAATAAGGCAAGTCCCAAAATATTGACCTTTTTTCTACATGTTCTTTCTCAATTTACGTCCCTTTCCAAGCACAACGTTTATATCCTTGACCATATCATACACCTCTTTCCCTCTAAAAGTCTTGGTACTGAGTCATCCTCTTTTTTCTGTCAAATTGTTTCTTCATCTTGCGGTATAGGTGATACTTTTGAAGGAACCTATGGTGACGCATGTACACAGTTTTACGCGAGTTGCTCAACCACACACTCTCGGTATAATCTAAGTAGTGTAGATATGCTTTGGCTCCTTTTGTACTCAACCCTGACAGGTTACCAAGGGCAGAAAAATCATTAATGGTGCAGAACAACATGGCGCGTAGAGTAAAGTTCTCTCATTTGTCCACATCCCATATATGTACCCCTTCGTTCCACAGTATTGCAAGATCTTCTACCAATGGTGATAGGAACACATCAATATCGTTGCTAGGTTGCTTCGGCCCTTGGATAAGTTGTGACATCAAAATATACTTCCACTTCACACACAGCTGAGGAAAGTTGTACATGCACAGAGTCATGGGCCAGGTATTATGTTGGCTGCTCATGTTACTAAAAGGATTCATTCTATATGTACTCAACCCAAACCTTATATTTCTCGGTTCCACACTAAAATCTACAAACATCCTATCGATGTTCCTCTACTGGGTAGAATCAGCAACATGTCTTATCATTCCGTCTTTCTTACGCTGCTCCTAGTGCCAACGCATCAATCTTGCAATCTCGCGGTTTGCAAATAAACGCTTCAAACGGAGGATTACAGGAAGATACCACAACACCTTAGCAGGAGGTCCTTGCTTCACCTCGATGCCATTCCCATCATCAGAGTCATTTTTACGCTTGTATCGGGATGCTTTGCACGCCGGACAAACATGTAAGGTAGCATACTCTTTACGGTACAGGATACAATCATTCGGACATGCGTGTATTCTTTCTACTTCCATTCCTAATAGATAAAGAATCTTCTTGGCTTGGTAGGTGGTTCTCGGTAACATATTTCCCTTTGGAAGCATGTCTGCTAGGAGACCTAACAATGCCATGAAACTCTTGTCGGATCAACCATTGCTTACCTTTAATTTCAGCAGTTCTAGAACTAATGACAACCTCGTGTATTGCGGCTTGCAGCCCGAGAACAAAGGTTTCTCCAAGTCCTCCATCAAGCCCTCGAATTTACCAAACTCTCTCTCACTATAGTTCCCTTCTGCATCACGTAACATCTGATCCAGATTGTCATCCTGCGACCTATCCTCATGATCAAAAGCATAGTCCACAACTGGCATATCGTTGTCTCTCTCGACTATTTCATAACTACCTTCTTGTGTACTGTTCTCTTCACCGTGACTGGTCCAACATTTGTACCCTTTTCTGAAACCCCTTCGAATCAAGTAAGTTTCGATCTGCGCTGAGTTGCTAAACATCTTGAGATTATCACAATCAATGCATGGATAGTACATATATTTCATCCCCTTCCTCAACATATCTAGCTCGACCGCTCTTCGAAAAGCAGTCATGCCATTAATATACTCTTCACTCACATGGTTCTCGATGTACATCCAGCTTCGGTCTATCTACGCTACACAAGTAACAAATGGGAGTCAAAAATGATTATTACCGCTACTACATAGCAAATCAGACTAGCTATATATACTCACACGTACATGACATGCATCTATATATATTACATACGTAGGTATATAGCTACCTAGTCACGTATTCTGTCGAGACCCGAATATGCAAATTCGGACTCTCTGTGTAATCTGCACTAGTCCAGGATCACGCTAGTGCACACAGTCAAACATAAATGTAATCACAATCATACACACGATAATAATAAAGGAAAACTCAAATATCGATAAAATCTCAAAGGTACGATCTTATAGACAAGCTTACAATATCTCTAACCAGAAGGGCTTAACAAAATAGCAGCGAAAAACCAAGATAAAGCGTAGCAGCCAATCAACAAGCCCACAGGCTATCGAGTGGAGAACGAAGTCTAATCCGTGAAGTCATCGTAGTACTCTCCTTCTGAAACCTCCTACTGATAATACTCCTCGCCCTCAACTGAGCAACATAGGCGTAAAGCCGTGAGTACATTGGTACTTAGCAAGTCATTTGTAACAAATGAATGCAATATAATATGCAAGGCTTACCAAAGGAAAGCTGAAAGGTTAATTTGCATAAAAGATATTTCATGGTAAATATGCATAAATAGATTGAAAGCGAAGTTTAATTGAAAACAATAAGAATAAATAATCAAAGGGATAAACATGAACCACTTGTGAACACCTATTCACAAGCTAAACCAATGGTGAACTACCTATCCATCTCCAACATAAACCACCAAGCTATAAATGAAAACACTACCCCTCGTGTGAAATCACCGAGCATTGTCCATGACCGAGGACGCGGCTATTCGAATAGTTTTACACTCTGCAGAGGTTGCACAACTGTACCCACACGATGTGATTAGCCTCGATCTCAGGAAATCACAACAAGGCCTTTACAATGCTCTACCTCAACCCAATCCTGCCCGCTAGGGTTTCGCATCACACCCCCCTTGCGCCACATGGAAATCAGCAACCATGTCCATCACAATGGCAGAATTGAATTGAAATATTACAAATTAATCAGCCAGGTCCATCCCATACTAGACATGTGGTTTGCACGATTAAGCTCAGATCAATGGCGCACAAAGTTAAGTCCTTAGCATTACCCGGGCGAGGCTACCACATCCCCCGAAGTGCACCTGCACTTCCCCCTTTACTGCACGATCACTCGCCCGAGTGCAAAACCAAGTTTATAAACCCAGCCAATGACACACCAATGTCATAGCACAAATTTTTAATTAACGTGGCACCAACCACAGTTCCATATGCCATTAAGTCAAATTAATAAATTACAAGTGATGATGAAACCAGTCGTAAATAAAGCAGGACTAAGCATCTAATCGTAACAACCCATGTGATACGGGGATGGGTCCCGATCTTCTCAGGGAGGAACCGTGGATAGTTGATGTGATGTAGACGATGTTGCTAGCTGAACACTCGTGCCCGTGCACGAACCCTCAACTCTTCGGAATACGCCCAAAACACACCGGATAGTTGTCGTCGCCCGACCACAAGCGACGAACGCCAAGTCCCCAGTTCCCAATGGAACGACGGCTTGACCTTGAGTTGCAGAACGAACAATGGATCGCCTAATTCTCTCTCAAAGTCCTCGCATGAACTCTCGTGTTGAAAGAACAAGCAATAGCTATGTTTCAATCTGATACATAAAACTTGATCCCCCTCTAAGGATGCCAATACAGGGCTTATATAGCCTCTTGGGATGTGCATAGAGTCCCCCAAATCTAGTACAACTCAACCCTATATGGTTTTAGATACGAACTCTTAAAAAGGAAACTAGATTTTACAGCTGTTATATTGTTTTGGTCATAACTTTTGATCCGTGATGAATTTGATACTGGGGCCAGATCCATTGCGTAGCCCTTGAAAATATCTTTCCAACAAGTACAAGAACGCCTGAATCGGACTCCGTTTGTGAAAGTTATGATCTTTTTAGTAACTGCCTGACAGGCTGTCCCGAACCGAGTCCGAATTGAATTCTGAGTTGAATCCGAGTTGGAATTGGATTGAGCACGTGGGAAGTCTGAGTTGGGCTTCAAAATAGTGTCCAAAACTTGTGCTCTAAGTTCTTGGGCTCCGTCCTTATACTCTCCCGCCACATGGGCTTTCTTTGCCCCTTCCACATGGGCTCCAACCAGCCACATGTGCTTCATTCTTGTTGGCTCCATCCGCGTGGGTTTTGTTCCTTCATGTCTTTGGCACATAATGTGGTTATCCACTTCCTTTTGTATCTCTATTGTTTTGCCATTGACAAACCTAAGAATACACCAAGTAATAACATGATGTAGTATTTCATCTTTATGAATGACAACGTTAAGTATAGTTTGAAATGAGTTCACCTGGCCATATTTCATGCGGCTCAATAATTCTTTCCAGTTGAATAAGATATTTAACGGAAAAGTACAAGACACGTGCATATCCGCATCATCCTCCCCTTCTTCAAGAAAAGCCGTCCTCGGCTTTTGATAGCCTGAAATTGTGCTAAACAAAGGATACAACGTGTATGCATGGTATATATATTCGTCGTCAATATTTCTTCGGCTTATATCATCATAAACTTTTGGAGGTGTAGTAAATGAAAAGAATAACACATATGCCTGGTATATATAAGAGTCAATTGTTGTGACATTCTCACTATTTTGCACAAACCGTTGAATATAGCAGCGACTAAAAGATGTATGCATTGTATTATTGTTTTTCACATCATTCTCCCTCCCATAAAAGAAAGTCATCCTCGACTTTTCCAAGGACAGGGCAGATCCTTAATGAGCAAAATCAGATTTAAATGTGTAGATATGGGAAAGAAAATGTTGAGTGTTTTCCATGCTTCAGCTGCGCTACTCTGATTATTTTTACATGATTGTACACCAAGAATCGAACAACTAGATTTGTGAAATCTTTCTAAACAGTACGTACTATTGTATAAATTTATCTCATCATGATCATAACATGGCGCAAAAGATTGTTTATCCACAATATGTCATTTCAAGTCAGTAAGCTTATCACATGTAATGCAAATTCTATGAACATAAAATTTGTCATCTACACCATAATCTCCAATCAAATTGAACTTATACGTGTAGGCATAGGTACTAACTAGTGATTTTGAACATGAAATTTCAGCAACCTTATTAATCACACTAGATAGCTCTCTAGGAGTGTTAAACATGATATAGCATAAAGAATCATTAGCAGATATTCTAGTAAGAACTTCTTTGTAAGTAATTAATTCCACATTATGTAAATTAAGCATTGAAATTTCGGAACATGGAGTGTTCGGTTGATCATATGAGTTCTCACAATTACTCACCTTTGCATAATTAAATTCAGCACCACTATTGTTATCTTTATCGTCCTCCTCAGATGATGTAGGTGTTGGGGGTTTAAAATTAGAAGGATGCACCCATGGGACAGCAGGTACTTCATCCCGTCTTGTGGTTATCTCCTCCTCATTTGCGTCCAAAGGTGTCGGTTGTTGAATGTTCAATTCTTCATCTTTAATGTCAACCTGCACAATATGAGAAACAACACTAGAAGTAGATATTAATATGTTAGTTTCAGATTCATCCTCCCTTTGTCTATCTTCTTCTTCTCGCTTTTCTTTTGGTGTCCCTCTAACACTCTCAATTTGGATGCTCTCAACCTCACATATGGTGGAATCACACAACTCACTCTTTTTATCACTCTCACTCAATTTGGCTATGTGGCTCTCTTCCTCACATGGGTTGTGGTGTATCTCGGGAGCTATATGTAGTTTTGGAGGTCCGTGCACACTTGTGTCATTAGCAGGTGCTCCCCCACGTAGATTGTGGTGTGCGAACATGGCACGCAGCTCCAGAAAGTTATTATTGATGGTCGTATGCAATTGTTGAACCTCCTTCCCGAGGTGGTTCAGTCCTGTGTGAACTTTCCTGAGTTCATTGCGCACGCTAGTGTTACCATCAAGAAGTTGTTGTTGTAGCATCTCGCGCAATCGAGTGTACTCGGTCCACGTAACCGGCGCCTCCGGATTAGGTGGATCTTCCTCGTGACCTGACATGGAAACAACTCTCAAACAAGAAGCGAGGTTACATCTGGGTTAGTAAAACAAAAGCTCTCTATGCTTGCAACTTATCGTCCCGAAAACAAGGCAAGCTTACTGTTCCAAAGTGAATCAAGGACGCCAAATCGACACTTGGGACAGCGAACGACGCCAACCCGGTAATGTATGAGCGTAACCAAGAGCAAGGGAGTACACAAACAGGTGTAGGTGGAGCTTGGACAGGTATGTGTATAACCTATGCAATCTGATATTCAAGGTATTGTAAAGCTAAGTAATGATCCAAGCTAGAGTATTTGCCTATGTGCTGATCCAATTGGTTAAAGCGAAAAGTATGAACGCACACGCAACGATAAATGGGACTTAATGCAAACAAAGGAAATGAGCTAGAAAGAGGCAATCTGAAATTGACATGAATAACTAGCTCGTTTTGCACTAAGTACAAGGAGAGACGCTAGCCAATTGCAATAGTTATGAATGTAAGGGCACAAGATTGCTCTATGAGAATAAGTGCACAAGCTGAAAATATGAACTAGGGTTTTTTTTACAGAGTTTTGGCCAACACTTTCTATTTTCACTGTTTCTTGATCAAATCGCAAGAAACTTTCAGGCTTTCTTCTTTTGTTTTCTTTTCTTTTTTTTTGGCCAAACTACTTTTTTCTTCCCTTTGCACAAATTCAAGAATTCAGCAAGTGTAAATAATACTCAAGAACAGCCCTAACAGCAATATCAAAAGCTAGTCTCAATTGATGAAAAGATATAAGTGAAGCTCAACTGTAGCAATTCTTTCTTTTCGGTCAGCTAGGGTTTGGCACAAGTAGTGATTTGTTTTTTTCAAGCCAAACCGCAGCAAACTTTCGGTTTTGAAGGAAGTGAATACTATCTCAAACTCTCCCCCAAAGAGAATTTGGATGGATCTCTTAAGAGCAATGTGGACAGCAAAGAATTTAGGATTCAAAAGTAAATGCAATTTACTCTTTTTTGTTGCTAATTGAGGAATTCAATCAACAATTTTGTAGGGTTTATGTGGACACAAAGATCAAGCTACGCGAAAGAAACACACGGATCAGCACGAAAACAAAACTCTAATGGACGAAAACTTAACAAAACGCACAAGAACTAAACAGATTAAACTACGGTTTTTGGTATTGCAATTTTCGGTTTAATGGAAGATAGGACAGAAAAACGAATCTAACTACGGGTAAAAAAGTTCTCACCGAGTAAACCTAGAATCTGATACCATATGATACGGGGATGGGTCCCGATCTTCTCAATGAGGAAACGTGGATAGTTGATGTGATGTAGACGATGTCGCTAGCTGAACACTCGTGCCCGTGCACGAACCCTCAACTCTTCGGAATACGCCCAAAACACACCGGATAGTTGTCGTCGCGCGACCACAAGTTTATTTAACGCCAAGTCCCCAGTTCCCAATGGAACGACGGCTTGACCTTGAGTTGCAGAACGAACAATGGATCGCCTAATTCTCTCTCAAAGTCCTCGCATGAACTCTGGTGTTGAAAGAACAAGCAATAGCTATGTTTCAATCTGATACATAAAACTTGGTCCCCCTCTAAGGATGCCAATACAGGGCTTATATAGCCTCTTGGGACGTGCATAGAGTCCCCCAAACCTAGTACAACTCAACCCTATATGGTTTTAGATACGAACTCTTAAAAAGGAAACTAGATTTTACAGCCGATATATTTTTTAGGTCATAACTTTTGATCCGTGATGAATTTAATACTGGGGCTAGATCCATTGCGTAGCCCTTGAAAATATCTTTCCAACAAGTACAAGAACGCCTGAATCGGACTCCGTTTGTGAAAGTTATGACCTTTTTAGTAACTGCCTGACAGGCTGTCCCGAACCGAGTCCGAATTGAATTCTGAGTTGAATCCGAGTTGGAATTGGATTGAGCACGTGGGAAGTCTGAGTTGGGCTTCAAAATAGTGTCCAAAACTTGTGCTCTAAGTTCTTGGGCTCCGTCCTTATACTCTCCCGCCACATGGGCTTTCTTTCCCCCTTTCACATGGGCTCCAACTAGCCACATGTGCTTCGTTCTTGTTGGCTCCATCCGCGTGGGCTTTGTTCCTTCATGTCTTTGGCACATAATGTGGTTATCCGCTTCCTTTTGCATCTCTATTGTTTTGCCATTGACAAACCTAAGAATACACCAAGTAATAACATGATGTAGTATTTCATCTTTATGAATGAGGTACTCCTGATCTTCGGGCGTAGAACCTGCTCCTCCGGAATCCGAATCAAACGAGAGAAAAACGACCAGAACAAAGAAAACACATAAAATGATAAGCAAATGAACTTCAAAATTCATAAAACTAGAACCAACAGCTAGAGCTCGATTTTAGATGAATTTAGAAAAAAGAACGGGGTCAATCGGAGCTAGGACGGAGGAGAACGGGCTCCCGGAAAATTTAATCTAAAGAAAATCGGGAAAATCGGAAAAGTTACTGTGCTGTGAACCCGGCGCACGGCTACGGGCGCAGCACGTGGCGCGATTTGAGCCGAAGGCTCAGATCTGGGCGGACGGTGGAGATGGGGCAGCGCGGAGGCAGGACGGTGATCGATCGGCGACGCGTGGCGGGCGCGTCGCACGAGGCGTCGCGCGAACGCGGGGGCGAGGCGAGGCGGGGGCGCGTCGGGGGGATCCGACGGCGGAGGAGGTGACGCGTGGCGCGAGCTGGTGCCTCGCGGCTCCGATCTTGGACAGACGACAGGAATGCAGGGGCGGGAGGCGGGAAGGTGGCGATGGGCGACGCGTGGCTCGGGCACGCCGCGTGAAGCGTCGCGCGCGTGCGCAGGCGCGCGGGGGTGCGCGGTGTCCGACGCGGGGACCGAGGCGGGGCGCAGGGCGATGTTGGAGACGACGCTGGAGGCGACTCAGGCGACGGGGCTCGCCGGCGGCGCTAGGCGACGGTGACGGCGGAGGCGACCGGCTCCGGCGACGAGGACGACTCCGGCAGCGGTGGGGACGCGCAGGAGCGCACGGCGACGGCGAGGCGGCCCGGGAACGGCGGCGCGAGTGCGAGGAAGCGGAGCTAGGGTTCGGCGGCGGCGAAAAATAGACACGCGAACTGAGGCGGCCGGCGTGTTAAATGCACGCGAACTGAGGGAGTTTGATCCAGAGACGGTCGCGGGTGCGGAACGGTTTGGTTTGGACGGCTCGGATGCAGCCACGGGGCGCGATCCGACGGCATCGAGCGGACGGGGATGGGGCGCTGCTGGTGCCGCCACGTGGCACATTCGACGGCGCGGGGCGGCACGCGATTAGGGTTAGGGTTTGCGGCGCGGGCGCGGGCTCGGCGGGAGCGGATGCGTGACGTGTGTCGCGGGGCGGATCGGGCGGTGCGGGAGCGGGCGGGAAAGAGGGGTACGGCGGCGGCGCGGGCGCAGCTGGATGAGCGACGCGTGGAGGGAGGAGGGATCGGGCGGCGGGGAGAATTTTCCTTTTCTTTTTCTTTTCCAGAAAATCAAATAAAATACTAGGAGCTCTAGAAAATAGCAAATAAATCCCAAAAATTCACCAAAAATACCAAAAAATTCCTTGAGACCTGAAGAATCCAAATAAAATATTTCCAACTTATGTTAATGTTTATTTTAATCATATTAAAACATTTAAAATTCTAAAAATTTATTTGAAGCTTGAATTAATTCAGAAAATTCTAAAAAATTCATTTTTAGATTCCTGACTTTAAAAATAGCAGAAAAACAGGATGTTACAAACCTTACCCCCTTAAACGAGATCTCGACCCCGAGATCTGGGCCAACTAAGAGAATAGGTTCGAAAACTCTGCTCTGAGGTCCTCCTCGCGCTCCAAGGTTGCTTCCTCCTCGGAATGGTTGCTCCACTGGACTTTGCAAAAATGGACCACCTTATTCCGGGTGACTCGCTCTGACACTTCCAAAACTTTGATTGGGTGCTCCTTGTATGACAGATCCTCCTGCAGGTCAACGGCCTCAACTGGCACGACCTCCTCTGGCACACACAAACACTTCTTCAGCTAGAACACATGAAAGACGTCATGTACCCCGCTGAAAGACGCAGGTAGCTCCAACTGATAAGCAACCTCTCCCCTGCGTTTCAGAATCCTGAACGGACCAACATATCTCGGTGCAAGCTTCCCTTTTAACTGAAACCTCTTCACACCTTTGAATGGTGTGATCCTGAGATACACAAAATCATCTGGCTCAAAACTCAGCTCTCGACGTCTGGTATCTGCGTAACTCTTCTGTCTGACCTAGGCAGTTTTCAACCTTTCCTGTATCAAACGGACCTTATCCTCAGCTTCTTTTAAACAATCTGGACCAAAAACCTGACCTTCCCCTGTCTCTTTCCAATTGAGGGGGGTTCTGCATTTCCTGCCATAAAGTGCCTCAAACGGTGACATCTGCAAACTGGTCTGATAACTGTTGTTGTATGAAAACTCTGCAAAAGGCAAACAACTGTCCCACTTGGACCCATGATCGAGCACACATGCTCTCAACATGTCCACCAAAATCTGATTTACTCGCTCTGTCTGACCATCTGTCTGAGGGTGATAAGCTGTACTGAAATTCAGGTGAGTTCCCACAGCCTTATGGAAACTACCCCAAAAACGAGAGGTGAACTACGATCCACGATCTGACACAATCTTCTTGGGCACACCATGCAAACTGACAATCCTCGACATGTACAGCTCTGCTAACCTGTCACCACTGTAGGTTGTCTTAACTAGAATGAAATGAGCAACCTTGGTCAATCGGTCCACGATGACCCAAATCGAATCATAGCCCTCTTTGGTCTTAGGCAGACCGACTATGAAGTCCATACCAATTTTTTCCCACTTCCACTCAGCGACTTTCAATGGCTGTAATAAACCTGCTGGTCTCTGATGCTCTGCCTTTACTCTCTGACAAACATCACAAAGAGCCACATACTCAGCGATCTCACGCTTCATGCTTGGCCACCAATATTTATCTTTAATATCCTGGTACATCTTCGTACTGCCTGGATGAATCGAATACAACGACTCATGAGCCTCTTTTAACAACACATCCTTCAGCTCTTGCTTGTTGGGCACACACAAATACTGCTTGAACCACAAGGTTCCCTGGTTATCCAATGAAAATCCTGACTCCTTTCCTTCACTTAAGTTCTTCTTGATCCGCTGAAAAGCCTCATCATCTGACTGAGCCTGACGAATCTGACCATCCAAAGTAGGCTGCAACTCCATAGCTGCCAAAAATCCTTACTCAACCAACTCAAGGCTAAGCTTCTGAAATTTCTCATGCAATGCTGGCTGACTCTCTCGAACCATCACTGAATTGCAATACACCTTTCTGCTCAAGGCATCTACAACGACATTGGCCTTTCCAGGATGATAATGTATACCAACATTATAATCCTTTATTAGCTCTAACCACCTCCTCTGCCTGAGGTTAAGCTCGGACTAGGTAAAGATGTATTTCAGACTCTTATGATCCGTGTACACCTCACATCTATTACCCATCAGATAATGACGCCAAATCTTTAAAGCATGTACTACGGCTACTAGCTCCAAATCATGAATAGGGTAGTTCTCCTCATGCGGTCTCAACTGGCGTGAGGCATAGGCTACCACTCTCTTGTCTTGCATTGTAACATCTCAAAAATTCGCTTCTTTAAAATTTAATTTAAATTAATTATTTTAAAAAAATTTGGATCTTATTTGGATTATTTTTGTAGTACTAGAGAAAATATGAAGTCCAGATTCCAATTCCGATTCTAAAATTCAAATTCCAATTCCCACCTAAAATTCTAAAATTTGAATTTAAATTTTAAAAATTCAAATTCAAATCTTTAAAAATCCAAATCTCCAGAAAAATATCCATTTTATTTGCTTAGGCCCAATCTATTATTTTTTTCTTCTTTGCATTTCTTTTTTTTCTTTTTCAAAAAAAATTTTTCCCGGATGGTCACCCATCCAAGTGCTGCCATAAGGCCAGCACGCTTAACCCCAATTTCCCAAACGATACCAACCACCATTTCCATCTTTCTTTCCTGTTTATCACTCTCCGTCCCTTGGCTTTATTCTTTTCTCATTCGCCTCCTGTTCATCTTCCACCTCCAACGGCTGCTGCTTCTCTCTCTCCTAGTTTTCTTTCCAGAGCATTCAAAGAGCCGTGGATCCTACTAGAAACCGAAACCACTCCAACTAAAATTAATAGCCTACAGGAAGGGATGTCCTCATTAACATCAAGCAATCAAATACCCGTTTTCTTAGCCATTGATTCATGCATTTTTCAGTTCTAAGCTTTTGAACTTCAAAACCGACATTTCCTTGATTGAGCCGTTTTAATCCGTTTCCTCTCCCTCAATGCCTATAAGTACGACCTTCGTGATCTCCTAGCACGGCGCCACTATTTCCAAACCTCCAACACGCCATCGACACCGCGAGTTATCTTCCAGAGCATCACCATTTTTTTTCTTTCTTGCACTGTTTTGTGCCGTCAGCCGTCGTAGAAGGTCACCGGCCGTCGCGCCACCATTGGTCAGCTATCTCTGGTGAGCCGCCAACCCATCTTGCCTTGGCCAGTCTTCCTGGTTTCCTTTTTCCTTTTCTTATTCTCGCCGGTGAGTCCTCACGGCAAAACATCAGTTTTGTGCACTGTAGCAACTCTCCAAACCGTGGAACACAAAGTTTGTTCTTGTCAATTTTTTTTTGTGACAAACTTCCAAATGCTCGTTCTCTCTCATTCGAACTCCGAATCCAGTGAAATAAATTTCTAAATTCATCTAAAATCATAACCTTTCTCCAGATATATATTTTATATTTTTGTGATTTTATATTTATTCTTTTTCTAGTGTTTATCGTTTCGCATGTAGAACCCGACGTTGCCGAAGATTTCTCCGATCCGCGGCAAGAGGGATCATTTAACGCGCAAGAAGGCAAGTCTCCTTGACCATTTTGCTCCTAAATTTTGTAAATGATTTTATGAATATTTTAAATCTAATTGCATGGCTATGTTATATAAATCGATAATTTTAATTGTAGAAAATTTAGATAAATACCCAAACTTGTTATACCCTCCTTTGGAATTGTTTACCACGTACCTTTGTCAACATAGGATACCCTTAGGCTCATAGATGAGTTAGTATTACTTTTTGTTGAATTTAGAATACTAGCAAATGCTTAGTCTAGCTGTTCTTTTAAATGATTTGTATGGGAAAAATATATGGTTGAATAATTTGAATTTTGAATGTTTGTTAAATTAGTGGCAATAGAGGTTGTCACTGTTATTTCAAAATAAAAGGAAAGATATAAAATAAAATTTGACCAGGGTGGATGGAAGGTTTGGCTGGTACGGAATTTGCACAAGAACTTGGATTGTGAATGTTCCACCTTAGTCATTTAAGGACCGACTCTTGTATTTATCCAAACTGAGCAATTCCGTACAACCACAAGTTAAAATGGGTACAACCTAGCTAATTAACCTACAATAGTTTAGTTTATATGTCACCATTGGAAAATGGGTACCAGGGATTTACTGGTTATTCAAAGTGAGAGACAGGGATTTACTGTACTCACATGGCGCAAGAGGGGGCTTCTGACTGTGGTAGATTTAACCCTTCAGCGGTGAAACCACAGCGGGTGGTATATAACTAGACTAGAGTAGGGGAAAAGCTTTGTGATATTTTATCTGGGTCTCATGCCAAAGGAAGCGTGCTGACTATTAAGATAATTTATCTCTTGTGCGTAAAGCTGTACAAACTCTGCAGAGTAATAAACTATTCGAATAGTCGTGCCCACGGTCAAGGGCGGGAAAGGAATGCATTCACATGGTAGACCTTTGATTTTGACTTTAAAAATAAAATATTTTGGAAAACTCGGGAGTGGATGTAACTCTCAGAATTTTGGTCTGGTGGATAGAACCAGTTTAGGTGGTTGTAACCATCATTTTAAATCTTGGCGGATATAGCCTATGTTATTAGTGTAGGTGGATGAAACCTTCACTAAATTGCTTATCTAATTTCAATTATTGAAAATAAGTTGTTTAACAAGTTGCTTTTAAGATAAGTATGTAAATTTGAAATAAAATGCTGATTTCTGCAAAAAGAACCATATAACCTTCCTTTATTAAACCCTGCACATAATGCATTTTTCCTAACACTTGCGGAGTACATTTTTGTACTCACATGTTGCTTTACAAATCAAATAGCAGAAGAATATGAGGCTCAAGAGGAGGATTACCGCTACTTCGAGGAAGCCGGTGACGAAGGTTTTGCCGAGGACTAGGCTTCGTTTCCCCAGTCAATTGCCTGTGGCAGATTGTTGGGCCGTCTTTTTGAGATATTTTGCTTCCGCTGTTATCTTTACTTTTGTGTAAGAGGTTCTGTGAACCATGGTTGTAAGGCCTTGGGCCAAGAAGTGTGAACTTCAGTTATTATTACAATAAAGCGTGTTTGGCAACGTATCATTTTCTGGTTAACTGTGTGTACTAGCGTTGATCTGGGACTAGTACTGTATTACACAGGGGATCTTGGAGTTTCTACTCCGGGGTCTCACAGAAGTGGTATCAGAGCCAACTTGACTGTAGGACGAGCCCTAGGTTTTGGCAAGCCTTAAGGATTTATGTTTAATAAAAATTTATATACAAAAACATAAGTTCCTTTGCTTCTACTCTTCTCTTACTTAGTATCTTGTTCTTGTCTTTCTTTTCACTCTTTAAAAGTCTTTACTGATCTCCCCTTTTTCCAAATTGTAGATGGCAGGTTCGTCGTCATCAGCTTCTTGGGACCACCTTTCTCACGGTGAGAGCGAGGGAGCATTTGTGAGTCTTCTGTGGCAGCTGATGCAGTTCTTGAAGTATACTCAGCAGCCCATTTTCAGAGGGCGGAATACCAGAATTATGAATATGGATTCGTGGACCATGGAGGTGTTCATTTACGCTCAGGAGGGGAAATATGACTCCATTGAATGCAAGATTGAGCATCCTCGGACCCATTGCTCAGATGCTATGCAAGATGCAGCCCAGTTGGCGATCGCGGACTTGTGCAAGAAGCATAAGGACATACTACGGCAGTCACCCTTCAGTTTCTTCCCGACTACGAGAGCAGGACAGACTCATCCGGAGCCTTTTCAGATCGTGGTGGATGACCCTCGCCTGTCTCATCAGGTTCAGCTCACACAGGCGACGTCAGCGAACTACGCCATAGCACTCCAGGAGATAGGACTTCTTCGGATGCTTCTCACTTCAAGCTACGAGCACTCCGACACTCTTCGTGTGCAGCTTCTGCAAAGTGAGTCTGCTCACGCCGACGCAGTTCAGGCGAGGATTGCTGCCGAGGCAGAGGTGGAGCGTCTCCGAGCTTCTACGACTACTCCGACACTGCCAGCTTCTACTGGTGCACCAGTCAGATTCTCAGGACCTCGCACCAGGCTTACTGCGAGAAAGAGTGTGCGACGTCCCAGTCCGCTACCCGACGTCGACATTGGAGGATCTAGCAGAGGACGCCAGCGCTCTCGTTCCAGTTCGCCTGACTTCAGCCAGAGTCGATCGCGGTCTCGTTCGCCGAACAACTGCATCGGTTGCGGACAGAGTCATCCAGATGATTCGGAGGAGGACCCAGAGGAGGATCCAGAGGAGCGCATCATCATGGAGGATGATTAGATGCTAGGTAGTAGTACCCCTTTTTGAGTTGTTTTCGTCATAGAACGCTTTATAGTATTGTGATGTAATAAAATGGACTGTACCGAGCCTTGTGCACTTGTGGTACAACCATTCTTAAAACTAATTTGAATTTCAAAGATTGTGTTTTCTAGCTATTGCCTTGTTCTTGTGTGTTGTTTTGGGATGTTGTTAGCTACCCCTGTCCTCTTATCTATGCTTTTCCCCTTACCTTGTGCTTTTCTTGGTGGAGCTTCAGATGGTGAATACAAGGAGCAATGTCAGCAATAATCAAGGGCCCAATGACAACAATGCCCCAATTCCACCTCCGCCAGCTCAAGCCCCGAATTTGCAGCAGATGATGGCTATGCAATTGCAGCTTCTTCAAGCTTTAGCTTAGAATCAAGTTAATCAGGCTCATCAAGCACCTGTTCAACCACCTCAGTCCAAGCTTGGTGAATTCATGAGGACTCGACCTCCACTTCGCAGATCTCACGATCCGTTGGAAGCAGATGATTGGATTAAGGAAGTGGAAAGGAATTTAAATTTAGCTCAATGTAATGAGAATGAAAAAGTCTTGTATACTGCCCATCAACTCAAGGGAGTTGCAGCAAATTGGTGGGAAAACTTTTGTCCTGCACACCAAGATGCTCAGAATATTGTTTGGGCAGACTTTGTGTGAGCTTTTCGAGCCACTCACATACCTATGAGCATCATGGAAATGAAAAGGAAGGAATTTCACCAACTGCAGCAGGGAAACCTTAGCGTTTCCGCATATTTGAGTAAGTTCATTCAACTATCAAGGTATGCACCAGAGGATGTAGCAAATGATGTTGCAAAGATTTGGAGGTTCATGGGAGGTTTGGATCCCAATGTCAAGGTGCAGTTAGTATCCAATGACTATCCTACTTTTCAGCACTTGGTGAATAAAGCACTTGTTCAAGAAGATGCCCAGCGTCAGCTTTATGAATCTAGGAAGAGGAAGTTTCAAGCTCAACAGAATGCAAGCAGCTCTCGGCATCGTTCTACTTCACAGCAGTTCAGCCGTCCTCCATTACTCAGTCAGCCGAGGACACCGATTTCTGCACCTCGCCCTATTCCTCAAGCTTCTCGAGTTGGGAATGCAGTTCAACCTCAGCAGAATAAAACCACAGTTGCAGGAGTGCAATGCTTCAACTGCAAGAACATGGGGCATTATGCTAATAACTGTCCCCAGAAGCGTCCAGCAGTAACCCCGGTTCGCTTCAATCTTGATTCTACACCGGCAAGAACTCCAACCACTAGTCAAGGACGTGGAAGCCCTTAGACTCCCAAGACTCCACAGATGTTCAGTAAGGGGCATATCAACCATGTTACAGCAGAGACGGCACAGGATACATCAGACGTGGTTCTGGGTAAGTTTCTTGTTAATTCGGTTCTTGCAATTACATTATTTGATTCTGGAGCTTCACATTCCTTCGTAACAAAAGCTTTTGTGGAAAGAAATAAATGGAGTGTTTGTTTGCTAAAGAACCTTATGTTAGTCCAATCACCTGGAAAAGAACTCAGGACTAATTTGGTTTGCCCTAGAGCAACCATAGATATAAACGGAGTAAAGTTTCTAGCGAACCTTATTATAATAGACTCTGAAGGCATAGATATTATACTTGGTATGGATTGGTTGACCAAGTATAAAGGGCAAATAGATTGTGCCAATTGTACCATTATCCTCACCAACTCTGATGGAATTCAGATAAGGTATGAGTCCAGTATACCCTCAAAGAAGGAAAGTGTGTTAACCAGTTTAAAAGGAAGAAGTTTGGAGGATGTGTCTGTAGTAAGTGAATACCCAGATGTATTTCCTAAGAATTTGCCAGGAATGGCACCAGATCGAGAGATTGAATTTGTTATAAATCTGGTGCCTGGTACAGCTCCAATTTCTAAGAGACCCTATCGGATGTCGGCCAATGATTTAGCAGAAGTTAAGAGGCAAATTCAAGAATTGCAGGAGAAAGGTTTCATTAGACCAAGTTCTTCACCTTGGGGAGCCCCAGTGCTTCTAGTAAACAAGAAGGATGGTAGCCAGCGTATGTGTGTGGATTATAGAGCTCTGAATGAGGTAACAATCAAGAATAAGTATCCTCTACCCCGGATTGATGATCTGTTTGATCAGCTAAAAGGATCAAGTGCCTTCTCTAAGATTGATCTCCGGTCAGGATACCATCAATTGAAAATTAGACCAAAAGATATACCTAAAACAGCCTTCTCTACTCGATATGGATTATATGAGTATACAGTGATGTCTTTTGGTCTGACAAATGCACCGGCATACTTTATGAATTTGATGAATAAAGTATTCATGGACTATTTAGATAAGTTTGTTGTTGTCTTCATAGATGACATTCTTATCTATTCCAAGAATGAGAAAGAACACGAAGAGCATCTAAGGATAGTTTTGCAAAGGCTCAGAGAACATCGGCTGTACGCCAAGTTCAGCAAATGTGCATTTTGGTTGAAAGAAGTTGAATTCTTGGGACATGTAATTTCTGCAGGAGGAGTATCTGTGGATCCAGGAAAAGTTAAGGATGTGCTTAATTGGACTCAACCCAAGACAGTAACAGAAATCCGGAGTTTCCTGGGATTAGCAGGTTACTATCGTCGTTTCATTGAAGGATTTTCTAAGATTGCCAGGCCTCTCACCCAGTTATTAAAAAAGAAAAAGAAATTTGAATGGAGTAAATCTTGTGAGAACAGTTTTCAAGAGTTAAAGAAGAGGTTAACTTCAGCACCAGTTCTGCGATTACCTGATATTAGAAAGGATTTTGAAGTTTATTGTGATGCGTCGAGACAAGGTCTTGGTTGTGTACTAATGCAAGAAGGAAAGGTGGTAGCTTACGCATCAAGGCAGTTAAGACCGCATGAGGAAAATTATCCCACTCATGATTTAGAGCTAGCTGCTGTTGTGCATGCTCTAAAGTTGTGGAGGCATTATTTGATCAGCAACCGTTGTGAAATATATACGGATCATAAAAGTTTAAAGTATATATTTACCCAAGCTGATCTTAACCTGAGACAAAGAAGATGGCTTGAGTTGATAAAGGATTATGATGTGGGAATACATTATCATCCAGGAAAGGCTAATGTAGTGGCCGATGCTTTAAGTCGGAAGAGCCATGCTAACAATCTGTTGATTCAAGATAGTTAGTCAGTTCTTCGTGAGGATTTTCAGCGACTTAACCTGGAAATGGTAAATGGAGGAGTTCTTTCTGCGTTGAAGGTTCACCCTACTTTAGAAGATTAGATCAAGGCAGCCCAACGAGAGGATAAATATGTTAAAGAAATTAAAGAGAATATGAAGAAAGGTAAAGCACCTGGATTTTTAGAAGATGAAGAGGGAATTCTTTGGTTTGGAAAGAGAATTCTAGTACCCGAGGAAAGGAGAATAAAAGATTTGATTCTAAAGGAAGCTCATGAAGCAGGATACTCTATTCATCCCAGAAGCACAAAAATGTACCAGGATCTCAAGGAAAGTTACTGGTGGTCCAGTATGAAAAGAGAAATCGCAGAGTACGTAGCTTTGTGTGATGTATGTCAGAGAGTTAAAGCAGAGCATCAAAGACCTGCTGAACTTTTGCAGCCTTTGCGGATACCTGAATGGAAATGGGAGGAAATCGGAATAGATTTTATAACTGGATTGCCAAGCACCAAGTCAGGTTATGATTCAATATGGGTTATAGTGGATCGCTTAACAAAAGTTGCACATTTTATACCAGTAAAGACTACTTATTCAGGAGATAGATTGGCAGAGCTTTATATGTCAAGAATTGTGTGTTTACATGGAGTTTCAAAGAAGATTATATCGGATAGAGGATCTCAATTTACCTCAAGGTTCTGGCGGAAGCTTCATGAGGTTCTGGGTACTAATTTAAACTTCAGTACTGCTTATCATCCTCAAACAGATGGTGAGACAGAGAGAGTAAATCAAATATTAGAAGATATGTTGAGAGCATGTGCATTAGCTAATAAAGCCAGTTGGGACCAAAGTTTGCCATACGCAGAATTCTCCTACAATAACAGTTATCAATCTAGTCTGCAGATGTCCCCATTTGAAGCTCTATATGGCAGAAAGTGCAGGACACCTTTATATTGGTCAGAGACAGGAGAAAGTAAAGTATTTGGACCTGATGTTTTGATGTTAGCCGAAGAGCAAGTTCACCTAATCCGAGATAGGTTGAAAACGGCACAGACCAGACAAAAGAGTTATGCAGATAATCGCCACAGAATGTTAGAGTTTGCGCTAGGGGATCATGTGTATTTGAAAGTGTCACCTCTAAAAGGGATGCGTTGTTTCAGAGTTAGTGGTAAGCTTGCTCCGAGATATATTGGACCCTTTCCAGTTTTAGCCAGAAGAGGAGAAGTTTCCTATCAGTTGAAGCTTCCTTCCCAGCTATCAGATGTGCATGATGTTTTCCATGTGTCACAGTTGAAAAAGTGCCTAAGGGTGCCAGAAGAGCTTATGCCTTTAGAGGAGGTGGATTTGAAAGAAGATTTAACATACTCAGAATTTCCCGTCAAGATTTTGGAAAAAGCAGAGCGCTGCACAAGAAACAAGACTATCAAATTTTGCAAAGTGCAATGGAGCAACCATTCAGAGTCGGAAGCAACCTGAGAGCGTGAAGAGGATCTCAGGGCAGAGTTTCCTAGTCTTTTTCTCAGTCCTTCTGAATCTCGGGGTCGAGATTCTTTCTAAGGGGGTAGGTTTGTAACATCCCAAAAATTCGCTTCTTTAAAATTTAATTTAAATTAATTATTTAAAAAAAATTTGGATCTTCTTTGGATTATTTTTGTAGTACTGGAGAAAAATATGAAGTCCAGATTCCAATTCTGATTCTAAAATTCAAATTCCAATTCCCACCAAGAATTCCAAAATTTGAATTTAAATTTTAAAAATTCAAATTCAAATCTTTAAAAATCCAAATATCCAGAAAAATATCTATTTTATTTGCTTAGGTCCAATATATTATTTTTTTCTTCTTTGCATTTCTTTTTTTTCTTTTTCAAAAAAAAATATCACGGATGGTCACCCATCCAAGTGCTGCCATAAGCCCAGCACACTTAACCCCAATTTCCCAACCGATAGCAACCATCATTTCCATCTTTCTTTCTTGTTTATTATTCTCCGTCCCTTGGCTTTATTCTTTTCTCATTCGCCTCCTGTTCATCTTCCACCTCCAACGGTTGCTGCTTCTCTCTCTCCTAGTTTTCTTTCCAGAGCATTCAAAGAGCCGTGGATCCTACTAGAAACCAAAACCACTCCAACTAAAATTTATAGCCTGCAGGAAGGGATGTCCTCATTAACATCAAGCAATCAAATACCCGTTTTCTTAGCCATTGATTCATGCGTTTTTCAGTTCTAAGCTTTTGAACTTCAAAACCGACATTTCCTTGATTGAGCCGTTTTAATCCGTTTCCTCTCCCTCAATGCCTATAAGTACGACCTTCGTGATCTCCTAGCACGGCGCCACTATTTCCAAACCTCCAACACGCCATCGACACCGCGAGTTATCTTCCAGAGCATCACCATTTTTTTTCTTTCTTGCGCTGTTTTGTGCCGTCAGCCGCCGCAGAAGGTCATCGGCCATCGCGCCACCATTGGTCAGCTATCTCTGGTGAGCCGCCAACCCATCTTGCCTTAGCCAGTCTTCCTGGTTTCCTTTTTCCTTTTCTTATTCTCGCCGGCGAGTCCTCACGGCAAAACATCAGTTTTGTGCACTGTAGCAACTCTGCAAACCGTGGAACACAAAGTTTGTTCTTGTCAATTTTTTTTGTGACAAACTTCCAAATGCTCGTTCTCTCTCATTCGAACTCCGAATCCAGTGAAATAAATTTCTAAATTCATATAAAATCATAACCTTTCTCCAGATATATATTTTATATTTTTGTGATTTTATTTATATTTATTCTTTTTCTTGTGTTAATCGTTTCGCGTGTAGAACCCGACGTTGCCGAAGATTTCTCCGATCCGCAGCAAGAGAGATCATTTAACGTGCAAGAAGGCAAGTCTCCTTGACCATTTTGCTCCTAAATTTTGTAAATGATTTTATGAATATTTTAAATCTAATTGCATGGATATGTTATATAAATCGATAATTTTAATTGTAGAAAATTTAGATAAATACCCAAACTTGTTATACCCTCCTTTGGAATTGTTTACCATGTACCTTTGTCAACATAGGATACCCTTAGGCTCATAGATGAGTTAGTATTACTTTTTGTTGAATTTAGAATACTAGCAAATGCTTAGTCTAGTTGTTCTTTTAAATGATTTGTATGGGAAAAATATATGGTTGAATAATTTGAATTTTGAATGTTTGTTAAATTAGTGGCAATAGAGGTTGTCACTGTTATTTCAAAATAAAAGGAAAGATATAAAATAAAATTTGACCAGGGTGGATGGAAGGTTTGGCTGGTGCGGAATTTGCACAAGAACTTGGATTGTGAATGTTCCACCCTAGTCATTTAAGGACCGACTCTTGTGTTTGTCCAAACTGAGCAATTTCGTACAACCACAAGTTAAAATGGGTGCAACCTAGTTAATTAACCTACAATAGTTTAGTTTATATGTCACCATTGGAAAATGAGTACCAAGGATTTACTGGTTATTCAAAGTGAGGGACAGGGATTTACTGTACTCACATGGCGCAAGAGGGGGCTTCTGACTGTGGTGGATTTAACACTTCAGCGGTGAAACCTCAGCGGGTGGTATATAACTAGACTAGAGTAGGGGAAAAGCTTTGTGATATTTTATCTGGGTCTCATGCCAAAGGAAGCGTGCTGACTATTAAGATAATTTATCTCTTGTGGGTAAAGCTGTACAAACTCTGCAGAGTAATAAACTATTCGAGTAGCCGTGCCCACGGTCAAGCGTGGGCAAGGAATGCATTAACGTGGTAGACCTTTGATTTTGACTTTAAAAATAAAATATTTTGGAAAACTTGGGAGTGGATGTAACTCTCAGAATTTTGGTCTGGTGGATAGAACCAGTTTAGGTGGTTGTAACCATCATTTTAAATCTTGGCGGATATAGCCTATGTTATTAGTGTAGGTGGATGAAACCTTCACTAAATTGCTTATCTAATTTCAATTATTGAAAATAAGTTATTTAACAAGTTGCTTATAAGATAAGTATGTAAATTTGAAATAAAATGTTGATTTCTACAAAAAGAACCATATAACCTTCCTTTGTTAAACCCTGCATATAATGCATTTTTTCCGAGACTTGTGGAGTACATTTTTGTACTCACCTGTTGCTTTACAAATCAAATAGCAAAAGAATATGAGGCTCAAGAGGAGGATTACCGCTACTTCGAGGAAGCCGGTGACGAAGGTTTTGCCGAGGACTAAGCTTCGTTTCCCCAGTCAATTGCCTGTGGCAGATTGTTGGGCCGTCTTTTTGAGATATTTTGCTTTCGCTGTTATCTTTACTTTTGTGTAAGAGGTTCTGTGAACTATGGTTGTAAGGCCTTGGGCCAAGAAGTGTGAACTTCAGTTATTATTACAATAAAGCGTGTTTGGCAACGTATCATTTTCTGGTTAACTGTGTGTACTAGCGTTGATCTGGGACTAGTACTGTATTACACAGGGGATCTAGGAGTTTCTACTCCGGGGTCTCACATGCATCAAGACACAACCCAAACCTTTGCGAGAGGCATCGCAATAAATCTCAAAATCTTTATTTATATCAGGCAACACGAGCACTAGGGTTGTGGTCAAACTCTCCTTAAGTTTCTTAAAACTTTTCTCGCACTCTGGCGTCCAAGTGAATTTCTTTTCCTTCTTGAGCAACTGCGTGAGAGGTCTGGTTACACTGGAAAATCCTTCAGTGAAGCAACGATAATATCCTGCCATACCCAGAAAACTCCTGATCTGAGTCACTGAAGTAAGCGATTGCCAATCCAAAACATCACTCACTTTTCCTGGGTCAACTGCGACTCCTTCCGCTGTCAACACATGCCCTAGGAAGGCGACTTTCTTCATCCAAAACTCACATTTGTTGAACTTAGCATACAACTGATTATCCCTCAGTTTCTGCAATGCCAATCTCAGGTGTTCCTCATGCTCTCTCTCATCCTTGGAGTAAATCAAAATGTCGTCAATGAACACAACGACAAACTTATCCAAATATTCTATGAACACATTATTCATCAGATACATGAAATAAGCTGGGGCATTGGTCAAACCAAATGACATCACGGTGAACTCGTATAAACCATAACGAGTCGAGAAGACTGTCTTTGGTATATCCTCCTTTCGGATCCTCATCTGATGATAACCTGACCTCAAATCAATCTTGGAGAACACTCCGGCTCCCTTAAGCTGATCAAACAAGTCATCAATCCTGGGCAAAGGGTACTTGTTTTTGATAGTGACCTCATTAAGCGCTCTGTAGTCCACACACATGCGCTGACTACCATCCTTCTTCTTGACGAATAACACTGGCGCTCCCCAGGGATGAACTCGGTCTGATGTAACCCTTATCCAAAAGCTCCTGAATTTGCTTCTTCAACTCTGCTAAATCATTGGCTGGCATCCGATAGGGTCTCTTGAAAATCAGAGCGGTACCTGGTACAAGCTCAATCAGAAACTCAACCTCTCTCTCTGGCGGCATACCTGGGAGGTCATCCGGAAACACATCGGGGTACTCCCTGACAACTGGTACATCCTCCAACTGGATCACCTTGCTCTGGCAAACCATGACTGACTCTGGCTGACACTCGCTGGCTGCAAACTGTACCTTGATCCCATCTGGATTGGTCAAGGTCACTGCTATGCTCCCACAATCTAACACTACCTACTGCTTCTGAAGCTAGTCCATCCCCAAGATTACATCTAGGGACTGGATATCCAACAAGATCAGGTCGGACCTAAACTCAACTCCCTGAATGGTTATCCTAACTCCTGGACAACCTAGGTTGGATCTCAACTCGAAACCGGGGGATTAGATTAAAAGAACAGATCCAAGAGCAACAGTTTTCAATTGTTGCTTTAAAGCAAAACTCCGAGAAACAAACGAATGTGAAGCTCTAGAATCAAACAAAACTGTAGCAGGAACTGAATGGACTAGAAATGTACCGATCACAACATCTGGTGCTGCCTGGGCATCCTTTGCGGTGACGTGGTTCACCTGACCTCTCACCACTGGCGTCCTGCTAACCTATCCTGATGCCGGGGGTGCTCCTCGTCCTGCTCCTGGGGTAGGAGTACGACCGGGTGTGGCTCCCAAGTCGAAGGGAACTGGCGTTGGGGCCTACCTCTGGGGGCACTTGCTAGCATAGTGTCCCACCTCATGACACTTGAAGCAAGTGACAGACGCTGCTGAATTATTGCTCTTCTGCTGCTGCTGACCACTGGAACCACCAGGACGCTGTCCTGACAGAAACTGACGTGGCGTCTGAGCTGGGGTCCTGAAAGCTGACGACTGCTGCTGCTGCTGTGGCACTTGTGCACGCTGGTAGGAACCAAAGCGAGGCCTCTGGGACTGGTGCGACTGTGACCCCTGCTGGATCATCCTCCTCTTCCAAGACTCCTCGAGCTCGCGGCGACTCTCCTCAATTAGAATGGCCTTGTCCACCAACTGCTGGAAACTGGCATAGTCGTTGCCTACGACCTGCACCTTCAAAGCTGGGTTCAAGCCCTTCTTGAACCTCTTCTGGTGAGCTGTATCTGTGGCTACGTCCTCTGGCGCGTAGCGAGCTAACTGAGTGAATTTATTGAGGTATTCACTCACTGACAGGTTCCTCTGCTGAAATTCCCGGAACTCATCCTTCTTCATCTTGACCACTCCATCCAAGACGTGGGCGTTATAGAAGGCTTTGGCGAACTCCTTTCAAGTGATGTTGTCCTGGTTCTCATGGGCGGCACAGTAGTTCTCCCACCACTCTGCTGCTAGTCCCTCAAGCTGGTGTGCTGCATACAACACCTTCTCCCTGTCGGTGCACTGAGCCAAGTTAAGTTTCTTCTCAACTGAACGGATCCAATCATCAGCCTCCAAAGGCTCGGACGAACTGGAGAAAACAAGCGGTCTCGTCCTCATGAACTCTACATAGTTGGAATATTGACAAGGTGCGGGTGGAGGTACTAGCTCCTGGTGCTGTCGCTGTATCATAGCCTGCATACTCTGCATCATAGTCTGCATCATCTGAGTCTGGGCCACCAAAAATTGACTGAGGGTGGGGTCCAAAGTAGGTGGCACTGGCTGTGCAGCACTGCTCTCTGGATCCTGGTTCGCCTGGCTGCGGCCTGAGGAAGTCCTGGTATCAACCATCTTTCTCTGAAAAAGGAAACAACTGCTGACTAACCAAAGGCAAAAGACGAGGGGGGAAAAGCATAGATAAGAGGTAAATACGTTTAAGGGGGTTTTGCTAATGGAAACCTAAACTAAAACAAACACTAAGCCAAAAAGACTAACAACAAAACTGAGCAAAAATAAACTCCATTAAAAGATTGACATGATCGCAATATAATACTTTTAAGGCAATATTTGCAGCTCACATCACATATAACTGCAAATAAAATCCAACGTGTCTACTCGCACTATCTACTCTGAAGGCTCCCACTCGGGTCCTGACAAATAGGGTACACTGCTATCGCCCTCTGAATCGCTGTAGACAACCCATGAGTTGCGGACCGGCTGCGACTGCTCTCTGACTGGAACTGGAACTGGATGGAATTGCCAGTGATATGCTCGACGATCACCGGTGATACGACGTCTCTGCTCTGGACTCAGCGGTGTAGGCGACGGTAGAGGTACTGGCGACTGCGGTCGGGGCTCCTCCCTGACCGGCTCTGGTAGTCTAGGGGTAACTCCGTACTGCTCCTTGAACTTCCGGACAAGTCTGGCCATGTTGATCTTGTATAGCTTGCAAAGGCGACAGATAGCTTTGTGCGCAACTCCTTGTGCTGACATCTCTCCACTGGCATCGGCATTCTTGAAGCTGTGATGTAGAACTAGCTTGCCGACTCGGGTGGTGAAGTAAAGCCTACTGATGCTTCCAATGCATTGACCTTTATGATTTTCATCCTTGGTGAGGTAGACGGGCAGTCTCTTCAATCCGAGGCTCCGCAACAGAACACGTAGAGGTGATCTCTATCCTCCTGTCAGGCTGTAAGAAGCTTGGGACATCTAATGCATTCATAAAGGAAACATCAGTTTATAGCTTTATGAAAACAAATTTTGCAAGAATGGGGCGAGAGACAAGAATCCTTAAGAATGAGATAAGAAGATAGAGATATTACTAAATATCAAATTTGGTTGGTTTGATTTAGAAAATAAATTTTTGGGCTAACGAAAATTCTAGCTAGGGCTTCGTCCTACAGTCGATATGGCTCTGATACCATCTCTGTCGAGACCCGAATATGCAAATTTGGACTCTCTGTGTAATCTGCACTAGTCCAGGATCACGCTAGTGCACACAGTCAAATATAGATGTAATCACAGTCATACACACGATAATAATAAAGGAAAACTCGAATATCGATAAAATCTCAAAGGTACGACCTTATGGCCAAGCTTACAATATCTCTAGCCGGAAGGGCTTAACAAAATAGCAGTGAAAAATCAAGATAAAGTGTAGCAGCCAATCGACAAGCCCACAGGTTATCGAGTGGAGAACGAAGCCTAATCCGTGAAGTCGTCGTAGTACTCTCCTTCTGGAACCTCCTGCTGATAATACTCCTCACCCTCAACTGAGCAACATAGGCGTAAAACCGTGAGTACATTGGTACTCAGCAAGTCGTTTGTAACAAATGACTGCAATATAATATGCAAGGCTTACCAAAGGAAGGCTGAAAGGTTAATTTGCATAAAAGACATTTCATGGCAAATATGCATAAATAGATTGAAAGCAAAGTTTAATTGAAAACAATAAGAATAAATAATCAAAGGGATAAACATGAACCACTTATGAACACCTATTCACAAGCTAAACCAATGGTGAACTACCTATCCACCTCCAACATAAACCACCAAGCTATAAATGAAAACACTACCCCTCGTGTGAAATCACCGAGCATTGTCCATGACCGAGGACGCGGCTATTCGAATAGTTTTACACTCTGCAGAGGTTGCACAACTGTACCCACACGATGTGATTAGCCTCGATCTCAGGAAATCACAACAAATCCTTTACAATGCTCTACCTCAACCCAATCCTGCCTGCTAAGGTTTCGCATCACACCCCTCTTGCGCCACATGGAAATCAGCAACCATGTCCATTACAATGGCAGAATTGAATTGATATATTACAAATTAATCAGCTAGGTCTATCCCATACTAGACATGTGGTTTGCACGATTAAGCTTAGATCAATGGCGCACAAAGTTAAGTCCTTAGCATTACCCGGGTGAGGCTACCACATCCCCCGAAGTGCACCTGCACTTCCCCCTTTACTGCACGATCACTCGTCCGAGTGCAAAACCAAGTTTATAAACCCAGCCAATGACACACCAATGTCATAGCACAAATTTTTAATTAACGTGGCACCAACCACAGTTCCATATGCCATTAAGTCAAATTAATAAATTACAAGTGATGATGAAACCAGTCGTAAATAAAGCAGGACTAAGCATCTAATCGTAACAACCCATGTGACAAATAATCTATCATCACTAGTATGTTTCCCAACCTAAGGTGACAAAGGTATCATTGTTTTCCAAATTATCAAGGAGGGATAACCAGCATAGGACAATAACTACCAGTTGCAAAGTTTGAATAAAAGTAGCTATGCAATATAACGTAAAA
The DNA here is from genome assembly GCA_036346265.1 of Melocanna baccifera. NCBI lineage: Eukaryota > Viridiplantae > Streptophyta > Magnoliopsida > Poales > Poaceae > Melocanna > Melocanna baccifera. Next base: position 27,688,475 of record CM070686.1, on the reverse strand, counting down.
CAAAATAATTAAATAATAAATTGAAAATTTTGGTTCAACATGATCAAAGGACACGACTTACCTTGGTTATGCTCAATGAGGTACTCCTGATCTTCGGGCGTAGAACCTGCTCCTCCGGAATCCGAATCAAACGAGAGAAAAACGACCAGAACAAAGAAAACACATAAAATGATAAGCAAATGAACTTCAAAATTCACAAAACTAGAACCAACAGCTAGAGCTCGATTTTAGATGAATTTAGAAAAAAGAACGGGGTCAATCGGAGCTAGGACGGAGGAGAACGGGCTCCCAGAAAATTTAATCTAAAGAAAATCGGGAAAATCAGAAAAGTTACTGTGCTGTGAACCCGGCGCACGGAATACCGAGTCCACCATGAGCCCAGTCCACGAAACAGTACGCGCGGGGTGGCGGCGCTGACGCGGCGAGGCTCGGCTGACGTGGCAGCTGCTGATGCTGCCACGTGGCTAGGGCGGATGTGGCATGCTGACGTGGCTACCACGTGGCTCGGGGAGGCATGTCTTCGCTGACGTGGCACTGATGTGGCGGACACGTGTCATGCCACGTGGCCCTAGGGCTGACGTGGCGTGCCACGTGGGTAGGGCTGACGTGGGCGACTCGGGCGCGGGCGGCGGCGGCTCGATCCGACGGCTACGGGCGCGGCATGTGGCGCGATTTGAGCCGAAGGCTCAGATCTGGGCAGACGGTGGAGATGGGGCGGCGCGGAGGCGGGACGGTGATCGATCGGCGACGCGTGGCGGGCGCGTCGCACTAGGGCTGACGTGGGCGGCTCAAGCGCGGGCGGCGGCGGCTCGATCCGACGGCTGCGGGCGTGCCACGCGGCGCGATCTGAGCCGAAGGCTCAGATCTGGACGAACGGTGGGGATGGGGCGGCGCGGAGGTGGGACGGTGACCGATCGGCGACGTGTGGCGGACGCGGGCGCGGGGCGAGGCGGGGGCGCATCGGCGGGATCCAACGAAGGAGGAGGGGACGGACGACGGGGATGCGGGGGCGTGGAGGCGGGAAGGCGGCGATGGGCGACGTGGTGTCCGACGCAGGAACCGAGGCGGGTGCGGGCGTCGCCGAGGCGGCTGGAGGCGACTTCGAGCGATGGGGCTCGGCCCGGCGGCGCTAGGCGGCGGTGGCGTCGAGGCGGCCGCTCGGCGGCGAGGCGACCGGCGGAGCGGGGGACGCGCAGGAGCGCACGGCGACGGCGAGGCGGCCCGGGAACGGCGGCGCGAGCGCGAGGAAGCGGAGCAAGGGTTCGGCGGCGGCGAAGAACAGACACGCGAACCAAGGCGGCCAACGGGTTAAATGCACGCGAACCGAGGGAGTTTGATCCGGAGATGGTCGCGGGCGCGAAACGGTTTGGTTTGGATGGCTCGGATGCAGCCACGGGGTGCGATCTGATGGCATCGAGCGGATAGGGATGGGGCGCTGCTGGTGCCGCCGCGTGGCACATCCGACGGCGTGGGGCGGCACGCGGTTAGGGTTAGGGTTTGCGACACGGGCGCGGGCGCGGCGGGAGCGGATGCGGGAACGGGTGGGAAAGAGGGGTACGGCGGCAGCGCAGGCGTGGCTGGATGAGTGACGCGTGGAGGGAGGAGGGATCGGGCGGCGGGGAGAATTTTCCTTTTCTTTTTCTTTTCCAGAAAATCAAATAAAATACTAGGAGCTCTAGAAAATAGCAAATAAATCCCAAAAATTCACCAAAAATCCCAGAAAATTCCTTGAGACCTGAAGAATCCAAATAAAATATTTCCAAATTATGTTAATGTTTATTTTAATCATATTAAAACATTTAAAATTCAAAAAATTCATTTGAAGCTTGAATTAATTCAAAAAATTCCAGAAAATCTATTTTTAGATTCCTGGCTTTAAAAATAGCAGAAAAACAGGATGTTACATATTCATGACATAATAATGTTAAGCAAGAATATATTGAAGCTAGTGAACTACGTACGAGTACTTACGCATTCTGAAATTGAGCAAACTAACATTATCTTTTTAAACCTAGCTAGCTAGCTAGATCTAAATTAAACAAAAACTTAGCTGTCATCTCTGGCCTTTCATTACAAAAACATGCATGCACATAAGTTATTAAAAGTAATTGAGTACTAACCTCTGATCAGATCACTAAGAAGACGACGATAGGTTTTCAACCCGAACTCCCTAAAGCCGGCCGCCTTGCTCCACCGATGCGGCGCAATGAAGACAGATCTGTTTCGACATCAAGCAAGTACACCCAATAATTAATAGTGCATAAATTATCATAGACGGTTCCAACCACAAACAATCTGTGAAACCAAATATGACAGACGGTTTGTGTTAATAACCGTTTGAGACTTATCGCAGACGGTTATTAATACTAACCGTCTGTGATAATTAATATCAGAGACGGTTTACTATATGAACCATCTGTAATGGCTCAATTATCACAGATGGTTCGTATTAAGAATCGTCTGTGAAAGATCATAGACGGTTATCAACACGAACCGTCTGTGAAAATATCACAACCGGTTGATAGTATGAACCGTCTGTGATAGTTTAAGCACAGACGGTTCATACAGAACCGTCTGTGATGTACCCGTTCAGTATAGCCCGTTTTGTAGTAGTTTAGGTCTGGTACCTAGTACTAGCTCAATGGCGAGCTCAATCTGTCTATCTGACGGCCTTCCTGGCAATTCCTCTGGAAACACATCTGGGTATTCACAGACTACTAGCACTTGACTTCCTTCACTCATCATTACATTGTGCACACTTCCTTTTACACCTTCAATCAGCTTTGAGTCTGTTTTCACTGTGATTTGCTGACCTTCTGGACTAGTCAGGGTTACTGTCTTACTCTCATAGTCTGCTTTGGCTTTATTTTTAGTCAGCCAATTCATTCCTAGGATGACATCTAGTCCTTTCATTTCTAACGCTAGCTAGTTAACTTTAAACTTTACTCCTTCAATCTCTAGACTTAAATCACTACACCCAAAGCAGGATTCCATCCTACTCCTGGGTGTTTGCACCGCATAATATTTTTGCAGAGAAGTAAATGGTAGTTGATTTCTGGTAGCAAAATCTATGGAAATGAATGAATGTGTTGCACCATGACCAAATAAAATTAATGCCGGCTTGGAGTTGACTAGGAACGTACCAACGATGACATCGGTCGCTTTGGCTGCATCTTTGGCCGTAATATGGTTCACCCTTCCTTGAAAGGGTGGTCTTGGTGCACCTTTGCCTCGGCCTGCTTGATTTCCTGTAGATGATCCAGCTGGTGCTCCTATAGTGATTTCTATTGGTATGTATTGCTTTTGCGTAGGGGGACGCTGTAGGTAGCCTGTCTGTGGGGTGGTGTTGGTGTTGACGACTGGCTTGATATCTCTTTGAGTTCTGGTCTGAAGTTTTGCCACTTTAGAAGGCAATCCTCTCTTGGGGCACTGATCTTTAAAATGACCAATCTGGTCGCAGTGGAAGCATGCGTTGGCTCTCTGGGGGCATTGTCGGTGGTAGTGATTCCCCGAACAGATATTGCATTTGACTGCCACTGGTTGAGGGGTACTTTGTTGATGTGACATCGTCTGTTGTGGTCTTGATACCAGTACAAACCATCGGCTGGACTGTCCTTGATTCTGCGGTGCCATCTGGACTCGTCCTCTCTGGGCAGTAGAGGATGACGATGGTCTTAAAATAGCTTTTCTCTTTCGGGAGTCCTCCATCTCATTGCAGGCCTGCTCTGAAGAGAGTAAGCTATTCACCATTTTCGATAAATCTTTAAATACCATTGCCTAAATATGGTATTTCAATGACTTCTATAGCCCTGCTCGGAACCGTGACATCTTCTTAGCTTCGGTTTTTACCTCATCTGGGGTGTACCGAGCCAGGTGATTAAACTGGTGTAGGTACTTCATTATATTATTACTGCCCTGCTTCAATGCCATAAATTCTTGTTGTTTGGCTTCCATTACTCTAGTGGGAATATGAACCTTGCGGAAGGATTCCTCAAATTTTGCCCAAGTAATCTCTCTGTTCTCATTCATCGTCTGATAGTTGATCCACCATGTAGCGGCTTGCCCTTGAAGCTGATGTGACGCATATAAAACCTTTTCTTTGTCGTCGCATTGCACAGTTGAAAGTATCTAGGCCCTTACGATTAGGGTTTTGGTAATTAATGACGAATTATGAATATGGGACTAATGTGTGTGCTAAGATTGCATAGATAAAGTCTCATGTGTGCAAGGTAAAGAACAAGCTGCAAGGATTATTGACGCCAAGAATCCGAAGATGAGGTACATAAGTTTTTGGGTCTATTTTAATTTTCACCGGTCTTAGGAGTAAAGGTGGAAGACCGGATTATAGGTTAGATGCCGTACTATTAAGAAGGATTTGTGAAAATAGCTTGATAGCATGTTTTGGTGCACATTGGATCAATCTAGGATCATGCATGTAGTTGAAAATCAACTCTAAAGTTAAATGTGCTCTCCCAGTAAAAACGGTAGTACCGCATAAGCAGCGGAACTACCGGCCTGCGGTAGTTCTAGCATGTACATAGTGGAATTACCGCAGTGCGGTAGTTTCGAATTTACAGCGGTACATTTTTTCCAGAGAACACCCTTCGGGGGACTTAGTCTCAAATAAGATCGGTAGTTCCGGTTTTTCAATGACGGAACTACCGCAAGGCGGTAGTACCGCATGACTTACGGAACTACCGGTTTTCGGTATGCTTTTTCCAGATAGCACCCCGAAGAGGAATCAAACTAGCCAGAAATCGGAAGTACCGGATTTAACACGGCGGAACAACCGTAGTGCGGTAGTACCGCATGTCCAGCAGAACTACCGCAGAGCGGTTGTACCGTACTTATAACGGCGGTAGTACCGCGCCGAATTTCAAACGGCTAGTACTGACCGTCTGACATAGCCGTTACGGAGTGCTACAGTAAATGCGGTAGTTTCGCACTTTGCACGGCGGTAGTTCTGATTTCCCTGATTTTTCAGCATTAATTTTTAACAACGGCTAGTTTTGGTTGGTGAGGGTATAAATACCCCCCCCACCTGCACTTGGGCGGGTTGCTGAAGTTTCATTGAACTCATTTGAGCCCTTGAGCATTCACTCCACCCTCATTTCTCTCTTAAGCATTCATTTTGAGTTAGTGGAGCATTTTTGAGTGCATTCATTTCTAGTTTGATCCAATTGCACTCAAGCGTCATCAAGTGAATTCATTGGTCCATTCTCTTGGTGTTTGCCGGCACCTAGACGGTGGGAAGGTCGATTGCCGGTGACTTCTTCAAAGAAGATTGTGAAGAAGCCCGTGCCGAATTGTGAGTGGTTGGAGCTCACCATCTCCAGAGCGGAGGAAGAGCTACCAATAGTGATCGAGGTGTTTCGGCTTAATTCGTGGAGCCGGTCCGATTAGTTCGAGCTAACCTCAACGTGGATTAGTGGAAACCGGCAAGTTTCCGATACCACGGTAAAAATGTTGAGTGTCACATTGTGTTTGTTTCTTATCTATTATAGTAATTGCTCATGCTCTCTATTGCTTACTGACAATTGCTTAGAATTGCTAGTATTGTGTAGGATTGTTGTTCACTCAATTTATTGCTTAGTGATCATCTAGTCATTAATTATTTAATTTAGCTAAGAATTTTAAAACCTCCTATTCACCCCCCTCTAGTCGGTTATCCTAAGGATGGCTAGTGAGGGAATAGCAATTGGCAAGGCACCTCTATTTGATGGTTCAAATTATGCTTATTGGAAGATTAGGATGTCCATTTACTTAAAGGCCATGAGTCCTAATATTTGGAAAATTGTAAATGAGGGCTACGTCATACCGCTTGATCCGTTGCACTTAACGGAACAAGATGGGCATAACACTCATTTAGATGCCCAAGCCATGAATGCTCTCTTTGGCACTTTAAATGCGGATGAGTTCAATAGGGTGAGCCATGTAGAAACCACTCATGCTATTTGGACAACCCTTGTGGAAATTCATGAAGGGACATCCACGGTTAAAGAGGTAAAATTGCATCGGCTTAGGATAAAATATGAGACATTCATAATGTTGCCCTATGAGGATATCAATGAGATGTACTCACGGCTTAACAACATTTTGAATGAGCTCAAAGGTCTTGATACTAACCTTTCCGATCTTAACATTGTGAGAAAGATGCTCAGGGCCTTGCCGGGGAAGTATGAGGTGTTAGTGACGCTCTACCTCAACTCGTCAGAGTTGGCAAGAATGATGCCAACACAACTTTTGGGTAATCTAATTACCAACGAGTTGTACGAAAAGGACAAGGAGGAACTCTTGGAACAATCATCCTCCAAGGGCAAAAAGATTACCGGTTTCAAGGCCAAAACGGTATCAAGTGAAGAATCCGAGGATGAAGAATACAACTATGAGGAGAAAATGGCTCTCATTGTGAGAAGGATGAAGAGGTTCATGAGAAAGTATCCACACCGAAGTGGAGGACAAGGATCAAGCAAGAAGGATCGATCCTTTGACTACAAGAAGCGCTATAGCAATATTCGTTGTTATGAGTGCAATGAGAAAGGGCATATCGCTTCCCAATGCCCCACCAAGAAGGATGACAAGGAGAAGTCATCAAAGAAGAAGAGCTACCACGGCAAAAAGAAGCTATTCAAGAAGCTTCACAAGGATGGCAAGAACGAAGCCCACATTGGTGAGTGAGACTCCGAGGCGGAATACTCTGACTTCGATTCAAGCGAGGATGAGTCTTCCAAAAAGAAGGGACTCGTCGGCATAGCTATCAAGGAGGCACCATCACTATTCTCCACTCCTACATGCCTCATGGCCAAGGGAGAAAAGGTAAAAATTTACGATGATGATGATGAGCCTTCATATGATGAATTGATGGACATGCTAATTGTTTTGAATGAATTTCTTAGAAAAGAGAAGGCAAAATTCAAAGAGCTCAAAAGAGAGCATGTCTCTCTTAAGGAGTCTCATGAGGAGCTAATTGAATCTCATGCCTTGCTTCTCCAAGAAACATCAAGCAAATCTACATCTAGCATTGGAGTTACTTGTGATATTTTGGATGATATACCTAGAATAGAAAATGCTAGAATTAATACTTCTACTTCATGTGATGATTTAAATGCTATGTCTTGTAGTTCAAGTATTAATAATTTTGTTAATTTATGTGATGAAGAACTTGTTGTTGAAAATTGCAAATTAAAAGATCAAGTTAATCAATTGAACAAAAGTTTAGAAAGATGCTACAAGGGTAAGGCCACCCTTGACAAATTATTGAGTGAGCAAAGATACTCATTTAATAAAGAGTGACTTGGGTATGTGCCCAAGAAAGGTAAGCAACCCTCAAAACCGGTCACAAGGTTTGTGAGGCCAATTGGTAAGCAAAATCAAGAAACAAAAACTGCATCTACTCATTTATTTGACTCTTGCTATTTGCTTAAGAAGTCTAGCAATGGTAAAATTACTGCAAAATTTGTGGGCACTTCAATATTGGGTACCAAAAAGAATGTCATTTGGGTGCCCAAAGCCTTGGTTACTAACCTCTGAGGACCCAAACAAATTTGGGTACCTAAAAGAAATTGATTTTCTTTTGTAGGTGAACTATAAGACCGGTGGTCGACATTGGGTGCTTGATAGCGGATGCACTCAACACATGACTGGAGACCGGAAGATGTTCACCATATTTGAAAATGGGAGCAATGAAAAGATCACCTTCGGCGATAATAGCAAAGGAAATGTATTAGGATTGGGTAAAATTGCTATCTCCAATGACCTTTCCATTTCTAATGTCTCTTTGGTAGAAACATTAAATTTTAACATATTATCTATTGCTCAATTATGTGATCTAGGCGTAATTTGCTCATTCTCAAAAGTTGATGTATCAATTTCAAAAGAAAAGGATAATGAAATTGTTTTCAAAGGTTTTCGTTTTGGAAATCTCTATTTAGTAGATTTTAATTCAAAAGATTCCGGATTGAAAACATGTCTATTAGCTAAAACCTCTTTGGGTTGGTTATAGCATAGAAGGTTGGGTCATGTGGGCATAATTCAACTCAAAAAGCTTTTTTAAAAATGATTTAGTTGTTGGCTTGAAGGATGTGAAGTTTGAGAAAAACAAGCTTTGTAGCACTTATCAAACCGGTAAACATGTGGCTAATTCTCATCCTTCCAAAAGTATCATGTCAACATCTAGACCATTAGAGCTTTTACATATGGATTTATTTGGGCCAACAACCTACAAGAGCTTAGGGGCAATAGCTACTGTTTAGTCATTGTGGATGATTATTCCCGATATACATGGGTCTTCTTCCTAAATGACAAAAGTTGTGTCCCTGAGATTTTTAAAAGCTTTGAAAAAAGGGTCCAAAATGAATTTAATTTTAAAATAAAGAAAATTAGGAGCGACAATGGTTCCGAGTTCAAGAATGCAAAAATTGAGGATTTTTGTGAAGAACTTGGAATAATACACGAGTTTTCTGCCACTTACACTCCGGAGCAAAATAGAGTTGTAGAGAGGAAAAATCATACATTAATTGAAATGGCTAGGACAATGCTTGATGAGTATGATACTTCCGATATCTTTTGGGCGGAAGTTATCAATACCGCTTGTGATGCCATAAATCGCTTTTATTTACATCGTCTCACGAAAAAGACTTTTTATGAACTAATCATGGGAAGAAGACCGAATATTTCTTACTTTAGAGTGTTTGGATGCAAATGCTTTATTCTAAGAAAAGGAGTTTGGCTCTCTAAATTTTATAGTCGGTGTGATGAAGGTTTTCTTTTAGGTTATTCTTCAAATAGCAAAGCATATAGAGTGTTCAATAAAAATTCCGGTATAATCGAAGAATCATGTGATGTACAATTTGATGAGACTAATGGCTCTCAAGAAGAGCAAGAAAATTTGGATGATATAGGTGATGAAGGGTTAAGAAAAGCTATGAAAAACATGCAAATTGGGAGCATCAAGCCAAAATAGGACTCAAGTGATTCACCTTCATCAACTCAAGTTCAACCTCCCACTTCATCCACACAAAGCACCATTCAAGCTCAAGATGAAGATAAGGAAGAACAACGTCAACTATTGAGAGTTCACAATGCTTTGTCAAAAGATCATCCAATAGATCAAATATTGGGTGACGTAAGTAAGGGTGTTCAAACTCGTTCTAGATTAGTTTCCTTTTGTGAACATTACTCGTTTGTCTCCTCTCTTGAGCCCAAGATTGTAGATGATGCATTAGATGACCCCGACTGGGTAAATGCCATGCATGAGGAGCTAAACAATTTCGCAAGAAAAGATGTGTGGAATTTGGTGGAAAGACCCAAGGAGCACAACGTGATCGGGACAAAATGGGTTTTCCAAAATAAACAAGATGAAAATGGAATTGTGGTAAGAAACAAAGCAAGGTTAGTTGCTTAAGGTTATACTCAAGTTGAGGGATTAGATTATGATGAAACTTTTACTCCCATAGCTAGACTTGAGTCAATTAGAATCTTACTTGCTTTTGCATCATGCTTCGATATTAAACTTTATCAAATAGATGTTAAAAGTGTGTTTCTAAATGGAAAAATAACCAAACTTGTATTTGTTGAGCAACCTCCCGGATTTGAGGATCCTAAGAATCAAAATCATGTTTATAAACTCTCAAAGGCGCTATATGGACTTAAACAAGCCCCTAGGGCCCCCTAGGGCATGGTATGAGCGTCTTCGATATTTTCTAATCTCCAAAGGATTCAAAATCGGGAAAGTTGATACAACATTGTTTACAAAAATTATTGACAATGAATTCTTCGTATGTCAAATTTATGTTGATAATATCATTTTTGGTTCTACTAACCAAGACTTTTGTAAAGAATTCGGTGATATGATGTCTAGGAAATTTGAGATGTCAATGATAAGTGAATTAAGTTATTTGCTTGGACTTCAAATCAAACAACTCAAAAATGGGACTTTCATTAGTCAAACCAAGTATGTAAGAGATCTACTCAAGAAGTTTGGTATAGAGGATGCAAAGCCCATCAAGACTCCCATGGCAACCAACGGGCATTTGGATTTAAATGAAGGAGGTAAGTCGGTAGATTTAAAGCTTTATAGATCCATGATAGGTAGTTTGCTTTATCATACCACATCTAGGTCCGACATTATATTTAGTGTGTGCATGTGTGCAAGGTTTCAAGCATCACCAAAAGAGTGCCATTTAGTGGCCGTAAAGATAATTCTAAGATATTTAAAACATTCCTCTAGTATAAGTTTGTGGTTCCAAGGTGCTAAATTTGATTTAATTGGATATTCGGATTCTGACTATGCGGGTTGTAAAGTGGATAGAAAGAGCACATCGGGAAGTTGTCAATTGCTAGGAAGATCCGTAGTATCTTGGTCCTTAAAGAAGCAAAATTCCGTAGCACTTTCAACCGCCGAAGCCGAATACATCTCCGCCGGAAGTTGTTGTGCACAATTATTGTGAATGAGACAAACATTAATGGATTATGGAATTAAATTTGATAAGACGCCTCTTTTATGTGACAATGAAAGTGCCGTGAAAATATCCAATAACCCCGTCCAACAGTCAAGAACCAAGCATATAGATATTAGACATCATTTCTTGAGAGATCATATTAGTAAAGGGGATATTGAAATTAGCCACATAAGAACCAAAGACCAATTAGTGGATATTTTCACCAAGCCATTAGATGGAAGCCATTTTTGCAAGTTGAGAAATGAATTAAATATCTTATACTTCTCAAATGTTGCTTGAGTGTCATTGAGGCCTTCTAAATATTTTTTGTGGTGTTTTTCAAATGATTTCTTTTAAAATCTTGTATATTCGTAAAAACTATTTTGTTAGTCTTCAAATAGGTTCTTCATTGCATAATGATCCTGAATGATTTTTCTTTGAGTGCAAAACTATGGATCATTTGCAAAGAATCTCAATTTCAACCTCTCTCTCTGCAAGTCCTAGAAATATCGGTACTACCGCTGTTGACACTGCGGTACTACCGTAGAGCGGTAATACCACAGGGGTCAGCGGTACTACCGCACCCCGGTACTACCGCACATTACACTACGGTACTACCGATTTTCCTGAAACTTCAGCAAATTGTTCTTTCTTCAATTTCAATCTAAGTTTCAAACTTCCTGTCATACCTTTGACTTTCAATTTATCCTCTTTTTCAAGATGGCTCCCAAGACTAGAAATGCTTTCAAGAAAGTCCGAGAAGCTGCAAGAAAAATCTATGGCAGTAGCGGGAGTCCAGGCCAAGGATCTTCTCGTCAAGCGCCTGCTCCTGTTTCACCTCCTGCTAAGTCAGAGCATGAGGAACTGCCTGAACAGACTGGAGGAAACAGCAATAATGGAACTCCAAATGGTTCCGATACTGAGTCTAACCGATATATGAACTCCTCTTCTGAAAGTCAAGTGCCAGAAGCAGCAGAAAAAGAGCAAGAGGATGATGAGGATGGGCCCCCACTTGACAGTGAACGGAGAGATATTCGCGGCATGTCTGCCGACGAATATGCCATCCTCAGGCACCGTCGACAATATGTTCTCCCCAAGAACACTCCAAATTCACTATTTCATACTCAGTTTTAGGAGCAAGTGTATGAGGAAATATATCGGTCCAACAAGTTTGCAAATCACAAATATGCAGATTGGGATCATATTAATGGACTGGATATGTTTGCAGGCTCTTGGCACATGTTTCAGGGCGCAGGCATCCATCACTTGGTAACCCTGAGGTTGGATTACAATGAGGAAGTAATCCGCCAATTTTATGCTACCTTGTGGATTTCTCTAAACTTTGAGCATCTTGAATGGATAACTGGAGAACAGTATGTAAGCGCCAACAGAGCAGATTTTGAAGCAGCTTTAAACACCTTCTCCAGTGCTTATGAAAAGGTGTTTGAACAGCCTGCAATTCCTCTTCATCAGTGCACAAAGTTCTATGATAGGAATCAAAGATTTGTGCCTGGCAGGCTTCACGCTTTGCTGCCCATACCCAGTCTAATCAACAGGATCATCAATCACTCCATTCTTCCTAAAAGTGGCAATTTTGATGCCATCAGGGGACATGCTTGGAATCTGATTCAGTACATCATGACTGGCACAAAATTTGATGTGATTGATTTAATTACAAGAGAGATAGAGGCTTCGAAAAATGATAGGCAAAGGAGAATCAATTATGCACCCTACATTATGAAGTTGATTATTCATCAGACTAGCCCTTTCAGAGGTGGCAAAGGAGGTGTGCATAAGGTCTACAAACAAAGAGAGAAGACCCCAATCTCTTTGCCTCCACACCCTAGTACGCATCCAGGAGCTTCCTCCTCCTCTCAGCAGCAGGGGGAGCAAGGAGATGATGTGATAATGGCTCAACTTTACGCTGCGGTCATGGATCTAAGTGGTAGTATGACTACCATGACAGATAACATGGCCACCATGAGCGGACATGTCACCTCTCACTGAGTAGTTCTCCTCTCTATCTGGCAGCATCTCCACCCTCGGCGACCGTCTGACAGCTATTGAGACCGCCGTAGTTCCTCAATACTACGTGCGCCGCACCCATCGTCGCCCGGATCCTTCTTCTCAAGCCCAAGACCAACCTCCTCAGGAATAAACTTTTTGGTACTTCATGCCAAAGGGGGAGAAGAAGAAGGAGGAGGAAGAAAGGAAGAAAAGAAGAAGAAGGAAGAAGGAATTTTGAGCTTTATCTTTTATGTAAAAGACTATATGGTGTAATAACACTATGGATGTTTACTTTCTAAGTTAGATAAACATGTCTTTTATGTTATTGCCTCATGAAATTTCAAGTATTGTTATTTGCATATCTTAATCTCTTGAAATTCATAATTGCCCCAAATACAATCATTGTTCATATGTGAAAAATTTAATCTTCTCTTTTATGCACAAATTTAGGGGGAGTATGTCAAATTGACTTTAAAAAAGATATTGAATCACTTCTACACCGTGAAATAAAATGAAAGATTCAATTCTTTTCTCAAAAGTCACAAATTAGAGTATGCAACTTGTTCTTATGCAAGGAGTATATTCAAACTCTCCATTTCTTACATTTTAAAAGGTGTTGTCATCAATTACCAAAAAGGGGGAGATTGAAAGTATCTAGGCCCTTACGATTAGGGTTTTGGTAATTAATGACGAATTATGAACATGGGACTAATGTGTGTGCTAAGATTGCATAGATAAAGTCTCATGTGTGCAAGGTAAAGAACAAGCTGCAAGGATTATTGACGCCAAGAATCCGAAGATGAGGTACATAAGTTTTTGGGTCTATTTTAATTTTCACCGGTCTTAGGAGTAAAGGTGGAAGACCGGATTATAGGTTAGATGCTGTACTATTAAGAAGGATTTGTGAAAATAGCTTGATAGGATATTTTGGTGCACATTGGATCAATCTAGGATCATGCATGCATTTAAAAATCAACTCTAAAGTTAACTGTGCTATCTCAGTAAAAATGGTAGTACCGCATAATCAGCGGAACTACTGGCCTGCGGTAGTTCCGGCATGTACACAGCGGAACTATCGCAGTCCGGTAGTTTCGAATTTACAGCGGTACGTTTTTTCCAAAGAGCACCCTTCGGGGGACTTAGTTTCAAATAAGATCGGTAGTTCCGGTTTTTCAATGGCGGAACTACCGCAAGGCGGTAGTACCGCATGACTTACGGAACTACCGGTTTCCGGTATGATTTTTCCAGAGAGCACCCCGAAGAGGAATCAAACTAGCCAGAAATCGGAAGTACCGGATTTAACATGGCGGAACAACCGCAATGCGGTCGTACCGCATGTCCAGCGGAACTACCGCAGAGTGGTAGTACCGCACTTGTAACAGCGGTAGTACTGACCGTCTGACATAGCTGTTACGGAGTGCTACAGTAAATGCGGTAATTCCGCACTTTGCACGGTGGTAGTTCCGATTTCGCTGATTTTTCAGCATTAATTTTCAACAACGGCTAGTTTTGGTTGGTGAGGGTATAAATACTCCCCACCTGCACTTGGGCAGGTTGCTGAAGTTTCATTGAACTCATTTGAGCCCTTGAGCATTAACTCCACCCTCATTTCTCTCTTGAGCATTCATTTCGAGTTGGTGGAGCATTTTTGAGTGCACTCAGTTCTAGTTTGATCCAATTGCACTCAAGCATCGTCAAGTGAATTCATTGGTCCATTCTCTTGGTGTTTGCCGGCACCTAGACGGCGGGAAGGTCGATTGCCAGTGACTTCTTCAAAGAAGATTGTGAAGAGGCCCGTGCCGAATTGTGAGTGGTTGGAGCTCACCATCTCCGGAGCGGAGGAAGAGCTACCAATAGTGATCGAGGTGTTTCGGCTTAATTCGTGGAGCTGGTCCGATTAGTTCGGGCTAATCTCAACGTGGATTAGTGGAAACCGGCAAATTTCCGATACCACGGTAAAAACATTGAGTGTCACATTGTGTTTGTTTCTTGTCTATTATAGTAATTGCTCATGCTCTGTATTGCTTACTAACAATTGCTTAGAATTGCTAGTATTGTGTAGGATTGTTGTTCACTCAATTTATTACTTAGTGATCATCTAGTCATTAATTATTTAATTTAGCTCAGAATTTTAAAACCTCCTATTCACCCCCTCTAGTCGGTTATCCTTGATCCTACAACAGTCTTCAACTTCCTCTCTATACCTTGATCCAATCATCAGCAGCCATTGGATCTGGGACGTAGAAAAGGTGGGTGGCCATGTCTTCTGGAAATCTATCCATCTGGATGTAATTGGACCACCTTCTCTATGCCCAGTTGCTACTGGAATGCCGCCTGCCATGGCGGTTCTGGTAGCAATTCGCTCCAATAGTCTTGAGTGTTGTTCCATAAGCCTCGCTTGATTCTATTCCGTTTGGAAACGGTTCTGTTCCATCATTGCTAAAATATTGTCTAGTACAGTTGAATTATCTGTTGGGGCATTCCCTTCCGCTTACTGATTTCCTTGGCTCAATCTGGGATCTGCTATCTGAATTCTGCCAAACGAAACTTTGGAGTTAGCTTTGCAGCGGGTTTTTAATAAACATTAGACAGGTGAGTAAGAGCGGTGAATTTGGGTTGAGTCTAGAGTGAATAAGGTAAGGGTTAGGGTGAATAAGGGAAAGAAGAAACTTTGAAAGTGGCGAGATATAGATAACATAATCAAATAAATTAAGAGGTAATTAAACATAGATTTTATTTAACATAAGCTGAAGTTCCACCGCTTAGGGTTTCCATTACAACTTATATTACAAAGAAAAGTACCACTAAACACCAAGTACCACTACTCTAGCGTACGTTACTACTAACACTACTACTACTGCTGCTACTGTTGTTGCTCCACTACTCTGCTGCTCACCAGCTGTCACTTGGCGAATTGCTCTCCGTGTAATGGACCAGCTCCTCAGGGTCCTCCTCATCATCGTTGACTGGTGATGGTGGCGGTGGGGCCCTGGAGGTAGATGGCCTGAACCTGCTCCGGTACTCTGGTGCCGTCATCCTCCGACGTCGTGGGGGCGGGGACGTAGGGACATCTGGGGACTCCCCACAGTCGGACATCTCCCCTTCCTTCACCATGAGGAAGCGCTGGAGGTCCTGCCTGAGCTGATGCACCTCCCGCTGAGATGCGTAGAGCTGGTGGTGCAGATCTCAGTTCTCATCCAGGGTCCGAGAGTATAGCACCTCCTGGTAGGCGATGTGCCGAGATGCCACTCCTAGGCGCGGGTCGTCAAACTCTGACAACTCCGGTGTGGCGTAGTACATTCCCTCCTCTGAAAACTGCGGAATCAGGACGAAGGGCGACTGGTCAAACTCTTCATCATAGTAATGACGAAGGTGAAGTACCACTCGCCTAGCGGCATCCTGGATGGCGTCATCCCTCTCGATCCTGCTCCCGAAGAATCTCTGTCGACGGTCTGGACATAGAGGTAGTGGCTCCAGTATGACCGATGTCCTCCACTCAAACCTCTCATCATCAATAAATGTCTGACTGAGTGGAAGATGAGCTTGCGCCTCTTGTTAGCTCCTAGGTACTGTTGCATCGCCCAAAGCTCTGACAGCCAACCCGACAAGTTCTCTGGCTTGGAGTGTACACAGCGCACCATCTGCTTAACAATGAAATTTTTGAAGTTAGACGAGATCAGATATAAATAATTTGCAAAAGCAAAACTTAAGATGAAAGGAAACTAAGACAGGTAAGGTAGCACAAGAGGGGAGAAAGACATCACTATTACTTATATTTTATGTAAATTCTTTTTAAATTTTGGAATTAGATTTTTGCTATAAAACAACGCTCCTAATCAGTCCTAGGTCTTAGCCTACAATCAAGCAAGTGTGCTCTGATACCACTTCTGTAACGCCCCCGTTTTCGGGAGCACCGAAAAATCCGCAACTGCCCTAGGATCTATACAGTTGCGGCGTACCATACAAAAAAGTACATCACATCCATACATGCTTACACAATTAAGAACCAAAGCATATTACACATACGACACATTGGTCGAGTTTAGCGTAGCGGGGCGGCAAACCCAAATAATGTACATTACAAAAGAAGTCCCACAGTCATGCCTGAGCGCGGTTAAAACCTACGACCACTAATCCTCGGCGCCAACGGGCTCTTTCAGATCCTCTTCATAAACTTGATCTTCACCTTGCCCAGCATTCTCTGAATTGTTGATTTAGCAAGTTAGCAAGTTACAATGGTAAACTTCAATTTACTAAATGCATGAAATTTCAAAGGGAGGGAGTATACTGGTTTTATTAATTTATGTGGATGTAGTTTTATTTGTAAACTATTTAAAATAATAAACTCCATTATACTAATTAAGGAAAAGGGGTCTCAAAATATTAATTCTTTAATTAAACAGTTTAAACCATCGGAAAACTACTTATGCCTTGCTACTGGAATCACCCATCAAACACAACTCCATTAACCGGAAGCACGGCGTATTCAAATACAATTTAGTTCACTCTGCAGAGTTGCTCAGCTTTACCCACAAGAATTCTCAATTACCAATATCAAGCTATATACACACTCCAGTTAGTGTGCGACTGAATTCAGAACACAAAATCTTTCGCTGCTCAAATTACTGTATAGACCCTACTCGATAGGTTGCAATCTTTACTGAATTGGGTATCCATGGGCCAATACGGAACACGACCGCCCAAATTCGTAAAGTCCTATCGTTGTGTATACGATGCCTACACACCCGTACCACCTCTCCAAACTCCTGTAGGGGTTCAATTAAAGTGAGCAGTTACCGGACCAGGATTGACAGTTCAATACTTGTGGTTGAGCGGTTTCTATGTTCTGAACTCAGCATAAGGGTCTAGTCCTTATATTTGCTCCTGAGACTACCAACCACAACTGGTAACCGATACATATTGTATCGACACCCGTCTGCTACACCCTCCACCATAGGGTAAGGTCGTGGACTCATCCACTACAGGGCACTCCACAATTTTCGCCTTACCCTAGAATAGTTTTAAATTATTTTTAACCGGTGAACTATCAAGTTTACTCGATAGCTCGTCATTTTATGTGATAAAATGCGAGGTTTATTTATACAGTAATTAAATATTACTAAGTTTGTCGAGGTGAATGTGGCCTCAAATTTAACAGGGCATTTATACAGTGGTAGGTCATAACTAAAATTTATAACACGTCATTCTAAATATTTTATTTTAACTAGATAATTTGAGCAATTAATCGTAATGCAAATAGTTTAAATAAATAAATAACAAGGAATGGGTAGGTTCAATATGTTCAAAAACTTGTAACTTGCCTTGCGGGTCGATAACCTCGACAATCTCGTAGCACGCAGAAGTCTGCTCAGAACCTTGAACCGTCGTCTGGAAATCTTTGTGCACTAACGCAAAAACAAGCACATAAAATAACATCAATTTCTGAGCTTGCTCCTAAACAAGCTAGAAAGAAAATAAAATAAGTTAAACAACCTATGAAAAGAATTAAAAGAAAATAAAAGGAAATAAATGAAATAAATTTTCAAATGGCTACGGTTAGATTTTTGGGAGTGGAGTTGGAGGAAATGGGCATTGGAAATGAAATCGGGGCTTTGAAACAAATGAAATGAGAGATTTTGTGATTTTTTTTGGCTTTCGAAGCATACTTTGGCCAACATGGTGAGTTGATTATCTCATATAGGTAATGCTTTCGTGAAATTGAGCTGGGCTTCAAACTTGGGGTGTTATGGTGGAGCTCTGGCTGAGAGGAATCGGATTCTAATAGGGTGAGGAGGGACATCGGCTCGAAGACCTACCGGGACCAGGGGACGGAGGCTGGGTTAGAGAAGGAGGGAGCTCAATCAGCTGCTGGAGGAGGAAGAGGGGAGTGGTGCGAGGTCACCTGCAAACACAATCGGGCTTTAATAGCTGGATGAAACGGAGGGAGCTTGCGAGGTGGTGCGGAGCCGTTGGTGCTCGACGGGAGGGGGCGAGGGAGGGATTAAGAAGGATTAGGGAAAAGCAAACACCATCAATAGCAAATCAACTTCATTTGGAATTTGGAGTTGTTTCAAACAAGAACCCAAGCTCACACCATCCCTCCTTCAAATCACATCCAAAAACACAAACCAAGCCATGCACGTTACATCAATGTATTCCTCATCATCCGAGCATTCTATTTCTACCATTAGTTCATGCATCCATGATCATTTGAGCAAGTTGGCGATGTTAGAGATTACTTTATTTTCTTGAGAATGACAAATTGGTTTTGACTAGAGATGAGTTACCACCTAACAATATAAGTCGGTATGCCTCTCGTTGCCCCTTGAAGCTTCTAGCAATACATGAGTTGGTTGTGTATCTGATAACATTTGTACTAATGATGTTTGAAGCTAAGACAAGTTGACTGAACACTCTAGTAGAAACAAGAATTCCTGACTTGTTCTCCTGCAGCCAATTGAGGTTTCTAGCACATGCAAGACTAGTGCTGTCTGGATTGCTCCTGAAGCCAAAAATCAGTGCACGTAATGTTTGAGGGATAACATGCAACTACTAGTGTCTT
The DNA here is from genome assembly GCA_036346265.1 of Melocanna baccifera. Taxonomy (NCBI): domain Eukaryota; kingdom Viridiplantae; phylum Streptophyta; class Magnoliopsida; order Poales; family Poaceae; genus Melocanna; species Melocanna baccifera. Next base: position 27,669,467 of record CM070686.1, on the reverse strand, counting down.
CTTCTGTAATCTTGATGCCTAGCTGTCTATGCCAACTACATTAGTTGTAAAAGCTAATTTGCTTTCTAGCTTCTGTTGCAGTAGGTACTGAATAGATAATGTAACTAAGTCGGTTCACATGAGTTGGTTTTGATACCTATAAAAAGTTTGTAACCCCCATTGTAGAATGTACAAGTTGCAATACCACATATAAGCCATAGTTTCATGTGTATGGCTTCCAGTTAGCTTCCAATGAATAAATAGTTTAAAGTATCCATTTCTTCTTCTGTCTCATTCTTACTTCTTTTTGTGAGTATTCCAAATCCCCACGTTAGAGTCGGGCGTAGGAAAGTAGTGTGTTCATGTTGTTTTTCGGGGACGAGATTATGGCTTTGAGTTCGGGCGACGGGATGGCACAGTTAATGGTTCCTGTATTCTCAGGAGAGAATTATGATATGTGCAACATCAAGATGTGGACACTGCTACTTTCACAAGGGTTGTGGGATATTGTGTAAAACGGCTACAAGAAGTATGCCGCTGAAGATGTTCTTACACTGTAGCAGAAGAAAATTTTGGCAGAGAACCATATGGCGAACGCTATGGCCTTGTTTCTGATTCAACAGGTGTAGTGGAAAATTGTTTCCACGGATTATCGGTGCCAAGTCCTCAAAAGAAGCTTGGGATAAGTTAAAGGAGAAGTTTTAAGGTTCCACAAAAGTTTTAGCCGTAAAGCTATAAACTTTGTGAAGGTAGTTTCAAAATCTACAGATGAAGGAGTCTGAGAAGATAAAGGATTACTTCTCGAGAGTCATCGAGGTGGTGAACCTGATGCGCACCTACAGTGAGGAAATTACTGATCAAAAAATTGTCGAGAAAATTTTGATTAGTTTACCAGAAAAGTTCTAATATATTGTTGCTGCAATTGAGGAGTTGAAGAATTTGGCGACTCTTACAGTGCAACAATTGATGCGTTCGTTGGAATCTCATGAAGAATGGAAGCTACAATGTACAAGGAACTCAGTTGAAAGCGCCTTCTGGTCAAAGCTGAGTTTCAAACCCCAAAATTCAAGAAATAGTGAAAATTATCAAAGAAGAAGTGATCTAAGAAAAGACGTGCAAAAAAAGCCAGCCGAAGATAAAAGAGAAAAAGGTATGGCTAGTTCTACATTTTGGTGTGATATTTGCAAAAAGTCTAGTCACACTATAGATAGGTGTTGAAAAAAGATGGCTTGCAATAAATGTAAAAGGCAAAGTCATATTGCCAAATATTGTAGAACCTGATATAACAATAGGGCAAATTTCTGGGAAGAAGAAGATAATTCAGAAGGGGTAGTTTATTCTTGTCAAATTTCCCAAGATGAAAAAGAAGATACTTGGATTGTGGACAGTGGTTGTACAAACCATATGTCTTCTAATCTGGATATATTTCAAGATGATGACTCATCATATTAGGCAAAGATTTGCATAGGAAATGGTTCTTTAGCCCAATCTAAAGAAAGTGTTGTATAGCTATGCAAATAAAAATGGTCAACAATTTATTCGAGATGTTTTATTGGTACCTGATTTAAATAAGAATTTGCTGAGTATTGGGCAACTACTAGAATATAGATACGCTGTTCATGTTGAAGATTTCTCTTGCAAGATATTGGATTGCAAGAATGGGAATTGGCTTATAGCAAAGGTGGATATGGAGAAAAATAGGAACTTTTCATTGAAAATGAGTTATCTCACTCAATCTGAGTTCTGGTATAAGAGATTTGGCACAAGGTATGGCACAAGGTTTACCATTCATTAATTTGAAATCTGATCCATGTGAAGGTTGTATTTTTAGCAAACAAATTCAGGCATCTTTTCCACATGGAGGAACTTGGCGAGCACATGCACCTTTGGTGTTAGTGCACAGTGATATTGTCAAAAATACCAACTATGTCAAAAGGAAAGAATTGGTATTTTATCACTTTTATTGATGATTATACAAGGATGACATGGGTTTATTTTCTAAAAGAATGATCAGAAGCACTAGAAGTATTTAAGAAATTCAAGGCTATGGTGGAAAATCAAAGCAATCGAAAAATTGAAGTACTTTGCAGTGATCAACGTGGCGAGTATATCTCAAAAGAATTTGAGAAATATTGTGATGATATTGGTATTTGAAGGCAGTTGACAGTAGCCTATAATCCCCAGCAAAATGGTGTTGCTGAAAGAAAAAATCGCACAATTGATGATATGGCAAATTCTATGTTAAAAGAGAAAGGTATGCCTAATTCTTTTTGGGCAAAAGCTGTAAGTACATTAGTTTATATTCTGAATAGAAGTCCAATGAAAGCAGTTTTAAATTGTACTCCATTTGAAGCATGGTATGGTTAGAACTAGTAATTAGTCATATGAAAATATTTGGTTCTGTTTATTATGCCCAATTACCAGCTCAAAGGTGAGTCAAATTTGATGATAAGAGTATTCGTTGTATATTTGTCGGGTATGCTGATGGCATTGAAGGATATCAGCTTTATCACTTGGAAAAGAAGAAAATCATAATCAGTAGAGGTGTGATCTTTGGTGAGAAGGCTTCCTGGAATTGGGAAGCAGCTAAGGTTCAAAAGAATCAGTTGACACCGACAATAGTTATCTCACTAGGCCAACCACAAGTTTCAGTTGAGCAATAGGAGCAAGGTGATGCTCCAAGTTAAGATGAATCAAGTTCGTGTTCTAGCTCAAGTCCAAGTGCTAGTAAGCAGATGACTACGCTAAAATCAGCTCCATGACGAGTAAGGAGTCTGGCAGAAATATATGAGTCATGTGGTTTCTCCGTTATTGAACCACAAAGCTTCGAAGAAGTAGAAAAGGACCATAATTGGGTAAAAGCAATGGAAGATGAGATTCATATGATTAAGAAGAACAACACTTAGGAGATAGTTGATCGACCCAAGAATCGAGAAGTTATTGGAGTCAAATGGATTTATAAGTCAAAGTTAAACTCAGATGGCTCAATTCCAAAATATAAAGCAAGACCTGTGGCAAAAGGCTTTAAGCAAAAGCCTAGCATTGACTACTATGAGACATATGCTTTAGTTGCAAGGCTAAAGACAATACGAATAGTTATAGCTCTAGCAGCTCAAAAAAGGTGGAAATTATATCAACTTGATGTTAAATCGGCATTTCTAAATGACTTATCTTGAAGAAGAAATTTATGTCAAGTTGCCAGAAGGATTTTCAGTTGAAGGGGGAGAAAACAAAGTGTTGGCATTATATGGCATCAAGCAAGCACCAAGAGTGTGGTACAGTCAAATTGACAAGTACTTCGTATAGAAAGAATTTGAGAAAAGCAAGAGCAATCCTACCTTATATGTCAAGAAAAAAGGTACAAATATACTAGTTGTCTCGTTATATGTCGATGACTTGATATATGCAAGTAATTGTGAGAAGATGATGCAAGAATTCAAAAAGGATACGATGGAGACGTATGAAATGAGTTATCTCGGCTTGCTACATTATTTTCTAGGTATAGAAATATGCCAAAATGATAATGGCATTTTTGTATCTCAGAAAAAGTACACAGAAAGTATTTTAAAGAAATTCAAGATGCATGACTACAAATTAGTTGCAACCCCCTTGATGCCAAATGAGAAACAAAAGGTAGAAGAAGGAGCAAATAAATCAAATCCAATAGTTTATAGAAGTTTAGTCAGAAGCTTGTTGTGTTTGATGATGACACGACCAGATATTATGTTTGCTGCTAGTTTTTATCAAGGTACATGAGTAGCCCAGGTCAATTAAATTTTTCCACTGCAAAAAGAGTTCTACGATATATCAAAGGAATATCAGAATATGGCATTTTGTATAAACCAGTAGAAGATCCAAAACTAATCGAATACACTAATAGTGATTGGGCAGAATGTCTTGTTGACATGAAAAGTACATCAGGATATGCTTTCTCACTCTGTTCAAGTATCTGCTCTTGGTCAACAAAGAAACAGAATATAGTAGCTTTGTCTTTAGCTGAAGCGAAGTATGTGGCAGCAGCCCGAGCTGTCTCACAAGCAGTCTGGTTGAAAAGAATAATTGAAGATATCGGCGAAAGACAACATGAGCCAACTACAGTTTATCGTGATAGTAAATCAGCAATTGTGATAAGTGAAAATCCAGTCAGTCATGATAGAACCAAGCATATTGCAATCAAATATCACTACATTCGAGAAGCAGTTGAGCATCGAGAAGTTACACTAGAATTTTGTCGTACAGACCAACAAATGACAGACATGTTTACAAAGGCTTTGGCCAGTGAAAAATTTATCCATAATAGAGAATTAATTGGTGTCTCAAGAAAATAAATAGAAGGAACAGTTTGTTAGAGATTACTTTATTTTCTTGAGAATGACAAATTGGTTTTGACTAGAGATGAGTTACCACCATGAACTAACAATATAAGTCGGTATGCCTCCCGTTGCCCCTTGAAGCTTCCAGCAATACATGAGATAGTTGTATAGCTGATAATGTTTGTACTAATGATGTTTGAAGCTAAGACAAGTTGACTAAGGGGGTGATCGAAATAGCGATGGCTTTTGGCTTTTGCTGAAAAAACACTGTAGCTGGCTGAAAAACACTGTAGCTGAGTTGGCTTATTGGGTATAATTAAATCTAAAAAAATATAAAAATAAAAGTGGCACACTAATTTAGAGCGGACGATGCAAAGGAATACGGGAAAAAAATAAAACTAAAAAAAACCAAAAAACACAAAAAAATTTGAATAAAAACAAATTTGCTACAGTACCACAACATGCCGCTACAGGGAATTAAACGTCGATCGCAGCGACTGAAAGCCATTCTGATCGGCCCCTAAAGACTAGTAAAACAAGAATTGTCGACTTGTTCTCCTGCAGCAAATTGAGGTTTCTAGCACATGCAAGGCTAGTGTTGTCTGGATTGCTCCTGAAGCCAAAAATTAGTGCATGTAATGTTTGAGGGATAACATGCAACTACTAGTGTCTTCTTCTGTAATCTTCTTGCTGCCTAGCTGTCTATGCCAATAAATTAGTTGTAAAAGCTAATTTGCTTTCTAGCTTCTGTTGCAGTAGGTGCTCAATAAATAATTTGTAACTAAGTCGGTTCACATGAGCCAGTTTTGATGCCTATAAAATATTTGTAACCCCCATTGTAGAATGTACAAGTTGTAATACCACATATAAGTCATAGCTTCATGTGGATGGCTTCTAGTTAGCTTCCAATAAATAAATAGTTTGAAGTTTGAGTATCCATTTCTTCTCATGTCCCATTCTTCTTTTTGTGAGTATTCCAAATCCCCAACAAGCAAAAGGGGAGAAGGAGGTCGTTGGGGCATGCTGTGGCTCGGTGGCACGTGCGCCAAGCAGTGAGGGCGGCAGTGAGCACTGGAGTAGCCAGTAGTCGTAGCATGGCACGGCTCAACCGAGCTATGCCTCGGAGAGCTAGGACCAGCTGTAGCTCATTTTGGCAAGGCGACGGCACGGCAATAGCCCAGCAGCGGTGTCGTGGAAGGAGCTCGTGAGCGGTGTGCCGAACTAGCGATCACACGGCGAGGAGCCGGATGGAGGGAGGTGAGCCGGAGGCAGACAGAGCTAGCCGAGCTAGAGGCAACCGATGGTGGAGGCCAGTGCGACTGAAGGAGCACACGAGCCGAGCTAGAGGCAGCCAGCGGAGGATACAACATGGCCAGAGGAGGCGCAGGTGGTGGCTGAGGTCGGTGGGGGCACAGGCGACAGCTGGCCGGAAAAAATGGAGGACCAAGTTGGTGCTGCAGCAGTTGGCATGAAGAAGAAAGAAGAAGTGGGAGAAAGGGGAATGGAGAAGAAAAGAGATGACGAGGAAAAGGAAGAGAGCAGAAGCTGTCGCCAGGAGAACAGATGAAGAGAAAAGGAAGGAGGCTGTCGGCAGTGAAGAAATGGAGAGAGAAAGGAAGAAAGAGTTGGGAAGAAGACAGGTAGCAGCAGGGCAAGCTATCGGTGGGAAAAAGAAATTGGAGAGAAAGAGAACAGTATGGCGTCGGGTGGTAAAGAAAAAGAGGAGAGAGGAAAGAGAAAGGAGAAAAGGAAAAGGAAAGAAGAGGAAAGGAAGAAAAAAAGAAGAAAAGGTGGAGGCATGGATCTGGCGGCGACATCAGCAACTACGCATGACTGGCCAGGAGAGATGCAGATCTAGTGGTGACATCGGCAACTGCGCATAAGTGGCTGAGTAGATCGTGTTCGGTGGTAATTAGCATGCCTAGTGCAGTCAGTGAAATCTTAATATTAATTACATGATCATATTTATGGTATTTAGCTATGCATGTTACATTAACATCATTTATCATTACATTTTTTTAATGCATGTTTAGCGAAAAAATATGTTTGTTAGCCTAGAACTCGTATAAGTCTCCATTAGGTCTTAATGATGTGAGTGTAGGTGTGATTTAATGATGTTATGTCGGCGGATGTGAATAATTATATTATTGTAGCAAAATATGTTTTGCTGAACAATGGGTGTCTGATTAAATATTTTATTGGATTAATTGATTGGATAATATTATTTTGGAATTGTATGAAAATCGGAGGTGAACAACGGAGATTAAATTAATTGGAAGCTCTTCTCTTTAATTTGTCTTAGTAATTTTTGAATTTAAGATTTCTAATTGTGCGATTATGACATGGTTATGGTGGTACACATATGACTAGAATTTCTGTTACTAATTTGTTAGAGTGGATATATGTATGATCGACTGTTGTGATATTGAATGTTGGGTGTGCATTAAAATTTAGAAGGCTCATTAGCTGTTGGTTAGTCATATAAACCCACGATCGGTGGAAACTTAGTGTGTACAATTATGATTTACCAAGGTGAGACTAGTAGATCTAACTAGGTGGCATTGGTATAAATAGTCTAGTAGGGAATAATTGTTGGATTGAGTCATGGTCATATGCCCATAATTCGTGGATTATTTACGATTATTGGATAGATCAAACGGATGGTATACCGTGAGTCCGAGTATTATTTATTTGATTGACTTCCTTGTTTATATCTCGGTGGATGTTATTATGGGACTTAAACCAAAGATATGGGAATGAGATTGGAGAATGCTATGCATGTGCTTGGATTGAACATCAGTGAATCGATTAAATGAATTAAAATGAGGAGACTAGATATACAAGTTTGTGAGAGATGAGCAACATTAATTGATAACAGTGGAGTACCACATGCATGTCAAATTGGATTAAGTTGAAGGATTTCTCATAGAATCATTCTCTATTTGATAAAGATCATGAGTTATGAAGGAAAATAGAAGTTTAATTTTAGATATTTGAAACCTCGTTACCACAAAATATTGTTTTTCTTTTTTTGGATTTTTCCAGCCAAACTAAATTGTTTTGCTAATAACTTTTGCATACAAACTATGATTTGAGTGTTTTCTGTCTCTAAATTTTTTCTAAAATCTTTCTCTTTCATGATATGAAAAAATATTTAGATTTGGTTTATGTTTCAATTTATATGGCTCTTATTTGTGCTGGTTTGGCTTTTACCAATTAGATACTGATAAACCAGAAATGTGCGAGATCGATCCCGGGCAACTCTCTGAGCAATCACAACAAAGAAAGCACCCCCTTTGACCATATTGATTCTACTATTTCAATTATTGTATATTATTTACAAAATCTATTATATATGGATGTATGTTTCATTAAAATTGTTATATTGCGGGTAACAATAGTTGTATTCACTTGTATGTATTGAATCTCCATATAAATTTGATATCCTGACTATTGTAACCTTTAGGACATGATTTATATTGTAGCTAATGTTATTTTGGGTATATTACATTGAGTATATGGTTTAGATGCTTAACCACGCAATAGTTTTTACTAAGTTCAATCTTTCGGAAAAACTTGCTCATCGATATGGGTAAGTTTGAAATGTTGGACAATAGGGGGTACCTCTATTAGTTTTGTATAAAATAAAATAAAATAAAAAACATAGATTTAGGCATGGGTGGGTTATAATATGGACTGTAAAATGTGATAGGGTATATCTCATGTAAATAGGAGAAGATTCTCGCTTGGGTCAATTATAGACCGAACACTATTACCATACATCTAAGTCACACTATACAACCACAAGTGTTATATGGGCTCTGAGTTTAGCTAACTAAATTATCTAGGACTAGCCTTGTATTTTGGTAAACTGAAGTAGTGAGGGCATTCCAAGTAGGTTTGCTCGTAGGGGTTCCCTTCATCAAGGTGTTGGGATCAACACTTATTAATATAATGGTAAATGCCTCACCAAAGGGAGGGTATCCACTAAGGTGAGGGTTTTCATTCATCATGTTGTTGCAAGGTTAGGACTAGATGGTATAAAGGTTTTATCACATGCCTACGGAAGCGTGTAGTGGATAATAGTGTATTTGATTATCTCATGTGAGTAAAGTTGTACAACCTCTTGATAATGTTAAACACTATTTTAAATAGCATGCTCATGGTCATGAGCATGCTTAGATGTAGCTACAATGGGTATACTTTTTATTTTTATAAAACTTTTTTATTGGAAATGATGGGATGATACGTACGCGTCTTCCGTGTGCAATGCTCATAGGCAAGAATTGTTCGATGATCACAGCCAAGGAGTTCTATGAATGGATGTGATTTACTCATATTAAAGTCATATAAATGTTATTTCATTACATGTCAATGCTCTTTAAAATTACCATTGCAAATTACTACTTATCGTTATTGCAAATGGCTGAAAAATAATTTAACATAGAGTTTCATCCTTTGTTACACACACACAGACATATATGTGTGTGTGTGTGTGTGTGTGTGTATGGTAGCTCTATTCTGCGCCTACATGCACTGTGCGCTCCAAAAAGTTATTGTCGTGCATGAGTAAAGTTAGTGTCAAATTCATGTAGAGTTACTGCCAATTGTGTAATGTTACAACTGACAGTAACTCTACATGTATTTGAAAGTAACTTCACTTGCACACGACCGTAACTTTTCGGCATGTATTCTACATTTGCGCTCAGAATAGTAATTATATATATCTATATAATTTTATGATACACTACTAGTTTTGCTGAGTACATAGTGTACTCAACCTTACTTAAATTGTTGTTCATAGAATGAGAAAGAAACTATGCCCGATGACGCATACTTTGCACCGGTACTAGATGGTACAACGACGGGTCTTTCTAGGGTTTAATCTTTGTCAGTTGCTTGTGGGTTATGGATGGCATACCACTGGACACGTTTTGGTTTATTTCTGTTGTCTTCCACTGCACTCTATTGGTACATGTGTTACTCAGCCGACTGGCCTATTTGTTGTGAACTTGAAAAATATCACCTATGTGTAGCCTATTTTGTTGCAAGTTGTACGAATGTGATGTGTATGATGTGATTTCAATATTGTGGTTGTGTGTACTAGCCACTGATCATGGTACTAGTATGGTACACACACAAGGATTATAGGTATTAAATGCCCGGAGTCCCCACATCATTGGTATTAGAACCATACTAACAGTAGGTTAAGCCTTAGATAGAATGGCCGTTAGATTAAAGGTTTATTTTTTAAATACAACATATTTTAAATCATAAAAATAGTTGTGAAAAATATAATACACTGCTACAAACAGGCCTATCACAGACGGTTCGGAACCGTCATCACAGATGGTTTTTGAACCGTCTGTTTTTATGTGTCAGTGATCATAGGTGGTTATCACAGACGGCTCGGGAGCCGTCTGTGATAACTTACATTACAGACGATTTTTACAAACAACCGTATGTGATAGTCGACTTTCACAGACGGTTAAACAGAACAACCGTCTGTGATAGACACGATATCACAGATGGTTCCTGTTCCGAACCATCTGTGATACACACAATATCACAGACGGTTGTTGTGTTTAACCGTCTGTGAAAGTCGACTATCACAGACGGTTTTCAACAACGAACCGTCTATGATAGCAATTGCAACAGTAGTTTTATTTGCCGCTTTTTTGGCTAGCCTCAGGATATGCTAGCCATGCCCTCTGAAAGCAAGCAACAAGATTACAACATATATAGAATCACATACATTGCAGATTACACAGATCTGACAAATGAATCACATACAATATTGCAACTCAAAGTTACACAGATAAGTTAATTGCAACTCAGTGAATTACAAATATAACAAACGGCCAACAGATCACATACAAATATAGAATGAAAATCGTCACACTGTTCTGACTTACGTCTAATTATCACCATTGCCGGGGTAGAACTTTCCAGCCTTGTTTATACACTGTCCTAGTAAGAACCCGGAGAGTGTTGCACGAATTTCAACGAGTTGGTCAAGATCATATTTACTTACGTCGAAGTCCACCCGCTGTCGCTAGGAGCAATAAGTCATTAATTAGCATGTGTATATATATACATATATAATCAAAAAATAATAATTATTGCAAGAACATGACAAACCTCTGGATCATCGATCTTACTATCCATGATTTCCTTCATATGCGGCAAACGTAGAATCCACATACGTTGCCCTGTAGTTGCTGGCGACACTGCAAAAATTGCATTACGTACATAGGTATTGTCAATTCTAGAGGCATTATAACAAAGTGTGATATAGGATTGTTGTGTTGTAGCGGGTACCGGAAATCGCGTGTTGTGTCGCAGCGTGTCACTAGATTTATCGTGTCTTCCTCCGTGGGCAACATAAGCGGCAAACGACCTACGTGATTCAAAAAAGTTAGCCTCGGTTGTTGCAAATGAAGGAAATATTACAATAGAGTTATGTATGGAGGAAATGAGTTTACTTGTTAAGTACTTCTTGCACACAACTGAAGTCGTGGTTGCTCCTAAGTAGGGAATCAAGGTATATTAACTTGCTCCACTTTGGTATAATCACAATCAAAATCCAGTGTTGCCTAGTTATGTACACACCATAGTGATTAATCCTAAGTTCATGCTGCATGTAAAGTACAAATAAAACATGTGTGGCAACTAGTGAAGCACTTACCCTTGGTTGAAAGGAAACATGACGTACTCCTTATCGATGTGAGCATGCAATCCCCTCGTTATGTAATCTTGCACGAAGGATTTATTACCTTTGATAACTTGCTCGGAGACCAAGTGAGGGTCGAGGAAACCCACCGGTTGTCGCGATCGCCGGACTTGTTGGATCATGCATCTATACATAAGGAAAGAGTAATGACATTTATCGGTATAACGTGAATGTAGAACTTCATTGTACAGTACACTTACAGTGTCCAGCAACGTAGAAGCGAGGCGTCGAGTTCGTCGAGATTGAATAGTAAAAATAAGTCTTCGAATGTCACGACGACGTAGCCTGTGTCGTGGAGGAAATGCTGCTCCATATATTTCACAGTGAATGCACTCTGTCGGATTGGCTTCATGTTGGACTTCTCCATGTACCAGGTATGCAATGTATTGCAAATCATGCCAAGCCTAGGTAATTGTGACTCAGGGACCAACGACACTCCTAGAGTGAACTTCCATGGCACGGAAGGCTTATTTTTCTTCCCTTAAGTCTTATAGCCTCGCTTACGATACGTTCTCGGTGGCGTCTTGGCGGGAGCCGATGCATGAGCTTCGAGCCCTGGGTGGAGGTGGAGCCACCGGGCCGATGTGACAGTCTAGGCGATGTCCTCTTGGGACACTAGAGGTGGAGATCGTGGCACGGACAAGTCGAGGGCAATGTCCCTCTTGGGCCACTGAACGAATGTGTGGACAGCATCCCCTAATGTCTTAATCTCTTCGTTTGGGGGCTTCTCAAGAGGGACGGTCTTAAAAATATCATTAATCATGTCCACCTGGACCTTTATGAAACTGGTCTCTACTTGTACACCGTGCACCAGCGTACTTGACAGCAATGGATACACCATCCCCCGCCCAGCGTCAACGGAAATAGAGCCAATAAGCTTGACTCTGAGGATGCAAGGCATGGGCCCCTACATAACGACACAAGATGAGTTAAGGCGTCCACCAGAGAGATCTATGCAGCATTTTTAAGAGGTGCATTACCTGAATGTCATCGATAGGTAAGTGGGCGTCGCTATGTTCAGTATTTGGTGTGGACGCGCAGCTACTGCGACGTTGAGGGGGACTGGGTACCGTAGTAGTAGGGGTAGTAGGGGTGGGTTGCGATTGGTTGTGGACTTATCTCAATTCTTCCCTCAATGAATCTATCTCTTCACGAAGTGAGGCAGTCTGCTCTTGAAGTGAGGCAGATAGTTGTTCCTGAAGTTGAGCACGAAGCTTCTGTTTCATTTGGTCGTTGCGGTACGCCTTGGATATCTTCCTACTCCTATATGTCTCGGAGTAATCTGGAAATCCGTGCTTCCAAGATACGTAAACCCCCAAGCCTCGTGTGCGACCTGGGTGCTCCTTGTTTCCCAAGGCTTGTGATAGTAAATCTCTCTCCCTGTATTCTTGAAAGGATCCACGAGAAGATTCGGTAGTCAATGATTGCTGCAAGAGGCAATTAATCATGTTATTTTTGAACCCATGAAGTTACCAGGCGTTGGGACACTTCCTCATCTGCGAGGTTTTTGAAAGAGACACCCGAAGATGTGGTTGATGACCTTGCTCTTAACCAGTTTCGAGCACGCTCGTTTGCGATCCCGGCAAATGGCGGGGAGGCCTCCGATTGGAGTGCGACCTCGTCCAGCATCCTCCACTGTGGGATTTTACCCGCGTACCCAGCGGTACCGAGTCTGTGAGGGTGAGTGTTTTGTGATTGGATAGCCTTGTGCGCCGCACTTTGTTGTTCAAATTCAGTCGTTGTCTTCATCTGCACAAAGGCCTCCCATGCTTCCGGCGACACGAAAAGATACTTTGTGAAGGGTGTAAGATCCTTGGCCACGTACCGCATCACAAGAGTGCTCTTAAAATTCTTCCATGCTTTTCCCATTGCGAGGAGCGCGTGCCGTCGCACGAGTCCCTGTACTTCTGCTGGGATCTCGAACGAATGTGTAACTTCCTCCCATAGCTGATTTTTGTGATCGTTTGACAACTCTCTCCAGCTTGCTATGGTGATGGGGACCCGTTCCCTTCCAATTATCCCGCAGGTACTCCGAAATGATGCCATTGCTTTCTTCGGTTGCAGAGGGACCCCATCCGGAGAGACCACCGTGATGGTCATTCGGCCATCTGGCCTTTTTGATACTCCTCGGCCACGCTTATTTTCCCAATCTTGGGAGCGTGAGACCAAGATGACGACGACGAAGCCTGTGAGGACGCCATCTCTCTTCTAAGAAAAAAATAACTGCAGTGTGTCACTAGCCTGTGAGGTGTGGGCCTAAACAAAGTTCTATGAAGCAAATGACACAAACTACTGTATCAAGTTCATTGAACCCGATACACTAGAGTGTGTCACTAGCTTCATGCCCTTTGAAGGTCTATGTGGCATATATTTTTGGATGACTATGTGGACACAGTGAGGTGTGGTATATCTCTAGCTATAGCTAGCTGCTAATTATCCATATATAGCAATATAATTCTAGTATGATTATGTGAGCACAAAGATGACATCAATCGAAATACAAATGTCATAACATGTATGTAATATATGAATTGAACATACCATTTGAAATATAACACATATCCAAATACAAATGACAAATGAATTTAACATATCCATCAATCCGGCATGTGTAAATTCGGCCAGCATATATATCAATATGACAATGTAGCATATATATCAATATGACAATGTAGCATATATATCAATATGACAATGTAGCATATATATTTCACTATGACAATGTAGCATATATATCAATATGACAATGTAGCATATATATCAATATGACAATGTAGCATATATATCACTATGACAATGTAGCATATATATCAATATGATAATGTAGCATATATATCAATATGACAATGTAGCATATATATCAATATATGAAACATGAATAACGTATCTTCATTATTCTATATGAAATATGAAACAACTAGCTACATGAAACAAATCTAAAACCTAGCTAGAGTCGGGGGAGGAGGGCACCGGAGTCGGGGGAGGAGGGCACTGGGCTCGGCGGGGAGGAGGGAGCTAGAGTCGGGGGCAGGAGCCGGGCTTGGGGGAGGGAGCAGCATTGGGAAAGGAGGGCACCGGAGTCGGGGAAGGGAGCGGCGTCAGGAGGGAGCATCGGCGTCGGGAGGGAGCGTCGGCGGGAGGGCGCGGCGTCGGCAGCGACCGGCGGTGGCGGCGGCGTCGGGAGGGAGCGACCGGCGGCGTCGGCGGTGTCGGGAGGGAAGGGCGGCGTGAGAGATACTAGGGGCGCTGGAGATCTAGAGTGCGAGAGTGCGGAATCTGTGCCCTAGTTGGGGGTATTTATAAGGAACACTATCACAGACGGTTCTACAAATAAACCATCTGTGATATTCTATTATCATAAACGGTTATACGTTACGAATCGTCTGTGATAGTATGCCTATCACAGACGGTTCGTTACTTATAACTGGCTGTGATAGTATTACTGTCACAGACGGTTCTTACCTTATAACCGTCTGTGATAATATAATATCACAGACGGTTATAAGTGGAGAACCGTCTGTGATAACTATCACAGACGGTTCTAAGTGTATAACCGTCTGTAATAAGCCTTTGCCCTTGTCGATCTGTAATAAACCTTTGCCGGCTGGCTGTTGTAACTACACTACCAACATTCAATAAGACCTCTCACAGAGCGTAATGAATATAACTACTCCTACCAGCATGCAAATTCACAAATACATCACAGTGAATCCTGAGTCATTTTACAATTACAATAAAACATATATAGTTACATTTATTACACATAGCTATTTTATTTTAAATAAAGCCATTCACGATGATCGACACGCATATAGCTTGTTTCATCGCCTTGTTCTTCCTCGAGCCTGATGCCGTCTCCGAATGGAGGTAAATCATCAAATTGATTGTACTCTTCCTCATCCACAACATTCTCAATTCCGACAATCCTTCTTTTTCCCTGAAGAACTACATAAAATACTTGAACAACTTGCCTCGCGAGTACGAATGGTTCGTCTTTGTATCCTACACATTCGATGTCCACGGTAGTGACACCGTACTTGTCGACCTTTACACCCCGTGGGAGATAGACCCAACGGCACCGAAATAGAGGAATCTTGAAAATTACGTAGTCAAGCTCCCAAATCTCCTCTATAAGCCCATAGTACGAGCTTGGGCCAGCGGTACTGACGTGCGCATCATAGGCATCTATGCGGACACCTGAGTTCTGCACAGTGCTCTTTTTATACTGATTTGTTGTATAAAATGTGTAGCCATTAATGTCGTATCCTTGCCATGTCACAATTGTAAATTTTGGCCCTTTTGCCAACCATTGTAGTGTTTCACTTGACGACCTCCTAGTCAATTGCGCCTTCAACCATTCGTTGAACTGACGATTGTGTTGTCTCATGATCCAAACTTCTGACTGGCCTGCATTCTCTTGACGTAGCATGTCCTTGTGCTCTTCAATATATGGGGTCACTTCAGTCATGTGTTGTAAAACCGTGAAATGGGCTTGAGCATACGTATTTTAATCCGGAGTTATTGCTTTCCTTCTGATAGTCCCGATACCCTCTAACCTCCCCTCGTGACGAGATACAGGTACACCTATCGGATCGACCTGAGCCATGTAGCCGATGCAGAATACTTCTAATTGCAACAGGTAGCATTTGTGTCATTAGCACATGGCAGTCGTGGGACTTCATGCCAATTAATTTCAAATGTTCCATGGAAACAATTTTCTTCATGCTGGTGGAGTGATCGGATGGAACTTTCACACCATGTAAGGACTGGCACAGTTCAGTTCTCTCGGACTTAGACAGAGTGTAGCAAGCTGGGGGAAGGTATGTTCCTTTATCGGTTTCTATTGGTGCTAACTCGGTCCTGATGTTCATAGCGACCAAGTCACGCCTTGCGTTAACACCATCCTTAGTTTTATCAGGAATGTTCAATAAGAGACCAATCAAACTGTCACATACATTCTTCTCTACGTGCATGACATCGATGCAATTGCGAACTTCTAAGTGCTCCCAATAAGGCAAGTCCCAAAATATTGACCTTTTTTTCCACATATTCTTCCTCAATTTACGCCCCTTTCCAAGCACAACATTTATATCCTTGACCATATCATACACCTCTTTCCCGCTAAAAGGTCTTGGTACTGAGTCATCTTCTTTTTTTCCATCAAATTATTTTTTCATCTTGCGGTATGGGTGATATTTTGGAAGGAACCTATGGTGACGCATGTACACAGTTTTATGCGAGTTGTTCAACCACACACTCTCAGTATTATCTAAGCAGTGCAGACACGTTTTGGCTCCTTTTATACTCAACCCTGACAGGTTACCAAGGGCAGAAAAATCATTAATGGTGCAGAACAACATAGCGCGTAGAGTAAAGTTCTCTTGTTTGTCCGCATCTCATACATGTACCCCTTCGTTCCACAGTATTGCAAGATCTTCTACCAATGGTGCTAGGAATACATCAATATCGTTGCCAGGTTGCTTCGGCCCTTGGATAAGTAGTGACATCAAAATATACTTCCGCTTCATACACAGCTAAGGAGGAAGGTTGTACATGCATAGAGTCACGGGCCAGATGCTATGTCGGCTGCTCATGTTACCAAAAGGATTCATTCCATCTGTACTCAACCCAAACCTTATATTTCTCGGTTCCACACCGAAATCTACAAACATCCTATCGATGTTCCTCCATTGGGCAGAATCAGCAACATGTCTTATCATTCCATCTTTCTTACGCTGCTCCAAGTGCCAACGCATCAATCTTGCATCCTTGCGGTTTGCAAATAAACGCTTCAAACGGGGGATTACAGGAAGATACCGCAACACCTTAGCAGGAGGTCCTTGCTTCACCTCGATGCCCTTTCCATCATCAGAGTCATTTTTATGCTTGTATCGGGATGCTTTGCACACTGGACAAACATTTAAGCTAGCATACTCTTTACGGTACAGGATACAATCATTCGGACATGCATGTATTTTTTCTACTTCCATTCCTAATTGACAAAGAATCTTCTTGGCTTGGTAGGTGGTTCTCGGCAACACATTTCCTTCTGAAAGCATGTCCGCTAGGAGACTTAACAATGCCGTGAAACTCTTGTCGGACCAACCATTGCTTGCCTTCAATTTTAGTAGTTCTAGAACTGATGACAACCTCGTGTATTGCGGCTTGCATCCCGAGAACAAAGGTTTCTCTGAGTCCTCCATCAAGCCCTCGAATTTACCAAACTCTCTCTCACTGTAGTTTCCTTCTGCATAACGTAACATCTGATCTAGATTGTCATCCTACGATCCATCCGCGGCCTCATGATCAAAAGCACAGTCCACAACTGGCATATCGTTGTCCCCATCGACTATGTCATAACTACCAGCTTCTTGTGTACACTTCTCTTCACCGTGACTGGTCCAACATTTGTACCCTTTTCTGAAACCCCTTCGAATCAAGTGAGCTTCGATCTGCGCTGAGTTGCTAAACATCTTGAGATTATTACAATCAATACATAGACAGTACATATATTTTATCCCCTTCTTTAACATATCCAGCTCGGCCGCTCTTCTAAAAACAGACACACCAATAATGTACTCTTCACTCACACGGTTCTCAATGTACATCCAACTTCGATCCATTTCCGCTAGCTACACAAGTAACAAATGGTTGCCAAAAATGATTATTACCGCAACTACATAGCATATAAATTATCATCTCTAAGCCTTCCATTACAAAAATATGTATATAAGCATAATTAAAAGTAATTGAGTACTAACCTCTGATTAGATCACTAAGAAGATGGTGATATATTTTCACCCCCGAACTCCCAAAAGCCGGCCGCCTTGCTCCACCGATACAGCGCAATAAAAAATAGATCTGTGTCAACACCGTCCAAGCATTAATAGTGCAATTTATCACAGACGGTTATTAACACGAACCGTCTGTGACAATTCATATCAAAGATAGTTTGTTATACGAACCGTCTGTGATAATAGAGACATCACAGATGGTTAGTGTTAATAACCGTCTGTGAAGTGTCACAAACGGTTATTAACACAAACCGTTTCTGATGTCTTTATTATCACAGACGGTTCGTATAACAAACCGTCTGTAAACTATCACAGACGGTTATTAACACGAACCGTCTTTGATGTCTCTATTATCACAGACGGGTCGTGTTAATAACCATCTGTGATAGTATTACAGTCGGGTGGCAGTATGAACCGTCTGTGATAGTTAAGCACAGACGGTTCCGTATGAACTGTCTGTGATTTACCCGTCCAGTATAGCCTGTTTTCTAGTAGTGAGAATTCATATGTTCTGACCTCTCTTAGCTCTCTCATCTTATCTAAATCATTCTTCGGTTTCCTTCTCATCTATTCTCAAAATAATCTGTGTTTAAAGAAAAGTGTGCCTTCTGAAAATAAAAGCTTTTGGCAATGTTTTAGTCATTAAAACAAAACCAAAATGCTTTGAAAATGTTCCTAAAACATTACTCCAAAAGGTTTTTAAAAATCCTTTTTAAACAATTTCAAATGCTCTTTACAAGGAATATCAGAACTTTGTTGTGAGCTGATGAAAATATGTATTTTGAAACTACTTCCAACCCTTTATCCTCATCTCGTACTATCATGATGAATTAAAAAATTCCCCTGCTATTTCTAGCAACTTACCTCGCTTCAACATTTTAGTTGCATGTGGGGTGGGGGTGGGGGGGGATAGGATATTTTGGGTTGAGTTAAAAATAGGTTGCTTACTATTTCATGTTGTTGTCCTATATACCGGGAGCATGGTTCTGGCATTTCTTAGGTGCAGGTATCCCGAGCGTCTCTCAAGCACGTGTGACCAAGCTGTGGTAGTTAATCCTTTTTGCATTTGTATTGTTTAAGCCATGTAGACGAAAAGATAGTACAATATGAATAAGAACCTTAGAATCTAACAAGATATTGAGGGAAATTTAAGGCAATGTGCCGCTGAACCCTTCCCTTTTCCTAGTTTCTTTTCTTATATTTGCCTCTCATTTTACATTGTAAAAATGATTACTAAACCTTAGCCGATTCGGTCATGTCATGGTCTATTGCTATTTAAGTACGACAGTTTGTCTGTTTGCTTTCGGGCATTGTATTTCGTGAACGTGCTAAAACCTAGCCCTATGTCAAAAAAAAAATTAATTGTGTGTTGTCCCTACTACCCTTTTTCATTTATTTCAAGTTGGTTTTTGTGTTTTAAAGCTTTAAAATCACTAATGCCCATTCATATCGACTTTTGGTTTTCGCTTATAAATAGTAATAGTTTGTAGATGGAAAGACACTCACGTGCAATCGACTATGGTGTGTATTACAATCGACTAGTAGACCCTATCTTGAAAAGACGCTCCATTTGAAAGCTAGGTGTTGTAGAGAAGTCATTTACTATAGAAAAAGCAGCTTTTAAAATAACTTTGCAGGATCACTTGGGGATTCAAATTCTGGAAGATGTCTTAGTCAACATATCGCTAAGGTAGTGAGTCAGACTCAAGTCTAGTGTGTGGGAGTTGGAAATTAAAATTGGGATGAGACTATAATTTTTGTGGCTACTTATAATAATTTGGGGAGTGTGAAGTTGAACTTGGATATATAACCAGATTATAATACATTTAGAGACAAACAATGATTATGTGATTGAACGACCGTATAGCAGACGATTATGTATTTTGGGTATGGTAGTTTAAGATATTATGTGGTGTTAACTAAGGTCAATGCCTAACTTGGTCATGTGACGCATGGTATATGTTGCTGATCATGTAGTATCAATCTTGGTAGACTATATCAAATCTTGAAAAATACTAGTGTATGTGTATTTCATATATCACAGCTCAAGAATTGTCTTAGAGTGCCAGAAGAATGAACTCCCTTGGAAACTATCGAGCTTAAGCAAGACTTGACATATCTAGAGCATCTTGCCATAATACTCGATGTCATGGAAAGACAAACAAGATGACAAATCATTTGCCTTAAAGTTCAATGGAATAACCACTCTAAGAATGAGGTCACTTGGGAGTGGGAAGATCAATTGAGGATAGATTACCCTTACTTGTTCTCAAATTAGGCAGAACCTTAGGGTCAAGATTTTTTAAGGGGCATAGGTTTTGTAACAACCCAAAAAGCCTGTTGCTCGAAAGTGAATTTAAAACTTCTTTATTTGCATCTTGTTGCATTTGGTTTTTTTGGATTTTTTATGAAGATTCCTAAGGAACAACAACAACAATAATAATAAAAGCAAAATCCTTACAAGTACAATATAGAAGAAAAGGTGCAAATGATGAAACTAAATTGAAATTTGAATCCAAATCTAAAAAGATGATCCAAAAAGTAACTTGGAGAAATCCACCTCCAAAGAATAGTTAAATATATGTATATATTGCGTTATATGCATCCCGATTCAAGAGAAACAAGATTAATCTAATTAAATTGAATTACAAACTAAGGAAATGTTTTTGACAATATTCGTGAGCTAAAAAGAGAAGGCAAAAATTCTAGTTCAAATAAATGGAGTCCTAAATACTCACTAAATTAATAAATCAAGTTCAAATAAACTGAGAATGGGAAATCAATTTAGGGCTGAGAAATCTTGTCACATTGCCATCCAAAAACACTAAATGTGACAAGATTTCTACCCTTACACAATGCGATGCTCTACCCTTACACAATGCGATGCTCACACCGGTCGCCATGCAACTGCAGAGCCTAAATGCCCCCACCTATGCCTACCTGTACCTCGGCATGAGTGCAGCCCCTCGCCTTCCTCTCGCCCCCCTCCTTACCTTCCCTTCCTGTTGCATGCCCGCGCAAACGCCATGCGCCATGCCACCCCCGCACATCATGCATGTCCTACACAGCCACATCGTGCCTCACTGTACCCTGCGTGCCACTACTCCATGCCACACCATGGCCGTTTCCATCACTCATATTCATGTACCACGTCGAGCAATGCCGCCGCTTTCGACTCTCGCGCCACTCCCTACCACCGTCATGGCCACCCATGTCTCTCGGCCTCCTCGCTAGCTATAGGGGGTGATCGTTTCGGTTTCAGCTTCTAGTTTCAGCTTTTTTTCACTATTCACTACACTATCCACTAACTCAACTACAGTGTTTTTTCAGCCAGCTACAGTGTTTTTTCAGCCAAAAGCCAAAAGCTATCGCTATTCCGATCACCCCCATAAAAGCTTGAGCATGCTTCATAGAGCTTCACCGTATTCCACTGCCTCTCCCTTACCAAGGAATTTCCCTCTCGAAGCCCATTGCTCGCCGGAGCCGCTTTTGTCTGCAACTGTGGCCAAGTTGGAATCGACCGATTTGAGGCTCCTCTAGTCAATTCCACTCGGCTGAAGCTTTATCTTACCATCACTGTAACATCCTAATTTTCAGAGTCTATTTAAAGCTTTTAAAATAAAATTAACCATTTGGATTTTCCTTGAATTACTTAAAGCTTAATACAAATTTTCTAGAATTAAAAATATTTAATTCGAGTAAGATAAACTTCAATTAAATTAAAAATAGTTTTATTTGGGTTTCTTATTTTGTAAGAAATTTTTCTATACTTTTTAGGTTTTTCTAGAGTTTATTTGTTATTTCTAGAGCTTAATTTCTTTTTTTTTATTTTTTAAAATTAGAAAATACTAAAAATCCTTAAAATCCCTCTCAGGCCAAAACCGCAAGGTCCAGCCAACCTTCCTTTTTAGCATGGCCCAAACTTTCCACTTCGACCTAGTCCACTTCTCCCATGACGGCCCGCTCGCTCGCGCGCCTCAGCCCAACCTGCGCAGCCTTCTCAACCAGCCGCCCATCACGCCACGCTTTGCACGTCTAGCTCGCTCTGCCATCCATCGATGCTATCTTTTTCCCACACACCACCCTCCATAGAATCGTTCCTCGGACCACGAGGAGGTCATTTGTCTTCCTTCTCTCCGTACTGTTGATCGACCAGGCCCACCTATCAGCTAATTCGCCTCCATCCTAGAATTCACCTTCGTGTCATGTCTGGCTTGGACTATTCATCTATCATAGCTGCTTGGGACTTGTGCGCCATGTCTATCTCAAAGTCTCTACGACCTACGATAAAAGAGCGCTGAGAGCTTCGCCCAATCTCGTCCCGAACCGCTTTCGACTTCCTCACCTTAAAGCCATCACTAGAAATTGAGATCGCACATTCGCAGCCATCATCGGTCTCCAGTGAGCAATTGTGCCAACACTGGAGTTCCATCGACCTCACCGTCTCCACCCCGAGGTTCACCATGCACTTCTCTCTTCTTTCCACACCTTGCCAAAGCCGTGGCAATCAGCAAGAGGACTGGAGCTCCTAACCCGCCGTGAATTGAAAGCCGCCACCATGTTTTTCTCACTGTCGGCCACGTCCACTTGCTGATGGCCTCCTTGTTATCTTAGTTGAGTCTGCCACATCACCCTCCCTGCAATGTACCACTTCGCTTGCACTGTCATGGCCCCTTGTCACCGATGAACCTTGGTTCCCGTAAGCATCACCGTCGAGCTAATGTGGCTTGCTAGATTAGCGTAATGATCCATCGAGGAAGCCATGTAGGTGTCGGGACCCAGAACAACACTTCAAGTCCCTCTGTGTAAATCGCACTATCCCAGGAAAAGCTAGTGCACACATGGTAAACAGCGATATATATCATGCAAAATCACCACAAATTTTATTATGCAAAGATACGGCCTTAAGGCCAAGTCTTACAATATAGGGGCACGGGGCCAACAAAAGAGATAAAAGTAGCGGAAAATAAAAAGATAGCAGTTCAGCCCATCCAGCCTCCCCACAGGTGAATGACTGTAATGTTAGTGATATGCCCTAGAGGCAACATGGAGATGTTGTATATATCACATACTATGTTTATGATACATTACTTTGTTCCTTGGAATAGACATCATCATTATTGATCAATGAGTATGTGACTTATTCATGAGACTCTTAAATACTAAGATGTTGCTATTTCTAAATGATCCCTGATCGTATATCATATGAGGAACAAATATGATTCAAAGACAAAGATCAGCATATGTATTGATTGATGATCATGTCTCATGGATCATGGTATGGTGATACCAAATCAATAATATGGACATGTGTTAGTGAACATATGTTGGATAGACCTGCCATGAGACACTGCAGAGATTCCATGTGTCATCAGTTGGTCTCAAGTAGTGTTTATGTAGAGTCCTTAGACTTGAGATCATCATGGTTCCCAACATGAGTAGTAGCTTATTTTGGGACTACTAAACACTACTCCGTAACTGGGTAGTCATAAAAGTAGTCTTCGGGTTTGCCATGAAACATGTAGTGGGATGTGAATGATCAAGATAGAATTTGCCCCTCCTTATGGGAGAGATATCTCTGGGCCCCTCGATGTAATGGATTATGAAAGTGCATGGCCATGCCAAGGTGATTGAGGAGTCAATCACGAGTTTATAATCCATCACGGAATCGAGAGAGTGATTGAGCTATTAAGAGGATGACACAAGTCTCGCCTTGAGCTCAATCTATATCGTGAGGCAAAGGGATTCGTACATGAGAGAACATTACGAGTTCAGCCGATATGATCTTTACATATACTTTGGGGTTAATATGTCTTACTAGAGGCGCTATTAACAGAGTGACCGGAAAGGCGTTTCGGGTCACGACCAAGTATACGTGAACCTCTGTGGTCGCACGCTTAACGGGTTGGAACACCGATTCGAATATGATTCGGATATGGGCTCAATTCGGATAAAGATCCGAATAGACTCCTAATGGGCCTTGGTCCGCAAGGCCCACGTGAGGAGGTCTATATATATGGAGGCGAGGGGTGAGGTTTTCGTCCTGTTAACATCTAGCAAAACCCTAGCCGCCACCTCCCGAGCCAAACCCTAGCTGCTCCACGAGTGCTAGTACACTCGCGATCGGCGTCCGGCCCGGGCGTGTGGATACGGTGGGGCGCTGCTCGTTGCGATCTTGATCGGCGTGCGTGGAGGAGACGATCTGTTCGGACGATCGGCTACTTCCACTACTACCTCGGCGCGCGTGATTGGATCGGTTTCCAATTCATCTTCGCTGCGGCTGCGCGTCTAAGTGGTAACGATCCATGATCCTTCTTAGCATGATGTTCTTGGGTGCGCGGTAGAAAAATTTTGTTTTCTGCTTCCGTAGCCTACGCGTATTCCTTTAGTGGTATCAGAGCCATCTTGCTTAGTTTGCAATCTGGATCAGCGCATATGTTGATATGCGATAGTAGTAGATTGGATCTATTACAGTCTAAGTCGTAGCACGGGTTGATGAGATCAATCGGTCATAAGGGGTTGAAATAGGTATGAGTTGATAGCATCATAAGGCCAAAAAGATTAGTTCGTGCTCCTTCTTTGATGTACGCGCGACTGCCCCTACCGGCTGGAATCACCATCGGGGCTAAACTGCGCGCACAATCGATGGATCGAGCCAACAGATCGAGGTCTTGTGTTGTGGTCTCCTCAAGTATACCGATCGCGATGATCAATATGATTGATCTAATGAAAATTGAGACATTTTGAATGGCTCGGATTTGGGTTGATTTGATCGGCTCGATAAGATTTTCATAGCGATTTCATAGATGCGATCTATGTAATTGCAGAGAGGCGTGGCGCCGCCACGAAACCATGGGGCTCCCCCTCGACCCCCGCCGCCGACCGCCAGCGGGACCGCCGTGTGTATCCCCCCCTTGTATAGCGTCTTGGGTTCACATCGTTAGGTAGAATGCGGTTCTACGTCTAACTTGTTTTTGCAGAGAATGATGTGAATAGTATGGCCCTACAACTTATTTGAGTGTATGAGATGTATGTGATGCATGTAACATCCGTTCATGGCCTGCGTGTCATGATTATTTCAGCTATTGTTAGCTGTATATGTTGTATTTAACGACCTGCGTGTCGACCTTAATGCTTGAATCTATCTTTGTAATCTTCAATTTCTAGCTATTATAGGTAGTAGCCTAGTTTTGAGATTACAAGCTTTTAAGCATGGTGGCCTAAAGGAGTGATGTGGAGGATGGAGATCGTCTACACCTACTTGGAGATGGATATCACCATTTTTGGGCCATACTACTTCACAGTTAAATGTGTTTATCTATGATGTTATCTATCTTATTCTTATGCAATGATATGTTGCTTTGGTAGGATAGAATCCCTCTTAAAATTAGGTGTTAATGCCCTTCCATATGCTGCACCAAAAGATAATGATCACCGCATGGTAGGTCTACCAAAGTAGAGTGCCATCGGTTATCATCATCATTTGGGGTAGATGTCGGACATCTACATGCGGAAGCATTTGGTTTGCTTAACAAGGTTATCAAAATAGTTTTGGACCTTGGGGCATAGATTGGGGCCGAGGCATACTGATGTCACCCAAAGTAGAGTCACATAGGGATGTGATTAGCAAAGTGTTGCTTACCCATGTCACTAGTTTTCTAGCCGTGATGCCAAAGCTCACTAGGAATTAGTGAAATGAGGATCTTTACCCACTATGTAACTTAGAGGGAGTTTTTGTTGGAAAACTCATAGTGGGAGTCTTTTGCTAAATAGTTTAATAAAAGATGAACATAAACATAGTGCTAAACTTTGCATATTCTTGTGTTGTAGATCATGTCAGCTAACGCCGCATCCAGTACTTTTAATTTGCGATCTGTTCTTGAGAAAGAAAAACTCAATGGAACAAACTTTTGGATTGGTATCGCAACTTGAGAATTGTTCTCAAGCAAGAGCGCAAGGAGTATGTCCTTGAGTCTCCTTACCCGAAGACTTGCACGATAATGCTACTATGGCTGCACGGAGAGCTTATGAGAAGCACACGAATGATTGCCTTGATGTGAGTGTCTCATGCTTGCCACAATGTCCTCTGAGCTTGAAGCAATATGAGAACACGATGCCTACAATATCATTGTGGGGCTACGTGGTATGTTTGAGAACCAAGCAAGGGTGAGAGGTTCAATACTTCAAAGTCCTTATTTGCGTGCGAGCTTGCGAAGGGAATCCGTCGACCCTCATGTGATTAAGATGATTGGCTACATTGAGAGTCCGGAAAAGCTTGGTTTTCCTCTTAGCCAAGAGTTGGCTACGATGTGATTCTCGATCGCTCCCCGAGCTTTGAGCCATTCATAATGAACTTTCACATGAACAATCTGGACAAGACCGGGTGAGTTGCATGGGATGCTAAAATCTGCGAGGAAAGCATTAAGAAAAGCAGCAATCATGTGATGATGATGCAGAAAGGCAAGGGCAAGCCCTATGTCAAGAGAATCGCGGTCAAAAGAAAGAAAGCTCTGATGCGATCGCGAGCAATTCTAAGGCCAAGAAAGACAAGAAGGCGATGCTCATCTCGATGCAGATTGTTACTCTGTAAGCAATCGGGACATTGGAAAAGGCGCCCAAAGTACTTGGAGGATCTTGAGAAGAAGAAGGGAAGTATGACTTCCACTCCTGTATTAATGTTATAGAAATCAATCTTGCTACTTCTTCCACTAATTCTTGGGTATTTGATACGGATCGGTTGCTCACATTTGCAAATCGTTGCAGGGGCTAATAAGAAGTAGAAGTTTGAGGAGGAGCGAAGTGGATCTTCGCGTTGGCAATGGAGCAAAAGTTGTCTGCGGTAGTTGTTGGCACCATGCCATTGTCTTTACCTTCGAGATTAGTTTTGGAATTGAATAATTGTTATTGTGTTCCATCTCTTTCAAAGAACATTATTTACGCTTCATGTTTGCAAGCGAAGGTTATGACTTTAAATCTATGGACAATGGTTGTTCTCTTTATTTCAAAGATATGTTCTATTGTCATACTCCATTGGTGAATGGGTTATACGTTCTTACTCTTGAAGGGTCACGGTCTATAACATTAATGCAAAGAGGCAGCGTCAGAATGATTTGAATCCACGTTTATTTGGCATCGCCGCTAGGTCACATAAATGAGAAACGCATGCGAAGCTCCATAGAGATGGTATTCGCACTCATTTGATTTTGAATCATTAGAGACATGCGAATCTTGTTTACTTGGCAAGATGACAAAGGCACCTTTCACGGTCAAGGTGAGCGGGCAAATGACTTATTGGCACTTGTACATACGATGTATGTGGACCAATGAGCTTAAACGGAGGTGGTTTTGATGCTTTATAACTTTTATCGATGACTTTAGTAGATATGGGTATATCTACGATGAAGCATAAGTCGAATCCTTTGAAAAGTTCAAAGAATTCCAAAATGAAGTGCAAAATCATTTAGGCAAGACAATCAAGTTTCTACGATCGATCGTGGAGGCGAGTATTTGAGCCATGAGTTTGGCAATCATCTAAAGGATTGTGGAATTGTTCCACAATTGACTCCGCCAGAACACCTCAATGGAATGGGGTATCGAGCGGAGAAATCGCACCTTATTAGATATGGTGCGCTCCATGATGAGCCAAAGTGATCTTCCGTTGTCTTTTTGGGGTGCGCTCTTGAAAGCGGCCGCGTTCACACTAAGCAGGTTCCATCAAAATCGTAGAAAAGACACCATATGAGATGTGGACGGGACAACGTCCTAGCTTGTCTTTTCTTAAGATTTGGGGATGTGAGGCTTATGTAAAACGTTTACAATCTGATAAGCTCACTCCTAAATCGATAAATGCTTCTTTATCGGGTATCCTAAGGAAACAAAAGGATATTACTTTTATAATCAAGGAGAAGGCAAAGTGTTTGTCGCTTGGCATGGTGTCTTCTTAGAGAAAGAGTTTCTCTCAAGAAGGGATAGTGGGAGCACAAAGTGCAACTTGAAGAAATTCAAGAAACACACGATAACGTTTCAGCTCCTCTGAGAACCACAACAGGATGAACAAACTGTTGAAGAACTGTTGTGGACACACTAGCACCACGTAGGTCGAAAGGTCACGTCGTGCACACGAGAGGTACATGTTCTTGACTACTCAACAACGGGACATATTGTTGTTAGACAACGATGAGCCTAAGACCTATGAAGAAGCAATGGTGGGACGGACTACGAGAAATGGCTTGAAGCCATGAGATCCGAAATTGAATCCATGCACGATAATCAAGTTTGGAACTTGGTTGATCCACTGATGGTGTTAAAACCATTGAATGCAAATGGGTTTTCAAGAAAAGATAGACATAGATGGAAATGTTCACATCTATAAAGCGCGATTAGTGGCCAAAGGTTTCAAACAAATTCAAGGTATTGATTATGATGAAACTTTTCGCCCGTCGCAATGCTAAAGTCTATTCGGATCATTCTAGCGATTGCTGCATATTTCGACTATGAAATATGGCAAATGGATGTCAAAACAGCTTTCCTTAATGGAAATCGAGTGAGGATGTGTACATGACACAGCCCACAGTTTTGTCGATCGCAATCGATTGGAAAGATATGCAAGCTCCAAAGATCCATTTATGGATTAAAGCGAGCATCTCGGAGTTGGAACATTCGTTTTGATGAAGTAATCAAAGGGTTTGGTTTCATCAAGAACGAAGAAGAGCCTTGTGTTTACAAAAGGCTAGTGGGAGCGCACTCGTATTTACGGTCTTATATGTGGATGACATATTCTTGATCGGAAATGACATTCCTTTGCTCGAATCATTAAGTCTTCATTAAAAATAGTTTCTCTATGAAAGACTTAGGAGAGGCAGCATATATTCAGGCATCAAGATCTATAGAGATAGATCAAAAGGCTAATTGGATTAAGCCAAGATCGTACATTGACAAGGTGTTGAAAAGTTCAATATGCATGATTCCAAGAAAGGTTTTCTACCTATGTCACATGGTATAAATCTTAGCAAGAATCGGTGTCCTAGTACACACGATGAGCGGGATAAAATGAATGCGATTCCATATGCTTGGCTATTGGGTCCATTATGTATGCCATGCTTTGTACACGTCGGATGTTTCAGTATGCTTTAAGTGCTACGAGTAGATACGATCGAGATCGGTGAAAGTCAGCTGGATTGCGTAAGAACATCTTGAAGTACTTGAGAAGAACTAAAGATGTGTTCCTTGTCTATGGAGGTGAGGAAGAGCTCGTTGTAAATGGTTACACCGATGCTAGCTTCCAAAGCGACAAAGATGATTTTAGATCGCAATCTGGATTTGTGTTCTGCTGAATGGCGGTGCGGTAGTGGAAGAGTTCCAAGCGTGACGGTTCTTGATTCTACAATGGCCGAGTACATAGCGGCCACGAAGGCGCCAAAGAATTGTTTGGATCAAGAAATTTATTTCGAGCTTGGTGTGATGGCTAGTGCCTCGGCCCAATGGACCTCATTGTGACAATAGTGGGGCCATTGCACAAGCCAAGAGCCTAGATCGCACTAAGTCCAAGCACATTTACGGCGATTTCATCTCATCCGCGAGATAGTGGAGAGAGGCGATGTGAAGATATGCAAAGTACAAGCGGATTTGAACATTGCAGATCCGTTGACAAAGCCGCTTCCCACCAAAGCATGAGGCTCACACTAGGGCAATGGGTATTAGATACCTACATGGTTGACTCTAGTGCAAGTGGGAGCTGTTAGTGATATGCCCTAGAGGCAACATGGAGATGTTGTATATATCACATACTATGTTTATGATACATTACTTTGTTCCTTGGAATAGACATCATCATTATTGATCAATGAGTATGTGACTTATTCATGAGACTCTTAAATACTAAGATGTTGCTATTTCTAAATGATCCACGATCGTATATCATATGAGGAACAAATATGATTCAAAGACAAAGATCAGCATATGTATTGATTGATGATCATGTCTCATGGATCATGGTATGGTGATACCAAATCAATAATATGGACATGTGTTAGTGAACATATGTTGGATAGACCTGCCATGAGACACTGCGGAGATTCCATGTGTCATCGATTGGTCTCAAGTAGTGTTTATGTAGAGTCCTTAGACTTGAGATCATCATGGTTCCCAACATGAGTAGTAGCTTATTTTGGGACTACTAAACACTACTCCGTGGCTGGGTAGTCATAAAAGTAGTCTTGGGTTTGCCATGAAACATGTAGTGGGATGTGAATGATCAAGATAGAATTTGCCCCTCCTTATGGGAGAGATATCTCTGGGCCCTCGATGTAATGGATTATGAAAGTGCATGGCCATGCCAAGGTGATTGAGAGTCAATCACGAGTTTATAATCCATCACGGAATCGAGAGAGTGATTGAGCTATTAAGAGGATGACACAGTCTCGCCTTGAGCTCAATCTATATCGTGAGGCAAAGGGATTCGTACATGAGAGAACATTACGAGTTCAGCCGATATGATCTTTACATATACTTTGGGGTTAATATGTCTTACTAGAGGCGCTATTAACAGAGTGACCGGAAAGGCGTTTCGGGTCACGACCAAGTATACGTGAACTGCTGGTCGCACGCTTAACGGGTTGGAACACGATTCGAATATGATTCGGATATGGGCTCAATTCGGATAAAGATCCGAATAGACTCCTAATGGGCCTTGGTCGCAAGGCCCACGTGAGGAGGTCTATATATATGGAGGCGAGGGGTGAGGTTTCGTCCTGTTAACATCTAGCAAAACCCTAGCCGCCACCTCCGAGCCAAACCCTAGCTGCTCACGAGTGCTAGTACACTCGCGATCGGCGTTCACCCGGGCGTGTGGATACGGTGGAGGCGCTCGTTGCGATCTTGATCGGCGTGCGTGGAGAGCGATCTGTTGGGACGATCGGCTACTTCCACTACTACCTCGGCGCGTGATTGGATCGGTTTCAATTCATCTTCATTGCGCTGCGCGTCTAAGTGGTAACGATCCATGATCCTTCTTAGCATGATGTTCTTGGGTGCGCGGTAGAAAAATTTTGTTTTCTGCTTCCGTAGCCTACGCGTATTCCTTTATGTAAGACGCGTCCTATTCGCTGAAGTAGTCCTCACCGTTGGAGTTGCCGTCGAAGTCTGGCAACGGATTTAAGCAAGGTGAGCACTTTAAAGTACTCCACAAGTTACACCAGGAATATAACAGATTGAATGCATGCATAAAGGATTTCAAAGGAAGGCTTAATTAAGATAATTTGCGGAAAAGTAATACTTGAATTTAAATACAATAATGTAAGTATGAAAAGCAGAAGTTTAATACATCATAAAAAACAATACTTTAACAAAGTATTATCCTTAGTGTAGGCTCCGATCTACACTAACCGATCCACGGGTATCCCATCCGGACCATTAACCAAGTTAATGTTGTTTGCTAAAAACCCGGTTTTATAAAAACAAGACTAATTTGTGAAGACTCTACTCAGCATGTCCATGACCGTGGACACGGCTATCCAGGATAGATTATCACTCTACAGAGGTGTACAACTTTACTCACAAGACGTGTCCTCCCGCTTGAGCCACGCGATTAACACACTACCTTAGGTGTGCGGCGGGGATTTCACAACAAGGCTTTTCCAAAGATCCATAGCCAAAACAGTCACGCCGCCACTAAAGTTTCACCACAACTCGAATCCACGAGTTGGAGCCCCCTCTGGTGCCATGTGAGACTTCTCGCGGCCTACGCCACGCTCACATTCAACCTATAGCGAAACTATATTTGAAATTTCATAATTTACTTAGCCAGGTCCATCCCATACCGGACTTGTAGTAGTACGAAGTGACTTCGTAAAATGGTTCACAGAAATGGTCCTTAATTGACTTAGGCTCAGTCCACATACCCACATGCACGACAATCTACCACGTGTCACCAAACACGAGGCATGCCGGCACCCACCACCTAACCATTAGCCTAAGTCCAAAACATAAGTTTCTATTTTTATTTTTAAACCATTTCATAACTATCCATGACTCACCGAAGTCAAGGATTCATTTTCAAAGTCTGACATTTCATGTGAAAGAGTTGCTTCCACATAAAATTATACTAAGCCAGGCTAAGCAATTCTATAAAATTTCTAGTTAATACTAGGGTACTAACTAGTTTTCAGCTAGAGTGACAAGGTGCATGAATTCGAGATTCAAATGGCTATAATCAAAGGATCAAGGGCATAACTAAAGTTTTAAACTGAATTTAAACTATATTTGAATAAAAGTACGCATGCATATACAGTAAAATAATATAATTAAATTTGAAATAATAGGATCAACATGGTCAAAGGTGTAACTTGCCTTGCTCGAAGTCTTGCTGAGAATTGTTGGAGTCGAACTCTCCGGAATCGTCAAAATCTAACGTAAAGAGCCAATTCAAAAGAAATTCAAAAACAAAATTCAAAAAATTCAAAAATTCAAAAGGAGGCCAGAAATGGAAAATTCATGATTTTAGAAAATTTAGAAATTTGAACGGGTCAATTTGGAGTTAAAATGAAGAAGTTATAGCCTTCCAAAGTTTTAATACAATTAAAAAGAAAATACCCAATTTCTGAAATTATTTTTAAACCGAAAAGCATTTATGACGTTAGGAAGGATTATTTTTCTAAAGAAAATAACGGATTATGACATCAGCAGGGTAATTCTTTTTCGGATGAATTATTTTTATATTGGAAATTTGGGTTTATGACGTCAGCTAACGTCAGCCATGCGATTATTAAATCTGACTGAGACACTGACATGTGGGGCCGGGTTCATGGTGGACCGATGCGCTGGTGTGGCCAGTCTGGGGTAGACGTGGCCTGTGACGTTGCACCACGTGGCTGCCTCGTGGCTGCCACGTCACGGCGTCAAGCCGACGTGGGCGTGTCCGCGCGAGGTGGCGGCCGGGTGCTTGCGTGGCCGAAGCGTGGCACGCACGTGGTTGCCACTGGGCTGCCACCTGGGCGGCAGCGCTGATGTGGCCGGGGTGGCCAGTGGTGGCGCTCGGGGCCCGATGGCCACCGGTGTTCCAGCGGGCGACGGCGCCGGCCGACGTGCGGAAAATGACGAGGATAGTGAGGGGAGTGTCTTAGTACCTTGCACGAAGCCCGAAGGTGGCCGGAGAGGAGCGGCGGTCGGAGAGGGGTTCACGGCGGCGGAGGTGTTCCAGCGCTGTAACATCTCGGGGA
Organism: Melocanna baccifera; assembly: GCA_036346265.1. NCBI lineage: Eukaryota > Viridiplantae > Streptophyta > Magnoliopsida > Poales > Poaceae > Melocanna > Melocanna baccifera. The sequence goes on along the minus strand of CM070686.1, from coordinate 27,636,433 downwards.
AGGGGCGGCTGATGATCGCCGAGGCTCAGGGAAGGTTGGAGAGGCGTCGGTGAGGCTCGGGGAGGCTTGAGGCGGCGGCGATTACTCGCCGGAGTGGCGTAGCCGGTGGAGGGGAAGAACGGGCTCGGGGAAGCTCTGGTGCTCGGATGTTCCGATTGAGAGGAGAGGGAGATGCGGTATGGTGAAGGGGTCCTCGGTGTGTGGGTTTTATAGGACGGGAAGGGGAGGTAACGGGCGCCCGAAATTACTCTGGCGGCGAGTTTGAATGCGACGGCGAGGAGGGGTGTAAAGGGGGAAATAATGCTAGAAACGGTCGCGGTGCATGCGGGGGAGTAATTGGGTACCGGCGCGGGCGGGAGAGGTGAATGGAAACCCAAGCTTTCAAAGCTTCGGTTTTGGGCGTTAATGGCGGTGGGGACGACGCGAGGAGGAAGGAAAGTGGTAGAGACGACGGATCTGACGAGGCGGTCCCACCAGTCAGCGAGAGGGGAAGGAAGGAAAGGGACGAGGCGATGGTCGGATGCGCACCATGTGGCGAAGGGGGAGGGTGCGGCCCGTTGGATTTAGTGCGAACCGGTAAGTGAAAGAGGATGGCTACGATTCTATCCGACAACTGAGATTGAATCCAAGCCGTTGGGGTTTCGGGTGAAGGGGTAAGTGGCTATGGACGAGCGGGATTTGATCCGACAATGGCGAACGGCCCCGATCACACCACGTGTCGACTAGAGAGGAGAGGAACGCGGGCGAAGCGGTAAGTGAGATCGGGCGGCTCGGAATCGTTCCGGCGGTGGGGATCGGCCTGATGGGCAACATCTGGCAGCCTGAGGGAGTTTTGGGATTAAATTTTCTTTTTGGTTTTCAAGAAATGATAATAAGCTTTAGAAAGCTCAAAAAATACTAAATAAATTTTAAAAATTCCAGAAAAATTCAGGAAATCATCTGGAACTAAATTAGACTTAATAAAAATATTTTTAACCCAATTTGATATTTATATTTTGCAAAACACAAAATGCCTTTAGAAGGAGAGTTTTAAATCTTTATAAATTCCTGAAAATTATTATACTTGCAGATTTGACTTTAGGAAATTGAAATGTATTTATTTTGACCTTTATAAAATGAATTACTTTTACTTTTACTTTTATAAAATGGAAATTTTAAATTTTTCATTTCAGGGTTTGAAATAAAATCTAGGAAAATTCAATAAATTCCAGATAACACTTCTATAAGGGAATAAAATTTTTGGGATGTTACAGTGGGTGCCACTGAACAGCCACACAAGATCCTATTGCAAAGTTAGCACATAGTTTCGTCCTGCCACATCATCGGCCAGATCTTTAGCCACATAAGCTACCACATCAGCACTCAGCATCATGTGTCCACCGTGTGTGTGCCACGTCAGCATGTACTACCACCTCACCTTAGCACAACCTTGCCACGTCAGTATGCCATGTCACTGCCACGTGTCGCATGTCAGCACCACCTCACTATCATTTGCCCACAAGTCAGCCACATCATCCAGCCACGTCATGCCCAGTCAGGCTGTCACGTCAGTGCAACCCAAACCCTAAGCCTAGTCTCCTGTGGACTTGGTTCACTGTTAACCATGTCTCTGACATGTATACCCTACATGTCAGAACACTATTCCATAGACCAAGCTCATCGTAGACTGTGAGCCTAGCGGTGGACTTGGTATATAGACCATGGGCCTACTTGTCAGTCTCCCAAGCCAATTTTCTTTTAGAAAAATAGTTCAGTCAAAACTATAACCCATGCCGGTGTCATAAATCTGAATTTTCTTTCGAAAAATAATTCTAAAAAAGCTAAATAGTATATTTTTTTCCTTTTTCTTAGATTCAAATCTTTCACGAGTGTGTGTTTCTCCGTCCAAACTCTAACTGACCCGATTCTTTTTCCTAAATTTATTTAAAATTAGGCTCTATTTTTTGTTCTAATTTTGTTGTTCTTTGAATTTACTTGGATTGTATTTGAATTTATTTGTATTTCATTCACTTCCTCTCTCGTTAGACAACGTCTTCGAAGGAGCAGAAACATGACCAAAAGTTCAAGAATTGGTAACTAAGCAAGGCCCAGACAAGTTATATTCTTTGATTATGTTGAACCTATTATTTCAAATCTATTTATTATTATTTTGTTTTAAATTATCTTGCATTGCTAATTTAATACAAATCTTTTTAACGGTAGTTATCCACCAATTTGATTAATTCTCTCCTTTGAAATTTGAAATGTCGTGATTCCATTATCACCAAAGGATGGGTAATTATCTAGTGATGCAATACTAGTGTCCATTTGGATTGTATGTTTAGTGTGCTTAGCCATGCTTATAGTATATTGGGCTCATCATCATATGTTGATTAATTAATTAATTTTGACTTAATGAGATATTGAGTAGTGGTGGTTAACCATAGTTATAAAATTTTAGTACCATGACATGGGTAGTGTCATTGATGTTGGTTATATAAACTAGTTTTCACTTGGGCGAGTGATTGTACAGTAAAGGAGTAAGTATGGTCAGTACTTTTTGGGATGTGGATGACTCACCTAGGTAATGTCTAAGGACTTAATTTTGTGCACCATTGATCTGAGCCTTACTATACAACCACATGTCTAGTATGAAATGGATCTAGTAGATTAATTTATAATATTTCAACCTTAATTTCATCTTTCAGATGATGTGGATAGTTAATCCATTTATGGGTAATTTTCCACATGGCGGAAGAGGGGGCTTTTATCGACTATGTGGTCAGCCTATTTGGCAGTGAAACCTTAGCGGGAGAAATCAGTTTGGGATTGAGCACTGTAAAGGCCGTGTGATAATTACTTAGTCGCACACCCAAGGAAGCATACTTTGGCCAACATGGTGAGTTGATTATCTCATATAGGTAAAGTTGTGCAACCTCTGCAAAGTGTAAAACTATTCGACTAGCTGTGTCTGTGGCTATAGACAATGCTCGGCGATCTCACACGCGGGGTAGAGATTTTCACAAAAACCTAGTTGGGATAAGTTTGGAAAGTGAATGGTTAGTTCATAAGTGATTTATTACATGAATGGTTAGTTCATAGGTGATTTATCAAGTGAATAGTCAATTCACTTGTGGTTTACTCAATTCCGTTAACTTATGAATTTACTTATTTTTAAAATTTTCTTTCAATCTATTTATTGTATTTACTTTAAATTATTACTTTCTGCAAAATAACCCATTAGCCATCATTTATTAAGCCTTGCATAATTGTATTGCATCTTATATGAGTACTCTATGTACTCACGGATATATCTATTGTTGTTCAGTTACTGAAAAAGGACCATATCAGTTGGAGGTGCTTGAAGGGGAATTCTTCAATGACTTCTCGGAGTAGGACTTTGCTTCCCAGTCAATTGCCTATGGGCATGTCAAATGGCTACCTTGTTTCTTATTATTTTCCGCTGTTAGTTCTTGTTAGGCCTTGTCGGTTATAATCCGTAAGCTTGGCCATAAGGTTGCAACTCTGATAATTAATAATATTTGAGTCTTTCTTAGTTAATCGTGATTATGGTCGATATTTTATCTACATTTTTATTGTGTGCGCTATCGTGATCCTAGACTAGTGCAGAATACACAGAGTCCAGATTTGTATATTTGGGTTTTAACAAGTGCCGACCCCCAGCAATGTTGGTGCCGTGCTCCCATTCGCATCGCCACTCTTCCACATCACCAAGCTACCCTAGCCATCCCTGAGCTAGGCTGACCACTTTGGTAGTTCCCTCATAGCACGTAGATGCTCACAGTACAAGGAATTAGCCTGAGATGCTGTAGCTTGCCGTATTGTCATGCTTCCTGTTCCGCCACCGCCCGAGCTCGTTGCCTACCACCACGTTGGCCAATATAGCCCACGAGATAGGCCCAGAGGTGCGCGTGGAGGTGAGGAGTCCATTTTGGGCATGCAAGCCAACCGCTATGCCTTACCTCGCCAGTGGCGAGCGTCGCTTCTCTCAGTGGGAGGAAGAAGACTATAGCAACGAGATTAGTTTAAATTTATAATTACATTAAAACTAATGTTAGTCATCTAGTTAGTTAATCACTCACTAATCTGTGACCCCTCGACATTAGTTTAGTTAATGTGCCTATGACATAAGAACCCTATGTAATTTAAAAACTCATTTCGATAATCAGTTAAAAAGCATATGAGCCACTAGCATGTGGGCCTGAATCACTATAGCTACAGTGCATGGGTCCCATCTGTCCATCACAGTGACTTTCACAATTAAGAAATAATCCTAAAAAGAAATTAAAATTAGTGGGCCCCATTAGTCATACACAGTAACTTTTATAATAGAAAATGAAATTAAAAACCCCGATGGGTCCTACCTGTCAGAGAGAGACACACTCTCTCTCTCTCCCTTTTTATTTTCTGGAATTTGTTGAAAACTTAAACTTCAAATGGCTCGTTCTCATCCATCTTAAGTACAAATTTAGTGAAATTTATTTCTAAATTCATCTAAAATCATGACCTTTCCTATAAAATTAAAATAATGAATTTTGAAGATCATTTGAATTTTCATTTGAATTTATTTCTATTTGTGGGTATTTATTTGATTTGCGCATGATCATTTCGTAGCTTATAGAGTTCAAGAGAAATAGGAGATCAAGGCAAGCAAAGAACCGTAAGACCAATCGACCTGTGAATAAGGTGAGTCAATACTTTGATCATATTGATTCAATATTCTATAAAAATTATTTTTATTTAAATTATCAAATTGCATGTTGTTATTTATTATGCAAAATATGTTCACCTTAAGATTCTAGACACACTACTATAGAAACACTATTACTAGACACAACATCACAGATAGTTTTGCGAAACCGTCTGTGATGTATACTATCACAGATTGTTTTACTTTAGAGACCGTCTATGTTGTTGCCATTGGTAAAAAACTGTCTGTGTAATATCACAGATGGTTCATAGTAAAAACCGTCTGTGATACTAGAAATATCACAAATAGTTTTTAATAAAAATCGTCTGTGATAATATGTGAATTATCACATACGGTTTTTATTAAAAAACCGTCCGTGATAATCCAAAAAATCGTCTATGATAATCCGGCTATATATTAACTGCACTTCTCAGAACTATGGCATCTGTCTTCAATTACAAATCTACACTGGTGCTACACCTGGAGGAGGCAAGGCTTTCAGGCCATTTAATTTTGTGGAAGGAGACTAACTATTTGGTAGGAGAGCTTTGAAGATTCATCAAGTTCTTGGTTGCCCTAGATATGGTTAGAAATGAAATTTATTTTTCGTTACATCAAAATTTAGATCTAACTTTTGATGTCTATTATTGAAAATGATTTGCATCTACTTGGCCATACATGATCAGTTCCCGTCATGTGGGAGGCCAAGTTTGTTAAAATTGTTGGTTATAATTGGTTTCCCACTGGGAAAATAACTGTTGTGTTAATATTAATTAAGCTAGTAAAGCCTCAATGCATGTGGTATATATGTAGTATATTAATTAATTAATTTAATTTTTAATACTAAGTTGTTATACATATGCATAACATAGGACCAAAGCTGGATGTATGCCGCGAACCGTGTGAGTGAAGAATACATTAATAGCGTGTCTGCTTTTACAAGAGCTGACGAGGAGGATGTGTTGAATAAGAGGGTCGAATATATGTACTGTCTATGTATTGACTGCGAGAATTTAAAGATGTTTAAGAACCGAGAGTAGATTGAAGCGCACTTGATTCTGAGAGGTTTCAACAAGGGTTATACGTGTTGGACCAGTTATAGCGAAGTCAATGATATGTCGCCAGATGACATCGCAGGTGAAATCAATGATATGCCACCGGATAATGTTGATTGTGGTTTGGATTCAGATAGACTGCACGATGACAGTCTGAATTAGATATTTCGCAATGTAGAAGAGAACTATGATGAGAGAGAGTATGTTAAATTTCAGGGCTTGATGGAGGACTCAGAGAAACCTTTGTTCACGTGCTGCAAGTCAAAGTACGTGAGGTTGTCAGCCGTGCTTGAACTGTTGAAATTGAAGGCAAGTAATGGTTAGTCCGGCAAGAGTTTCATAGCACTACTAGGTCTCTTAGTGGACATGCTTTTGGAGGGAAATGAGTTGCCTAAAACCACATATAAAGCCAAGAAGATTCTTTCTCCATTAGGAATAGAAGTAGAAAGAATACATGCATGTTCAAACGACTGTATTCTCTACCATAAAGAGTATGCAAACATGCATGTATGTCCAGTGTGCAACGTATCCCGATATAAATGTAACAATCAATCAGATGACGGCGAGAGAACAGAGGTGAAGAAAAGACCTTCTACTAAGGTGGCATGGTATCTTCCTATAATTCCCTGTTTGAAGCGATTTTTTACGAATCCAAAGGAGACAAAACTGTTGCGTTGGCACTCGGAGGAGCACAAGAAGGATGGAATGCTAAGACACCTTGCTCATTCCGCCCAGTGGAGAAATATCAATAGGAGGTTTGCAGACTTCAGTGCAGAACCGAGGAATATAAGGTTTGGATTGAGTACAGATGGAATGAATCCTTTCAGTAGCATGAGCAGTCGACATAACACTTGACTCGTGACTCTCTGCATCTATAACCTTCCTCCTTGGTTGTGTACGAAGCAAAAGTATATTTTATTGTCGATACTTATTCAAGGGCCAAAGCAACCTAGGAATGATATTAATGTATACCTAGCACCGTTGGTGGAAGATCTAAAACTACTGTGGAACGAAGGGGTACAAGTATGGGATGCATACAAACGAGAGAACTCCACTTTACGCTCATTGTTGTTCTGCACCATAAATGTTTATCCTGTCCTTGCTAACCAGTCAGGCCAGAGTACAAAAGATGCCAAAGTTTGTACTCACTGCTTAGATGATACCGAGAGTGTATGGCTGAAATACTCACGCAAAACTGTGTACATGCGTCACCGCAGGTTCCTTCAGAGGGCTCACCCATACCGCAAGATAAAAAAATAATTTGACAGAGAGAAGAAGGACAGTTCAGCTTCAAGGCATTTAAGTGGAAAAGCGGTTTATAATATGGTTAAGGATTTAGATGTTGTCTTCGGAAAGGAACGTAAATTGAGGGCTCATGAGAAGAACATCTGGAAGAAAAGATCAATATTTTGGGACTTATCTTATTGGAAGTATCTAGATGTTCGGCACTGCATCGACGTCATGCACGTAGAGAAAAATGTATGTGACAGCTTGATTGGTCTCTTACTGAACATTCATGATAAAACAAAAAATGGTATCAACGCACGGCTTGGTTGATATAGACATCAGGCCTAAGTTAGCACTGACAAAAATAGATAATGGACGAACGTACCTTCCCCCTGCGTGTTATACTCTATCCAAGGTCGAGAAAATAGAACTGTGTGCCAGTGCTTTATATATAGGCCTCCAGCTAGGGTTTTGCGCGTACTAGAGTTATCAGCTACACCAACCAGCAGCTAGTACTCGGACTTAATGTCGCTGCTCTCTCGAGCCTATTGCCGCCTCCAGTCTCCGAGCCCGGCGCCTTCCTCCTCCCCCGAGCTTGATGCCCTACTCCTCCCCTGAGCCCATTGTCGACTTCTCCGAGCTCGTCGCCGCCTCCCTCGGCTCTGAGGCCCTCCTCCCCTGCGGGCCCGCCACCCTCCTCGCCCCACTTCGGCGCCCTCCTCCCCCGTGCCGTCCTTTCTAAAACAGAACCATCTTTGGTTTAGTTCTTGATGGTTTCTCTCTTGGTTATTTAATCCCTGTTACATCGAGAATGCGTGTTCTGATCTTTTTAGATGAAATGTCGTTTTTATAGAATTATGTAGAGCTTATGAGGATAGTTGTCGCATGTATTTGAGGTGAAGAAGATTTGTGATGATGTGAAGAAGATCTTTCTCTTAAAAATGATGTGATGAAGATCTTTTTAGATTTATTTTATGTAGTTGTTTCATGTTTCATATAGAATAATTAAGATCTGTTATTCATGTTTCATGTAGATGTACCGCGGGCTAAGCTTCCCTTTGGAACCAAATCGTACGATTCCTTTAGTGGGTGATACTTTGAAAAGCACATGATCCCCCACTTCGAACTCTAAATCTCGCCTTCTAATATCCGCATAGCTCTTCTGCCTACTCTGGGCAGCTAGCAGATTCTGTCTAACCTCTGCCACTCGTTCCACTGTCTGTTGGACCTAATCTGGACCCAGAACTGCCTTTTCACCTACGGCATCCCAACAGAGTGGCGATCTACACTTTCGCTCATACATAACCTCAAATGGTGCGGCCCAAACACTAGTGTGGTAGCTGTTGTTGTAGGCAAACTCCACGAGTGCCAACTGATCCTCCCAGCTACTTTTCCACGACAAAACACAGGACCTCAGCAGGTCCTCCAGTGTTTGAATTGTGCACTCAGACTGCCCATTCGTCTGTGGCTGGAATGCGGTACTAAACTGAAGTTTCGTGCCTAAGACACTTTGCAAACTCTCCTAAAACTTAGAGACAAACTTGGCATCTGTGTCTGAAACTATTGTTTTGGACACACCATGCAACATGACTATCTCTCGCACATAGATGGGTGCCAAATCACTTACCGAGTTTGTCGTGCGAATAGGGATGAAGTGCACGGACTTACTGAATTGGTCCACCACCACCCAAATCACATCTTTACCTCACTGAGTACGAGGTAAGCCAACAACAAAATCCATAGTCATGTCATCTCATGGCCACTGAGGGACATCTAAAGGCTGCAATAGCCCAGTGGGACTATCGTAGCTACGGGCTAGACAGTAAAGAAGGGGACTCGTAGAGGAGGAAGAGGAGGGCCAGATCTGCGGGAGAGTTGGTAAGAATGAGGGAATGATGCCTCCTCCCACCCCTCCTGGGGGTTTATATACATGAGTGGGGTAGAATGGGAAATTCCCATTCTACCCCTTAGTATTTACAAAGAGTGAGGGTACATTGGTATATTTACACCTCTACACTATCGGCCCTATTACATACTATGCCCGTTGCGAGGCCCAGTCACGGGGGGTTGGGCCACCCCCACAACAGTACTCCCTCGTCAGTAAGCGCAGAGGTCCTGATGGGCGAGCTGGCGCGCCACATTATCTCAGCCCCGTTCCCGGCGGCAAGTACCGACGGGCCGAAGCAACTAGCAGCTTGCATCCTGTAAGGCAGTGTGTGCGAAGAGGTTTGCAGAGTCCCACTCCGAAGCTGGGTCGTCGCCTACGGGGTGGGCGGCGAGGAGCTACTCCGAAGCTGGATCGTCCCGCCGAGGCCGTGCCTACCAGGCGGACGACGAAGTCGTCGCCACCCCGCCGAGGCAATGCCTACGAGGCGAGCGACGAGGCGGTGCTCCGAAGCCGGGTCGTCCCGCCGAGGCCGTGCCTACCAAGCGGACGACGAAGTCCTGGGTCGGAGCCAAGCTGTCTCGCTGAGGCGTTGCCTACAAGGCGGACGGCGAAGTCGTCGCCGCCCCACCGAGGCTATGCCTACGAGGCGGGTGGCGAGGCGGTGCTCCGAAGCCGGGTCGTCCCGCCGAGGCCATGCCTACCAAGCAGACGACGAAGTCGTCGCCGCCCCGCCGAGGCAATGCCTACGAGGCGGGCGGCGGGGCGGTGCTCCGAAGCCGGGTCGTCCCGCCGAGGCCATGCCTTCCAAGCGGACGACGAAGTCCTACGTCGGAGTCGAGCCATCTCGCCGAGGACTTGCCTACGGGGCGGACGGCGAAGTCGTCGCCGCCCCACCATGGCTATGCCTACGAGGCGAGCGGCGAGGCGGTGCTCCGAAGCCGGGTCGTCCCGCCGAGGCCATGCCTACCAAGCGGACAACGAAGTCGTCGCCGCCCCGCTGAGGCAATGCCTACGAGGCGGGCAGTGAGGCGGTGCTCTGAAGCCAGGTCGTCCCGCTGAGGCCATGCCTTCCAAGCGGACGATGAAGTCGTCGCCGCCCCGCTGAGGCAATGCCTACAAGGCGGGCGACGAGGCGGTGCTCCGAAGCTAGGTCGTCCCGCCGAGGCCGTGCCTTCCAAGCAGACGATGAAGTCATCGCCACCCCGCTGAGGCAATGCCTACGAGGCGGGCGGCGAGGTGGTGCTCTGAACCAAGGTCGTCCCGCCGAGGCCGTGCCTTCCAAGCGGACGACGAAGTCCTGCGTCGGAGTCGAGCCGTCTCGCCGAGGCCTTGCCTACGAGGCGGACGGTGAAGTCGTTGCCGCCCCACCGAGGCAATGCCTACGAGGCGGGCGGCGAGGCGGTGCTCCGAAGCCGGGTCGTCCCGCCGAGGCCATGCCTCCCAAGCGGACGACGAAGTCGTGCGTCGGAAAGTCCGTCTACCTGCAAAAATAGTGCCCGCAGAGAGCGGGCGCAGGCGGTGTAGGCCGAGGGCGCCGCCGTTCCCCTACCTTCAAGAAGAGTGCCCGCGGAGGGTGGGCGCTTACAGCGTAGGCCGAGGGCGCTACGCACGCAGAGGCGGGGAGGCGAAGCCGCCGTTCCCCTACCTTCAAGAAGAGTGCCCGCGGAGGGCGGGCGCTTACAGCGTAGGCCGAGGGCGCTACGCACGCGGAGGCGGGGAGGCGAAGCCGCCGTTCCCCTACCTTCAAGAAGAGTGCCCGCGGAGGGCAGGCGCTTAAAGGGTAGGCCGAGGGCGCTACGCACGCGGAGGCGGGGAGGCGAAGCCGCCGTTCCCCTACCTTCAAGAAGAGTGCCCGCGGAGGGCGGGCGCTTACAGCGTAGGCCGAGGGCGCTACGCACGCGGAGGCGGGGAGGCGAAGCCGCCGTTCCCCTACCTTCAAGAAGAGTGCCCGCGGAGGGCGGGCGCTTACAGCGTAGGCCGAGGGCGCTACGACGCGAGGCGAGGCGAAACCGCCGTTCCCTACCTTCAAGAAGAGTGCCCGCGAGGGCGGCGCTACAGAGGCCGAGGGCGCTACGCACGCGAGGCGCGAGGCGGCCGCCGCCTCTACCTTCAAGAAGAGTGCCCGCGGAGGGCGGGCGCTTACAGCGTAGGCCGAGGGCGCTACACACGCGGAGGCGGGGAGGCGAAGCCGCCGTTCCCCTACCTTCAAAAAAGACAATGCACTCCCTGGTGCACCACGCACGAAGATGCGATACCCAGGCAATGCGCCGCAACAGCGAGGCACTCCCTGGTGTCTCGGCCATCATGTAGCTTTTATACTCCATAGAGTGTGTGGGAACATCGACCACGTCTGTTTATAGTCCTAAAGAGTACACGCAGTGGCAGCACTAGCGCATACACGAAAGAGTATGCGGAGTGATACCATCAGCGCGTGCGCAGAACATCTGCGTCTTGTTTATACTCAAGTAGTGTGCGCAGGGACAGCATCCGCTACGTCTCATTTGTACTCCGGAGGGGGCGTGATTCTTCAATCACGGCTTACCGATCACTCACGGAGGGTACGCCATCGCGTGTGCGGGACATCCGCGTCTTGTTTAGACTCAGTAGAGTGCGCAGGGACAACATCCGCGTCTAATTTGTTCTCCGGAGTATGTGTGGGACTATCGACCACGGCTTAGCTATGCTCCGGAGGGTACGCCAACGCGCGCGCGGGACACCCGCGTCTGGTTTATACTCAGTAGAGTGCGTGCGGAGGCAAGGCTCGACGCTACGTCTTATTTATACTCCGTAGAGTGCGTGCGGAGGCAAGGCTCGACACTACGTCTTATTTATACTCCGTAGAGTGCGTGCGGAGGCGTCCCCCCGCTACGTCTTATTTATACTCCGTAGAGTGCGCACGTGAATCCGGGAGGCGGAGACCGTGCGTCTTGTTCTATTTTATACTCCGCAGAGTGCGTGCGGAGGCTCGGTGCGGAGGCTCGACTACGTGCGAAGGCTCGACGACGCGCGGAGGCTCGACGACGCGCGGAGGCTCGATGACGCACGGAGGCCTGACGACGCGCGGAGGCTCGACGACACGCGGAGGCTCGACGACGCACGGAGGCCTGACGACGCGCGGAGGCTCGACGACGTGCGGAGGCCTGACGACGCGCGGAGGCTCGACGACAGGCGGAGGCTTGACGACGCGCGGAGGCTCGACGACGTGCGGAGGCTCGATGCGGAGGCCTGACGACGCGCGGAGGCTCGACGACACGCGGAGGATCCGGTGCGAACGACGACTGGTGAGCCGCCATGAAGCAGGATGAGAACTTCGGCGTGAGCACGGCCTTAGCTGGCGCAGCCTTACCACCAACGTATTCCAGCTTGGGGAAGCATCGCCGCTGCGAAGCATGGAGGCCGTGGCTCGGAGGCGGACTCCATCGCCGGGGTGGCGGGGTCGAGGCGGAGCTTGGCGCCGCGCCACTTCGAGGACCGACTAGCTGCGCAGGAGTCATGCAGCGCGACGTTGCCGTTAAATCCATGCACAGGCATGAGCCATGCATGCATGGGCATGCACGTAACGTAGCGAATGCCCTCCATGGCTTCGTCAGATATACAAGAGAACAAAAATACATCAGGAAATTCAAGGACTATTCCTACTACTCCCTTGCTATGTCTTTCCTCGGCGGAGAGTGCGATACACCCGGCTCGAAGCCTGCTCGACGCAGAGTCCTCGGGTAGCACAGAGCCTTGCGGAGGTTGTGCGAAGTTCGGCGTAGGCGACGGCGGGCCGAGCGGCGTAGAGCTCGGCGGAGAGGCTGACGGAGACCATACGAAGTCTGGCAGAGGTGACAACAAGAGTTCACGATGGTGCGCCAGGCCTTGTGGACGTGGCGAAGGTTGGAGCGGAGGGCGCTACGGCGAAGCCGACGGGTGCAGAGTCCGAGCGCTGTCCGGATGAGCGGAGGGCGCCCCAAGGCCCGAGGGGCTTGACGCCCCGAGGAGCTTGGCGACGCCGATGCGGCCCCACGGCACCGGCCGGCTGCATGCATATACATGCATATCCAGGGTCTACGCGGGCCAAGACCAGGCAGGGGCTCGGAGGTCGCTAGGACGCGCGCAGCAAAGTGCAGGGCCAGTGGAGATGGACTTGGCAGCCTGCACCAAACCGAGGCTCCACGCGGCGAGGTCAACGTCGGCAGCTCTTAGGCGGGATGAAGACCTTAGACACAGAGGTCGTCGTGGAGCCGAGGCGATGGCCTGCGGGGCCGAAGCTGACGCGGGCGTGCGTGGCAAGAAGCCTGCACAGGTGTTGTCGACGACGCGAAGGCCAGTGAGGACATCCCGGCGCGAAGTGAAACACTGAAAGCCGACGAGGCTGCTGCTCCCACGCGTCGGTTGCCTAAGTGCCTGCTCGCCCCGCCCCAATGCATCTGCACCGATAGCGGAGTCTCCCTTGCAGAGTCTCTTGGCGATGAAGATTGCCTCGCGAGGCTTGTCGCAAAAGGCTCGCGGAGACAGGAGGCGAGGTCTTGCAGACGGCCGAGCACAGGGAGGGGAAGTCCGATGCGGAGGCAGAACCACTGCGAAGGTTGGGCGACCGGCTCGGACTACGTCGAAGTGAAGGTTGATGACTCCGTTGCGAAGGTGGAGCCTTCGTCGAGGGTAGTGCAGACCTTGTCCCTGCCTGCATGGATACGGGCCCGTACCTGTACCGAGACATCAAGTCGGCATGGTCACGAAGGCGGGGACTCCTCCGAGCTTTGTGTCTGTGCTTCGTGTCCGCAGGATCTCCGTTGAGCTTCACGTCCCTAACGGCCGACCCGTGCTTCGTGTCGAAACCCGATTGGACCGATGCTTCGGCATCGCGTAGCCGAGTCACACGAAGGTTGCTTGCGAAGGCCGGGATTGATGGAGCTAGTCAACGCGCACGGAGCCAAACGGGTTGGACACCTCGGCCGGTGGCGCGAAGGCCGAGTGCCAGCAGGGAAGCGGACGCGGGAGGCGGCGTCACCACCAGGAAAAGAGAGCAAGTTCAAAGGTCTCATCAGTGCCTATTCATTCTCTTATGCCATTCCGCGTGGTACACGAATGCATGCATGTAGTACGAAGGTGCCAACTACCACGAGTACTTGTTGGTACCCATAAGGCAACTCAACTATGGTAGAACACATGCAAGAATGAATGTGCTGGAATAGTAACATCATGTGTGGCTATAAGATTGACAACAACTTGCCTGTTCCCTCGCTTCAGTAAATATTGCTAACACCAAACCAGTCTTTCCGTGGCACTTGTAGTCTTTGGTACACGGAGGTTGCCGTCGCGGAGTCCGCCGTGGTAGAGCTCGAGCGAAGAGTGGGGGTCGCAATCGAGCACGTGGAGGCTCGACGCAGGGGCAAGGTTGATGGCGAAGCGCAGACGCTTGCCTTATCGCAGAGGCCACGCCGAAGCCAGGCTTCAGCAACACAGGGGCGAGCAGAGGTCGAAGCATAAGCGCGCGACACTGCGCGGAGAGTAGGCGCGGAGGTTCGACGACGTGCGGAGGCTCGACGACGCGCGCAGGCTCGACGCGGAGGCTCGACGTCGTGTGGATGCTCGGCGCGGAGACTCGACGACATGCGCAGGCTCGACGCGGAGGCTCGACGTCGTGTGGCTGCTCGGCGCAGAGGCTCGACGACATGCGCAGGCTCGACGCGGAGGCTCGACGTCGTGTGGCTGCTCGGCGCAGAGGCTCGGCGTCGTGCGGATGCTCAGCGCAGAGACTCTGACTCGGAGACGCAAAGGCCTCCAAGACACCACCTCGCCGATCCGCTCGGCCAGATATGGATCTGGAAAAGAAATAAAAGCTCATAACAGATCTATGTGCTCACCACACCTCTGCCATATTTAATGAGGTGCATATATGTTCCGAAGCGAACAGGCTAGTGGCAAGAACTTATCTGCGATGCCTCACGATACGAGCACCCTGAGGTGCTTCTCTTCCATGCTAGGAAGCTCCTTCGGTGGTAGCTGGCGAGGTCGACCGTCGCGACGACGGTGGCGGGTGGTGCCCGCGGTGGGGGCCGAGGTGGGGTGGGTGGTGGGTGGGACGCACGTTGCGGAGGCGGTCGTGGTCGCCGCTACCACGTCCTCGTTCGCGCCTGCGACCGTCGACGCCGGGGCCCTGGTGCTGGCGCGGGACTTCGCCGCCGATGATAATGCTTTCTCCGGTGCGATCCTTCTCAAAGTCTTGAGGCTTGCTCTCGTCGTCCCCACGGACGGCGCCATCTGTTGTAGCTACGGGCTAGACAGTAAAGAAGGGGACTCGTAGAGGAGGAAGAGGAGGGCCAGATCTGCGGGAGAGTTGGTAAGAATGAGGGAATGATGCCTCCTCCCACCCCTCCTGGGGGTTTATATACATGAGTGGGGTAGAATGGGAAATTCCCATTCTACCCCTTAGTATTTACAAAGAGTGGGGGTACATTGGTATATTTACACCTCTACACTATCGGCCCTATTACATACTATGCCCGTTGCGAGGCCCAGTCATGGGGGGTTGGGCCACCCCCACAACAGGGACGTTTATGCTCAGCTTTCACCTACTGGCAAACCCCGCAGGACGCTACATAGCGAGCTACATCCACTTTCATCCTTTTCCACCAAAAAATCTTTTTCAAATCTTGATACATCTTGTTCTCTTCAGGATGTACCGTGTATAGGGTACGATGAGCTTCTCTCAATATTTCATCCTTGACTTGAGCATTCTATGGCACGCAAAGGTGGCCTTTAAACTGCAAGGCGCCTGACTCATCAAGGGTGAAATCTCTTGTCTTTCCTTTATCGATACACTTCTTCACCTATTGGAGCAACCGATCATCTCGTTGTGCTTCTCTCACTCATTCTGGAATTGCCGATTTCAACAATAACTGTGTCTCAACCTGTGCTGTACCAGCATAACAATACAAAATTCCCATCCGTTAAATGTTAGCAACGAGACAGCCTAGAGTGGAGGCTGTCGTCTTGCGACTCAGGGCATCAGCGACTACATTCGCTTTGCCTGGATGGTACTAGAGAGTGAGATCATAGTCCTTGATCAGTTCCAACCACCTTCTTTGCCTCAAATTCAATTCATTCTGAGTGAAGATTTACTTGAGGCTCTTGTGGTCAGTGAAAATATCATAGGACTCTCTATACAAATAATACCTCCAAATCTTTAGAACGAAAACCACTGCAACAAGCTCTAAATCATGAGTGGGGTAATTCTGCTCATACTTTTTCAATTGTCGTAAGGCATACGCGACCACTTTGCTATCCTGCATGAGCACATAGCCCAAACCCACTCGTTATGCATCCGAGTAGACCGTAAATCGCTTCCCTGGCTCAGGAAGAGTGAGAATAGGGGCAATTACTAACTTCTCTTTCAAAGTATTAAAACTGCGCTCGCTTTCGTTGATCCATTGGAATTCCACGCCCTTCCGCGTGAGCTAAGACATTGGCTGGGCGATGATGAAAAAGTCTTTCACAAAATGCCGATAATAACCCGCTAAGCCAAGAAAACTCCTCACCTCCTTAACATTAGTCGGTCTCCTCTAGTCTACTACTGTTAAAATCTTAGCTGGATCTACTGAAATGCCCTCCTGGTTAATCACATGACCCAGGAAGCCTACTTCAGATATCCAAAACTCACACTTTTTCAACTTGGCAAAGAACTGATTATCCCTTAGGATCTGAAGCACGAGCTTCAAATGCCGCTCATGCTCTTTTTCTATCTTGGAATAAATCAATATATCATCGATGAACAACTACAAAGTCATCCAGAAACTTATGTAGCATGTTGTTCATCGTCTCCATGAAGATAGCAGGGGCATTCGTTAGTCAAAGGACATAACTTTATACTCGTAGTGCCCGTACCTCGTGGAGAATGCTATCTTTTCAATATCTTGCTCCCGTACTCGAATCTGATTATACCCAGATTGCAGATCAATTTTGGAAAACACCTTGGCCCCCTTCAATTGATCAAACAAGTCCTCGATACAAGGCAACGGGTATTTATTCTTGATGGTCGCTCAATTAAGAGCACGATAATCTATGCACATACGCCACTCCCGTCCTTTTTCTCTATAAATAGGACAGGGGCTCCCCAAGGAGACATGCTGCGGCGAATCAACCCCTTGGATAGCAACCCGTCCAACTGTTTCTCAACTCTTCCTGGAGTGGTCGTGTTAAATGGTACGGGGATATAGAAATAGGTTGAGTACCCAGGACAAGATCATTCTGAACTCCACATCTCTTTTTGGTGGCATCCCTGGAAGCTCTTCAGGAAATACGTTGGGATACTCACATACCACTGGAATACCCTCAATGCGCAAAGGTGCACTCGGCTTTTCTACAAGTGGTAATAGTAACCCAGACTTGAACATTCGTCGCCAGGGAACAAGCTGGCCAACACAAAAAGAGAACACGGAGGTGCATTGCCCTGAAACATTATTTCCTCTCCTGAAGGGGCTTGCAAAGTGACTATGCAACCAATCCATACCGAGGATCACATCAAAAATACTCTATCGATATAACCATGAGGTTAGCTACAAAAATCCTCGCCATTTACTGAAACTGTGCATCCGGGGCAAACCATAGAACTAGCAATAATACCCCCCGGAGAACTAACTATAATCGACTGTGAAATCTATTGCATACTCAACTGTGCCCTTCTAGCAAACTCATAGGAAATGAAGGAATAAGTGGCACCGGAGTCAAAAAGAACTAGATCACTGTGTGAATCCACTAACAAGGTACCTGTCATCACGTCCGGTAGACCCGCAAACTCAACGGTAGGTAATGTGTAGACTCCGGGTGGCACTGGGGTAGAGTGAGCCCCAACACTCTGTTGTAGGGGAGTAACTGGTGTAGGAGGCCAATAGTACCCGGTGGGTAGCGCCCAAGAAGGAGGCTGCGGCGTAGGAGCTGCCGCCAAAGCCTGGACTGACCCCCGAGATGTCTCATTCGCTGATGCGGATGCTAGCTCCCACTTGATGATGCTGGAGGGATTCTGACGATATACCCTCTCCATGTGGCCTGGTCGGCCACAGTGTCGACATTCCCCTGTCCAGGAACATTCAACAGCATGATGCTCACCACCACACTTGAAACAAATCATGCCCTGCCCTGGGGCGGGACGCAGTGCCGGTGATACAGAGGTAGACAACTTCGACGACTTAGATTTGGATGACTGTGAGGAACATCGACTCCACTTGGGCTTCTTAGGAGCGAGCCACTGAGATGACCCACCCTTCTCACTATGGCTCCTCTTCTGGTCGCCACCAAAAGCACTCAGGCCACAGAGGGTTGCGACCCTTTGGTGAGCTGCATCTCCAACTCCATCCCTCTAGCCTGCTAAACCACATACCTAAAGTCACATGACGCAGTAGCTCCCATAACATGTCAGAACTTAGAACTGAGCCCTCGACGAAACCTTTTGGCCTTCTCCCGATCACTACTTGCAATCGACGGTACGAAGCGGATCAAGTCATTGAACCGTGCCTCGTACTCCGCCACGATCATGTTCCCTTGCACGAGGGTCGATAGGGTAACTTCCATACTTTCCACAAAAGATTCTGGGTAATATTTCACCTTAAACTGCTCGACGAAAAACTCCCAGGTGGCTGGACCCTTGGCAGGGGCCCTAGCTGAAAGGACTCCTTCCCACTAGATATCCGCCTGACCCTTCAATTGAAAGGCCACAAATTGAGCCCTAGACTGTGAAGTCATCTCTAAGGCTTCGAACTATCTCCCCATATAGCGCAACCAATCTGCAGCTTGGACTGGTGTACTCGACCCATCAAAGGTGTCCAATTGTAACGCCATACACTCGTGTAGGCTCATTTTTGCATCTGGTACGACTGGTACGACAGTCGGGGCAGCGATGGGTGCGGCTGCAGGCGCTTGTTGGCGACGCGCACGAACCTCCTCGACAAACTCCCACAGGAACGTCAAAGTCCTTGCCTGGTTCCCAACTACAGACTGCTCAGCAGACCCAACTTCCGCGTCAGGTACCTCCTGCTAAACATCTAGCGGTGGCTCCTCTTGGGCACAGCCACGACCACGGCCCCCACGACCTCGGTCGGCACCGTGACCACCACCTCTACCTCTCGGCGTCTCTGTTCACTACAGAGAAACAATCACACAATCAACTCACAAACATTGACTTTAGCAATGCAAGTCAACAACTCAATTTCGGAAAACGCATATGCAATGCAAGTCCCAAACCCCATCCGACTGTGCAACAAGCGTGTCAAGTTTCACTTAATTATTAGGCCTAAATCATATTTTAGATAAATAATTAAGCTAAGTTGACAACTGATCTTTACCATGGACCTAACGCCCGCTCTGATACCAATTGTAACACCCCGACCCTCCACAGGATCCAAGATGCTACCACCACACTGTTACTGTCTCACAAAAAGTGCACCATGAACAGAGTAAACTGAGAGACCATGTGGAGGTGACCCCGGTTATGTGATGAGTAATTGACACGTGTTCTGGAAAGTTTGCGTTTGTTTTCGGGTATTTTGTGCTATTTACGGATGCTAACGATTTGATTATAATATTTTGTGCGGTGCTATATGATGCGTTTTCTTGTCGGTGATGGCTGCAAGACTTTGAGACGGAGTCGTGGCGAGGCACGGGTGACCGGACTAGGCACAGGCGGTGCTGAGGTCAGAGCGGTCGAGATGTGCCGAAAACGGTGAGGACTCGAAGTGGTTGCGCGAAGCTTGGACAGCAAGAAACGAGGAAGCTTCCTAGAAGGTGCGGTAGTGGTATTTTGGTAAATGCGTAGGGCTGCACAAAAGGAAGTGGATGTGGTTAGGGCATAATGGATAAAGAGAGGAGTTGTTGTGACCTAATGGGTAAAGTGGCTTGTAAACCCATTAGTGGAGGCTATAAATAGAGGTGCTCTCTAGTGGGAGAGATGAGGGAGTTGTGCATGAGTTGGGGTTTCATTTGTTTCCCTCCTTATGTTTGTAAGTTCTTGACAGAGAGAGAGATAGGTGCAAAACAATTTTATGATCTAATCATTCATGTCTCTTCCTCTATTTTTGAGTTGTTCTTCCTGTGAGCTGTTATGAATGAGTTTTTTTTGTTTGATCTTTTTAGTTTTTTGTTCCTCTGTCGAACAAGCTTTCATGATCTGTTTTTGGGATTCCTTTTGATTCTCTCGGCTACAAGTTTCAGCTCTGGATATCACTGCATCTTTCTCTTCCTCTATTTTTGTTCCTCTGCCGAACAAGTTTTCATGATCTGTTTTTGGGATTCCTTTTGATTCTCTCGGCTACAAGTTTCAGCTCTGGATATCACTGCATCTTTCTCTAGCTGGTTCACTGTCTTTGTTTGTTCTTATTTTCAGTTCAATAAGAACAGCAATCAAGCAATATATTATTAAGCACTTAGTTTCAGTTTTCGGCTGCTGGTTACAAGATCTCATGCTTAGTCTACACTCGGTTGGACTGTTTGCAGTCTGCCTTTGGATAGCAGTGTTCGGTTGTCTTTGGGTCACTGGACTGCATTTCCTTGTTGGGTTTCTTTTTGGTGTCCGTATGCAAACTGCACTCTCAGTTGAACCTTGATCACTGCTTTCGGTTCAACTTGCAGCAGGTCTGCAGTCCTTGCCCCCTGTGTTCTTTTTCGGCCAGCTTATTTCCTGCTCTACAGTCAGTCCTTTTCAGCAGCAGCAGCAGTCTGCACTGTTTTTACTGCTGTTTTCTGGTTTGAAGTTTCCAGTCTGGTCTGCACATCATTCGGCCAGCAGCATGTGCTCAGTTGAGTAGGAACAGCTGCACCTTTTCGGCCAGATTGACAGCTTGCAGCAGTCTGTCCAGCCAGTAGATTTTCAGCTTACAAGTTTTGGGTTAGGGCTGCTCTCTTGTCTCCTCTTGTTTTCTAGGTTGTTTTGCTGGCAATCAAGTCCTGTTTTTACTGTTTTCCCTCTATTTGTTTTGCTTTACTTTCTATCTTGTTTCTCTGTAGTTTTCGGCTAGGTCTATTTCATAACATCTAGTATTCTCTTCTACAGCAAAAATTTCTCAGTTTTGCTGTTTCAGAAAAGATCTAGTTCCCTCTTTTTCTCTGCTGTCCTCAGCTTTCGTTGTTTCTCCTTTGGACTTGTATTTTCTTACTTCATAGCTGTGATAGCTATCGGAGAAAGATTTTTGTGTGAATACTCAGGGCGATTTTTAAAAGGCATCATTCACCCCCCCTCTGTTGCCATTTCCGATCCTTCATAAACACACGAGAACTGTATTAACAAGAGAACCCGTTCTCCTGAAACATACTGTAACTAGGAAATTTACATAAACTTCTAAACATAAGTTTAACATGATGCTTTGTGCAGGACAACATAATGTGCAGTGCAAAAGGAACTATTCCCATATCCATGCATGCCATCACTCCGGATCACCCTAAAAAAACACAACATCACCCTAAAAACACACAACAAAGTAAGGGTGAGTCCGATGACTCAGCAAACACATCAACCCTTATCTGTAAACTGTAATTCAATTCTACAGTTGTAAGCTGAAATCATGTCTACTGTGGACAGCAAATCAATCTCAGAATCGTGGAATCAGTAAACTATATCTATCAGAGTTGTAAATCAGTAAATGAAATCTCATCAGAAATCAGATATCACATCTATCAGTAATTGTAAAGCCAATCGATCAGAATCAGAAATCGCGTTTACTATAAAGTCAATCTACTGTAAACTATGAACTATAAATCGAACTACTGTAAACTGTAAATCTCATCTATTGTGAACTGTAAAACCTATTCGCTGTAAGCTGTAATCTGTAAGTCAAACTTTTGTAACTGTTCCACTGTCTATATCACTCTGTATGCAAAGCATTAAAATGCAATACAATTGCAACTGTAAACTGTAAATTAAATCTCTGTACCTGTATCATTGTCTGTATCTCTGTTATGCAATGCAATGGCATGCAATGCACCTGTAACTATAGCTTATACCGGTATAGCGGAGGGTACACCCGTCGATGTCACCCTCTCCTTCCATCCCGTGAAGGTGCCTAATTCTGTAGGACTTATTCAAGAGCACTCCGGATTAGTCATAAGATTTTCTCACCGACCTGGCTCTTATGCACTTTGCATGATGCAATGCTTTTCAAATGAGGATGTTTACTCATAAACTGTATTTCTCCAGATATGATTAACACATAATCATATACATCATCTCTTGCATGCTATAAACCATGGCATAGGAACATAAATAGCAAACATCCTACACTATTTATTGTTTTAACATGCACTTGCCTATTAACCTAGCGGACGGTGCGTGGATTGCACCTGACTCGAACCGCCACCTGAACAGGCAGTAATCATTTCAATTCATTTGCTAAAGCAATACATACACTTGCAAGCAAATAATATAACTGTTACGCGTAAACCCAGTATCGTCGACCTCCCTCTCACCGGGACTACCGGACACAGTCCCGGTTTTAATTGGCATATGACTTTACCCAAACCCGACAACTGGATCAGGCCACGATCTGTCATTCCTGGATCGGATCTAACAGATCTGGCACCGGATCAGGCAATCCCCCTTTTCTTTTCTTTTTTTCCCTCTCTTCTTTTCTTTCCCTTTCTCTTCTTTCCTTTTCTTTCTCTTTTTCTTTTCTTCCTTTCTTTCCTCTTCCTTTTCTTTCTCTTTTTCCACGCTGGCCACTCCTCTCTTTCTTTTCTTCTCCTCCTTCCACTTTTTTCTTCACTCTTTCTCCTTTTCTTTCTCTACCCGGCCGCTCCTTCTCTCCTCTCACACCGTCGGCTCCTCCCTTCCCTTTCTCTCTTCTTCTCCCACGGGCGGCTCCCTTCCTCACACCGGCGCTCCTCCTCTCCTTCCCCCTCCTTCTCACCGACGGACCCGCCCTTCCCTCCTTACCGACGGCCGGCTCCCCCTTCTTCTTCCCACAAGGCGCCGCAGCTAAGCAGCGACGCGACTGTAGGCGGATAAAGGGGAAACAGCGGTGACTGCGAGGGGAAGAGGAGCAGCGGCACACGACAGCAGCCACAAGGAGAGCGGAGGCGGCGAGGTGCGACCGGGGAATAGCGGCGCTCGCGGCCGGCCGACGGCGGTGATGCGCGCACGAGTGGTGAAGCACCCAGACGCAGCAGGAGCAACAGGGGGCTGAGAGAGTTCGGAGGAGGAGGGAAGCAAATGCCAATTTTTCTTCCTCCTCCCACCTGGCTTGCCTTTTTATAGGGCTTGGTGTGGGCTGGGCTGGATTGGGCCGGATTCGGCCTAGGTATGACTACGAAGTTCATAATTGTGTCTTCGCGGAGACCTTCGAGGATTTGTTTGATCTCTTCATACTCAATGCTCTCGACGCCTTACTCGTTCGATGCTGGGCGTTGTAAGTGTGTACAATCACAGTCTCTGTTCATATAATACCAATAAATGTCATATATAATTTATTACTTTTGTGTGTGTGTGTGTGTGTATATATATATATATATATATATATATATATATAGATACATGGTGACTGAAGCCAGATTATTCAAATCACCAATTGGTTTCTTGAACCCACGCTTGGTCGCCATAGATACTATCAACAAGAATGCATCCTTCGTTGAGAGTTACATTACAATAGCATTGCTGGCTCATCACAATAAGGAATTTGTACTTATGTCCTACAATAAGGGGTAAGTGCTGCACTACTGGCTATACTTGTTGATTTCTACTTCATAAGCAACACGAGATTAGGTTTAATGACATGTAACATCCTATTTTTCTGGATTTTATAAAGCCCTGAATTTAAAAATAAATTTTCTAGAATTAAAACAAGCATAAAATGAATTTTCAAAATTTAAAATGATTTAATATGATTAAAATAAACTTTAACACAAAATAAAAATATTTTATTTGAGTTCCTTGTGTCTCAAGGAATTTTTTGGTTTTTTTGGGATTTATTTGCTATTTTTAGAGATACATTGATCTTATTCGGATTTATTTAAAAAGAAAATCAAAAAAAGAAAACCCCCAAAACCCTCAGGCCATCCCCGCTGTCCGATCGACCGCCTCCCCACACGTCGGCCATCCGCCTCCCTCAGCCTGGCCCACACCCCGCCACCCTCACTCCCGCGCCCGCCTCTGGTCGGCCTCCCGATCCCCGCCTTCGCCACGCGGCAGCATCCCTGCCACCCACATTCGCGCACGTGCCCGCGTTGCCCTAACCCTAGTGCCACCCCGTGCTCGCCCGCGACCATTCGATCACGCTCGCAAATGTGGCCTCCATCCACCACCGCTAGCACTGTGCATCTAAAAATTTTGGCCACGCCATCTCCGATCGGTTGCCTCGGTTGCCGTGATAAATACTCCGCCGTCGCCACAGTCCGTGTGCTCGCCACTCGGTTCATGCATCTCATCCACCGCCGTCATCTCCAAGTGCCTCCACCGACACCCAGTAACCACCATCGTCACCCCGCCGCCCTCGCCGTGACCCGCTGACACTGACGCCAACGTTTGTGCGCCCCCGCCAGCCACTGGAGCGCCACCGCCATCCCATCCCCACCAGTGAGCCTACCGCCACCCCCTTCTTCCTCGAGTCCGCGACGCTTCACACATCGCGCCCGTGCCACTCGTCGCCCATCGGACGGCCACCGCCTCCGATCACGACCGTCGCTTCAGATCCAGATCCACGTCCCGGATGTGCCCATGTGGACGATCCTGAACCGTCCGATCTAGCCGCGCTGCCGCCGAACCCGAGCCCCGCCATGTCAGCCCTAAGCCACGTCAGCCAAAACTGAGCCCCGGGTGCCACATCAGCTGCCACGTCAGCAGCCACGTTAGCAAATGCCACGTGTCAGCCCCTCGGCTTGCCACGTCAACCCTAGGCCGCTGCATCACTACCGTCCCTCCCGCGCGCACTATTTTGTGGACTGGGTCCACCGTGAACTAGTTCTACTGTACACCGGGTTCATAGCACAGTGCAATTTTTTAATTTCAGCATTTTTCTTTAGATTTAATTTTCTGAGAGCCCATTCTCCTCCATCTTAGCTCCGATTGACCCCGTTCTTTTTTCTAAATTCATCTAAAATTGAGCTCTAGTTTTTTGTTCTAGTTTCAAGGTTTTTGATTTCATTCGGTTATCATTTTATGTGATTTTGTTGTTTTAATCATTTTCTTCCTCGTTAGATTTCGATTCCGGAGGAGCAGGAGCGATGTCAGAAGACCCCGAGTACCTCGCTGAGCATAACCAAGGCAAGTCGTGTCCTTTGATCATGTTGAACCCAGTTTGCATTATATTATTTAATTATTTTATTTTAAATTATATTGCATCGCTATTTAATTACAAACTTTGTGTATAGTAGTTACTGTCCCATATTGAATTACCCCGCCTTGATAATTTGAATGCCACGATGCCATTGTCACCATAGGTTAGAAAAGTTACTAGTGATGCTATACTAGATGTCACATGGGTTGTACGACTAGAATGCTTAGCCATGCTTATGTTACGATGGGTTTATCACCGCATGTGAATAATTAATTTGACTTAATGAAATATGGAATCGTGGCTGGTGCCACAGTTATTAAAAGTTGTGCTATGACATTGGTGTGTCATGGACATGGTTATACAAACTTGGTTTTTTTTACTCGGGCGAGTGATCGTGCAGTAAAGGGGGAAGTGCAGGTTCACTTCGTGGGATGTGGTAGCCTCGCCCAAGTAGTATTAAGGACTTAACTTTGTACGCCATTGATCTGAGCTTTATCGTGCAAACCACATGTATACTATGGGATAGACTTGACTGATTAATTTGTGATATTTCGATTTCGATTCTGCCATTGTGATGAACATGGTTGCTGATTTCCATATGGCGTAAGGGGGTGTGATACGAAACCCTAGCGAGCAGGATTGAGTTGAGGTAGAGCATTTAAAGGCCTTCTTGTGATTTCCTTAGATCGAGGCTAATCACATCATGTGGGTACAGTTGTGCAACCTCTGCAAAGTGTAAAACTATTCGAATAGCCGCGTCCTTGGTCATGGACAATGCTCGGTGATTTCACACGAGGGGTAGTGATTTCATTTAAACGTGTGGTTTATGGTTGGTTAGTGAACAGGTAATTCACTAGCGGCTTAGCTTGTGGATAGGATGTCCCCAAGTGGTTTAATTCAATTCTGTTGATTATTTATTATTATTGTTTTCCATTAAAATTCGCTTTCAATCTATTTTATCATATTATTCTTGAGATGTCATTTTATACAAATTAACCTTTCAGTCCTCTATTGGTAAGCCTTGCATACACTGCTACAGACAGTCCTATCACAGACGGTTCGGAACCGTCATCACAGACGGTTCCCAAACTGTCTATTTTTATGTGTCAGTTATAATAGACGGCTCCCAAGCCGTCTGTGATAACTTATATTACAGACAGTTTTTGAGCACAAACCGTCCGTGATAGTCTACTTGCACAGACGTTTTTTATAAAACACCATATGTGATACTCAACTATCACAGACGGTTCATACCAAAGACCGTCTGTCATATACAAACTATCACAGACAGTTTGTGTTACGAACTGTCTATGGTATGATTCATATCACAGACTGTTAGTAACACAAACTATCTGTGATATTGTGTATGTCACAGACGGTTAATAAGGAAGGCCGCGTGTGATATAGTTATATCACAGACGGCTCCGTCTTTGAAACCATCTGTGATATATATATCACAGACGGTTTTCCATAATGAACCGTCTGTGATAGCAATTGAAAAAGTAATTTTTTTGCCGTTTTTTGGCTAGCCTCAGGATATGCTAGCCATGCCCTCTGAAAGTAGGCAAGCAGATTATAGATAATGACAGATAAGTTAATTGCAACTCAAAGTGAATTATGAATGTAACAAATAGCCAGCAGATCACATACATATATAGAATAAAAATCATTACACAGATCTGACAAATGAATCGTTTGATTAAGCATAATTGAGTGATTTGTACAATTGAATCCAATGTTTGAACATCTAATTATCACTATTGCCAGGGTAGAACTCTCCAGCCCTATGTTATGACCTGTGCTACTAAGAATTCGGAGAGTTTTCCACAAATTTTGACGAGTTGCTCAAGATGATATGTACTTTCGTCGAAGTCCACCCGCTGTCACTAGGAGCAATGTTAAGTCATTAATTAGCATGTGTGCGTATATAATCAGAAAATAATAATTATTGAAAGGACCTGACAAACCTCTGGATCATGGATCTTAGTATCCATGATTTCCTGCATATAGCGGCAAACGTAGAATTCACATACGTTGCACTATAGCTGCTGGTGGCACTGCAAAAATAGAATTACGTATATAGGTATTGTCAATTCTAGAGGCATTATAACAAAGTGTGATATAGGATTGTTGTGTTGTAGCAGGTACCGAAAATCGCGTGTTGTGTCGTAGTGTGTCACTGGATTTGTTGTATCTTCCTCCTAGGGCAACATAAGCGGTAAATGACCTACGTGATTCAAAAAAGTTAGCCTCGGTCGTTGCAAATGAAGGAAATATTACAATAGAATTATGTATGGAGGAAATGAGTTTACCTGTTAATTACTTTTTGCACATGACTGAAGTTGTGGTTGCTCCTGAGTTGGGAATCAAGGTATATTACCTTGCTCCACTTTGGTACAATCACAATCAAAATTCAGTGTTACCTAGTCATGTGTGTCGCCATAGTGATTAATCCTAAGGTCATGCTATATGTAAAGTACAAATGAAATATGTGTGGCAACTAGTAAAGCACTTACCCTTGGTTGAAGGGTACCATGATGTACTCCTTGTTGTTGTGAGCAATCAATCCCCTCGTTATGTAATCTTGCACGAAGGATACATTTTTTTGATAGCTTGCTCGGAGACCAAGTGAGGGTCGAGGAAACCCACCGGTTGTCGCGATTGCCGGACATGTTGGATCATGTATCTATACATAAGGAAAGAGTAATGATATTTATCGGTATAACGTGAATGTCGAACTTCATTGTATAGTACACTTACAGTGTCCAGCATCGTAGAAGTGAGGTGTCGAGTTCGTTGAGATTGAATAGTAAGAATAAGTCTTCGAATGTCACGATGATGTAGCCCGAATTGTGGAGGAAATGCTCCTCCATATATCTTAGAGTGAATGCAATCTGCCGGTTTGGCTTCATGTTGAACTTCTGCATATACCAGGCATACAATGCATTGCAAGCCAAACCAAACCGGGGTAATTGTGACTCGAAGACCAACGGCACTTCTAGAATGAACTTCCATTGCCCGAGCACGGGACACGCCTTAATTTTCTTCACTTGAGCCTTAGAGCCTCGCTTACGACCCGTTTTTGGTGGCGTCTCGGCGGGAGCTGATGCAACAGGCCTCGGAACCGGAGCTAGAGGTGAAGCCACCGGAGCCGATGTGACAGGTCCAGGGCGATGTCCCTCTTGGGAGACTGGATGTGGAGATCATGGCACGGACAAGTCGAGGGCGATGTCCCTCTTGGGCCACTGAATGAATATGTGGACGGCATCCCCTAATGTCTTAATCTCTTTGTTTGGGGGCTTTTCCAGAGGGACGGTCTTTAAAACATCATTAATCATGTCTACCTGGACCTTTATGAAACCGGTCTCTACTTGTACACCGTGCACCAGCATCCCTGACAGCAATGGATACGCCATTCCCCACCCAGCGTCAACGGGAATAAAGCCAACAAGCTTAACTCTGAGGATGCAAGGCATGGGCTCCTACATAACAGCACAAGATGAGTTAAGGCGTCCACCAGAGAAATCTATGTAGCATTCTATAGAGCTACATTACCTGAATGTCATCGATAGGTAAGAGGGCATCGCTATATTTAGTAATTGGTGTGGACACGCAGCTACTGCGATGTTGAGGGGGACAGGGTACCGCAGTAAGAGGGGTGGGTTGTGATTGGTTGCGAACTTGTCTCAGTTCTTCCCTCAATGAATTTATCTCTCCTCGAAGTGAGGCAGTCTTCTCTTGAAGTGAGGCAGATAGTTGTTCCTGAAGTTGAGCACGAAGCTCCTGTTTTATTTGTTCGTTGCGATACACCTTGGATATCTTCCTACTCCTATATGTCTCGGAGTAATCTGGAAATCCATGCTTCCAAGATACGTAAACCCCCAAGCCTCGTGTGCGACCTAGGTGCTCCTTGTTTCCCAAGGCCTGTGATAGTAAATCTCTCTCTCTGTATTCTTGAAAGGAGCCACGAGAAGATTCGGTAGTCAATGGTTACTACAAGAGGCAATTAATCATGTTATTTTTGAACACATGAAGTTCAAGAGGTGTTAACAACTATGTAGTTTAACATATCTTACCAGGCGTTGGGACACTTCCTCATCTGCGGGGTTTTTGAAAGAGACACCCGAATATGTGGTTGATGACCTCGCTCTTAACCAGTTTCGGGCACACTCGTTTGTGATCCCGGCAAATGGTGGGGAGGCCTCCGATCGGATTGCGACCTCGTCCTGCATCCCCCACTGCGAGATGTTACCCGCGTACCCAGCGGTGCCGAGTCTGTGAGGGTGAGTGCTTTGTGATTGGAGAGCCTTGTGTGCCGCACTTTATTGTTCAAATTCAGTCGATGTCTTCATCTGCACAAAGGCCTCCCATGTTTTCGATGACACGAAAGGGTACCTCGTGAAGGGCGTGAGATCCTTGGCCACGTACTGCGTCACAAGAGTGCTCTTAAAATTCTTCCATGCTTTTCCCATTGCGAGGAGCGCGTGCCATTGCACGAGTCCCTATACTTCTGCTGGGATCTCGAACGAATTTGTAATTTCCTCCCATAGCTGATTTTTGTGATCCTTTGTCAATTCTTTCCATCTTACTATGGTGATGGGGACCCGTTGCCTTCAATTATCCCACAAGTAGTTCGAAAAGATGCCACTGCTTTCTTCGGTTGCAGAGAGACCCCATCTGAAGAGACCACCGTGATGGTCATTTGGCCATCTAGCCTTTTCGATACTCCTCGACCACGCTTAGTTTTCCTAATCTTGGGAGCGTGAGTCCCAGATGACGACGACGAAGACTGTGTGGACGCCATCTCTCTTCTAAGAAAATACTAACTGCAATGAGCTATGGGCCTTCTAAATAGACCTTGTAGCTAACAAATACAGCATATCCAGTTCAATATGAAAAGTACATATTATATATATATATAACAATATGAAAAGTACATATATTCATAAGTGTATAACGTGCAATGAGACTAGGGAAATGACCAATGATACTACTTATCAGAATTCAGTCTCGTCTTCTTCTTCGAACCGTGGTACTAAACAAAGTTCTATGAAACAAATGACACAAACCAGTGTATCAAGTTCATTGAACCGGATACACTGGAGTGTGTCACTTGCTTCATGCCCTTTGAAAGTCTATGTGGCATATATTAAAAAATTTTGGACGACTGTGTGGACGCAGTGAGGTGTGGGCCTAAACAAAGTTCTATGAAGCAAATGACACAAACCAGTATATCAAGTTCATTGAACTGGATACACTGGAGTGTGTCACTTGCTTCATGCCCTTTGAAGGTCTATGTGGCATATATTAAAAATTTTTGGACGACTCATAAGATGTAGTGAGGTGTGGGCCTAAACAAAGTTCTATAAAGCAAATGACACAAACCAGTGTATTAAGTTCATTGAACTGGATACACTGGAGTGTGTCACTTGCTTCATGCCCTTTGAAGGTCTATGTGGCATATATTAAAAATTTTTGGACGACTCATAAGACGCAGTGAGGTGTGGACCTAAACAAAGTTCTATGAAGCAAATGACACAAACCAGTGTATCAAGTTCACTAAACCGGATACACTGGAGTGTGTCACTTGCATCATGCCCTTTGAATGTCTATGTGGCATATATTAAAAAATTTTGGACAACTCATAAGACACAAAAGGACTTTCTCTAATCCTACCTAACTGCTCTTTGAACCTAACCCTAAACCCTCATACATCTCATCTATAAATATCAATATGACAATGTTGTGTGTGTGTGTCTATATATATATATATATATATATATATATATATATATATATATATATATATATATATATATATATATATATATATATATATATATATATATATATATATATATATATATGCACACATATATCAAAATATATATACATATCAATATATATCAATATGAAAGTACATGATTAAGAAGCAAATGTAGCATATATATCAATATATGGAACATGAATAACATATCTTAATTATTCTATATGAAATATGAAACAACTACATGAAACAAATCATTAACATACATAGCATATATATCAATAAGAAGCAAATGTAGCATATATATCAATATATGAAACATGACACATGAATAACATATCTTAATTATTCTATATGAAATATGAAACAACTACATGAAACAAATCTTTAACATATATAGCATATATATCAATAAGAAGCAAATGTAGCATATATATCAATAGGTGAAACATGAAACATGAATACAACATATCTTAATTATTATATATGAAACATGAAACAACTACATGATACAAATCTTTAACATATATAGCATATATATCAATAAAAAGCAAATGTAGCATATATATCAATATATGAAACATGAAACATGAATACAACATATCTTAATTATTCTATATGAAACATGAAACAACTACATCAAACAAAATATTTAACATATATAGCATATATATCAATAAGAACCAAATGTAGCTTATATATATCAATATATGAAACATGAAACATGAATAACATATATATCGAGGGAGGAGGGCACCGGAGTAGGGGAGGAGGGCGCTGGGCTCGCAGGGGAGGAGAGAGCTAGAGTCGGGGGAGGAGGGCGCCGGGCTCGGGGGAGGGAGCGGCGTCGGGAGAGACCGGCGACTGGAAGGAGCGGCGTCGGGAGGGAGATGCATCGGGAGGGACCGACGGCGCCGTCAGGAGGGAACGGCGGCGGCGGGAGGGAGCGGCGTCGGGAGGGACCGGCGGCGGCGTCAGGAGGGAATGGCGGCGAGAGAGCAAAACCTAGCTAGCAGGGGCACTGAAGAGTGCGTGAGTGCGGACTTTGTGACCTAGCTGCGGGTACTTATAGGGAAACTATCACAAACGGTTCCGTAAAGTAACCGTCTGTGATAGATATATCACAGACAGTTCTATAATAGAACCATTTCTGATACTGGAATATCACAGATGGTACTAAACTAGAATCGTTTGTGATATAGGATTATCACATACGGTTGTTACTAAAGAACCGTCTATGATATTAATTATCACAGACGGTTCTTAACGTAAGAACCATCTGTGATAATTAATATCACAGACGGTTTTTGTAAACAACTGTCTGTAATATACACATATCACAGATGATTTTAGTTAAGAGTCATTTTTACCCTTGTATCGGGATGCATTGCACACCGGACAAACATGTAAGCTAGCATACTCTCTACGGTACAGGATACAATCATTCGGACATGCATGTATTCTTTCTACTTCCATTCCTAACGGACAAAGAACCTTCTTGGCTTGGTAGGTGGTTCTTGGTAACACATTTCCCGTTTGAAGCATGTCCACTAGGAGATCTAACAATACCGTGAAACTCTTCTCGGACCAACCATTGCTTACTTTCAATTTCAGCAATTCTAGAACTGATGACAACCTCATGTATTGCGGCTTGCAGCCTGAAATAAAGGTTTCTCCGAGTCCTCTACAAGCCCTCGAATTTACCAAACTATCTCTCACTATAGTTCCCTTCTGCATCACGTCACATCTGATCTAGATTGTCATCCTGCGACCTATAATCATAATCAAAAGCACAGTCCACAACTGGCATATCGTTGTCTCCCTCGACTATGTCATAACTACCTTCTTGTGCACTCTTCTCTTCACCATAACTGGTCCAACATTTGTTCCCTTTTCTGAAATCCATTCGAATCAAGTGAGCTTCAATCTACGCTGAGATTATTACAATCAATGCATAGATAGTACATATATTTCACTCCCTTCTTCAACATATCCAGCTCGGCGGCTCTACTAAAAGTAGACACGCCATTAATGTACTCTTCACTCACACGATTCTCAATGTACATCCAGCTTTGGTACATCTACGCCACACAAGTAACAAATGGGTGTCAAAACCTAACATTATTCATTCTATAATTGATCAAACTAACATTATCTCTGGCCTTCCATAACAAAAACATGTATGCATATAAGTTATTAAAAGTAATTGAGTATTAACCTCTGATCAGATTACTACGAAGATGGTGATATATTTTCACCCCGAACTCCCTAAAGCCGGCCGCCTTGCTCCACCGATGCAACGCAATGAAGACTACAGATCTGTGTCGACATCGAGCAAGTACACCCAATAATTAATAGTGTAGATTATCACAGACGGTTCCAACCAAAAATGGTCTATGAAACAATATATCACCGACGGTTCATATTAATAACCGTCCGTGATAATTAATATCAAAGACGGTTTGTAATACGACCCGTCTATGATATATCAATTATCACAGACAGTTCGTGTAAATAACCGTCTGTGAAAGTACACAGACGGTTGTCAACATGAATCGTCTGTGTTGTCTAGATTATCACAGACGGTTGTATTAAGAATTGTCTGTGAAAATTCACAGACTGTTATTAACACGAACCGTCTGTGTTGTCTAAATTAGCATAGACGGTTTGTGTTTATAACCGTCTGTAAAAATATCACAGCTGGTTGGTAGTATGAATCGTCTGTGATGTACCCATCCAATATAGCCTGTTTTGTAGCAGTGATACTATATTGCATTTATTTGTTACAAATGACTTGCTGAGTACCAATGTACTTACGGCTTTACGCTATTGTTGCTCAGTTGAGGAGGAGTATTATCAGCAGGAGGTACCGGAGGGAGAGTACTTCAACGACTTCACGGATTAGGACTTCGCTCGCCAGTCGATTACCTGTGGGCATGTCGAATGGCTACTACGCTTATTTTGTTTTGCAGCTAGACTTTAAGCCCTTCGGGCTAGTGATATTGTAAGCTTGGTCATAAGGTCGTACCTTTGGATTTTTATCGATATTTGAGGTTTTTCTTTATTTTAGTGTGTGTATGGTTGTGATCACATCTATGTTTGACTGTGTGCACTAGCGTGATCCAGGACTAGTGCAGTATACATAGAGAGTCTGAATTTGCATATTCGGGTCTCGACATGACAGTAGCTGACATACCTGCATACCTGTGTAGGTTGCACTGGATTTTACTTATAATTATACCAAAATGGAATAAGATAAGATACCTTGATTCCCTAAGTAAGAACAAAACCAACTGCACAGTTATCGACCGATTAATCGATAGATAAATACATTTTCTCATACATAACTATATTGTACATTTTCTTTCCTTCCGAATTACTAAGGCTAACTTTTTAGAATCACGTAGGTCATTCGCCATGTACGTTGTAGAGGTACGTGGCTTGATGGAAGGGGCCAATGCCCTACGACATGTTTGAAATTTTTCGGTATTCGCTAGTACATATTAATCCTATATAACACTTGGTAGTAATGCCTCTTGAATTAACAAATTCTATTTTGTAGTGCCACCAGCAGCTGCCGGGCAAAACCTATGGATTCTATGTTTGTCACCATATGAAACTACTACTCGATTCCTCAAATATCACCAATCCTAAAGTTTGTCAATCTTGTAATAATTATTTCATACTTATTAAGTTATATATGTACGCACATTGATATTCCTATCGACAGGGTTCGCCCATCCCAACAACTGTGTTGGAACAGTCCAAATCAGATGGAGAGTTCCACAACGTAGAATGATTTTATTTGGGATAAGATTGACCTTAATTGTACATGTGTATTTGTTAATGGATATTTTATTTCATTTCAATTAATTGATTTACGAAATGGATGTTTTTGTTTCTGAAATGAATTGAGATGTGAATTGGATGTATACATGTGTTGATCTACTTGTTTCAGAGGGCATGTCTAGCAATTCCTGAGGCTAGCCAATAAACAAAAATAGATTTAGGAAAAGAAAAGAATATCACAGATGGTTTTTAACAAAAACCAACTGTGATAGTTATTATTACAGACAGTTTTAACTACAAACTGTCTGTGATATTTGATTATCACAGACGGTTTGTAGTTAAAATCGTCTGTGATAATAATTATCACACACTGTTCGAAAGCCGTCTGTGATGACCTCGTAACATTAATGACCCATCAATCCAGACGGCTCACGAAACCGTCTGTGATGACATTTTTCAACCGTCTGTGATAACGTTTTCTGTAGTAGTGACATATGCCTATTACACATTGTGATTCTATTACAACCTATTCCTTGAAACAACTAAACCATAAATCCTTGTCACCCTAGAAGCTATAATAGTAGCGTTACTAACTATATAGCGTCATGCTTAATCTTGCTTAGATACAGGGGGCAATAATTTGCTTTGATATCATTTCAAACATGAAAACTCAGTTTGGGCGATCAATCGTGGAAAGTGATTGGTATGTTGTAATTTGACTATTTTTACACCCCCAAAACCTCCAACTTGCTGAAACTATTTAGGTAGATGGTACAGGGGACTGATGTAGGGGATGTATGAGAAAGCCTTTGATTGAAAATATAGTTTTATTATCGTGACCATTGTAATATTTATATCTAACTAGTCTACACAGATCCCACTATCGTTCTCTTTTTCCTCAATTAATGGGATAATTTCTTCTTTTTTGAAATTAATAAGAGAATTTCTAGTATTATTCTTTTCTTACAAATTATTGTGCGAATTTTACCCTGAAAAACAAAGTCAACGGACTTTTCCCATCTGAGAGTTATTTTATCTATCCTATTCCTATTTGAATTTGAACTTGATGATGCAATATATATATATATATATATATATATATATATATATATATATATATATATATATTTCATTGCAATATTCCTGATTAGTTGGATGAAGATTTTTGCAATCTAATGTGAAATCATGTTTGTTTAGATGTAATAAATAAATTAGAATGGTTATGATTGACTATGATAAAGTGTTATTGGTATCTTTAAATTATATAAATTACAATGATACCTTGATCCAACTGAATTTAGTAGATATTTAATCCAAATACACCAGCGAAGCCCTGGCACAGTGGCAATGGAATTGGCAAGTAAGGCACATGTTTAAAACTGTATTTATGTACCTAATCCCCTGATTCCACATTTAGTATTGACAAGCTGCCTAATGATGTGCTGGTCTGAAAGTGCGAGCACTTACACGCTCGCGGTGCCATACTAATCGAACGAGCACATGCGTGAGCGTGACTTACCGTTTTTGTTCTGAATTTCTTCTTTCTTTGATATGGTGTGTGGAGGCACTCGAGTATTTTTTAAAGTTTAGAAGTACTTGGATTTTTAAGCATTAGATATTTAATTCTAGATCAGAGCACTTATATTTTTTTTTAGGAAAGGTATGGAGAGATCCGTTAGATCGAGATATAATACCTTAGATTCTTTTTTAGAGATGAGCATAAAAAATCTATTAGATAAAGATCTAACATCTAAAAATCTAAGTATTTTTAATCCTAAAAAATACTTGACTACTCCTTAGCACTTCCCGTCTTTGATTTCTCGTTGAAAGTCGATAGCTAGTTCGTATTTCCGAGCTTGCCACGCAACGGGAGTCAAATGCATGCCGACACAAGTGTACTGATAGTGCTGGACTGCCAGCACGCTGATCTGTACTTACTCTCTAGATAGCAGTGACGTACACTAGCGAGAGACACGAGCAAATTAATAGTAAAGATTGCACAATTAAGTTGGAAAGTATCGAAGTCACTTTGCGATCATTTAGCTCATGTAAGCCTGCGTTATTTACTAATCATTCTGCCTCCGGTGAATTTCGCCATGGTAGTGCAGAGCAAGAGAAAAGAACCTGGCGATTGCGTACAAATTTTCATCCAACATTGGAATCAGTGCCTCCCTATTTGCGTAAAACGTGAATTAAAGCCGCTCTTAGATGCTACTCTGACGAAATGGACACTTTCAGCGGCAGATAGAAGTATTCATACACCTGTGGTTACACAGAAGCCTGAATCAGGAAGGGGCATCACTCACTCTTGTCACTCACACCTGGACGTGTTTGCTACCATTAGTGAAAGGAGAATACAGGATATGACTCCAGAGAAATAAGGGAGGACATAGACTCATACTTGTCAGTTCTGTTCTGGAGGTCATATCGGTTTGACTCTTAGAATGTTACATTTCGATACTGATCTATACTAACATACTGTTTTGGATTTAATATAATAATATGAGTATATATATTTATAAGTATATATTTGTTTAATTATATGCACACCAAATATCACTTATAATATTATTCAAAATACATAATAGTACAATCAAATATAACATATAGTTCAATCGACGGTATTATCAATTCCACCGGTGTGGCTGATATTGGTCAATATTGAAGCTAGTATAGCCGGTATTGACCAGTATCAAGCCAGTATTGAGGTCGGTACAGTACATAGGGGTATTTTCTTCCGGTTTAGGTGTCGATATGGTATATACCAACCCATACCGGCCGAAACGGAACGGTATTGATAAGCCTGGATAGACTTGCAAACTTCAGTAGTGTGTAGTGTTGGGATACGGGTAGGCTACACTAGCGCAAATTAAAAAAATTCTACCACGTAAACCAGGAAACCATGCGAGTAAGAGATCATAGATCGTTACCACTAGACGTGCAGTGCAACAGAAGTAGAGTTGAAGCAATCGAGTCAACGAGGAGCGCATCGGTGTAAGCGAAGGTAGTCGATCGTCGTCCGGCCAACCATCTCCTCCTTGCGATCGTCCTGATCAGTGCCGCAGTCGTAGCAGCGCCACTACCGAGGTCTACACATCCAGGGAGGGAACACCGTGCGTCGGTATGTTAGCACCAGCACGTACGGTAAGGGTTATGAAAGGTGGCAGCTAGGGTTTTTTGGGATAATGCTCTCAGCCCCACACCTCTTATCATATAGCCTCCAATCGAATCCTTATCTGATACGAGTGGAGATCGAATCCCACTCAAAAACTATCATCCGGACCCTTGTCGTTCCAGCCCATTAAGTGTGTGTTGGACCCGAATTCGACATCCAGAATCCTCTGTGATTTCACCACACTATTCCTTGGATCAGTAGATAGTGTTCACAGTACATTGCTGTTATCATCTCATACATCGCATGATGATCATATAGTCAAAATATAATTTACATCAGAGTTTTAAAAATACACCACGTCGGATGACAGTTTTACATAACGGCCTCCTGGGCCAAATACTTACGTCCAAAAGTATAGCAGCGGAAAAGCAATAACAATAGTGGGACCACTAGCCACAAGCAGTCGACTGGGGGTAAATGTGTGCATCTATATTGCCTAACCCTAGGTAATATAGGCACACATCCTTACGGCAAGTCTACATGCTTAAGGCTAGGCATTTAAGAAATCCGCCCTAGTTGCCATTGTCGGCTCCTTGACTTGGCGTATCCTCGTAGGTATAATGATCTTGCCCTCCTGTTTCTGGATATGATTATACGAGGGTGAGCACACTATCCACCGTGCTCCGTAAGCCAATACACAGAATGCCAATATTTAACATGCATGGCTTGTCAAAGGATAGGCTCGGGTTATTTTATTTGCCGGAACTCTACTTTTAAAAGACGTAAGATATTTACATAAACTTCCTAGACCTAACCATTTGGACTAAAACCATGGTATTTGAATATAACATACGATGATAGCATTGGTATAGATTACATCCACCATTACATGTCACCTGCACCGCATATCATTCGTTCAACGTTATAGCCGCTTACATTATCACTGAGTCGATACCCAGGGTAATACAAAATCAGGATAGTCCATCGTCATTCATTTTCTCCTTCCAAGTCCCAGTTTTAAAAGTTAATTTTGAAATAGAACTATATCGGAGTTAAGTTCCCATCTCCGCCCTTAACTGTGGGCACAGCTATTTAAATAATTTTGATTATGTAGAGTGTGTACACTTTCACCACAAGAGACAATCCGCTCATTGCCCCACAAGATTCCCTAGTCATGCAGTTGAGTAGATCATCACAGTGACCTTTCAGAACTATCTAGCCTCGAGGTCTCATCTCACTCTATGGGCCGTTTTCACTTGCGGTGGGTCCCATACGTTGCACGGGATGTTAATCACTATTGCTAGCACCTCTAGGCTCCCCTCCCCATAGTGCTAGTAAGACAGAGAAACAAATCACCCTTCTTGTTGGTGTCCCTTTAGCCATAACAGGCCCTGGCATTCCGGCACTTCTTTCCCCAACCTGCGAGATGAGTGTGAGGTTCGATAGGTTTACTCAGCCAAGTTGCACTTTGTAGACTTGTGGTTGTACTGTTTTACAATGGGAGGTCATGACCCAATTAGGTCCCTGGGTTATCTGAGCGGTTCTTCTATATTCCACACACTCGTGCATTCTAATGCACCATACCCCCAAACCATCCGCCCAGATGTATAAGCAATTTTGGGGATTTTCGGGATATAGAATAGTGTCCCTTTTAAAATTACGCGACCATTCCTATCTACAACCTTTCCCAAAGCCATTCTTGTATTTGCATATGTTGTTAGGGTTATTTGAGCAGTGCTATGCTTTAAGCGTAATCGTAATATATATATATATATATATATATATATATATATATATATATATATATATATATATATATATATATGAATGATTATCAATATAGTTTTCTCTAGGGATATATCAAGGTTCGCGGTTCAATATGCTGGCAAGGTATATTATTGGCATGTAAATATGAGGGGCAGTTAACTAAGTATTAAAAGCAAACATACAATCTGACATAAAATAATAGCATGCATTTGATATTTTAAATGTAAATAATTTGCAAAATAGGAAGTCAACATGATCAAAGTATTGACTCGCCTAGTTCGCAATTGTCCCGATCTTGCTGATCTTGGCATGCGTCTATCTCAGATTCTTCCTCCTGTGCCTCGTACGCTAATTTTACGTCGATTGTATATTTAAAAGAAATAAAAAGAATTAATATAACCAATTAAATCCTCATCAAAACTTCAAACAAACTAAAAAAATTATAATTTTGGTTCCATTGGAAAGAGGGTGAATTTAGATGAATTTAGAAATTTTTCTCACTTTATTTAGAGTTAAAAATAGATCAGTTATGAATTTCTAAATTTTTTAGCCGAATTAATTCAAAAACAAAAATCAGAAATCATTTAAATAACCTGAGGAGAGAGAGTGCCTGAGACTGACAAATAGGGTCCTCCGATTATAATGTTTTTGTTTTGCTTACACTGATAGGTGGGACCCACTAGAAGTTATTTATTTCTTAATGTATCAGTAACAGACACGTGGGAGCCACTGGGGTGTTTAATCCCTCTCACTGCCAGACACTGACACGTGGGGCCAGCAGGGGTTATTAACTTCACTTCTCGGTTTCACTGACAGGTGGGCCACGGGGATTAATTATTTTTCTTCTCACGCTGACAGGTGGGGACCCATACTGGTTCAAGTTTAATTGGGTCCACACGTCAGTGAATCCTTAACTTAACATACCTCATTAATGCTAATTAATTATTCCCTAATCATTCGGTTGAAATGAGCAGTGTCTTCCCCTTTCTCCCGACGCCAGCAAGGCTCGCCGCCGGCGGCAGGTGTAATGCCCTGAATGTCTTTACGGTGTCCCTACGAATGATTAGCGGAATCGCAGAGTTTCTCAATTTTTCGGTGAATCGCGGGAGGTGAGAATAAAATTGTAGAATTATCTAAAGTGAAAGAAAGAAATTAATTAATTAAAAATTAAATTTTGGGCTGCCTAGAGGGGTGGGCTAGCCACTTTGGGCCAGCCAGCCCAAAAGGGGGCCCAAACCATCCCCTTTTCTTCTCCCAAACCCTAGCCAACCCCCTCCCACCCTTTGGCCGCCCCCACCCCCTTGGCTGCCCCCACCCCCTCTTGGACGTCCCTCCCTACCCTCTCTCTCTCCCTATGGCTACCATAGCTGCAAAGAAAGGAAGAAAAAGAAGAAGGAAGAAGAAGAAGAGAAGGAAGAGAAGGGAGAAGGAGGGGAGAAAAGAAGAAGAAGGATGATCTTGAGAGATCACCTAGGTAATTTTTTTCACCTCAATTCTCTCTGTTTTAGGTGTAATTAGGTTCATGGCATGGGATTAGTACGGTTCTAGTGGGGTAATTAGCCGATTAGCGTTATTCTGCTGTCTGCGCGTAGGCTGATTCATGCAGCGCGAATATTCATATAGATTAGAGCATCAAGACGATATTTTTTAGATTTTTTGGCCATGGGGTTTGGGTGCAGTAGAGTCGGAAACTTCGCTATGCAGTAGAGGGGTAGTCTGAAACAGGTGGCTGTTCGGGTGTTGTTTCAGAGGGATAGATAATTTTTATGATTTTGCTCACAGTAACAAAAGTTGTAGAAAATATTGTAATCTAGCTACTATAAAAAAATCATGAAGATTAGAGCTTTGTACAGAAGGTGTGGTTCGTTAGAAGATGACTGGCCAGATTGCCGAAACAGAGTCTGTCATCTGTTTTGCGCGTTAATTTACACCCTTTTAGCAGAAAATAAAAATAAGTTGTCTACTTGAAAATTGTAGATATTTCACTGTAGTTTCTAGAAATATCTCTTTTGCTGTGAATGGCCTGATAGTTTTAAAGATACAAAAAAACAAGCAGCGTTACTGCTGTGTGCTGGGCGTAGGATCGTCGAGCGGAGTGGGTATTGTCGGGTTTGGGGCATAGCGGCAATTTTATTTTCTTAAGATGTGGAAACCTTGCTGTAGTATTGTACTGAGAGATAATTTTGGACAGGTGGCTTCGCTTCTGATCGTGCGTGAGCGCTTCACTTCATCGGTAGAGGTAAGTAAACGTAGCGGATATGCTACTGTTTAACTCATTAATTATTCTACATTCACACTAGTTAATTCTCTTAATTTGAGATGCTATGTCATTTTTACATGCTTTCTTAATGTAGTCTATGTGGTAGCAATTTAGTAATCAATTGGTTATACCTTGATGGATTAATTATTGTTATGTGGTATAGTTCTTAATGAAACAAATATGGTTGTAGGGTAGTATTCCTTACGAGGATATTGTGATCTTAATGGTAGTATTTTTAAGGAATATATTAGGTCTAGGTGGTAGTACTCTTAATAATCATATTGTGGTCTAGGCGCTAGTATTCTTAGTGAATATATTGTGGTCATAGTGGTAGTATTCTTAGTGAATACATTGTGGTCATAGTGGTCATAGTGTGTGACCCTGTAGATTCATGTATATTTGGCCATGGGCCGAAAA
Organism: Melocanna baccifera; assembly: GCA_036346265.1. NCBI lineage: Eukaryota > Viridiplantae > Streptophyta > Magnoliopsida > Poales > Poaceae > Melocanna > Melocanna baccifera. The sequence continues at coordinate 27,594,223 of CM070686.1, read as the reverse complement.
CACCTTTCCGGTCTATAGGTCGGTAGAGGTCTCTAGCAGGACATAATGACCCCCAAATATACATAAAGATCATATCGGACAAACATATATAATGCTTATGTACCGATCTCTTTGCCTCATGATACTAGATCGAACTCAAAGCGAGAAGTGTGACATCCTATGATAGCTCGATTCTTCACTCGAACCTGTGATGGATTACTCAGTTGTGATTGACTCTTCAACCACATTCAGTATGGCCATGCACTTCCTTAATCCAACCATATGGAGGGGCCCAGAGATATATCTCCTGTTATATAGGAGGGGCAAATTCCATCTTGATCGTTTATATTCTTCCGTATGTTTCATAGTAAACCCGAAAGCTACCTTTATGACCACCCAGTCACAGAGTAGTGTTTGGTAACCCCTAAATAAACTATTACACATGTAAAAAATAATGACGATCTCAGGTCTAAGGATCCTACATACACTATATATGAGACTAACTGATCACACTTAAGAATATAATAATTTTGCAGTGTCTCATGGTGGGTCAATCCAACATCATATTCTCTAACATGTCTCCACATTATTGATTTAAAATCCCATATCCATGATCCGTGAAATATGATCATCAGTCAATACATGTGCTGATCTATAAATTATAATTATCCCACATAACGATATAAGATCAGGTATAATTTAGAATAATATCAAAAACATAAATAAAAAGTTTCACGAACAAGTCATATACTTGTTGATTAATATGAAAGACATTTATTCAAGGGACAAAATAGTATATTATTCAAAAGATCATAAACATAGAAGTGATATAACCATCTTCATGATTGTCTCTAGAATATATCACTAACAATCTTTCACTTGCACTAGACTCAATCATGCAAGTACCTAATACCCATAGCTCTTGTGTGCGCCTCATGCTTTGGCTGTGAAAGAGGCTTTGTCAACGGATCAATAATATTCAAATCTGTGTGCACTTTACATATCTTAACATCACCTCTATCTACAATCTCGCGAATGAGGTGCAAATGCCGAAGTATGTGCTTAGATTTTTGATGTGATCTAGGCTCTTTGGCTTGCGCAATTACTCCACTATTATCACAATAAAGATTCATTGAACTAGAAGCACTAGAGACCACACCCAGCTCAGAGATAAATTTCTTTTTCCAAACAGCCTCCTTCGCAGCTTCAAAAGCCGCAATATACTCAACCTCCGTTGTAGAATCGGCAACCGTCGTTTGCTTGGAACTTTTCCAACTCACTACTCCTCCATTAAGATAAAACACAAACCCAGACTGCGATCGAAAATTATCTTTATTGGTTTGGAAACTAGCATCAGTATAACCATTTACGACTAGCTCTTCCTCACCTCCATAAATAAGGAATGCATCCCTAGTCCTTTTCATGTATTTTAGGATATTCTTTACAGCTATCCAGTGACCTCGACCTAGATTTAACTGATATCTACTCATAATATTTATAGCATATGACACATCTGGATGTGTACAAAGTATGTCATACATGATAGATCCAATGGTAGAAGTATGTAGAATCTTACTCATCCGGTCTTGCTCATCTGGTGTCGAAGAATACTGAGTCTTGCTAAGACTAATACCATGTGACATAGACAAAAAAACCCTTCTTGGAATCCTACATGTTGAACCGCTTCAATACTTTGTCAATGTACATATCTTGGTTTAATCCAATTAGCCTTTTAGTTCTATCTCTATAGATCTTTATGCCCAAAATATATGCTACCTCTCCTAAGTCTTTCATATTAAAACTATTTCTTAATGAAGACTTAACGATTGAAGTATAGGAATATCGTTTCTGATCAATAATATATCATCAACATATAGGACAAGAAAAACAAGTGCGCTCCTACTAGCCTTTTTTGTAAACATAAGGCTCTTCTTCATTCTTCATGAAGCCAAACCCTTTGACTACATCAAAGCAAATGTTCCAACTTCAAGAAGCTTACTTCAGTCCATAGATAGATTTCTGAAGCTTGCATATCTTTCTAGCATTTTGGGGATTAACAAAACTCTCAGGTTGTGTCACGTACGCATTCTCACTTAGGTTCCCATTTAGAAAAACCGTTTTGACATCCATCTGCCATATCTCATAATCGAAATATACAGCAATAGCTAGAATGATCCAGACAGACTTAAGCATAGCGACGGGCGAGAAGGTTTCATCATAGTGAACATCTTGAATTTGTTTAAAATCCTTCGTCATCAATCGTGTCTTATAGATATGAATATTTTCATCCATGTCTTTCTTTTTCTTAAAAACCCACTTGCACTCAATGGTTTTTACACCATCGGGTGGATTAAGCAAGTTCCAAACTTGATTATCATACATGGATTGAATTTCGGATCTCAAGGCTCCAAGCCATTTCTGAGAGTCTGGGTCCATCATCGCTTCCTCATAAGTCTTAGGCTCATCATTGTCAAACAATAAGATGTCATGTCGATACCTTATTGGCAATTTACGTGGCCTTTTAGACCTACGTGGGGCTAGTGCCTCTTCCACAGTTTCTATAACATCTTGTACACTCTGTTCAGGTTTAGTAGGAGTCAAAATATTTTCTGATGTCTCTGGAATTTCTTCGAGTCTCACCGTGCTCCTACAAACTCTTCTTGAGAGAAAATCTTTCTCCAAAAATACACCATTTCAGACAACAAACATTTTGTTCTCATCTCTTTTATAAATATAATAACCTTTAGTTTCCTTAGGATACCCCCACAAAGAAGCATTTATCAGATTTAGGTGTGAGTTTATTAGACATCAAACGTTTTACATACACTTCACATCCCCATATTTTGAGAAAAGATAACCCGAGATGTTTCCCAGTCCATATCTCATATGGTGTCTTCTCTACTGCTTTTGATAGAACCCTATTTAATGTGAATGAGTTGTTTCTAGAGCATACCCCAAAAAGACAATGGCAGATCAGATTGGCTCATCATAGACAGAATCATGTATAACAAAGTCTGATTCCGTCGTTTAGACACCCCATTCCATTGAGGTGTTCCCCGTGGAGTTAGTTGTGGAATAATTTCACATTGCTTTAGATGATCACCAAAAGCATGGCTCAAATATTCACCTCCACGATCTGATCATAAGGCTTTAATTGTCTTACCAAGTTCATTTTGTACCTCATTCTGAAATTCCTTGAACTTTTCAAATGATTCAGAGTTATGCCGCATTAGGTAGATGTATCCGTCTCTACTAAAGTCATCGGTAAAAAGTACTAAAAACCACCTCTGACTATTGAACTCATTGGTCCACATACATCCGAATGTATTAAGCCCAACAAGTTATTTGCCCTCTCGCCTAGACCAGTGAAAGGTGTCTTAGTCATTTTGCTAAGTAAACAAGACTCGCATGTTTCAACTGATTCAAAATCAAATGAGTTTAGAAGACCATCTTTATGGAGCTTCACCATACGCTTCTCATTTATGTAACCCAAACGACAATGCCAAATATAAGTAGGATTCAAATCATTAGGCCAAAGCCTCTTAGCATTAATATTATAGATAGGCATATCCTCAAGATTTAAAATATATAATCCATTTATCAATGGAACATGAGCATAAAGCATATCATTCAAATAAATTGAACAACAATTATTCTTTATTCTAAACTCATAACCTTCTGCTCCCAAACATGAAGCAGAAATAATGTTTTTACTTAAGGCGGGAATATAATAATAATTATTCAATTCAAAAAATAATCCTGAGGGTAAAGATAATGGTAAAGTACCAATAGCCAACGCAGCAATTTTTACTCCATTGCCCATGCGAAGATCAACCTTGCCTCTTGCTAAACTCCTACTCTTTATCAGCCCCTACATCAAATTGCAAATATGAGTAACCGATCCAGTATCGAATACCCAAGAACTAACATGAGAAGTAGCAAAATTTATTTCTATAACATTTATACCTAAAGTAGAAGTCTTACTTCCCTTCTTTTTTTTCAGTTCTGCCAAGTATTTTTTTCAGTTCCTCTTCCAATACCTAGTTCCTTGGCAATGGTGGCAAATAGCATTAGGTGCAGCACCAACCTTGAGCTTCTGAAGCTTAGATTTGGTACTCGAGATCTCATCTTGAGTTTTACTCATGCCCTTTCTTTTGTTCAAAACCTTATAATTCTTCTTTTTGAAGTTGGTAGTTTTCTGAACCATCATCATATGATTAGAGCTTTTCTTAATGTTCTTCTCTGCCGACTTGAGCATCACATGCAATTCGGTCATTAACTTCTTCATGACATTCATATGAAAATTCAAAATGACTGGCTCAAAGCTCGGAGGGAGCGACTGGAGGATCACATCAGTAGCCAACTCTTGACTAAGGGAAAAATCAAGTTTTTCCAAACTCTTAATGTATCAAATCATCTTGATCATATGAGGGCTGACTGGACTTCCTTCAGCTAACTTGCGCGCAAACAATGATTTAGAGGTGTTGTACCTTTCAACCCTTGCCTGCTTCTTAAATATGCCTTTAAGTCCCACAATCATATTATAGGCATCCGTGTTCTTATATTGCTTCTGAAGCTCAGAGTTTATGGTGGTGAGCATAAGATAGCTACCATCAAGTGAGTCATTGTAATGTTTCTCATACTCATTCTTTTGAGCACGAGTAGTATCTGCTGCTGGTTCATCTGGATTTGGAACCTCTAGACCATATTTCTTCTTTTTTTGCTTGAAAACCATTCTCAAGTTGAGGTACCAATCAATGAAGTTTGTTCCATTTAGTTTTTCTTTCTCAAGAATAGATCACAGGTTAAAACTGGGTGTGGAGGAAGTAGATGTTGGCATTGTCTACAATATAAAAATATATGAAAAAATTCAACACTATGTTTATATGAAATCTTCCATTAAACAATTTAATTAAAGATACGCCCACTATATGTCTAAAATCATGTACCCTCCAATAACATATAGTGAATCAAGATCCATATTTCACTAAATCCTAGTGAGCTTTGGCATCATTGCTAGAAAACTAGCGACGTAGGTAAACAACTCCTTGCTAATTGTATCACATGCAACTCTTGTTTGTTGAGTGACATCAATATGTCCCAGCATCAACACTATGCCCCTAGTCTCAAAACTATTTTCATAGCCTAGTCAAGTTAAACCAATATGATGCATGAAGTGTTCAACACTTTACCCTATCTTATTGAGACAATTAATGACACCTTAATTTGGTAGACCTACCAGTTAATGATCAAAATTTTGATAGGTGCAACTATTAGAAGGGCATCAAGTTTACTTAATTTTTCTAGAGGGATACTATTCTATCACGTTAAAAACACCCAAGATAGCAATAATATGAATAATAGTATAACAGGAACATAAAAGTATTCACAATTAAATCATATTAAATTATGATATAGTATAGCCCTTAGCATGGCAATCTCCATCACCACGCTTCCCTTCCATCGAGCCATTAATGCTTGAGTTCACCATATTCATCTACTTACCTATTACTCCTAACAGCTAACATGAATTACATATGAAAATTCAAGCATCATATGTCGACACGTAAGCTATTATACAATAATATGTAGCCCACAGCTATAAATCAACATGACGCGCAGGCCATGAAAAACTGATATATGCATCAAATACACTATGGGCCATACTATTCACACAACCCTGCAAAAACGAGTTATGTGCAGAATCCAATTCTATCGTGCGATACAAACACATAAACCTACAATGCGCGGATCGAGGGCAGTGCCCTTGGAAATTTTTTTCGGGGCATGAATCCTATTCATAAAATCGCCCTTGAAAATTTTATCGTATTAATCACATTAACCCAATTTCGAACCAATCTGATCGACCCGATTTTTCATTGATCAATCATATTGATTGGCACGGGAGGTTTCCAGAAAGTAAAGCAACTCGGTGCTATCAATTCATACCTCCTCTGAACCCATCTACTATCGCCGAAATCAATTGATCTTATCAATCAGAGCATAAACCAATCCAATAACATGAATCAATCTAAACTATCTTATTAGACTAGTAATACATTCAATCTACTACTATCACATATCAACTATATGAGACCAATCTAGATCAAATACTACACAGGATGGCTCTAATACCACTGTTGTGATACGGGTAGGCTACACTGGCGCAAATTAAAAAAAATTCTACCGCGTAAACTAGAAAGTCATGCGAGTAAGAGATCATATATCATTACCACTAGACGCGCAGTGCAGCAGAAGTAGAGTTGAAGTAGCCGATTCAATGAGGAGCGCGTCGGTGTAAGCGAAGGTAGTCTATCGTCCTCCGGCCAACCATCTCCTCCTTGTAATCGTCCCGATCAGTGCCGCAGTCGTAGCAACGCATCTACCGAGGTCCACACATTCAAGGAGAGAACACCGTGCGTCGGTGTGCTAGCACTAACGCGCACGGCAGGGGTTGTGAGAGGTGGCGGTTAGGGTTTTTTTGGGATATCGCCCTTAGCCCCATACCTCTCATTATATAGCCTCCAATCGGATCCTTATCTGATACGAGTGGAGATCGAATCCCACTCGAAAACTATCATCCGGACCTTTATTGTTGTAGCTCATTAAGTGTGTGACCCTGTAGGTTCATGTATATTTGGCCATGAGCCGAAAACTCCTTTCCGGTTTATAGGTCAGTAGTGGTCCCTAACAGGACATAACGACCCCTAAATATACATAAAGATCATATCGCACAAACATATATAATACTTATGTATCGATCCCTTTGCCTCACGATACTAGATCGAACTCATGGCGAAAAGTGTGCCATCCTATGATAGCTTGATCCTTCACTCGAACCTGTGATGGATTACTCAGTTGTGATTGACTCTTCAACCATATTCGGCATAGCCATGCACTTTCTTAATCCAACCACATCGAGGGGCTATAGATATCTCTCCTGTTATATAGGAGGGGCAAATTCCATCTTGATCGCTCATATTCCTCCGTATGTTTCATAGTAAACCCGAAAGCTATCTTTATGACCACTCAGTCACGGAGTAGTGTTTGGTAACCCCTAAGTAAACTATTACACATGTAGGAAACAATGACGATCTTAGGTTTAAGAATCCTACATACACTATATATGAGATCAACTAATGACACTTAAGAATATAACAATTCCCGCAGTGTCTCATGGTGGGTTAATCCAACATCACGTTCTCTAACATGTGTCCATATTATTGATTTGATATCCCATGCCTATGATCCGTGAAATATGATCATCAATCAATACATGTGCTGATCTGTAAATTATAATTGTTCCACATAATGATATAAGATCAGGGATAATTTAAAATAATATCAAAAACATAAATAAAGAGTTTCACAAACAAATCACATACTTATTGATCAATATGAAAGTCATTTATTTAAGAGATAAAATAGTATATTATTCAAAAGATCATAAACATAGAAGTGATACAATCATCTTTATGATTGCCTCTAGAGCATATCACTAACATGCAGTACTAGTCAAAGTCATCACGCTTGCTTAGTGTCTGGCCTTCCTTCTTTTCCAGTTATCCTCTTTAGCAGCCTTGCCTTTTCTGTTGATGGTGAACAGGCCAAAGTGTTCTGCCGCAAGCCACACGATGGTTGTCAACTCGCCGCCCATGCTGAGCTGCCTGGCGTGGGACTCCCTGCTGCATCGGTAGCCCGCGTAGAAGAGCATTTCGACCCACACCTCCAAGATCAATTGCCGCGACTCATCCGTAGCAAGCAGATTCTTGGCAAGTTTAATTCCAGAAGACAGATAACTCTTGACGGCGTCAGATTCAAATTTGTCCTCCTCGTAGAAGACACATAGGATCCCGGCAAGTCTCTCCTGCCTTTGCCGGAGCGTAGAAGGATCATCGTGCAGCTCGAATAATTTCCAAGGCGTAATGCGAAGACTCCAGAAACTGGACGAAGATTCGTCCTTAGTCCCATATCTTGACCAAATTCGGACCAAATCCTCACAGGTTAGTTCGTACAACCTGCGGAGAACAAGGCCGGGTAGCATGTAGGGACGTTGTACAAGGAGGAACATCATGTAGTTGGACAGCATCCGGATTGCTCTCACCTGCTGCGCTACCTTGGTATCTCCGGCCTTGTTGGCTATATCGGACTTGAAGAGGTAGATATCAGTGGCAATGTGCCATGTGAGGATGCCCTCTTGGAGTTCTTCCCCAAGGCTCCATCGGAAATCTTCGTATAATTCCCTCTTACGCAGTGCCATCTGACCCCTTTTCATCCTGGAGTCGGCCATCATTCTTAGCATGTCTGCCGCTTCTACACCCTCTTTTTCTTTGCCCCCTCTGATTATATCCTTTAACTCACTCAACTTTTTCAATATATGTCTGAATACTTCCTCCTTGACATCCTGTGGGATCACAGTATTCTCTGCTGAGCTACGGTCTTCGATCCCCATTATGTCTTGTCCCACTTTTTCCTTTGCCATTCCGATGGGTTGCTCACGAGTGCTGAACTGCAACAGGTTAAGCTGCCCAATGTGGCCTGACCACCGCCTGTGGTCTTCCACCTTGGCAAGCCGGCCAATAGATGCAACCACACGACGAAACCGATGCCATCTCCTACGGCACAACACTTGATGGTGGAACCAACCCCATCGCGGACTACCGTACAATTGGAAGGCTGTCCAGGACGACCCTAGTGCCCTGAGCAGCGATGCTGTCTCCAGGAGGAAGGTAGCAACCAGCAATATGCGAGTGATCATGACATCGGCCTTCCTATGACCATCTTGATGGCTGAATTCAACCAGAAACAATGCAACGGCAGCGGCAAGCGGTGACAAGACACGGATGCAGTAGCCATGCCAAGTGTGGATCACCGCAGCCTTGGTGTAGAGCAAGTCATACATCAGAGAGAGCTCTATCTCCATAACCCTGTACATGTCCTTCCAACCATGGTCGAACAGAGTTCTTCTGCTGTCTGAAACGTCACCTGAATCCATATCGTTCGAAGAATCGACCATCGCGCGCTTGCAGATGTGGAACAGGGAGTGAGCATCCATTAACAGCGCGCTGCTGTCATTTACCCCGCCCCCTAGAAGCACATGCTTTGTGTTGCGACGGCCACTTTTTGGGAGACGCCGCCGCTGGTTCTTGACGGAGCTTCGGATGTTGCCCAAGTTGGCGCGATGGAGCGCCAATATCTTCTCCATGTACTTGGCAACGCCGACAAGGAGCATCAAACAGGCCGCGGTGACCAAGGTCCAGCTGTCGGAGATGGATTTGTAGACGACGTACGAGACTCCCAAGATACGCAGGATAAACTCCAGCACGTAGCGCGCCGACAGCTGGTTGTCCTCGAGCTGGTAGGCGGTGATGCTGTCGGGGCCACCCAGGTGCAGCAGGAAGAAGGGCGCCCAGAACGCGACGAGGTGGCGCTCGCCGGGCGCGCTGCTCACGGAGAGGTGGCCGAGGGCCGTCGTCGCGACGTAGTCGGCCCCCACGTAGAAGAGCCAGATGACGTGCCTCAGCGTACGCGAGGCCCCGCGCCAACGGAACCCGGCGAAGATGGTGAGCACCAACTGCATCCCGAAGCTTCCGACGAGCAGGATCTCAATCGACCAGTTACTCCATAGGTTCGCCAGCGCATTTGCAACAAGTATCATCGTATGCCAGATAATGTCCACCACCCATCCGTCCCCAGCCATTGAGTGCTACCCTCGCTCCAATTGATCCTGCCTGCGCCCATACACAAGAATGGATGTACATAAATAACTAATGAAATGATCGATGCGTAAATGGTTGCTGATAGCTACAGAGTACATACCTACACTCCTACAGAGTTTGCAATAATGGTAGAGAGATCGATCGCTCAACCTGCAATTAGTTGTCTCGCATGTTGCGAGTAGCTAGTCACTAAGGGTATCTCCAGTGGTGCTGAGTCAGCTGGCTATTTACATGTACACATCAGCATATATCGTATGTGGAGGAAAGAGAGTATGCAAAACACAAACAGCTAGCTACTATTTCGTCTCTAGTCTATAACGCAAAACGAGGTAGATTCTATAAATGACTGTGTGTGCATGTAAACATCAAATAGCTATCCTTATAGATAGTCCTTTGGAATGCTAGTTTTTAGTGTGTACTCTATAGATGATGTGAAATTCTTATAGATAGTACTTAGTTAGGACCATTGGAGATGCCCTAATAAGGAGTGGCAACAAGTAAGCTTTCTACCTATGTAGTTAATTCAAATAAAGTAATATCTACCTATAGTTAATTCAAATAAATTAAGAAACAACTCCAACTTGTTCGATCGTAAGCATGCACGTTAGGCTTTGGTAAATTATGCTGCTTCTTGCTTATCAAATACACGTCATTCTAAAAGTATTTGGATTTTGCCACATGAAAATTATATACTAGTAGATTCTTCGTCAAACTACTTTTCATACTGCCACTGCGGCCTTCCATGCATGGCCCCCTCGCCGCCGCCCTCTATGCTCCGCTCTCCACCGCTGCCACCCTCCATATGCCACCGTTCCAGATGGTGGATTCAGGATTGGGTATCAGTCGCTGGGATTGAGGGCATGTTCATACTAGCTTCTGGTAATAGCTTTTAGCTGTGGTTGATGAATCATAGTAACTGATAGAAGCGAATGATAAATAGTAGTATATTATGTAAGAAAGATAATGCAATGAAAGACACTACAATATTGGGACCGCTATACGACTTACGGAACTATAATATAATAAAATACAAAGCATGTTACAATATGTAAAAATACATATTGTAGTGGCTAATGAATAGTAGCGGTTGATAGAAGTTAGGCATTTGTATTGATTTCGAGTTCCCAAAGCAAAAGTCAGAAGCAGAATTGACATAAGCGTGAGAGTGGAAGGCACAGAAGCTAAACTCATTTGGAGTGCCACTATAAATTGATGTGGATGTGCCGTAACCATTATCCGTTTGAAATTCGATCCCCTTACACCCTATTCTTGTCTGGCACCTACTCGATGGATCGAGTTGGCAAGTAGGCACATGTTTGAAATTGTACTTATCTATGTAATCCCGTGATTCCAAATTTAGTATTGACATGCAATGAGAACATGCGTGATTAATCACCAATTGTGTTATTAATTTCTCGATATCCGCTTCGGCATGGTCCTATACAAATCGAAGAGAAAAAAAATAGAAAAGTAACTTTTTCCCTTCGTTCTCCCCTCGGGTTGCGTTCCTTTTTTATGGCTGGCTGGGTTGCTTCCTGGCGCTGCTCCTGCTGGTTCCAAAAAAAATCTCTCGCCTGGCGCCTTCTGCACTGGACCAAGCAAGAACGAGGAAAAGACAAAACGAAAACTGCTTCTGCCTTCTGACCGAGGGAACAGCGTTGCACTGGCTTGTACTTGGCGCTGCTTCTCTCTCTTCGTCTGACGCGCGCTCTGTGCGATCTTGCGACTCGGGAGATGCACGCTGGCCTCGGGACGGCTCGAAGACCTCGGGACGTTGCGCCGGCTTCTGTGTTGCGCGGAACGAGGACGGAGACGACGCGCGCAGACGACTTTTCTCCCGATCGGATCTCGAAGGCGACGCTTCCTCAGGAACGCTGCCGAAGATAGATGCGCCGACGACTTTTCTTCCGATCGGATATCGGCTGCTTTCTTTGTTTATGATTTATGTTAAAATAACTAATTTTTAAATAATATATTTTTAAAGATAAAATCAATAAACGTTTGTAGTAAAAAAGTATACCGAGTTTAGCTGTACTGATCAAAACTGTTGAGGAACCGTCGCTGATAACCAGTCCGATCGATTCCTCTGCTTAGAACAAGAACGAATCAATCACAGAAGACGACAGAATAATAGATTGAACACAAAGAGGTAGAGAGAACTCCTGATCTTTCTTTATTGTTTTCAATTACATTGGATACAAATTTAGCCATATGGCTCTCTATTTATAGGAGGTGCTGAGATGCCCACTTCGGATAAGGACTTTTAAACCAAAAGTCCTGGTTTTCTAATACTCCCTCTTAGGCACTCACCCGACATTCTTATGTCTCATTAAAACTCCACAAAAACCTAATGGGAAAAATTTGGAGAAAGGGTACATGATGCATGTTATGCTACGATGCACGAATTGCCTCATTAAAAACCTTGGTCGAGAAACTTCAGGAAAACTCGTCAAGGAAAAAAGAGTACAATTCATCCAACATCATTCAGTATTTAGGACTTTTATTCTTTAGGTACTTGATCTTCAGGATCATAATTCACTAACAGACTTGAGAGAATTCTCCCCCTAAATTCTGCACTTCTCTAAGTCTCATCATACTAATCCCTCGCACGCACCTTTCAAAGCTACATGCGGAGAGTGATTTTGCGAATAAATCTGCTAGATTTTCACAAGACTTAGTATACAGTACTTTAATCTCGTCCATCTTTTGCAATTCATGAATATAGAAAAACTTAGGGTCGATATGCTTTGTGAGATGACTCTTCACATATCCGGTTTGTACTTGTGCAACGTAAGCGGCATTATCTTCATAGATAATTATGGGGGTTTGCACAATGTTCATCCCACATGATTGCTGGATGTGGTGAACCATTCGGCGTAGCCAAACGCATTCACGTGCGGCTTCATACAACGCTATTATTTCTAAGTGGTTCGTCGAGGTAGCTACAAAGCTTTGCTTAGACGATTTTCAGGAAATTACAGTTTCACCACACAGGAATACATAGCATGTTTGTGACTTTCGGTATGCGGGTCAGACAGGTACCCAGCATCTGCATAACCAATCAAATTCAGATCTTAATTTTTTCTGTAGAACAATCTAAGGTCCTTGCTCTCTTGGAGGTATCGGAAGATGTCCTTCATGCCCTGCCAATGCCTTTTAGTGAGCTCTGCACTACACCTTGCCAACAGGTTCACGGCAAATGCAATGTCCGGTCTAGTATAGTTGGCTAAGTACATGAGTGCTCCAACTGCACTCAAGTACACTGAGATTATACAAAATCCATCCTGGGATCGCCGTATAAACACACAAAGACAGTCTTCATTGTTCATGTAGCCTTTCTTGCAGAGAAAGTCGCTTAAACGATTATACCACATTCTGCCAGATTGTTTCAGTCCATACAAGAACTTTCTAAGCTTCACACTGTACAGATTTCTATTTGCTCTGTCTTGGTTCGGGAGAGAAATTCCTTCAGAGACTTTCATAAAAATCTCCGAATTTAAGTTAACATAAAGGTATGCAGTCACAACATTCATCCATTTTATACTCTGCCATATACTCAGTCTTGAGAGTAACTGTAACATCCTGAATTTTGGGATAAGCAAAATTTGCGAAGAATTTAAAACTTTTTAATTGCATCTTATTGACATTCAAATTCTTATGCCTTTTGCTTCAGTTTCCTCAAAGCTTGTGTTATGCAAATTGATATTGGAGCACAACTCTCAAGTTTAAATAATAAATAAAAGAAATGCAGCAGATACAATAAATTAAAAATACAAATTTATGAAAAACCAAGGCTTGATGTCTTGAAATTGTATGCATAAAATATATGTGACCGTATATACACACACAGGCATTAAAAAAAGTACAAATAGTAAAGTATAACCAAATTCTAGAACTACCATTAAAATTTCAAATTTAAATTTAGTATTACAACTCAAATTGAGGACCAAAATTTAGCATAACTAAAAATGCAAATATTACTCAAAAATCTAAAGAGTGAAAATACAAATGAAAATTTTAGCTTTATGCAATTTCCTCATTTGGGCAGCTTCTATTTTCCCCATTCCTCTCCTCTCTTTCTCCCCTACTCGTGCTGCTCTTCTTCTTTCCCCAGCGCAAGCCACCCCGGATTCTTCTCCCCCGGTCGCACCGCCCCGGATTCTTCCTCCCCTGCGCGCGCTCCCCGCTCTCTCGTCCCATCACTACCCTATGCCCGGTCCCAGCTCTGAGCACATCTTCGGACCAGCGGTTCTCCACCGCGCCTCCCTCTTCGGACCAATAGACGCCAGGTGCATCGCCCCCCATGCCGCTCCCGTACCTCACCAAAGCGAGCCATTGGCTCCCCATCACCTCCCCGCGCCTCGCCCATGCCCTGCTGCGCTCCCTCGCCCATGCCCTGTGCGCACCCATGCCCTGCACCATGCTGCGCCCTTACCCTTCGTCCATTCCGGCCATGTGCCTCGCCCATGCCGAGCACTGCTCCGATGACCTCAGCTACAGCACTGGCCTCCCCTCCTCACGGCTATAAGAAGCCCAAGCCACTACTGCCCCTTGCTACTTCCTCTTCTTCCCCGCTCACCTCCCGTGCACTTCCGCGCCGCTGCCGCCGCCCTCGGCCACCCCGGTGAGCCCCCTCAAATCGACCGCACCTCAGCATTCCTCCCCATCCTAGGAGCCTCCTCCAGCGACCGATTGAGTTTTCTCGAAGCAAACACGCCGAATCCGTTCCTTCCCCCAACTCAGGCCGGCCACCGCCATTCTCGCCGCCAACCCATCCCCAGCAAGTGCCCCTTCAATTCCTTGGTACTGGAGCGTCCTAGCGACATCGCGAAGCTACTTCCAGCGTCAATTTGGGCCTTCCTCCTCTCCGACGAGCTGCCCGCGGCAACCACCCCACGCCGCCCCGGGCTCACGCCGCCAGGCCGCCTCGGCCCCACTCCGACCAAGTCGTCGCCACAAGTGAGATCCCCTCGCTCCCCTTCAGCTTCTGCAACTCTCCCTCTCTTCTTCCCTACACCACAGTGCCGTCGCCTCATTTCTCCTCCACGCCCGGCCGCCCCGTGCACCGCCCAGTCTCCCCGCTGTGCCTTGCCTCGGCCGAACGTCTCCTCTCCTGTGTTCGATTCGGTTGAATGGGAAAAACAGCGGCATCCTTGAATGTGTTGGTAACAATCTTGTTGTTGGTATTGGCCAGTGAAGTTTCTAGCTAAAGCAAAGATTTGAGTCGTTCTTACATATTTGAGAAATAACTATGCATGCAATCGGCAGAGTTATGGGTTGGACATGTCGGCAAGGTTATCAGTAGAAACTAGAAACAACAGAGTTATCTGGAGCTGCTAGTTGATGTGAACACAAAAACAAGTTGCAAGTTGCATGTATAGTAGACTATTGGGTTGGGCGTGGGTAAATGGTATAAAGCCAAATACAAATTGTCTACCAAAATCAGAGAGTACTAGTTACTGAGCTGTCCAAGAAACATGAAGTTTCTTGCTAAGATAGGCATGATATTGGTGTTTCGTCGGTTGGTCTAGAGTCAGTTCCTTTAGTCGGTTTCATTAGCAATAAAAGCATTAGTGTATCCCTATGTAAGAAGATAGATTTGAGTACTGAAAAGTTGGCTGTTGAGGCAAGATATAGCTAAAGAAGAAGAGGAGCTACCTTGGGGCAGCACTGCAGCACCAATTGAGTAAACTTTTAGTTGCGTTCTTTCCCACGTCAGTGTTCCAACAGAGTGTATGGCAAGTAGGGAACCTTTCTATTAGATGGTAATGAGAGTGCTTAAATCAATTGGAGATTAAGGGAATTACTATAAGCTAAAGAAGGAATATTTTGTACTAGACCAACATTCCATAAAAGAAGAATTAGAAAACTAAAAGAGTGCATAAAGAATGAAATCACAAAGGAATTGTTCTAAAACAATAGAACTTGGGTGGCAGAGGCATGATAGATTAGTTTAAGTAAGCCTCATTTGTATATTATGAAAACCATATATGATTAATAATTTAAATGTCATGAAACTCCTTTTAAGTAGTAACTAATACCATTAGCATAAACTTAAATAAAAATGTAATGGCACATAACCTAGAGATGGATATGTGTGTGTGTGTGTGTGTGTGTGTGTGTGTGTGTGTGTGTGTGTGTGTATATATATATATATATATATATATATATATATATATATACACATGCATGAATGATAAAGTAATAGGAAGAAAATGTTAAAAATCGAATAAGGTTCTAATAAAAAAAATGGTGTTATGATATAGTCTTGTGGATGGAAATGATAATTGAATTACATAGTTGGGTTCGTAGGAATAGATTCTAATTGAAGTTAAAATCATGAAATATAATAAATGCAAATTTATACATGAAGCGTCAATGCCCTTAATTCTCCGAGCATCGTAAACTAATGTCATATCAAAGTATAACTTCATATGCTTAATAAAAGGACCCATGGGTCGCTAATTGTTAAAAATAATATCACTAACCTACACCTTAATGAACACGTTAATACTAGAGCCGCATAAAGTAATACGTCCCTAATTGCTAGAAATATAAACCATAAGACTATCATGATAAATCAAAATGGTAGTATACCTTATGTATGTAAAACATGCCTTAATTCGTAAATACTAACCCCGATAAAATAATGCTCGTCTAAATTCATACATATGTTCATAGGTATACCCTAACCCATGGAACTTCCTTGATAAATATCAAAATTATAAAAGAAATTATTAAATAAAATAGGTCTAGCCATGATATTCTACCATCGGCTACGCCTAGCCATCTCTAAACCCAAAGCGGAGCATTCCTGTGAACATTCCTCCTGCCATAATCATTCCTTTTCCTTTTCGCCATTCATCGCTCTGCTCCAACTCCAATGACTTCGTCAACTCTCCGCATCCACTAAATCCTACCAAAAAGTCACCTCTTTATCTCATAAAACTTAATTGAGTTTATTTGGATTTTACTTGGAACTTTTTGAATTATTTGAGTTTATTGGATTTCATTGCTTAGCACGTAATTAGATATTGGAATCCTGAAGAATCAATGGATCCAGCAAGACCACGATCCAGAAGGCGATGAAGACCAAAAGCTCAGAATCAACAAACGCGAAAGCTTTGAGTGAGCTCAAGACCGCGGTAAAACCGCGTCAGGCGAGTCAATACTTTGATCATATTGGACCTACATTTTCTGTAATTTATTTTTATTTAAAATTATCAACTACATGCTATTAATTCATGTGCTAAGTATATGCCTGATTTCCATACCCTAGTTACTTACCCATTTAATGAGTTTGTTAGTAATACCTTCTTTTAGAATAATTGAATATGTGAGCCTTGTCACCCTAGTAAAACTATAATGGTATTCTTTTAAAAATAAGTCCGTAATTATATACCATGCTTAGTTGTGCTTAGATACCCGGGGGCACCAAAATGTCCCCCGCGTCACTTTAAACTATGAGAACTGGATTTGGGAAGACAGGGTGAAAATGGTTGGTGTATTTGGACAAGGATATTTTTATGTTCCCAAAAACCTCAACTTCCTTAAATACCTAGGCGGATGGTCCGGGGGTGTGGTGCAGTGGTGCACGAGGGCTTAGTGGTAGAACCGCCCAGGTAACCTAAGGACCGAATCTCGTGATGACCTCCCAAGGTACAACAGTACAACCACAAGCTGGCAAAATGTAGACGGGGCTAACTAATCTGCATAGCTCTAGTGTGGTTGCGTGAAGGTGTGAACACGAGCAAAGGGAAGGATGGTCTCATCCTCGCCTTTGCCCGTGATGGCTCACGAGGGACCCTTCTCGAGGGATGAACGCATCCTATAGAAGAGAGACCTTAGCGGGCGTAACCACAAGTAGGATTATGCATTGTAACAGTCTCGTGATAATCTACTCAACCACATGACCATGGAATCATGTGGGGCAACGGGCAGATCTATCTCTTGTGGGTAAAGTGTACAAACTCTGCAGAGTACAAAACTATTCGAATAGCCGTGCCCACGGTCAAGGGCGGACATGGGAACTTGACAAGATATAGTTCTATTTCAAAACACAGTGGAATGGGTAAAGGCGAGGCGAGAAAGGCCCTGATTTGTGTTGTCCTGGGTGTCGTCCCAGTGGTAAGTTAAGTGGCTACGACACTGAAAACTAGTTTTGTGGTATAAGAGTCATGGATTGGTGGATGAGATCTGTATTTATTCTATAAAATCTTAATACAAAGAGTATTATAAATTTTGGTCCAAAAAGGCTAAGTCTAGGATTTTCCTATAATTATCAGTAAGTCTTTGAAATGCGAT
The DNA here is from genome assembly GCA_036346265.1 of Melocanna baccifera. Lineage (NCBI taxonomy): Eukaryota > Viridiplantae > Streptophyta > Magnoliopsida > Poales > Poaceae > Melocanna > Melocanna baccifera. Next base: position 27,576,221 of record CM070686.1, on the reverse strand, counting down.
TTCTAGCAAATAATAAAAATTTAACCCGAGCTTATCCTTTGTCAAGCCATACATGTTATATACTTGCATTATGTGTGTTGGCTCGCTGAGCACGGGGTTGGAGTGCTCACACTCGCATAACAAAATCCAGAATCAGGAGTCGAATCGATGCACCACAGCAATACGCCAAGCCATGGTGATGAAGAGGACAAGAAGGCCAAGAACTAGGTCGCGAACCCCCCAGTCGGCTGCCTGTGGGCATGTGCTGTGGGTTCCACCTGTGTGCTTCATTTCCGCTGCTGCTTTCGTTGTTTTCGGCCTAATCGGCCCATGAGTAAGTATACTATTATAGTTACGCTTCCGCTTGATATGTATTTTGATATTTAGTAATGTATCTGTGAGCACTATCTACTGATCCAGGGAATAGTGCGGTGGAATCACAGAGGATTCTGGATTGAAAATCCGGGTCCGATAGTAATGCAGAGGTGGTGCCTGAGAAAATGAAGTGCCTAATCATTCTCCTCAGGTGTGGGTTTGGCATCATACCGTCCGCCAAGCCCGATAGCCGCGCGGAGCTTTTTGGCTTCAAGTACTATCTCGACATCAGATGCCCACGTCAGATAGTTCTTGCTATGCTGGGCAAGCTCCTCGAACTCCCGGTTCGTGATGCCAGTCATCTACATGTGATGAATGGAATAAAAAAGTTTATTTCAGGTAAACATGCATGGAATAATTTACTGCGGGTAAATAAATGGTACAAAAGGTTTTCGCAATGTTTCATAATTTTCTATGCATTTTTCATAATTTTACTGCTAATTTTAGTGATTAAAAGCAATTTAAATAATTACAATTAACCAAAAATAGTAAATAAATACAGAAAATACAAAAAATAATAATGGCAGAAATAAATAAACTTCAACTGCTAAAATTAAAGCAAAATTCGGATTCCCGATGCCCTTTTATGCTAGAATATGAATTTTCAGCAAATTCTGTAACTTCTGGGGGCCTATTCGCAAATTTTTAGTTCAGAGAAAATTCACGCAATTGCCTGATTTTTTGAGGGGTTTATTGCAAAATTTGCTGCCTCTCCCCGTCCGGGCCACTCCCCCCTCCCTTTTTTTTCTTCTTTCTTTCAGCCCACTTTCGGCCGAATAACCCATTGGCCGACCCATTTAAACTTGTCAGCCCACATAACCAGCTTAACCCCATAGGCTGGGGTTTTCTCTCCCCTCACCTCACTCATGGCGGCGGCGGTAGCTGACCTGTGCGGCCGGTCGGGCGGTGCGCGGTGTCAGCAGCGCGCGCATACGGGCGCGAACGGAGAAGCCAAGGTGGGGTGTGCGTGTGCAGGCGCGGGAGCCGAGGAGCCGACGACGGCGCAATCGTGCGGGCGTGGGCGGAGAAGCTGAGGCGGCGGTGTGTGCGTGCAGGCGCGGGAACGCCTCGGATTCCATGGTCGGTTGCTGGCCGGTGGTCAGCGGCGCGCATGCAGGCGCGGCGACGGCGGTGCCTCATGCGGGAGGCGGCGGTCGGCGTCCAATCTCGCCCTCTTTTTTTTCAATCTGTAATTTTGATGTGTGTGATCTACCGATTGATGAATTCACCGGCGACTTCAAGTCTGCTTACGATAGATCAGTCTACAGTGTAATCGACATCCACCCTTGCATGCAATTTACTGATCGACATTGTGCCGGCGACTTCAGGTCTGCTCATGGTAAATTAGGACGAATTTGCACCGTAGACAATCAATCTAGAACGCAAAGAAAATTGCAAATTCAAAGCGAACTAGAAAATCAATCTGTGCTTTGATGATTACCTTCGTTCACCGGAGCGTAGTCGTGCTAATAACGTGTTGAGGAACTGTCGCTGGCGACCAGTCCGATCGATTCCTCTACTTAGAACAAGAATGAATCAATTATAGAAGGCGACAGAATAATAGATTGAACACAAAGAGGTAGAGAGAACTCCTGATATTTCTTTATTGCTTTCAATTGCATTGAGTACAAATTTAGCCATATGGCTCTCTATTTATAGGAGGTGGTGAGATGCCCACTTCGGATAAGGACTTTTAAACCAAGAGTTCTGGTTTCTTAATAAAAATCATATGCAACTATTTTTCTCTGTGTACTGTCTCTCGTGAACAACTAAAATTTAAGCTATAAATCACAACCCAAAAGAACCCACCCCTCGTCTTCATCCCTAAAAACGTACATGAGAGGGCACGTTAAATTTTGCAGCAATTTTCTCACTGTATTTTCTACTATTCATAGTATAAATATCCATAGAATAACTAAATAAAGAAATGATTTTGATATAGATTTGTATCTAAACTCTAACATCTAAATTATTGTACAAAATATGGGCATTGCATAACATTTGGTGAATCTTGATTATATCCTAACACTCGATACAGAGAAGGACGACGATACGAAGGATGCAGTGAATGCGTTGTTTGACCTGTGGATCGACTTTCTAGCCTACGCGGCCAACCAGTGCAGCAGGGAGTCCCTATGCCAAGAAGCTCAACAGTGGCGGTGAGCTTACGACCCCGCACGTTGGGTTTCACCTTTTAGCTTTTGGCTTTTAGTTTCTAGTATTTAATTTTGTTTTTCCTGACTTTTTGGTTTTTTTAGACTTTTTGGTTTTTTTTCATTTATTCCTTTGTATTGTCTATGACAGGCTAACATGATTTTTCTATTTTTAATTTTTAATTTTAATTACGCTAAAAAAGTCACTAGTAGATACAGTATAAAATAAACCAACTACAATGCCAAACAGTGAAAAATAAACCAAAATAAGCAGCACCTACAACTATCCTGTGGCTTATGATAGAACATATTTGCCAAATAAAAGCAATTATGGGACATTCTTCCTGAGACTATGGCCTTGCTCTAAACGATTTTAGTTTTTAATTTTTTTGGCTTTTGATTTATTTAAACAATTAGTTATTTGGAACATATGGGTTTATAATTTTGGTATTTTTGGACTTTTTTTTGCCTATTTTTTCTTTTTATTTATTTGTATTGTCCGTAACAATATATCGGTTTTTTTAAAAAAAATTTTAGAAAAAACTAACAACCATCTACAATATAAGTTCAATCCTTTCAGACCTTATTACTTAACTAGCTACTCCAACATAGTAGTCCACAGCAAGCTGGCACTACAGTGTACTGCTACTGTTGGACTTAAATCCGTTGCACTGCATATTTATATTTTACTTGGTCATAACTAGTGGCCTGAGATGTGCTTATGTTCACGTCGTGGCCGTGATTCTCGGTTAGACTGTTAGTTAGTAGAGACGTGGTTATGCTGGACATGGGATGGCACGGCTGAAGCGGATTATAGCGTAAGAATAGGCAATAAGTTTTAATTTTGCTTTGTATTTGGATCATATAAATAAGAGAAGAAAACTGAGAAAAACTGCACAATTTTTAGTGCAACACAAAAAACTCCATTCTCTCATAGTCGTAATCGAGTACAGGAATCCCCGAGTTGTAGCGGTACTGTAGCAGCGGCACTGTAGCAGTGATATTGTAGCAATCGTAAGATCATTGTAGCAGCGATACTGTAGCAGTCATGAAATCACGGTAGCAGTCGTAAAACCACTGTTGTCATGAGAGTAGTCGAGTGTGACATAGTCATAAACGAGTATTAGATACTCATAATCATTTATGCCATAAGCGTAAATGAGTACGAGATATTTGTAGTCGTGTATGTGATGTATTCCAACAGCTACTACGCTACTACCAATGCTAGCTAGCTACAAGTGAAGTGACCATTTAGAAGGTACCACGGCCACTCTACGATCTTCTAGTTCATCTGAGCCACACGGCTGCGCGCCATATTTACTCATGATTGTCAACTTCCTCGCACGCACGCACGCATCTCTTAATTGTAAAATTTTTACGTACAGTGCTTGCAGGACTACGCGGAGCTCGCAACAATGGCTGGAGGGCCGATCAGGGGCGAATGCACTGTGGGTGCTAGTGGGTGCTCGAGCACCCCCTTAGCCCCTCCTCCCGTCATGGCAGTACATCAAAACATCGAACACTTCGAGACTCTAGGTGTGCGCTGCGGCCCAAGCCGGCCGGCCCGGCCCAAAAGAGTAACAGCGAATAAGGTCCGATACTCCGATTGGAACAGTAGATGTAGATCCGCGATCGGAACAGTAGATCTACTCCCGGTAACTCACTAGTTGGCAGGGGTGGCCGCGTCGGCGCGGAGGCGGTCGGCGCGGAGGCTGAGGCCGGAGGGGGAGCCCGTCTGCTCGGAGGCCGGAGTCCAGAGGGCGGAGGGGGAAGCGCCGAGGCGGAGGCGGAGGGGGAGGGCCGGAGGGGGAACCGGCAGTCGCCCCTGGCCGCAGAGGCCAGAGCCCGGGGGGGACTGGGGGAGCCGGGAGGCGGAGGGGCTCGGCCGCCAGAGTAGGGGAGACGCCGGGGTAGCCGCGTAGGGGGAGCCGCCGGCCGCGGACGTCGCGTCGGAGGGGGTAAGGGGAGGCCGGCGCCGGGCGCCACTCGCATCGCCAGAACGGCACAGAACCCAGAAATCGGTAGGAGTGGGGAGCAGTGGAGTGAGGTCTGATCGACCGTGAGGATTGAGGAAAGTGGGGACTGAGGAACAAAGGAACGGCTTTGTTTACTCAGTCCAGGACGGGGAGTGGTGTGGTCCGGTCGGTGGTGGCATTTCTTTACTCCAGTGACCAGTCGCCTGTTATTTACTTCAGAGTTCAGACTCCAGAGTCTCCGGTCCCCAATAGATGGTATATTATCTTTACTCATCGTCTCATCCTTTGTTTAATAGTACATTAGCCAATAGTTCATTAGATAATTTATTTAATTAGTAATTGACTGGTTGCTGTTTAATTATTTTTAGATTTACAAAAATGGAGAAGCGAACTTTGCACAAATATTTCTCAAACAATGCAACTAGTAGTAACCCTCCAACCATAGAAAACCAAATTGAAGCAAAAAAGGTTCGGTATGAATTTAATCCAGATGATATTATTGTCGATCCAGCATGTCGCAAACCAATTGAAGATTATCCTAACGAGATTAGAGATCAAGTTAGAAGAGCATATTTGTTGAAGGGTCCAACTCAACTAATTGGTCATGATTTTCCAAAGAAAACGCAAGGTTTAATTTCAAGGTCATTTCAAGAATCATGGTATAAGAAATTCGATTGGCTAGAATATAGTGTGGAAAAGGATGCTGCCTTTTGTTTCTATTGCTTTCTTTTTAAGAAGCCGTCACACTCCACTCACTTTGGGAGAGATGTCTTCACAAAGATTGGGTATGTGAATTGGAGAAGTGCTATGGAATCTTTCAAACAACATGTTGGCGGACCTACTAGTGTCCACAACATTGCAATGCTGAAGATTTTCGGAATCAAAGAGCAAGTATAGATCATAAATTAAATACTTATAGCAAGGAGTCAGAAATTGCATACAAGATTCGTTTGACTGCTTCTTTAGATTGTGCAAGATATCTCATTCAGCAAGGTGAAGCTTTTCGTGGACACAACGAATCTTCTACTTCAATGAACAAGGGTAATTTTAGAGAGTTGGTGGATTGGTACATTGATAAAAAGGCAGATGTGAAAACGCGCTTGCAAAGAAGGGATCAAGATATTATTGAAGCTATGGGTTTGATTGTGGATGTGAAAACGCGCTTGCAAGACATGAGGGACAATGGGTGGGAGCCATTGTTCAACACAGTAAAAAGCTTTTGTGAGTCAAATGATATTGATGTGCCAAGTATGGATGATCACATCGGAGTAAAGGGTAAATCTGCACGTCGGAAGCATAAAGTTACTCTCCTTCATTATTATCGTATTGATATTTTCAATGTTGCTCTTGATGCCATTATGGCAGAGATAGATCATCGTTTCAATGAAGTTTCTTCGGAGTTATTGGTATGCATGTCTTGTCTTGATCCAAACAACTCATTCTCTAAGTTTGATATGCAAAAGCTAGTTCGCCTTGCTGAGATTTATACAACAGATTTTACCATAGCTGACTGTTTGTTGTTAAGAAATCAACTTCAAATGTTCATTCTCAATGTTAAAAGAAGTGTTGAATTTCGTGAATGCCGTGATCTTGCAAATGTTGCTCAAAAGATGGTTGAAACCGGAAAAAATATAACTTTCGCATTGGTGTATCGCCTCATCGAGCTCACATTGATTCTTCCAGTGGCAACAGCATCAGTTGAAAGAACTTTCTCAGCAATGAAGATTATTAAAACAGATTTGCGCAACAAGGTATCAGATGAATGGTTAAATGACTTGATGGTATGCTACACTGAGCGAGAGATATTTAGAAGCCTTGATAATAAAAGAATCATTCAACGCTTTCAAGATATGAAAACTCGTAGAGTGAAATTACGTCATAATCAGATTTAGTGACTTAGTGGTATGTTTTCATTCCATTTTTAATGTTTATGGATATTCACAATTTAATATTGTATCACTAAATTTGATATTTCTTATCTACAGATCGGTACTCACATTTTTATGAACATTTTGGAGCACATTATCTATTAGCAAGGTACTAAATTTATTGTATTATATATTTTCAATTTGTTCTTTTCTTGTTCATGTATGAATTTGATATTTCAATGGCAAAACACTAGTAAATGTAGCTTTGATATGTTTATGTTGTGCTATAGCTTTAACAGTAGAGCCCCTTCTATTTTCATCCTGGATTCGCCACTGGGGCCGATGGACCTTTGGAATCATTGGGCAACAATGGCTGGAGGGCCGATGGACCTTTGGAATCATTGGGCAACCCAGATTCTAGTACTGTTGAGCCTCTCGTTGCAGGTTGTCCTCCTCCTCTTGGCCGGAATCCGTCGTAGTAAATCCTCTCCCGTGCTGCGGCTCTTCCTCTGGTTGGCGTACCAGCTGACCGACTCAACCGCGACGTACGCCATCAGCCACCTCTCCCTCAGCAGCGCGCCACACGAGCACCAGCTCGTCACGTTCTGGGCGCCGTTCCTCCTCCTACACCTCGGCGGCCCGGACAACATCACCGCCTACGCCCTGGAGGACAACAATCTCTGGAAGCGCCACTGTTTAACTCTGGTGGTGCAGGTGCCGGATATGTCCTCTACAAGCGTATCGCCGGCAGCAGACATGGGCGCTCAGGTGCGCCAACTTCAGCAGCATCCGGAGCTCTCTCAAGGTGCTGCCACGTTACAAGCATCATCAACATTTTTATACTGAGCATCAAGGGTACTTAAGGGGCGCTCAGGACGTCGATGGCGAATTCCTTTTGCAGCGTGCTCACTCCCTGTTTCATATCTGCAAGCGTGGGATAATTGATTCCGTGATCATCAGGGTGGATTCAGATAACCCTGACACCAAAGTAATTTTGGACCTTATGAAAAACCCCAGGCGCATGTGGACAGTGATGGAGATGGAGCTCTCCCTTATGTACGACATCCTGTACACCAAGGCAAACATGATGCACTGGCTACTGCATCCGTGACGTCTAACCGCTCGCCATCGTCGCCTCGCTGTTGCTGTTCCAGTTCAGAGGCAAAGATGGTCACAGCAGAGTCGATGTGGCCATCAGTTACGTCTTGTTGGGTGGCGCCCTCGTCCTGGAGACTAAATCGGCGCTGGGCACGCTAGGGTCGAGCTGGGCGCTTGCCTTCTTGTGTGCCACGCAATGGAGTTGGCTTCGGCACGCCGCTCTTTGCGGTGGAAGGTGGCATCGGCTTCGCCGTGCAGTTCTTTCTCTTCGCCGGCCTGCCAGGATCGTGGCGGGAAGCCCAAGAAAGTGGTCGGGCACCATGGGGCAGTACAACATGCTGCAATTTTGCACCCGACAGGTCGACACGACGAGTCGTCAGCTCGACAATTTGGCCAAGATGCTGGGGTTCAGCGAGTGGTGGGACAGGATGCATTACCCGAGGGCCGTTGTGATTCCAAAGGAGGTCAAGAAGCGTGCACGGAAGATAGACCGCATGATCTCGCCGGGGGATCTGAACACAATGGGCTTGCTCAGGCACAAATGGGGTGAATTGGCACTGGATAAGGAGAAGCGCCCTGGGCTGTCCGAGAAACTGGAGCCGTGGCACGGAGTGGACTTCCACGAGAGTATCATCAGTTGGCACATCGCCACCGATTTGTTCCTGACCATGAGCAGACAAGCCAAGGCGCTCCGTGTGGAGGCAATCAGGATGCTATCTAACTACATGATGTTCCTCCTCGTGGATTGCCCCGACATGCTACCAGGCCTTCCCCAAAACTGGCTATACCAGCAAACATGCAACAATCTGGGCGAGTTATGCGAAGTCCATCGTAAGCGCCTCCTCATCGATCCTTCCGGCAGGACAAAGGTGCTTGCCGACATAATACTCAACCAGGAAGGGAAGACTGACTTCTCAAAAGTACCTCGGCTCACGTATGCACGTCATATTGCTGAGATACTTCTCGAGACGGAGGATGCAGTGGATGTGTTGCTTGACCTGTGGACCGACTTTCTAGCCTACGCGGCCAACCGGTGCAACAGGGAGTCCCATGCCAGGAAGCTCAACAGTGGCGGTGAGCTTACAACTGTCGTGTGGCTTATGATGGAACACCTTTGCCAAACAAAAGAAACTACGCGACGTTCTTCATGAGAGTATGAGCCCATTCATATTAGTGTTTACTGATTACCTTTAATTTTTGTTTATAAATAGTAATAACTTATGAAGAGCCGTACGGAAACATATAATCACATATAATTTTAGTCGATATGAATAAAATTACTATAGTTGTGCATAATAACGACCAATGTCTATCGACCTATGAGTAATAATCTTATCTGTTTATTGAATAAAGCCAACTGTACGACTTTCTTCCTGAGACTCTTTTCATATTTTTGTACGGTGACATTATTCAAAGGCAAAAATTACTGTACAAAAATACAGCCAAAAGTTTTATATCGCTATGCAATCTGTTTTTTTATTCACATGTCGGGACCGGATTTCTAAATCCAAATTCTCTGTGTATTACCGCACCAGTCCCAGATCAAAACTAATGCACACAGTTAAACAGTGATGATTACATAACTAACAACGCTTTATTACAATAATAGATAGTACATGTCTTATGTAGTACAGGTCTTATGACCACTTTATTACAATGAGGTTACAAGATCTCTCAAACTTATAAAACGCAGCGGAAGCAGAAATAAACTTTAACGATGACCTATCAATATGCCATAGGCAATTGACTGAGTAATATTCTTATTTGTTTATTGAATAAAGCCAATTGTACGACTTTCTTCCAGAGACTCTTTTCATATTTTTGTACGGTGACATTATTCAAAGGCAAAAATTACTGTACAAAAATACAGCCAAAAGTTTTGTTTTCGCTATGCAGTTTGTTTTTTTATTCACATGTCCGGACCGGATTTCTGAATCCAAATTCTCTTAAACAGTGATCAAAGCGAGTGCACGTAGTTAAACAGTGATGATTACATAACTAACAACACTTTATTACAATAATAGATAGTACATGCCTTAAGACTACTTTATTACAATGAGGTTACAAGATCTCTTAAACTTACAAAACGCAGTGGAAGCAGAAATAAAGTTTGACGATGGCCTATCAATACGCCACAGGCAATTGACTGAGTAATATTCTTATTTGTTTATTGAATAAAGCCAACAGTAGGACTTTCTTCCTGAGACTCTTTTCATATTTTTGTACGGTGACATTATTCAAAGGCAAACATTATTTTACAAAAACATAGCCAAAAGTTTTGTTTTCGCTATGCAGTCTGTTTTTTTATTCACATGTCGGGACCGGATTTTTGAATCCAAATCCTCTGTGTATTACTGCACCAGTCCCAGATCAAAGCGAGTGCACACAGTTAAACAGTGATGATTACATAACCAACAATGCTTTATTATAATAATAGATAGTACATGCCTTATGACCACTACATTATTCAAAGGCAAAAATTACTGTACAAAAACACAGCCAAAAGTTTTGTTTTCGCTATGCAATCTGTTTTTTTATTCACATGTCGGGACCGAATTTTTTAATCTGAATCCTCTGTGTATTACTGCACCAGTCCCAGATCAAAACCAGTGCACACAGTTAAACAGTGATGATTACATAGCAAATAACGCTTTATTACAATAATAGATAGTACAGACCTTATGACCACTTTATTATAATGAGGTTATAAGATCTCTCAAACTTACAAAATACAGCGGAAGTAGAAATAAACTTTGACGATGGTCCATCAATACACCACAGGCAATTGACTGAGGAAGCACAACCTAATACTCCAGGAAGCCTTCATCGAATCCACATGCAAGTAGTCGTAGTCCCCTTCTTGAGCTTCATAATCCTCTGAGAGTTGTTTTGAATGTAGTATGTGAGTACATAAAGTATTCCGCAAGTCTTGAAAAAAAATGCAGTAGATGCATGGCTTAACAAAGGAAGGATAATATGGTTCTTTTGCACAAAGTGATATTTTATTTCAAATACCATTATATATTTTTGAAAGCATCAATTTAACAAAATAATTGCAAAAACTGAAACTAGATAAATTTTCTAGTGAAAGTTCCAACCACCAACACTAGTACACAGGCTCTAACCGTCAAGGTTTAAGACTACGGGTTACATCCACCCTCACTAGCTCTATCCGCTAGGACATACTCCTGAGAATTCCATCCACTCCCAAGTTCCTAAAATCTTTACTTTGAAACCAAAAACCCTTGGTCTACCATGTGAAAGCGCACCTTGCCCACCCTTGACTGTGGGCATGGCCATTCAAATAGTTTTACACTCTGCAGAGACTATACAACTTTACTCATAAGAAATAAGTCATCTTAATACCCAACATGCCTCCTTAAACATGAGAGCCAGATAATTTATCACAAAGTCTTTACCTCACTCTAGTCTAGTTAGACACCATCCGCTAAGGTTTCACCACTGAAGGGTTAAATCTACCATAGTCAGAAGCTCCTCTTGCGCCGTATGAGTACAATAATCCCTGTGCCTCACTGTGAGTAACTCCAGAAACCCTGCTACCCATTTACCACTGGTGATATCTAAACTAAGCCTTTGTGAGTTATTCAGTTAGGGCGTACCTATATAGACTTGTGGTTGTACTTTAGTGCTCATTTTTGAAATTACAAATGTCGGTCCTTAATTGACTCGGCGGAACATTCACAATACAAGTTCTTGTGCTAAATCCGCATCAATCCAATCTTACCATCCACCTAAGTCTAAAATAAGTTTCACCATTTTATTTTATTTTATAAACCAATGGTAACACCTATTGCCAAACACTTTGTAAAAATAATTATTTAGAAATTTTATAATATTATTCCCACCCATAGGGTTATAAAGACCGAATAGCTTGTCTAAGTAATTACTACCGTTCAAAAATTAACAAATAGCATAATAATTTCAATACTGAGACAAAAAAGCCTAGGGTGATAAAGGTACATAGTTGTCAATGTCAAAGGAGGGTATAACAATAATTGGATTAACTGTTATCCTAAAGATAAAAGTTATCATTTTATATAACATAGCAAGGCATTTAAATTTGAAATAATACAATGGTTTTGTTAAACATAGGTACAAGATGATCAAATGAGAGTTACCTTCTTGCATGTTGTTTGGACCTTCTGGCTGATCGAAAAATTCTTTGGCGACATCGGGTTCTACACGCAAAATGATAAAACAAATAAATAAATAAATATAAAAAATACAAAATATATACTGGAAGTAAGATATTGAATTTAGATGAATTTAGGAAAAAAGAATCAACAGATTTGGAGTTCTTATGAGGGAGAACGGGCTTCTGGAAGTTCAAAATTAAAGAAAGAGGAAAAATGGGATTTTGTGGAATTATTTTCTAAAGGAGTGATTTTTATGATGTCAACAAAGAATTGATTTATTTGTCAAAATAAATTTCTAAAGGAAAATTAGAAATTATGATGTCATGCCATGTGGCAATTGACAAGGCAAATTTGCTGACGTGGCTGCCATGTGTCTAATACGTGGTGATGACGTGGCATGGGGTCGGCTCTATGTTGACATGCCATACCACGTGGCACTGATGTGGCTGCCATGTGGCACTGATGTGGCTGCCACGTGGGTTGAGTGTGGACGTGGCTTGCCACGTGGGTAAGAGAAGGAAATGGCTTAGTGGAGGCCGTTGGATGAGGATTGGGCGGTGCTAATGCACGAAAAAGCTCAGACTAGTTTGAACAGTGAGGGACTCTTGAACTGTCCGATCAACAACGGACCGTCTGATCGACACAAGAATGTTCAGACAAGTTCAAACAGTGAAAGCTTTCAGACTGTCCGATCTACAACGGACCGTCCGATTGGCCAATGAACGTTCGGACCAGTCCGAACAGCTAAGGACGTTCGAATCGCTCGATTGGCTAGGGTAACGTTCAGACCGTCTGATCGCATCGGCGAAATGTTCGGACTGTGCTAACAGCGAGGGAGGGGTTTCTTACCGGAAAGAGTAGAAGGAGACCGTTGGCGAGGAAGGAGCTGCGGTGGCGCACGAGCATTAGCAGCGAGGCGCGGAAAAGGGGCGGAGGAGGTCGACGAGGGTTCACGGTGATGATGGGGACCCCAGAGAGGTGTGAGGCAAACCGAGGCGGCCGGGATTTGTCGTCGAGAGTTCGCCGGAGCTTGAAAGAGGGGATCACCGATGCTACGATGCCTCAGGCCAGAAGAGGGGCAAATGGAGGTGGCACAAGGTGGAATAGGGCTTGCGGATGGTGGGAAAGGGTTTATATAAGGCGAAAAAGGAGTAACGGCCAGGGTAATTTCTCATCAGAGTTTAATGGCGCTGGTGAAAATACGGTGGGATTTAAGAAGGGGAAAATGGTCGGCACAAATGCGGAGTGGCCAGGGAGATTTGTGCACACTTGTTCATGGAGTGAGGTAGAAATCGAAGCTTTCAAAGCTCTGATCATAGCATTAATGGTGGCAGCTCAACGGGGAAGAAAAGGAGGTAGGGGAAAGGGATGAAAGGTGGGCCCCACGTGTCAGAGAGAGATAAGAGAAGAGGAAAACGATGGGTGGTCGGATGAATGCCATGTGGTGAGAAAGAAATCGGGGCCGTCGGTTCGGTTTAATGAAAACGAACACCTGAGATTACATGGAGTGGCGGGGATGCGATCTGAGCCTGACATGTGTCAGCCAGAGAGGAGGTTGGGGTTTTAAAATAAGATTTTAATTTTCAGAAAGGCTTAGCAACTTTAAAAACACTTTGAAAATAGCAAATAAAGTCTAAAAACTCCAAAACAATTCAAAAAAATTCCTGGAGCTATTTTAGACTTAGGAAAAATATTTCCAACATAAATTTAGTCACTGCATTTTTACAAAAATACTTTTCACCTTTAAAAATTGATTTTAAAACACAAAAAAACACATGAAACCTAATAAATCCAAATACTTTAAAATATTTAATTTGAACTACATTTTTAGAAGAAATACAAATTTAAATTTCATCTTAAATTTTTTATTTTACTTTAAATTATTTTTAAGAAGAAAAAGCAATTATTTTTAAGAAGAAAAAGCCTTTTTCAAAAGCTAAAAACTAGGCAAATAAGCACTGTAGAAATTCAAGCAACCAAATAACACTTGTTTTTATTTTAAATTAAAATATTCTTTTAGAGATTTGAATTTAAATTTTTGAAATTTGAATTCAAATTGAGAATTTTAGGTTGGAATTGGAATTTGAGATTTTGTTTCCAGTATTACCTATAATCCAAATAAAATCCAACTAAAAACCCCTAAAAATTTAAATAATTATTTTGGAATTAATTTTAAAGACGGTAAATTTTGGGATGTTACAAATCTACCCCCATTAGAAAGAATCTCGTCCTCAAGATTCGGATGAACTGAGAAAAAAACTAGGGAACTCTACTCTTAGATCTTCATCGCGCTCCTAAGTTGCTTCTAATTCTGAATGGTTACTCCACTGTATCTTGCAGAACTCGATAGTCACATCTCTTGCTCGACGTTCAGCTTACTTCCTGATTCTAACTTGTTCCTTGGTACTCTGAAGTATTTTTTTCAATTGAGATATATGGAAGACAACAACAAAATCGGAATGGTACATCTTTAGTCGCCTATAAGCTCTGTGTTAACTTCAGTTGCCTTTATTATATCGATTAATTTAGAATTCCACCAAAAGGGCTTAACATCCATAAGTGTTCATCCCAGAGAGACATGATTGTTTCAGCTTTTTGAAGATGCTTGATTCCAAATCATATACCACTAATGCACCTTATTGATTTTTTATCGATTCCCACAAATAATCCCATAAACTTTTATTCTCTGCACTAATTCAAATCGATGGCAATCCTAAAAAAATTCTAATAAAAATCCAATAACGTTATAATCTATGATTTCTACCAATTCTTTATGATCATTGTCTAATCCAACAGTTCTATAACTCCCATCAAATATATTAATCCATCCTTCTATTTGATCATTAATGGATTTTAAGATCATCTAAGCAATAATCCAACATTCATTAATTCACCAACATCAATCTCTTCATAATCATCATTTTCATTCCACCAAATTTGAATGAATCCAAGTACCTCAATTAATTCTTATGTGACAATATATCTCCCATAATTGATTTAAATCCACCAGGCTAAAACATTCGAACATTCTTAAATGATTTAGTCAATCCCATTATTAGTTAAAATCCAATTATCTGATAATGATCTATTAAATCCACCGAATTCAAATTGACATATGAAAATCTACTTTGCAATGATAAGATTAATCCACCAAGATATCTAAGTGTATTATCTTCCAGAATTATACTAGTATACACTCATGTCAATAGGTCCACCAAACTCTGATAATCAATTAACTCCACAACATTTATCAACTCTACATGATTCAACCAAATCACCCAAAATTAATGTCATGAATTGCTTATGATAATCCAACTTGTTAATCTTTTAATCTCCCCCTTTACTAGATCAATCTCTTAACACTAATTATCTAATAATCACAAGTAATCCCTCCCACTAAAATCTTGTTTTACATCCAATTGCTCCTTTCAATCCTAGATAATAAATCTAATGCATCAAGTTTGGACACTCCCCGTGATCTAATTAGCTCCACCAAGTCCAATAATGTATTCATTCTCTTAGTCAATCCACAAGGATGGCACATTTTAGATTTATTCATAATCAATTGGTATCCACAAATATACCTTTCTATCTCAATTTACCCAAATATTATCCAATCTTGCCAAATCCAAATATATCACGCTAGCAACAATCCTCTAAATTACCTAACTTGACATCCAATGATTATGACGGCTTTCCCGACAAGAGTACTTTCCATAAATTTATGATCTTCAAATATTTTCCAAGCTTAAACTGTGATAGAAGAATTAGAGCTTGCTCCATCTAAAGCAGCAACTGGGTTAGCACAAGGTAAGAGGGAATAACATAGGTAAGAGATCGGGGAACAACTAAACAACATCCCAAACAAATACATAAGAGAAAAGCAAACACCAACTAGGAAAAACTTATATCAACCGAGGGCACAAGAGCACAGAGGGGCCCCGAGAGTCGTGGCTCATGGAGATTTTCCTCTACGTTTTGGACGAGACTGCGCCACCCCATGTCTTCCGGAGTACCGCTTCCACCACTCTCCAGGATGCTACCCACTTAGCCGCTGCTAGGCTGTGCGACATCCATGGCCTGACATTGCTGATATCACCGTTCTTCTACTACCCATCTTGCTTGGAGGGGGCGAGCCACTGCGAGACCTTCCTTTCGGAGGTAGAGGACAACCCGATGCTTTCCCATCAGGTTCATCTTACTCGGGCCATGGGAGCCACGTATGTTGCTGCATTGGAGGAGATCACAGACCTACGTTAGCTTCTGCTCTCCAGCTACAGAGGACTACCGTGGCTGTGGCAATCCATGCTCCAGCTCCTGCTGTGTCACCTGTTGTTAGTCCGGATCCTGCCCCCTCTCAGCCGTGGGCTAACGGGCCCCGCACCCGGCTTACTACTCGGAAGAGTGTGCGACCTCCGGGTTTGAGGGATGTAGTCACCCTTGGTGGGCCCATCTACGTCCATATCCGCTCCCGCTCCTACTCTCGTTGTGACTCATCAGAGTTCAGCGACAGCCGCTCTTGCTCCTAGTCACCGGACTACACTAAAATAGTTTTTAAGGATGGCTGTACTACAAGTACACAAAGGCTTCGTACAGTCTACCTAGCACACCAACAATTAATATATAAGTGTTCTAACATCGTAGGACTTTACTTGGGTACTATGAACTAAAGAACTTCTCCTCATTTCTTCATGATGATGTGCTTCTCCGGGTGCTTCTCAGACTTGGTCTCACTAAGCCATCTATAGAAATTACAAAGGAAAGTGGATCCAATTACCATTCTAAAAAGTAAATAAATAGATAGATAAGGTAGAATGCCCTGACGAAGGTAAGGATAGAAAGAAGAGAAAAGATGAGCATAGCACATTATTAAAATTTTATTTTATGAAATAAATTTTGAAGCATTTCTAATAATGGCCATTCTATCTAGGTCACGCCCTGCAGTCAAATTGGCTCTGATACCATCTCTGTCAGGACCGGATTTCTGAATCCGAACCCTCTGTGTATTACCGCACTAGTCCCAGATCAAAGCTAATGCATACAGTTAAACAGTGATGATAACATAACCAACAACACTTTATTACAATCATAGAGAGTATATGCCTTATGGCCACTTTATTACAATTGAGGTTACATGACCTCTCAAACTTACAAAATACAGCGGAAGCAGAAATAAACTTTGATGATGGCTCATCAATACGCCACAAGCAATTAACTGCGGAAGCGCAACCTAATACTCCAAGAAGCCTTTATCGAATCCACAAGCAAAGTAGTCGTAGTCCCCTTCTTGAGCTTCATTATCCTCTAAAAGTTATTTTGAATGTAGCATGTGAGTACATAAAGTACTCCGCAATCCTCGGGAAAAATGCAGTAGATGCAGAACTTAACAAATAAAGGATAATATGGTTCTTTTGCACAAAGTGATATTGTATTTCAAATACCAATATATATTTTTGAAAACATCAATTTAACAAAGTAATTGCAAAAACTGAAACTAGATAAATTTTCTAGTGAAGGTTCTAACCACGAACACTAGTACACAGGCACTAATCGCCAAGTTTGAGACTACGGGTTCCATCCACCCTCATTGGCTCCATCCGCCGGACATACTCCCAAGAGTCTCAACCACTCCCGAGTTCGCAAAATCTTTACTTTGAAACCAGAAAACCATGGTCTACCATGTGAAAGCACACCTTGCCTGCCCTTGACAGTGGGTATGACTATTTGAATAGTTTTATACTCTGTAGAGGTTGTACAACTTTACCCACAAGAGATAAATCATCTTAATAGCCAACATGCTTTCTTAGGCATGAGACCTAGATAATTTATCACAAAGCCTTTATCTAACTCCAGTCCAGCTAGACATCACCCGCTGAGGTTTCACCGCTAAAGGGTTAAATACACCACAATCAGAAGCCCCCTCTTGCGTCGTATGAGTACGATAAATCCCTGTGCCTCACTGTGAGTAACTCTAGTAACCCTAGTACAAACTTACCACTGGTGATATCTAAACTAAACATTTGTGAGATATTCAGCTAGGTCGTACCCATATAGACTTGTGGTTGTATGGTAGTGCTCATTTTGGATAATCATAAACGTCGGTCTTTAATTGACTCGGGCGAAACATTCACAATACAAGTTCTCGTGCTAGATCCGCACCAACCCAATTTTACCATCACCCAAGTCTAAAATAATTTTACCATTTTATTTTATTTTATTTTATAAACCAATGGTAACACCTATGGCCAAACACTTGTTTGAAACAATTGTTTAGAAATTTGATAATATTATTCCCACCCACAGGGTTATAAAGACCGAATAGCTTGTCTAAGCAATTACTACCATTCTAAAATTAACAAATAGCATAATAATCTCTATACTGAGATAAGGAAAGCCTAGGGTGACAAAGGTACATGTTTATCAACGTCAAAGAAGGGTATAACAATAATTGGATTAACTGTTATCCTAAAGATAAAAGCTATCATTTTATGTAACATTGCAATGCATTTATGTAGCATTCTAAAAGTTGGATTCTGAAAAGTGTGTAAATACCAAAAGCCTTTGGGAATATATGTTCTTTGCTAATTGGTCTCGTTGGTTTTTCTTGATTCTTGGTTAAGGTCCCAATAAGTAAAAATAATAAAAATCTAAATTCAAAAAGGAAAAGCACAAGTAATAGAAGTTAAATCTAAAATGAAAGACAAATATGAAAAGATGATCCAGCAAATTGGGGTAGGAGAATTACTAGTAACTTGGTTGTAAAATGAACAATACAAAGGCATGGCAAATGCGAAATTTTTGAATGACCAAAGTTGAATAAATGAGGATTAACAAAATCATATCAAAAGAAATGAAAGTGGGCTTTGCACCAAAAGCTTTTGGCTAGGCCGAGCCAACTCAGCTCTCTTTTCTTCCCCTGTTTGAGCCTTGCCACGACAAAAGAAAGTTTGAAATTCACTGATTTTTTACTTTTACTTTTTTTACTCAGCTCTCTTTTCTTCCCCTATCCGAGCCTTGCCACGGCAAAAGAAAGTTGTTGCTGGCCCAGCCGCGGCGGCCCAACTCTAGACGAACCAGCGGTGACTCATCCCTTCCATTCGAGCGCTTTGCCATGACAAGACCTTCTTTCACCCATGTTGCTGTCGTTAGTTAACTGTACTGCCATATTCGTCTTATCCATCTCCTCTGCGCCGTTGCGTCGGCTTTCCATTCAGCCGATCAAGGAAGAACACCGCCCAGACCTGGCCTTTGCCATGCTGCTGGGTTAGCCACAGTGTGCGTGCCTCGCTGCTGAGTGATAGCCATGCCCTGTAGTGTGTTGTTGTCTATAAACTCATGCCTTCATTGCAAGCTCTGTATCCATGCCACCGCTTGCATCCTCCGCCATGATCATCCAACCACACTCTCGTCGCCAGGCCACTGCATCGAGGCTGCCAACACTCTCCTCACACCCCACTCCTCCTCCCACCACAAGGAATCGGCCTCCCGTGCCTCCACCATCCAATGCTGCCTTCATCTTCCCCAACTCCGGTAAGTTAGCAATCCAGCAATTGGATCCACCATGAGCAAATTCCATCGAGCCGGAGCTTCTGTGGAGCAAGACGATGACATCCCCACCCTCGACCGAACCTATCACCGCTCGTACCTCGCCGGCACCGTGCGCCTCCTCCGAACATCGTCGTCGTATGCTGCCAGACGACCTTAGCCATTCCTGAGCTGCGCCAACCCCTGAGGTATCCTTTTATCTGCCTCTAGATGCTCCCAGTCCAAGCAATTGCTTTGAATCATCTTGGATTGCCGTAACCACCCCTTCCTTGTTCCGCCACCGCCCATGGTCGCCGCCGACCACCACCGTGTCTCTTTGTATACTTCGCTAGTGTACACAGTATAATATAGATGAAATATCAATCATATGCACAATAAAATAAAGAAAAAATATAAATATTAATAATTATCAGAGTACGACCTTATGGTCAAGCTTACAACTAATAGCCTGAAAGACTTAAGAAACTAGCAGCGAAAAATAACAATAACCATGGTAGCCATTTGACATACCCATAGGCAATCGACTGAGAAACGAAGGCCTAATCCGTAAGTCGTCGAAGTATCCTCCCTCTGGTATCTCCTTGTAGCAGCCCAGCTGTTTATTTCAAAAATTAAAAAAATATTTAATTTAATTTTAAAATAAAACATTTGCTTTTGGTTGCTTAAGTTTTTAAAATTTATTTGCCTGATTTTTGGCTTTTTAAAAAAGTTTTTCTTGTGAAAAGTAATTTAAGTAAAATAAAATAAAATAAGAATTATTAAATAAAGGATATTTTAAATTTCTGTATAAATACTAATTCAAATTAATTATTTGAACTCATTTGGCTTTTAGTTGGACTTTTTGTGAATTTTGTGGATTAAAAAATTTAATTTCAAAGTTAAACAGTATTTTATTACGAAAACTAAATACCAAAATAAGTTAAAAGTATTTTTACTAAGCCTAGAGTGATTCCAGATAATTTTCTGAATTTTTTCTGGAATTTTTGGACTCTATTTGGTATTATTTCCGAATATTTTTGAGCCTCCTAGTATTTCTGAAAATCTGGAAAAGAAATTAAATCCTAAAACCCTCTCGGGCTGCCAAGTGTCGCCCTCAGATTAAATCCCCACCCACCGGTCTAATCTCCACCATCCACTCCCACTTACCCCTTCGCCCGCCTTCCTCTCCCCTCCAGATGACAAGTGTCGAACACAGGTTCAATCTCTTCCCTCGTCGATCCATCACAACCACTAGCAGCCACTTACCCCTTCGCCCGAAATCCAATGGCCTGGTTTAAATCCCACCTCGCCCGATCGAATCTTGGCCATGTTATTTCACTTACCCCTTCACCCATCTATCGGATGGCCCCTATTCTTTTCGAACGCCATGTGTCACAAATCCGAACCCCCACCCTTCCCTTTCCTTCTTTTCTCTCTCGTCGACCAGCGGGGCCCGCTAGTCAGGCCCTTCTTCCTCCCCGTCTCCTTCCCGCGCCATCGCCGCCATTAACGCCCGTAACCGAAGTTTTAAAACTTCGGTTACTTCCCGCCTTTCCTCCTGTGCATTTGCGCATTAAAGCCCCCATTCCCCGCCGCCATCAAACCCGCCATTTCCTCCTACGTTACCTCGCCGATTAGCTCAATTGGATGCGGAAACATTTTTAAACCAGCGAGGAATTACACGGCCATTACTCCACCTTTTCCCCTATATAAAGCTCTCTGCCACCCTTGCGACTGCACTCACCCTTCCCCTCACACAATTGCCCCTCGTTCTATTCCCATCGCCGTCGCACCATGCGGTGTGCATTTTTGTTCGTCGGCGGGCTCCGATGAGCAATTGCTGGCGCCTCGGGCCTCCTCGTGCCGCACCGCCGCGACCCACAGCTCCGCCGAGTCCCCGCGTACCTCCTCCGCCCTTCTTCCGAGCTCGAGTGTCAACGGAGGGCCCCCGCCTCTGATCACCCCCTCCGACCGTCGCCCTTCATCGCAGCCCGCCCTCTCCGGCCATCCTCAGGATCCGCATGAGGTACAAGAGTACTCTCCTAACTTCCCCCTTCCTTTTTTGCACCTCGGCCAGCGCCGCCATCCGCTAGAGCACTGGCGGCCATTGGGCCCCGTGCGCCACCCTCCGGCGGTCATGCCACGTAGGCGGCTGCGCACGTGGTAGCTGTGTGGCAGCCGACGTGGCTGCCTTTAGATGCCACGTCTGCCATGGCCTTACCACGCCAGCCCTACCCTACGGTCCGAAAGTCTTTACTGTTTGGATAGTTCGAACGTTCATCATCGATCGGACGGTCCGAAAGTCTTTGCCGTTCGGACAGTCCGAACGTTCATCATCGATCAGACGGTCCGTTGCTAATCGGACGGTCTGAAAATGTCTTGCCGTTCGAATGGTCCGAACGTTGCCTTGACCGATCGGACGGTACATTGTTGATCGGACGGCCGAAAGCATCTTGCCTTTTGGACTAGTCCGAACCTTCCTTGTCGATCGGACGATTCGAAAGTCCTTACCATCGGACAGTCCGAATGTTCATTTACCGATCGGACCATCCATCATCGATCGGACGGTCCGAACGATCCTTGACCGTTCGGACTGGTCCGTACTCCTCCATGCATCACCACTGCTTGATCCCCATCTGACAGCCTCCACAAGTCTTTCCCTCCTCAGCCATTGACCGCCACGTGGTGGCCTCATCAGCTTTTTATTTCATCACGTCAGCATTTCAATTATTCTTATGTACAAAAGTATTTCAGCTAAAGAAATTAATTATTTTGCTGACGTCATAAATTGGAATTCTCTTCACTAAAATAAATCCATAAAATTTTGCTGACGTCATAATTATCTTTTCAGTATAAAAACAAATCCAAAAAATTAGTCTTTTTCTATTTCTTGTATTTTAATCTTCCGGAAGCCATAACTTCTTCATTTTAACTCCGATTTAACACACGAACTGAGGCAGAGAACGGCTCGGTTATGGTGGCGGTGTTCGCATCGGAGAACGACGACGGGCGGCTTGACGAGTGGCCAATTAAACGGCGCGGAGCGAGTCCGGGCGCGGAACGAGCGGGAGGTGGCTGCGGCTTAGGGCAACGCGGCGAGGAGCGCGTGGATGGCGGCCGTGTGGCACGCTGGGCGGCGGGGATGCGAGGCGGGGCGGGCGTGGGAGTGGGCCGGGCCAAGGCCGTGCGGGGGTGGATGGGCGACACGTGTCCCATCGGCCGGCTGAGGAGAGGCGCGGGCGTTAGGGCACGCGGCAGGAGCGGGCGCGCACGGGTGCGGTGGATGCGAGCCACGTGGACGGGGTGCGGGATCAAGCGGCTGGCACACGAGGCGGGCAAAGCGAGCGAGCGCGCGGGTGATGGTGGGACGCGCAGCGCGGATGGAGCGGGGTGGGGCCAATGGATGGCTGCCACGCGTGCGGGCCGAAGATCGGGCGGCCAAGAGGAGGTGCGGTTGTAGGCTGTAGGTGGCGCGGGGTTGGGCCGGAGCCGACGCATGGCAAGCGGAGGGGGGAGGAAAGTGGGCCAGAGGGAGGATGGGCGGGTGCGGGTTTCGGCTTGATAGGGTTTTAGGAAATTCCCCTTTTCTTTTTATAAATTCCAAATAAAATGCAAATAGCTCCAGAAAATAGCAAATAAATCCCAAAAATTCACCAGAAATACCAGAAAATTCCTTGAGACACAAGGAACTCAAATAAAATATTTTCAACATATGTTGAAGTTTATTTTAATTATATTAAATTCTATTAAATTCTAAAATTTTAATTTAAGCTTGATTAAAATTCAAAAAAATTCTAAAATTTTATTTTTAAATTCAAGGTTTTAAAAATCCTAGAAAATCAGGATGTTACAGTGCAGCCCCTTGCCTTCCTCTCGCCCCCTCCTTACCTTCCCTTCCTGTTGCATGCTCGCGCAAACGCCATGCGCCATGCCACTCCCGCACATCATGCATGTCCTACACAGCCACATCGTGCCTCACTGTACCCTGTGTGCCACTACTCCATGCCACGCCATGGCCGTTTCCATCACTCGTATCCCTGTACCACGTCGAGCAATGCCACCGCTTTCGACTGCCGCACCACTCCCTGCCACCGTCATGGCCACCCATGTCTCTAGGCCTCCTCGCTAGCTATAAAAGCCTGAGCATGCTTCATAGAGTTTCACCATACTCCACTGCCTCTCCCTTACCAAGGAACTTCCCTCTCGGAGCCCATTGCTCGCCGGAGCCACTTTCGTCTGCAACTGTGGCCAAGTTAGGATCGACCGATTGGAGGCTCCTCTGGCCAATTCCACTCGACTGATGCTTTATCTTACCATCACTGTAACATCCTAATTTTTAGAGTCTTTTTAAAGCTTTTAAAATAAAATTAACCATTTGGATTTTCCTTGAATTACTTAAAGCTTAATACAAATTTTCTAGAATTAACAATATTTAATTTGAGTAAGATAAACTTCAATTAAATTAACAATAGTTTTATTTGGGTTCCTTATGATGTAAGAAATTTTTCTATATTTTTTGGGTTTTTCTAGAGTTTATTTGCTATTTCTAGAGCTGAATTTCTTTTTTTTATTTTTTGAAATTAGAAAAAATGAAAATCCTTAAAATCCCTCTCGGACCAAAGCCGTAAGGTCCAGCCCAACCTTCCTTTCTAGCATGGCCCATACTTTCCACTTCGGCCTAGTCCACTTCTCCCATGATGGCCCGCTCACTCGCTCACTCGAGCGCCTCAGCCCAACCTGCGCAGCCTGCTCGACCAGCCGCCCATCACGCCACGCTTTGCACATCTATCTCGCTCTACCGTCCATCGATGCTATCTTTTTCCCACACACCACCCTCCATCGCATCATTCATCGGACCACGTGGAGGTCATCTGTCTTCCTTCTCTCCGCACTGTTGACTGACCAGGCCCACCTGTCAGCTAATTCACCTCCATCCTAGAATTCACATTCGTGTCATGTCTGGCTTGGACTATTCATCTATCATAGCTGCTTGGGACTTGTGCGCCATGTTTATCTCAAAGTCTCTACGACCAGCTATAAAAGAGCACTGAGCTTTGCCCAATCTCGTCCCGAGCCGCTTTCGACTTCCTTGCCTTAAGCCATCACTGGAAATTGAGATCGCATCTTCGTCGCCGTCGTCGGTCTCTAGCGAGCAATTGCACACTGGAGTTCTATCGACTTCTCTCTTCTTTCCACACCTCGCCAAAGGGGGTGATCGGTTTGACTTTTTTCGGCTTCAGTTTCTAGCTTCAGCTTTTTTTTCACTATTCACTACACTATCCACTAACTTAGCTACAGTAAAAAAAGCCAGCTACAGTGAAATTTCAGTCAAAAGCCATCGCTAAAACGATCACCCCCAAAGTCGTGGCCCCGCTGGAGCTCCTAACCCACCGTGAATTGAAGGTCGCCACCATGCTTTTCTCACTGTCGGCCATGTCCTCTTGCCTCCTTGTTATCATGGTTGAGTCTACCACATCACCCTCCCTGCAATGTACCACTTCGCTTGCACCGTCATGGCCACTTGTCGCCGATGAACCTTGGTTCCTGTATGCATCGCCGTCGAGCTAATGTGGCTTGCTAGATTAGCGCAATGATCCATCAAGGAAGCCATGTAGGTGCCACTGAAAAGCCACGCTAGATCCTATTGCCAAGTCAGCGCACAGTTTCGTCCTACCACATCATCGGCCAGATCAGTAGCCACATAAGCTACCACATCAGCGCTCAGCATCATGTGTCTACCATATGTGCGCGCTAGCGTGATCCTAAACTAGTACAGAATACACAAAGAGTCTAGATTTGTATATTTGGATCTTGACAATTGCCAACCCCTAGCAATGCTGGTGCCATACTCCCATTCACATCACCGCTGGTCCACATCACCAAGCTACCCTAGCCATTCCCAAGCTTGGCCGACCACTCTGGTAGCTCCCTCATAGCACGTAGATGCTCATAGTACAAGGAATTAGCCTTAGATGCTATAGCTAGCCGTATTGTCATGCTTCCTGTTTCGGAACCATCTGAGCTCGTTGCCTACCACTGTGTTGGCCAATATAGCCTACGAGACTAGCCCAGAGGTGCACGTGGAGGTGAGGAGTCCATTTTGGGCATGCTCGTCAGCCGCTATGCCTTCCCTCACCAGCGACGAGCGTCGCTTCTCTAGGCAGGAGGAACAAGACTATAGCAATGAGATTAGTTTAAATTCATAATTACATTAAAACTAATGTCAGTCATTTAGTTAGTTAATCACTCACTTATCTATGACCCCTTGACATTATTTTAGTTAATGTGCCTATGACATGAAGACCCCATGTAATTTAAAAACTCATTTCGATAATCAGTTAAAAAGCATATGAGCCACTAGCATGTGGGCCCGAATCACTATGGCTATAGTGCATGGGTCCCATCTATCCATCACAATGACTTTCACAATTAAGAAATAATTCTAAAAATAAATTAAAATTAGTGGGCCCCATCAATCATACATAGTAGCTTTTATAATAGAAAATGAAATTAAAAATCCTTGTGGGTCCTACCTGTCAGAGAGAGAGATACTCTCTCTCCCTTTTTATTTTTTGGAATTTATTCAAAACTTAAACTTCAAATGGCTCGTTCTTATCCATCTGAAGTCCAAATTTAGTGAAATTTATTTTTAAATTCATCTAAAATCGTGACCTTTCCAATAAAACTAAAAATCATTAATTTTGGAGCTCATTTGAGTTTTCATTTTAATTTATTTCTATTTTTGAGTATTTATTTGAATTTGCATACAATCATTTGGTAGCTTACAGAGTTCAAGAGAAATAGGAGATCGAGGCAAGCAAAGAACCGTAAGTCCAATCGACCTGTGAATAAGGTGAGTCAATATTTTCATTATGTTGATCCTATATTTTATAAAAATTATTTCTGTTTAAAATATCAAATTGCATGTTATTATTTATTATGCAAAATATGTTCGCCTTAAGATTTTAGACATATGCCCATTACACATTGTGATTCTATTACAACCCATTCCTTGAACACTACTATAAAAAAAGTTTATATTAAACGTCTTATCACAGATGGTTCACAAAAACCATCAGTGTTAAATACAATCACAGACGGTTCTTGATGAGAATCGTCTATGATAGTATCACAAACGGTTCTTACCAAGAACCGTCTGTAATATTTCGTATATCACAGACGGTTCTTGGAAAGAACCGTCTGTGACACTTCATAAACGGTTTGTATTATAAACTGTCTGTAATATATTTTCCACCTCATAATCCTCTAAAATTTCATAATTTTTCGCTTGAGTTCGAGTAGAATTCTATTCCGACATACTTTTAGTTAAACAGACATAATTTTTGCATACGGTGTCCGTTTTCGACGTTCTTGTACTCGTAGGAAAGCTAACAACGAGCCCGATCCAAAACAAATGATCGCTTGAACTAGTCACCCTTTAAGACCCCCAAAATTGGCCATCTTTAGTATTAAATTTGTATCACAAGTTTTTACTTTCTGTTTTTGCAAAAAATTTTGATCTTCCCTTTGAAATTTGAGGTTCATCTCAACTGCAAAGTTGTAGATCTCGTCCAAACCTTTCAAATGAGTATATATAAGCCATATAAAAATTTTGCTATTTCATATTTTGAAACTAGTTGTTTATACTATATCAGTATATATATAGCCAATATCACATATGGTTCATGGTTCAAACCGTCTGTGATACTATTATAGACGGTTCTTACCAAGAACCGTCTGTGATAAATTGGTCTTTGACCATTGGGCCCGTCAATCCTCCGCAACCCAATTCCAGCTAATAGAAATCGACCAATCCACACCCCACGAATCGACCTCTCCCTCCCTTATAAATACTCACCCGAACCCTGCATCCCCTACCTTTCATACGCTCAAAATATATCCTCACTGTCCTCCTCCTCGACCTCCTTGTGCAGACGATTTGAAGGTCACATACCAAGTCAGCCAGCCAGCACATCTTTGTGTGTTGATCAAATGCGTCTTAAGCTTCCTCCTGCCTCTATTATTTCTTCTAGTATTTGATTCTGTAACTTTGTAGGGTTTAGGGCTGCCTGAGAGTTTACAGTGAGACGGTCGCGCGCCAAGAAGGTATACCCGAGCTGCCAGACCGTGCCATGCGAATACTTCATGTGCCGTGTAATGGAAATGGAATGTTCTCTGTTATATTTTCTTGTGATATTGTAATGGTGGATTGTAATCTTTTGATGTTGTAATGGTGGATTGTAATGGAAATAGAATGTTCTTTGCTATGTTTGCTATTGTATTTGCTTGTTTTCAAAAGGCATAGCGAACATTTCCTGTGACTAACTGAAAAATAAAAAAATCTAGGTATAGAATGAACTATTACATACGGTTTTGTAGTATAAACTGTCTGAAGAATAATATCACAGACGGCTCGAAACAAAAACCGTATATGATACTCACACATTACAGATGGTTCTATTTATGAACCGTCTGTGATGGAAAAGTATCACAGACGATTCGTAAATAGAACCATCTGTGATAGTATTTTTCACATAC
Organism: Melocanna baccifera; assembly: GCA_036346265.1. Classification (NCBI taxonomy): domain Eukaryota; kingdom Viridiplantae; phylum Streptophyta; class Magnoliopsida; order Poales; family Poaceae; genus Melocanna; species Melocanna baccifera. The sequence continues at coordinate 27,548,553 of CM070686.1, read as the reverse complement.
AGTTCTAGTTACAAACCGTCTATATTGTATATATCATAAACGTCTCACAAATCGTCTGTGATAACCTTCGAGTATCACCGACCCATAAATTCAGATAGTTTAAAAAATCATCTATGATGACGTTTTTGAATCGTCTGTGATGATAATTTCTGTAGTAGTGAAACAACTGGACCATAATTCCTTGTCACCCTAGAAGCTATAATAGTAGCGTTACTAACTATATAGCGTCATGCTTAATCTTGCTTAGATACAGGGGGCAATAATTTGCTCTGACATCATTTCAAACATGAAAACTCAGTTTGCGCGATCACTCATAGAAAGTGATTGGTATGTTATAACTTGACTATTTTTACACCCCCGAAAACCTCCAACCTGCTGGTGTGGGGGACTGGTGTAGGGGATGCACGAGAAAGCCTATGATTGAAAATATTATTTTTATAATTGTGACCGTTGTAATATTTATATCTAACTAGTCTACACAGATCCCACTATCATTCTCTTTTTCTCAATTAATGGGATAATTTCTTTTTTTTCGAAATTAATAAGAGAATTTCTAGTATTATTCTTTCCTTACAAATTATTGTGCGAATTCTACCCTGAAAAACAAAGGTCAACAGACTTTTCTCATCTGAGAGTTATTTTATCTATCCTATTCCTATTTGAATTTTAACTTGATGAAGCAATATATGTCTTTCATTGCAATATTCCTGGTTAGTTGGATGAAGATTTTTGCAATCTAATGTGAAATCATGTTCGTTTAGATGTAATAAATAAATTAGAATGGTTAAGATTGACTATGATAAAGTGTCATTGGTATCTTCAAATTATATAAATTACGATGATACCTAGATCCTAGATCCGACTGAATTTAATAGATATTCAATCCGAATACACCAGCGAAGCCCTGGCACAGTGGCACAGTGGCAATGGAATTGGCACGTAAGGCACATGTTTAAAACTGTCTTTATGTACCTAATCCCCTGATTCCACTTTTAGTATTGACAAGCTGCCTAATGATGTGCTGGTCTGAAAGTGCGAGCACTTACATGCTCGCGGTGCCATACTAATCGAACGAGCACATGCGTGAGCGTGACTCACCGTTTTTGTTCTGAGTTTCTTCTTTCTTTGATACGGTGTGTAGGAGGCACTTGAGTATTTTTTAAAGTTTAGAAATACTTAGGTTTTTGAGTATTGGATATTTAACATTAGATCAGAGTATTTATATTTTTTTAGAGGAGAGGTATGAAAAGATTCGTTAGATTAAGATTTAATGTCTTAGATTCTTTTTTTAGAGATGAGTATAAAGAATCTGTTGAATGAAGATTTAACGTCTAAAAATCTAAATACATCTAATCCTAAAAAATACTTGGGTCCTCTTAGCGCTTCCCATCTTTGATTTCTTGTTGAAAGTCGATAGCTAGTTCGTATTTCCGAGCTTGCCACACAACGGGAGTCAATTGCACGCTGACACAACAATGTACTGATAGCGCTGGACCGCTAGCACGCTGATCTGTACTTTGTCTCTAGATAGCAGTGACGTACACTAGCGAGACACGAGCAAATTAATAGTAAAGATTGCACATGGAAAGTATCGAAGTCACTTCGCGATCATTTAGCTCATGTAAGCCGCGCGCACGCCTGCGTTATTTACTAATCATTGTCGTTTCTCGTACTGCACCTTTGTGGTGTCAGTACGACAGGAGATAACACCGGCAGAAATTAAGCATCTTTCCATAACCACACAACAGCAGTGGAAAATTATGCGTCTTTCGATAAGTTGGACAGGAGTGCATAATTAACAGACGGCCAGGGCATTCTGCCTCCGATAGGTTATGCAAGTAAAATTTTAAAAATTCTACCGCGTAAAAGGGATCTCCTCTAGTAATAGATCATGGGATTACCTCTAGACGTGCAGACTCGTAGCGGAAGTAGAGTCGATGTGGCGTGTTGATGCAGTTGTAGTCGTTCTAGCAGAATGTCTTCTCCTTCAGGTCCTTGTGATCGTCACAAGTTGCGGATCGTCCTAGTGTTGAAGCTTCACGTCAACACCTCCAAGGTATCCACAAGTACGGGGCAGGAACACCACACGCCGGAGTGCTAGCGCCGGCGGCGCAGTATTAGATGAGAAAGGTGTGGCAACTAGGGTTTCGGGAATTCCGAATTCACTTAGTAAACCCTAAGCCACCTCCCCTCTATTTATAGGCAACCATCATAATGGGTCTCGAACTGAAGACCTATTAGGAACTCATGGCCCATAAGAATTCGGATCACTATCTAAATTAAGTCCTAACCCTTTAAGTGTGCGACCCTATAGGTTCACATACACTTAGACATAGCCCGAGTACTCCTACTCGTCCACTAATCGGCAGCGGCCCCTTAGCAAGACATGCCGACTCCTAAGTATATGCAAAGATCATATCGGACGAACCTCAACAAAACTCATGCATTTCCCTTTGCCTCACGATATCGGTTAAACTCAAGGCGAGTACGTGTCATCCTTGTTTGGTTAGCTCAACCACTCTTTCTCGATTATGTGGCTTGAATTCCCGACTACGGTTAACTCTTTTACCGTAAATAGCATGGCCATGCATTTCTGGAATCCAATCACTCGAGAGGCCTAGAGATATCTCTCCTGTTGCCTGGAGGGGCAAATCCTATCTTGATCGACCATGCCTCAATGCACGCATCATAACAAAACCGAAAGCTACCTTTATGACTACCCGATTCACGGAGTAGTGTTTGGCAACCCTAAGTCGGTCATTATGCATCTTGAGTACGCGTCTGGCGATCTCAAGTCTTAAGGACATAGCATACGCATTGTGAATGAAACCAACTGATGACGGTAAGAATGCAACATTCTCGCAGTGTTTCATGGTGGGTCGATCCAACCCCATGTTTGCTAACATGTGTCCATATTATTGGTTTAATATCTTTATATCTATGACTCGTGAAACATGGTCATCAACCAATACATATGCTAGATTATTAATATGTGTCCTCATATGTTTGACTAGGGATCATCTAAGAATAATCATCGCAGCAATATAGAGTTTCACAATCAAGTCACACACTTAATAATAAATATTGACGATGTTATTCAAGGAACAAGATAAATTATCCAATAATTCATGAACATAATAAACAGAATCATCTCTATGATTGTCTCTAGGGCATATCTCCATCAGTCTCCTACTTGCACTAGAGTTAATCATTTAGGTATCTAATACCAATGGCTCTTGTGTGCATCTCGTGTTTTTGCTGCGTGAGAGGTTTTGTCAATGGATCAGCAACATTTAAATCCGTGTGTACCTTGCATATCTTTACATCTCCTCTATCCACAATATCGCGAATAAGGTGATAGCGCCTGAGTATATGCTTGGACTTTTGATGGGATCTAGGCTCCTTAGCCTGCGCAATGGCTCCATTATTATCACAATAGATATTCATTGGGCTCAAGGCACTCGAGACCATACCCAACTCAGAAATAAAATTCCTTATCCAAACACCTTCCTTCGCAGCTTCAGAAGCCGCAATGTACTCGACCTCCGTTGTAGAATCAGCAACTGTCTCTTGCTTGGAACTTTTCCAGCTCACCGCTCCTCCATTTAAAATGAAGATAAAACCAGATTACGAACGATAATCATCTTTGTCGGTTTGGAAGCTTGCATCAGTGTAACCATTTACAACGAGCTCTTCGTCACCGTCATAAACTAGGAACACATCCTTAGTTCTTCTTAAGTACTTAAGAATGTTTTTCACAGCTGTCCAGTGACCTTCACCGGGATCAGCTTGGTATCTGCTTGTAACACTTAGAGTATACGATACATCGGGTCGAGTACATATCATGGTGTACATAATAGATCCAATAGCTGAAGCATATGGAATACCATTCATACGATCTCGCTCTTCAGTTGTCGAAGGACACTGATTCTTGCTAAGACTTATGCCATGTGACATAGGCAAGAACCCTTTCTTGGCATCCTGCATGTTGAATCGTTTCAACACCTTGTCAATATAAGTACTTTGACTTAATCCAATCAGCCTTCTCTATCTATCTCTATAGATCTTTATCCCTAAGATGTATGTTGCCTCTCCTAGGTCCTTCATAGAGAAACTATTTTTCAATGAGACCTTTACAGATTCCAGCATAGGAATGTCATTCCCAATCAATAATATGTCATCTACATATAAGATTAGGATTATGAGTGCGCTCCCACTAACCTTCATGTAAACACAAGGTTCTTCTTTGTTCTTGATGAAACCAAACCTTTTGACCTATTCATCAAAACATTTATTCCAACTCCGAGATGCTTGCTTCAATCCATAGATGGATCTCTGAAGTTTGCATACTTTTCTAGCATTTTGGGGATCAACAAAACCCTCAGGTTGTATCATGTACACATCCTCACTTAGGTTTCCATTTAGGAAAGCCGTTTTGACATCCATCTGCCATATCTCATCTTTACTATTTAAAAAGAAGGAGTTGGTGGTTGCCGTCACGTCCACCCTCCCTCACTTCTTAACCATTCGATCTTTCTCCTCTCTTCTCAGCCACACGATCTGATTAAACCCTAAAATCCAACATCACCCCTCCGCCCCCACGCCTACCCCTCGCTCTTCCCCTCGCCGCCCCCACGCCTCCTCCTCGCTCTTCCTCCCGCCGCCCCCACGCCTCCCCCGCGCTCTCCCCCCGCGGCCCGCGGCCTCCTTCCCTCCCACCCGTGCGCTGCTGCCTCCGCCTCCCCTCGCTCTCCCCGCCGCCTCGCTCTCCCTCCGCCGCCCCCCCGCCTCCTTCCTCCCACCCGCGCGCGCGCTTCGCTCTCCCTCCGCCGCCCCGCCTCCTCCCCCTCCCCCACCCCACCCCGCGCCGCCTCCTCCCCCTCCCTCCCACCCCGCGCCGCCTCCTCCCCTCCTCCTCCCAAGCGCCGCCGCCTCCACCTCCAGCCCGGCGGCTCCTCCTCCTCCTCCCCAACCCCACGTGCCGCCGCCTCCCCTCTCCGTCCCCGCACCGCCGCCTCCTACCCCCATCCCTCTCCCTCCTCCTCCGCCGCCCTCTCCCTTCCCCTCTCCTACTTGAGTTGTCCCCTTTCTCCAGTGGTAGCACAACATCATCTCCTTCACCTCCGATCTCGCTGCCATGGATCCAAACCCAAACCCAAACCCGACCGATGCCCAAGCCGAACCCGAACCGGAAGCCCCCGAGAAGAGGCTCACCGCCCTCTCCCTCCGTAGCGCTGACCTCCCCGACTTCGATGACAACATGGAGGCGACGCCGTCGCGGAGGACGGCGAGCGATGATGAGGAGGGCTACCTCACGGCGCGCCCGAGGCGGAGCAGCAGCTGCTTGCGCCGCGCTGGAAGGACGAGATGGAGGGGCTCGACGAGAACAAGGACGCTGATGCGGGCCCACCCAGCCCCAGCAGCAGCGGGTACGCCGTCGAGCGGGGCAGTAGCCTCGCCTCTAGCGGCGGCATCAACAAGCCCGAACCCGAAGGCCACACCGCCGGTGCCGAGGACTGGGCGCGTGACAAAAGGCATCTCGACGAGGTGACAAGAGGATTGTGCTTATGCGCGGTGTGGATTAAGCTAATCCCATCATATACTATGAATTCTTCACCCCCCCAATTGGCCAATTCCACTCCTCATCGGTAATTTGGCTCAATGTGTAATACCCATAGTTACCACAACTAACATATAGTACTAACTTTTGAGACGGCGTTCCACGTCTAGCATTGGTACTGATGCCTATTTATGTTCATTCTTATCCTGCGTATTTAATTACATGTACTAGCTTGTTGGTATTCTGCGTATTTTTCAAGGTTTGCACCATACCTGCTATTGCTGGAGGGGTGTAGGCGGTATGGTTTTGTGTCACCCTGAATGCGCTCCTTGATGTTTCAAGATGATACTTCAGCTTCCTGGAGGAAAAGGAAAAAGCATTTCTTCATTTTGAGTAATTCCGGCAGGCCAATATATTCTAGGTGATATCACTTATGCAAGACGAATTCATGATAAGAGTTGACCAAGAATGGTGCATTTTCTCAAGCAAAGATATAAGATTGTGCATTTTTTTCATCCTGTCAAACTTTCAGGTATGGTGATGAGCACAAGCTAGCTGGGTTTTTTGCTACATTGCAAGCCATCATTTCCTTCATTGAGAACATGTGTGCAACCATACAGTTCCACTTTTGGTGATAACAATGATTAGATTTTGTGGCTCGACTTTCTTTTTCTGTGGGCTGTCTAATTTTTGTCTTTTAGTGACCTTTTATTGCTTTCATCCAGTGGCGACCATATCAAATTTGTGAGGGCAGGAAAACATCAGGTGAGGTGGCCTTCCTTGCCAAAAATTTACTCTGTTCTTTATCTCATTTCAGAAGGAAAGATGCATGCTTTCTTCCATTGAGGCTTGAATAACTTGGTACAGCTAACCTGGAAATCTTATGTGCAAACCTTTCTAACTATGAAATATAGTCTACTAAGTTGATTTAACACTGTCTTTCACATAGTTTTCCTCATCAAGGGTCCAATATATTTAGTTTGTATAAGCTGCACTGAAGAGTTGTACGAAGGATTGAGGGGACAACTAGAGCTCATGTATGGGCAGGTGCACCCACTGCTGCATTAATCTTAACACAATTAAATTTGATAGGTTTTCTACAAACTTATTCCTCCATTCGTATCCTGATTTATCTCTTTGAAAACATGGATTTGCAGATATTGCTTATTCTGACAAAGTCGGTCAACAGGTGCTTTGAGAAGAATCCAAAATTTGATATGGCACCACTGCTTGGTGGCATGGATGCAATTTTCCAATCTCTTATGCATGCATTCAGCTGGTCAGTTGTGTTTTTTCTTTGCTTGTGATTCATCTTATGCCATATACATTTTTTTTACTTTTAATGCTAAATTGAAATGTCAATTGAACTGTTCTACAGGAATCCTGCTACATATCTTCATGCATACACATGCCTTCCCCTTGCCCAATCGACAAGGCAGGTGGCAAGCGTTGTTTTGCAGGACATTGCTGATTCAGGAGTTTTATTTGCACTGTTGATGTGTGAGCACAAGATCTGTCCAACTCTCTGCCAGAACGTATAGTGCGGCACTAATTTTATATGACCTTTTGAGCCATACTGTATCAAATCCTGCTTATCTGCTTAGATGTAACACTGATACTATGGTTAGTTCTGAATACACTTGAGGTGCCATTTGAACCTTCTAGAGGTTCATACAATGGCATACATCTTCTTTTTTGTCTGTCAGTTAATTATTTATCTTTCACCTGATCCATGCAAAGATGACATATCTCTAGGAAGTTCTATATAAGGCTTGTCACTTGTGTTGCTATAGTGTCACATATCTTTTTAATTTCTTGTTCAGAGCAACCTTCTTCCATAACATGATTCTCCATATATGTAATGAATTCCGTTGCAACGCACGGGTACATGACTAGTAATCAAAATATGCAGCAATAGCTAGAATGATCCGGACAGACTTAAGCATAGCGACGGGCGAGAAGGTTTCATCATAATCAATACCTTGAATTTGTTTGAAACCCTTCGCCAGCAATCGTGCCTTATGGATATGAACATTTCCATCCATGTCTATCTTTTTCTTAAAAATCCACTTGCACTCAATGGTTTTTACACCATCAAGTAGATCAATCAAGTTCCAAACTTGATTATCATGGATGGATTGAATTTCATATGTCATAGCTACAAGCCATTTCTCAGAGTCTGAGTCCATCATTGCTTTCTCATAAGTTTTAGGCTCATCATTGTCTAACAATAAAATATCATGTCAATACCTTATCGGCAATTGACGTGGCCTTTCAGACCTACGTGGGGCTGGTGGCTCTTCCATAGGTTGTACAAACTTCTTGTACACTCTGTGGAGGTTCAGTAGGAGTTGAAACATTTTCTGATGGCTCTCGAAATTCTTCGAGTCTAGCCGCGCTCCCACTAACTCCTTTTGAGAGAAACTCTTTCTCCAAAAATACACCATTTCGGGCAACAAACACTTTATTCTCATCCCTTTTATAAAAGTAATATCCTTTTGTTTACTTAGAATACCCCACGAAGAAGCATTTATCTGATTTAGGTATGAGCTTATCAGACGTCAAACGTTTTACATATGCTTCACATCCCCATATTTTGAGAAAAGACAAACTAAGACTCTTCCCAGTCCACATCTCATATGGTGTCTTATTCACAGATTTAGATGGTACTCTATTTAAAGTGAAAGCGGTAGTTTCTAGAGCATAACCCCAAAATGATAATGGCAGATCAGATTGGCTCATCATAGACCGAACCATATCTAACAAGGTCCGATTCCGTCGTTCAGACACCCCATTCCATTGAGGCGTTCCCGGCGAAGTTAGCTGTGGAACAATTCCACATTGTTTTAGATGATCACCAAACTTATGGCTCAAATATTCCCCTCCACGATCTGATCGTAGGGTTTTAATTGTCTTGCCAAGTTGATTTTGTACTTCGTTTTGAAATTCTTTGAACTTTTCAAAGGATTCAGACTTATACCTCATTAGATAGATGTAGCCATATCTACTAAAGTCATCGGTAAAAGTTATGAAGTACTGAAAACCACCTCTGGCCGTTGAGCTCATTGGTCCACATACATCTGAATGTATTAAGGCCAATGAATCATTTGCCCTCTCACCTATACCAGTGAAAGGCGCCTTAGTCATTTTGCTAAGTAAACAAGACTCGCATGTTTCAAATGATTCAAAATCAAATGAGTTCAGTAGACCATCTTTTTGGAGTTTTACCATGTGTTTCTCATTTATGTGACCCAAACGACAATGCCAAATATAAGTGGGATTCAAATCATTAGGTCGAAGCCTCTTAGCATTAATGTTATAGACAGGCACATCCTCAAGATTTAAAACATACAATCCATTCAACAATGGAGCATTACCATAAAGCATATCATTCAAATAAATTGAACAACAATTGTTCTTTATTCTGAACTCATAACCTTCTGCTCCCAAACATGAAGCAGAAATAATGTTTTTGCTTAAGGCAGGAACACAATAACAATTATTTAATTCTAAAACTAATCCTGAAGGTAAACATAATGGTAAAGTGCCAACAACCAACGCAGCAACTCTTGCTCCATTAACAACGCGAAGATCAACTTCGCCTCTCACTAAGCTCCTACTCCTTATCAGCCCCTGCATCGAATTGCAAATATGAGCAACCGATCCGGTATCAAATACCCAAGAACCAACATGAGAAGTAGCAAGATTGATTTCTATAACATTTATACCTGAAGTTGAAGTCTTACTTCCCTTCTTCCTTTCTAGTTCTGCCAAGTACTTCTTACAGTTCCTCTTCCAATGTCTAGTGCCTTGGCAATGGTAGCAAATAGTATCAGGTGTAGCGCCAATCATAAGCTTCTGAAGCTTAGATTTGACACTCGAGATCTCATCTTGAGTTTTACCTATACCCTTTCTTTTGCCTAAAGCCTTAGATTTCTTCTTTTTGAAGTTGGTAGTCTTTTGCACCATCGTCACATGATTGTTGCTTTTCTTAATGCTATCTTCTGCGGTCTTGAGCATCATATGCAACTCAGTGAGATTCTTGTCTAAGCCATTCATATGAAAATTCAGAATGACCTGACCAAAGCTTGCAGGAAGCGATGCAAGAATCAAGTCAGTAGCCAACTCTTGGCTAAGGGGAAAACCAAGTTTTTTCAAGCTCTGTGTGTAACCAACCATCTTGATCACATGAGGGCTCACTGGACTACCCTCAGCTAACTTACTTCCAAACAATTTCTTTGAGATCTCATATCTCTCAGTTCTTGCTTGTGTCTCAAACATGCCTTCGAGTGCTACGATCATATCGTAAGCCTCTATATTCTGAAACTGCTTCTGAAGATCTGAGTTCATGGCAGCAAGCATGAGATAGCTAACATCAAGGGACTCATCACATGCCTTTCTCTAGGCATTTTTAAGAGTAGCAGTAGCATTTTCATCAGGCACTTCTGGAATTGGTTGTTCTAGAACATGTTCCTTTTTATCTTGCCTAAGAACGATTCTTAGGTTGCGGGACCAATCCGCAAAGTTTGTTCCATTCAGTTTTTTCTTTTCAAGTATCGAACGTAAAGCAAAACTGAAAGTAGGTGTAATATTTGGTGCCATGATCTACAACACAAAATACGCAAAACTAAGATATATGTTCAAGAAAAGTAACTTCTATTAAACAATTTAATAAAGATACTCCCACTAAATACCATCTCTCTCTTATGACATTTAGTGATTCAAGATCCACAATCAACTTATCTACTAGTGAGCTTTGGCATCACTGCTAGAGGATAGGTGAATTTGATAAGCAACCCTTTGCTAATTATATCTCTATATAACTCTTATTGTTGGTCAACATCTCTATGTTCTGGTACCCAACCTTATGCCCCAAGGTCCATAACCGTTATGATGACCTTGTCAAGTTAAACCAATGCTTTGCGTGTGAGTGTCTGACACAAATCCATCTAGTCAAGGAGAATTAATGGCACTCTGCTTTAGCAAGACCTACCATTAAAATACATGGCTTTAGATGGTGCAGCTAATTGGGAGGGCATCAATTTAACTTAATATTATGTGAGAGAATTTTATTTCTACTATGTTAAAAGCATATGGAGCAATTAAATAACATGCATAGAAATAACTGAACAGAAAAATAAAGCCATTCATAAAACAATCACATTGCATCGTGATATAGTATGGCCCTTTCACATGGTGATTTCTATCGTCGTGCTTCCTGTTCACCATGTCTCCAAGTGGCCAAAACCTCCAAGCACTCCCACTAAGCTATTACCATATGGCATACTAGTAAAGTCTACAAGGAGTGAAGAAGCAACACAAGTCGACACGCAGGTCGTTATACAAATATAAACAGCCTTGGGCTGCAATAATCATGACTCGCAGGCTATGAACATTACATACATATATGCATCTCATACATCATTCACATGCATAATGGACCATACTATTTCACAACAATTCCTGTAAAGCAAATATGCATAGAATCGTATTCTATCTAATATGCTAGGTTATTATTCTAGTCACAAAGGTCCTGTTCGGCGGTTCCGAAATTTTTGGGACTATGTAGATCCAATCTACTATTCCGTCCATGTAAATCGCATCGGATTAATCACATTAACCCTATTCGATCGCAACTCTGATTCGATCGTGTTCCATGGATTTACGTATCACTGTCTGCCCCGATGGCGGAAACCCGACCGGTAGAGGCAAGTTGTGAATCGACCATGAAACACGATCACAGAAAGCGATCATCTTCACGTGTTCTATGGATTTACGTATCACTGTCTGCCTGGATGGCGGAAATCCGACCGGTAGAGGCAAGTTGTGATGCGACCATGAAACACGATGATAGAATAGCGATTATGAACACATCTATACCCCACCGCGCATGGACGATCATATCGACCATCACCAAAATCAATCTATCATATAGAACGATCACAGAAACAAGGATAGATCACATCTACTATTCCCACATATCACAATATGCATCTAATCCGAATCTAATACTAGATGGGAAGGCTCTGATACCACTGAAGATCTACGGGTAGGCTATGCAATCAAAATTTTAAAAATTCTACCGCGTAAAAGGGACCTCCTCTAGTAATAGATCACGGGATTACCTCTAGACGCGCAGACTCGTAGCGGAAGTACAGTCGATGTGGCGTGTTGATACAGTTGTAGTCGTTCTAGCAGAACGTCTCCTCCTTCAGGTCCTTGTGATCGTCACAAGTTGCGGATCGTCCTAGTGTTGAAACTTCGCGTCAACACCTCTAAGGTATCCACACGTACGGGGCAGGAACACCACACGCCGGAGTGCTAGCGCCGGCGGCGCGGTATTAGATGAGGAAGGTGTGGCAACTAGGGTTTCGGGAATTCCGAATTCACTTAGCAAACCCTAAGCCACCTCCCCTCTATTTATAGGCAACCATCATAATGGGTCTCAAACTGAAGGCCCATTAGGAACTCATGGCCCATAAGAATTCGGATCACTATCCGAATTAAATCCCAACTCTTTAAGTGTGCGACCCTATAGGTTCACATACACTTAGACGTAGCCCGAGTACTTCTACTCGTCCACTAATCGGCAGCGGCCCCTTAGCAAGACATACCGACTCCTAAGTATATGCAAAGATCATATCGGACGAACCTCAACAAAACTCATGCATTTCCCTTTACCTCACGATATCGGTTAAACTCAAGGCGAGTACGTGTCATCCTTGTTTGGTTAGCTCAACCACTCTTTCTCGATTATGTGACTTGAATTCCCGACTACGATTAACTCTTTTACCGTAAATAGCATTGCCATGCATTTCTGGAATCCAATCACTCGAGAGGCCTAGAGATATCTCTCCTGTTGCCTGGAGAGGTAAATCCTATCTTGATCGACCATGCCTCAATGCACGCATCATAACAAAATCCGAAAGCTACCTTTATGACTACCCAGTTACGGAGTAGTGTTTGGCAACCCCTAAGTCAGTCATTATGCATCTTGAGTACGTGCGACGATCTCAAGTCTTAAGGACATAGCATACGCATTATGAATGAAACCAACTGATGACGGTAAGAATGCAACATTCTTGCAGTGTTTCATGGTGGGTCGATCCAACCCCATGTTTGCTAACATGTGTCCATATTATTGGTTTAATATCTTTATATCTATGACTCGTGAAACATGGTCATCAACCAATACATATGCTAGATTATTAATATGTGTCATCATATGTTTGACTAGGGATCATCTAAGAATAATCATCGTAGTAATATAGAGTTTCACAATCAAATCACACACTTGATAATAAATATTGACGATGTTATTCAATGAACAATATAAATTATCCAATAATTCATGAACATAATAAACAAAATCATCTCTATGATTGTCTTTAGGGCATATCTCCATCACCGGTGAAGTTCACCATGGTAGTGCAGAGCAAGAGAAAAGAACCTGGCGATTGCGTACAAATTTTCATCCAACATTGGAATCAGTGCCTCCCTATTTGCGTAAAACCTGAATTAAAGCCGCTCTTAGATTCTACTCTGACGAAATGGACACTTTCAGTGGCAGATAGAAGTATTTCATATACCTGTGGTTACACAGAAGCCTGAATCAGGAAGGGGCGTCACTCACTCTTGTCACTCACACCTGGACGTGTTGCTACCGTAAGTGAAAGGAGAAAACAGGGTACGACTCCAGAGAAGTAAGGGAGAAGTAAGGGAGGAGGTAGACTCATACTTGTCAGTTCCGTTATGGAGGCCATATCAGTTTGGTTTTTAGAATATTACATTTCGGTACTAGTTCATACTGACATACCGTTTTAGATTTAATTTAATAATTTGAGTATATATATATATTTATAAGTATATATTTGTTTAATTATATGCACACTAAATATCACTTATAATATTATTTAAAATACATAATAGTACAATCAAATATAACATATAGTTCAATCAACGATATTATCAATCCACCGTTGTGGCTGATATTGGTCAATATTGAAGCTAGTATAGCCGGTATTGACCAGTATCAAGCCAGTATTGAGGTTGGTACGGTACATAGAGGTATTTTGTATCAATTTAGGTACCAATATAGTATAGACCAATCCATACCGGCCGAAACGGAATGGTATTGATAAGCCTGGACAGACTTGCAAATTTCAGTAGTGCGCAGTACTAGTCCAAGTCATCACGCATGCTTAGTGTCTCGCCTTCCTTCTTTTCCAGTTATCCTCTTTAGCAGCCTTGCCTTTTCTGTTGATGGTGAACAGGCCAATGTGTTCTGCCGCAAGCCACACGATGGTTGTCAACTCGCCGCCCATGCTGAGCTGCCTGGCGTGGGACTCCCTGCTGCATCGGTAGCTCGCGTAGAAGAGCATTTCGACCCACACCTCCAAGATCAATTGCAGCACGCCCAACTTGCGCGACTCATCCATAGTGAGCAGATTCTTGGCAAGTTTAATTCCAGAAGACAGATAACTCTTGACGGCGTCAGATTCAAATTTGTCCTCCTCGTCACAAAGGATCCTGGCAAGTCTCTCCTGCCTTTGCCGGAGCGTAGAAGACCTTGGATCATCGTGCAGCTCGAATAATTTCCAAGGCGTAATGCGGAGACTCCAGAAGCTGGACGAAGATTCGTCCTTAGTCCCATAGCTTGACCAAATTCTGACCAAATCCTCAAAGGTTAGTTCGTACAACCTGCGGAGAACAAGACCTGGTAGCATATAGGGGCGTTGTACAAGGAGGAACATCATGTAGTTGGACAGCATCTGGATTGCTCTCACCTGCTGCGCTACCGTGGTATCTCGGGCCTTGTTGGCTATATCGGACTTGAAGAGGTAGATATCAGTGGCAATGTGCCATGTGAGGATGCCCTCTTGGAGTTCTTCACCAAGGCTCCATCGGAAATCTTCGTATAATTCCCTGTTACGCAGTGCCATCTGACCCCTTTTCATCCTGAATTCGGCCATCATTCTCAGCATGTCTGCCGCTTTTTCTTTGCCCTCTCTGATTATACCCATTAACTCACGCAACTTTTTCAATATATGTCCGAATACTTCCTCCTTGACACCCTGTGGGATCACAGTATTCTCTGCTAAGCTACTGTCTTCGATCCCCATTATGTCTTGTCCCACTTTTTCCTTTGCCATTCCGATGGGTTGCTCACGAGTGCTGAACTGCAACAGGTTAAGCCGCCTGACCACCGCCTGTGGCCTTCCACCTTGGCAAGCCGACCAATAGATGCAACCACACGACGAAACCGATGCCATCGCCTACGGCACAATACTTGATGGTGGAACCAACCCCATCGCCGACTACCGTACAATTGGAAGGCTGTCCAGGACGACCCTAGTGCCCTGAGCAGCGATGCTGTCTCCCTAGTGCCCTGAGCAGCGATGCTGTCTCCAGGAGGAAGGTAGCAACCAGCAATATGCGAGTGATCACGACATCGGCCTGCCTATGACCTTCTTGATGGCTGAATTCAACCAGAATCAATGCAACGGCAGCGGCAAGCGGTGACAAGACACGGATGCAGTAGCCATGCCAAGTGTGGATCGCCGCAGCCTTGGTGTAGAGGAAGTCATACATCAGAGAGAGCTCTATCTCCATAACCCTGTACATGTCCTTCCAACCACGGTCGAACAGAGTTCTGCTGCTGTCTGCAACGTCACCTGAATCCATCTCGTTCGAAGAATCGACCATCGCGCGCTTGCAGATGTGGAACAGGGAGTGAGCATCCATTAACAGCGCGCTGCTGTCATTTCCCCCGCCCCCTAGAAGCTCATGCTTTGTGTAGCGACGGCCACCTTTTGGGAGACGCCGCCGCTGGTTCTTGACGGAGCTTCGGATGTTGCCCAAGTTGGCGCGATGGAGCGCCAATATCTTCTCCATGTACTTGGCAACGCCGACAAGGAGCATCAACCAGGCCGCGGTGACCAAGGTCCAGCTGTCGGAGATGGATTTGTAGACGACGTACGAGGCTCCCAAGATCCGCAGGATGAACTCCAGCACGTAGCGCGCCGACAGCTGGTTGTCCTCGAGCTCGTAGGCGGTGATGCTTGTTAGAACTTAATCTTGTTTACGTGTTGGAGTCCGAGTAGTGTACGTATTCGTATACGAGTTGAGTCTGTATTCGCGTTTGTTTCCGTATGCGTTATAGCAAAGGAGTCGGTCTGTATGCAGCCTTTAAAAGGCTACGGAGAGCGTGAGAAAGAAATAAGAGAGAAGCGCAGGAAGCCTCAGAGAAAAGAAGAAGAGCACGAGCGATAAGAAGCAAGCCATGCAATAGAAGCGACGCAGAGAAAAGAAGAGCAGGTGCTGGGCGTTTGTGCTGGAGGGAAGAGCAAGTAGAGCAAGAAAGAAGAAAGCAAGAAGGAAGCAGCAAACAGCAAAAGAATTAGAGAGAGAAGAAGACAGGAAGGTGCAAGAAAGAGAAGAAGACAGGAAGGTACGAAGCAAGCAGAGCACGGGCAAGGTGGAGAAGAAAATAACCGGGCAGGCGGCGTGGCGTTTTTCTAGGAAGAAAAGTACTGTATCTCTGTGGTGATTTGGCGTAAGTCTGAGCTGTGCGAGATAGAGCGGCAGGCCTAGGAGGTGTAGCTCTCGGCTTTAAAGAAAGAAGAGGCAGTGTGACTAGAAAAGAAAAAAGGCAGAGTGCAGATATAGTAATCACCGGTTCTAACATTTGGTATCAGAGCGTGTTGATCTTGGTGGTGCCTGAAGAATATGGGCGAGAAGGCGAAAGCCCAGGGTGGGCTAATTTCCCTCCAGTATCCTCTTCTAACTACCGACAATTATCCGATATGGACAATGAAGATAAAGGCGAACATGCGCGCCCAGGGAGTCTGGGGTGCAGTCGATCCGAAGGGGAAGGATAAGGAGTTGGAAGACAAGGTGGATCAGGCGGCTTTGGCTATCATCTACCAAGCGGTGCCAGATTCGATGATGCTTCAGCTGGTCGGGAAGGAGACGACACGAGAGGCGTGGAAGACGCTTCAGAAGATGCACGAGGGAATTGATCGTGTGAAGGAGGTGCGGCTCCAGAATTTACAGAACGAGTTCGAGAATCTTCAGATGGGAGATACCCAGTCGGTGGACGAGTTCGCTGGTAAGTTAACTTCACTATACAATCAAATGATTTCTCTTGGTGACAAGATGGAGGAATCTGTAGCAGTGAATAAGTACCTACGCGTGCTACCAGAAAAGTATGTGCCTGTTGTCACCACGCTCATGTACTCCCCTGATTTGGAGAAAAAGAAGATCGAGGAGATCACCGGCTCTCTCAAGGCGCACGAGGAGTTACTGAAGGGGTTTCAGTCTCGTACTGAGCAGAAGTTTCAGTCTCATGACCAGCAGGTGTTGCTGATGAAGGGAGATACAAGGACCGGTGGATTATCAAGCAGTCGCGGACGATGGCACGGGCAAGGTGGCCAGAGTGCTCGAGACGGCAGAGGTGGCAGTGGAGATAACGCTTGGCAAGACGGCAGTGACAGATTCCGTGATAAGTCACATGTCAAGTGCTTTGAATGTGGCGAATACGGGCACTACGCGTCACTGCACAATGTAAAGTGTTTCAACTGCAACGAGTATGGACATTATGCTTCGAATTGCCAAAGCAAGAAGAAGAACGGGGAGGCAAATCTCATCCAAGAAGTAGATGACAATCCAGCATTACTTCTCTCATCATATGTTGAAAATATACCAGTCATGGTGATGCTAAATGAGGAGAACGTAGTTCCAAAACTACGTACGAAGGAAGGCAACCACGATCACTCAGATCAGTGGTATTTGGATAATGGAGCAAGTAATCACATGACGGGAGATCGCTCCATGTTTCATGAGCTTGACGAGAAAATTTGGGGTAAAGTCAATTTTGGCGATGGCTCTATGGTAGAGATAAGAGGCAAAGGGACGATGATGTTGCAATGCAAGAATGGAGATAAGAAGTTGTTGACAGAAATTTACTATATACCAAGTCTGTGCAACAACATACTTAGTCTCGGACAGATGACAGAAGAAGGGTGCAAGGTGGTGCTGCAGGATGAGTTCTTACGTGTCTATACCAAGAACAATGATTTGTTGATGAAGGTGAAAAGATCTCTAAACCGGTTGTACAAAATTTCTTTGACAACTTACAAGCAGATTTGTCTAAATAGCATGGAAGAGTCAAGAGATGATATGTGATATGTGAGTATCATAGACAGTTTTTATTTCGAGCTGTAATAATGTTCTTCAGACAGTTTATACTACAAAATCGTCTGTGATAGTTCATTTTATACCTAAACTTTTTTCTATTTTTTAGTTAACCTCAGGAAATGTTAGTTATACCTTTTGAAAACAAGTAATTACAATAGTAAATATAGCAGAGAATATTCTATTTCCATTACAATCCACCATTACAACATCAAAAGATTATAATTCACCGTTACAATATCACAAGAAAATATAGCAGGGAATATTCTATTTTCATTACAAACCAAGCAACAGAGAAGAAAGAAAATAGAAGAAACAGAGATCCTAATGTAAGCTAAACCACACCGATAAGACCTCTATGCATGTAGCGTACGAGCTGGATGTCCTTAACGCCCACCATCATAGGCGCCGACTTGAGCGCATGAAGTAGGGGTCGGGGTCAAGGTCGAGGAGGAGGATGGAGGAAGACGGTGAGAAAGCTGAAGAGATTTTGAGCACATGAAGGGTAGGGGATGGGTTTGGGTGAATATTTATAGGAAAAGAAGAGGTGAGAGTTATGATCCGTGTGGTGTGGGTTGATTAGTTTCTATTTGCTGGAATTGGGTTGAGGAGGATTGACGGGCCCAGTGGTCAGAGATGAAATTATCACAGATGATTAGTGATTTAAACCATCTGTAAAATATAATTATCACAGACGGTTTGAACCACGAACCGTCTGTGATATTAACCTTATATATATCGATACAATATAAACAACTAGTTTCAAAATATGAAATAGTAAAGTTATATATGGCTTATATATACTCATTTCAAATGTTTCGATGAGAACTACAACTTTGCAGTTGAGACGAACCCCAAATTTTGAAGAGAAGATCAAAATTTTTGGCAAAAACAGAAATAAAAAACTTACGATGCGAATTTGAGCCTAAAGATGGCCAATTTTGAAAGTCTTAGAGGGTGACTAGCATAAGTAAGTCATTTGTTTGGATCAGGCTCGTTGTTAGCTTTCCAACAAGTATAAAAATGTGAAAAACGGACATCGTATGCAAAAGTTATGCCAGTTTTACTAAAAGTGTGTCGGAATGGAATCTATCTTGAATTCAGGTGAGAGATTATGAAATTTTAGAAAATTAGAAGGTAGAAAACATATGAAATATAAACCGTCTGTAAAGTATCATAGACGGTTCTTACCAAGAACCGTCTGTAATATACGAAATATCACAGACGGTTCTTACCAAGAACCGTCTGTGATAGTATCACAGGTGGTTCTCACCATAAACTGTCTATCACAGACGGTTCTCACCATAAACTGTTTTAATTGTATTTAACACTGACGATTTTTGTAAACTGTCTATAATGAGGCATCTAATATAAGCTTTTTTGTGGTAGTGTATAATAATATATTTCGGTGCTGAATTAACTACAGCTGGCTTAGCTTGTTGTCAAGCTACTCCAACTTGATGTGGTTCATAAGCATGCACGTTAGGTTTTGGTAAATTACGCTGCTCCTTGGTTATCAAATACACGTCATTCTAACTTGTATAGAATGAAAAGAAAGGCACAAGTCTTACCCCCCCCTCTCCTTTGTTTTTTTTATTTTTGTTTAAAAATATATGCTGTCAACTTTTTAGAATCTTGACCATAAATAGATCTAAAAGTATTTAGATTTTGCCACATGAAAATTATATAGTAGTAACTTCGTCAAATTACTTTTTTATATTGCCATATTTTAATAATTTTGCTAACGGATAATTGAAAACGTAATGATCAAATGGGTGTATCGGAGATCGTGTTTGTGCAAAACAGCGGAGGTAGTACTTAATATCCTACATATGACATTATATTATCGACGGCCATGCAGGCAGGGAAAAAGTTCTATAGATGTACATAGAAATAGAAGAATGGCATGCATTAATTCGGTGACAAATTTTGAGAATATGAAAAAAATGATATGGAGATCATTGTTGAAGGTGATCCGAATTTGTAACGTATTCGTGTAGGACACTTCGTCACCTCAAGTCAGATGTAGTATGTGTTGGAAATATTAGCAATATTTTAATTCTAAGTTTTACTAGAAGACAAATTCAATATAATACTAGTGATGTAAAACTCAAAACTAATAGCAGGCTACTCATTATACTTCGGAAAATATACAAGAAAAATATAGTATGAATGTCGATCGATCACGCGAATGACTTACTGTTGGGTTTGATGAAGAATAGGAAGCAACGCACACTCGATGCAGTGCAGGCTCGATGCAATGTAGGACGTAGATGAAGTAGAGCAGGAGCAGTCACGCAAATGCGCTGCCCAGAAACCTTATTGCCTCTCCGTGCAGGTGCTCTCTACGGTAATGGCTCAGAGATAGCCGCTCTCTCTTCTTTCAAGTGCACGCCGAAAAAAAGGTCAACGAGATTCAGTCGCTCAATACTCAGTATGAACTCGCGAGAGAGGAAGAAGACAATAGAAGAGGAAGATTGAGGAGTTCAGTTCATTTAGCTTGAACGTCTCTAGGCCTTTTTATTGGTGTACTAATTACTCTCTAGTAACTGACGCCATTAAACTGAAATAATACTCTCAAGTAACTGACTTCATTATTCACTAGCAACTGCTAATATTAAAACCAAATAATGATAATCAAGTAGTCTTATGACCAATCAAAAAAGAGAGAGATTATGCATGGTTTAGCAAAAATAAAATGGATTTAGTTTGCCAAATGGCGTGCCGCGTCACGACGCGGTCGCGCGTCGCAAGTAACAAGTCACGTGACGCGGTCGCGCGTCGCAAGTAACAAGTCACGTGATTTTCACGCAAAAATATGCCAATACGTGTGCACACATGCATGCGCACGTGTGTGATTAGCCAAAACCCTCCTCATGCCATCTCCATCTATAATTCAAGAAGTAGCATGGACTCCACCTTATAAATTGGTCTCCCCCATATTGTCTTACTAATATGGTACTAAACCATGCACGCTTTGTAATTAAAAAAATAGACCTCACTCATGAACCTATTTTTAACAATCCCCTATCAATTCTAAAGTAAGAAGCAAACAGATATCAAAGATATTGTACTAAAGTGTTGTTAATATACCAGTCTTATAATGTAAGTCCTGTATGGGTTGAATTTACACCTAGATTAACAAGATTCACCTTCTCACAGCAATGAATGGACTACGCCTTGAATTCACAACTTTTTGTGATCAGAATTCACTTGAAATCTCAACTGATACTAGGTTACTAATGAACCACGTCTAAACGAAGCATTATATGACCATGCTCTCTTATCTTCTCATGAGCTTTCTAGTGAATGCCCCGTTCTCGTGAACTACGACCACACAGTTAGTCTCAAGTAGGTGTATTCTTTCTATGTATCCTATAGGCTAATACTTTCTTCTCATTTGGTCAATGGAATACATTAAAATTTTATACCAACCTTCCATATAGTCGAGAGCATTTTGTTTATTAGAACATGGGTACAATAAATATGTACTCTCTTGTTACAATATCAACTTATTTTTCCTATTACCTAAGTCACGGGATCTCCAATCAAAAAGGTATGTGTTACCATTATGATGTAACTTAAATAGGCCTCATTCCCATGTCCATAGATGTAACGAAAATCACTTTTCGTGCTAACCCCTTTGTAAAAGGGTATGCTAGATTTTTCTCAGTGTAAATATATTTCACAATAATCACTCTGGAGTTTTTCGGTTTTCTGACAGATTTAAGCTTACGCTTGACATGTCTAGAGGACTTCATATTATTATTTGTACTTGTAATTTTGGCCAACACAGTATGATTATCACAGTACATTAGGATTGTCGGTATTGGTTTCTTAATTAATGGCAAGTCCATCAGAAGTTCTCTTAGCCATTCAACCTCAACAGTGGCTGTGTTAAGCGCTACAAGTTTTGCTTCTATGGTTGACCTCGTTAATATAGTCTGTTTACAAGACCTCTATGAAACTGCAGCACCAGCTAAAGTAAACACATAACTACTTGTAGTTTTGATCTCATCCACATCAGATATCCAATTAGAGTCATTGTATATTTCTAATAAGAAGGGTATCTAGTATAATAAATTTCATAAGATGTTGTGCCTCTCAAGTAGCGCAACACTCTTTCAAGTACCTCCCAGTGATCATATCCTGGGTTAGAAGTATCGACTTAATTTGCTCACAGCAAATGAAATGTCAGGTCTTGTGGCACCAGCTAAATACATGAGTGACCCAATAATTTGTGAATATCTCAATTGATCTTTTTCTAACCCCTGATTCTTTCGAAGCTTAATGCTTGCATCATAAGGCATTAGAGAAACTTTACAATTTTCAAAGCTGAACCAGCTCAATATTTTTCAGCATAATAGGACTGATTCAGAGTAATCATATCCTCGCTTTTGATCAATTTAATATTTAGAATAACATCTGCCTCTTCCAAGTCTTTCATATCATAACACCAAGATGAGAAAGATTTGACCTCATCAATTATGACAGTGTTTGTTCTAAATATAAGTATGTCATCTACATATAGACATAAGATCACTCCTTGACCCCCCCACCATAACAGTAATATACACATTTATCAGCTTCATTCACAACGAAGCCAGCGGATGTGAAAGTTTTGTCAAACTTCTCGTACCATTGTTTAGGTGCTTGTTTTAGGCCATACAAGAATTTTAATAATTCGCATACCTTATTTTCCTGTCCAGAAATCACAAAACCATCCGGTTGATCTATAGAGATTTCTTGCTCCAACTCTCCATTAAGGAAAGCTGTCTTCACGTCTATTTAATGGACATGTAGACTATAGGAAGATGCT
Organism: Melocanna baccifera; assembly: GCA_036346265.1. Taxonomy (NCBI): domain Eukaryota; kingdom Viridiplantae; phylum Streptophyta; class Magnoliopsida; order Poales; family Poaceae; genus Melocanna; species Melocanna baccifera. Next base: position 27,525,979 of record CM070686.1, on the reverse strand, counting down.
AACGTAAGGAGCACTTTGATGGTGGTTAATCTGGTGACAAGAGAATAAGTATCAAATAAATCTTCTCCATCTTTCTGGGTGTAATCCTTAGCCACAAGTGTTGCCTTGTATTTCTCAATAGTATCATTAGGCCTTAGTTTCTTTTTAAAGACCCACTTACATTTTACAGGTTTGCACCCAATAGGATTATCAATGATCTCCCAAGTCCCATTAGCCATGATATAGTTCATCTCGCTACGAACTGCCTCTTTCCACTACTCTGCATCAGAAGATGCATAAGCATCCGAAAGACTCTTTGGCACATCATCTATGAGATATACAATAAAGTCATTGCCAAACATTTTCTCAACCCTTTGTCTCCTGCTCCTACGAGGAGTTTCTGCGACTAAATTGTTATTCTCCTTAGAGATATCACAAATTGGTTCAGAAAAGGTGAAAAGTTCTGAAGTTTAATTATTCTCACTTTTAATATTATCAGTTCGTGTTGAAATGCTGCCTACTGTTCTCATAGGAAAGATATTCTCAAAGAATAAAACATCTCTAAACTCCATTATTGTGTTAGCAATAATATCAGGAGTTTCTGATTTAACTACTAAAAATCTATATGTCGTTCTCTTTTGAGCATATCCTAGAAAAATACAATTGATTATTTTTTGATCCAAATTTTCTCTTTTTCTGCAATGGTATATTGACTTTTGCCAAACACCCTCAAGTTCGTAAAAAATAGACATTAGGTTTTCTCCCCTTTCATCCCTCATATGGAGTAATCTTATTCTTTTTAGTAATTATTCTGTTTAGAACGAAAGTTGTTGTTAATATAGCTTCCCCCCACCATGCCTTAGGCATACCAAAACTTTCTAACATAGCATTAATCAAGTCTGTTAGTGTCTAGTTTTTCCTCTCAGCTACCTCGTTTGCTTGAGGTGAATATGGTGTTGTAAAATCATGGACTATTCCATACTTAGAACAGAATTGGAATAATTCATGAGAGACATACTCTTCTCCACGATCAGATCTCAATCTTTTTATTTTCTTTTCTAGTTGGTTCTCAACCTTAGCCTTGTAAGTTTTAAAGTAGTTTAAAGTTTCATCCTTAGTTTTTAGTAAATACACATAGCAGTAGTGTGCTGCATCATCAATAAAAGTTAGAAAAATATTTTTTGCCTCATTTTGTCAACAATCCATTCATTTCACACAAATCTGAATGAACAAGATCTAACGGTACCAAGTTCTTTTCATCCTCTAATCCCTTAAAGGATTTTTGAGGCTGCTTTGGTTGCACACATGACTAATACTTTGATCCTTTGACGATTTCACATCTTGGAATTAAATCTAATCTGAGCGTTCTACCAAAACTATCAAAATCAATATGATAGAAATGAGAATGTCAAATATTTAACTCACATTTATTTAAACCTGTTGCAATATTCAGATTATAACAAGACTCTAAACTACTTCGGCGGAACAAGTCTCCGCTCTTATAACCTTTACCAACAAAGTTTTGGAACTTAGACACTATAATTTTATGTGAGTCAAAAACTAGCTTATAGCCATTCCTAAATAGGAGAGAACCACTGATAAAGTTCTTGTTTATTGTAGGAGCATGCTGCACATTCTTCAAGTGGACAATTGTCGAGACCCGAATATGCAAATTCGGTCTCTCTGTGTAAACTGCACTAGTCCAGGATCACGCTAGTGCACACAGTCAAACATAGATGTCATCACAGTCATACACACGACAATAATAAAGGAAAACTCGAATATCGATAAAATATCAAAGATACGACCTTATGGCCAACCTTACAATATCTCTAGCCGGAAGGGCTTAACAAAATAGCAGCGGAAATCCAAAATAAAGCGTAGCGACCAATCGACAAGCCACAAAGGCTATCGAGTGGAGAACGGCCTAATCCGTGAAGTCGTCGTAGTACTCTCCTTCCGCACCTCCTGCTGATAGTACTCCTCTCCCTCAACTGAGCAACATAGGCGTAAAGCCGTGAGTACATTGGTACTCAGCAAGTCGTTTGTAACAATAAGTGCAATATAATATGCAAGGCTTACCAAAGGAAGGCTGAAAGGTTAGTTTGCATAAAGGCATTTATTGATGAAATATATTAAATAACTTGAAAGCGGAAGTTAACTGAAAACAGTAACAATAGATAATCAAAGGAATAAACATGAACCACTTGCGAACACCAATTCACAAGTTAAACCAACAGTGAACTACCTGTCCACTCCCAACATAAACCACCAAGTTATAAATGAAACACTAACCCTCGTGTGAAATCCCCGAGCACTGTCCATGACCGAGGACGCGGCTATTCGAATAGTTTTACACTCTGCAGAGGTTGCACAACTGTACCCACACGATGTGATTAGCCTAGGCCTAAGGAAATCACAACAAGGCCTTTACAATGCTCTACCTCAACACAATCCTGCCCGCTAGGGTTTCACATCACACCCCCCCTTGCGCCACATGGAAATCAGCAACCATGTCCATCACAATGGCAGAATTGAATTGAAATATTACAAATTAATCAGCCAGGTCCATCCCATAATAGACATGTGGTTTGCACGATTAAGCTCAGATCAATGACGCACAAAGTTAAGTCCTTAACATTGCCCGGGTGAGACTACCACATCCCCCAAAGTACAACTGTACTTCCCCCTTTACTGCACGATCACTCGTCCGAGTGCAAAACCAATTTGTATAACCAAGCCAACGTCACACCAATGACGTGGCACAAATTTTAATACACGTGGCACCAACCACAGTTCCATATGTCATTAATTCAAATTAATAATTTAACATGTGCGATGAGATCAATCGTAAATATAACCGGCTAAGCAATCTAATCGTACCAACCCATATGATAAATAAACTAGCATCACTAATAAATTTCCCAACCTATGGTGACAATGGCATCATGGTATTCCAAAGTATCAAGGAGGTATAATTTCAATTGGGACGATAACTACCAGTGCAAAGGTTTGAATAAAAATAGCAATGCAATGTAAATTTAAGACAAAATAATTAAATAATAGTTTGCAAAATTGGGTCCAACATGATCAAGGAACACGACTTGCCTTCGTTATGCTCAGCGGGGTACTCCTGGTCTTCTGGCGCGAAACCTGCTCCTCCGGAATCCGAATCTAACGAGAGAGAAAACGACCGAAAATAAAGAAACACATAAAATGACAAGCAAATGAACTCCAAAATTCACAAAACCAGAACCAACAGCTAGAGCTCAATTTTAGATGAATTTAGAAAAAAGAACGGGGTCAATCGGAGCTAGGACGGAGGAGAACGGGCTCCCGGAAAATTAATTCTAAAATTAATTCGGGAAAATCGGAAAAGTTACTGTGCTGTGGACCCGGTCCACGAAATTCGAGTCCACCGTGGACTCGGTCCACGAACGATCCACGGGGAGAGGGTGCCGACGCGGCGGGTGGCGGACGTGGCGCGCGATATGTCGCCACGTGTCACCGGCCGACGTGGCGGTGGCGTGGCTGCCACGTGGCTCGGGGGGACGGCTCGGGCTGACGTGGCGCTGACGTGGCATACCACGTGTCATGCCACGTGGACTAGGGCTGACGTGGCACGCGATGGTGCTGCCACGTGGCTAGGTTGAGCTGGCGGCTCGGGCGCGGGCGGCGACGGCTTGATCCGACGGCGGGGACGCGGGCACGCGGCACGATCGGACCGCCGGTCCAGATCCGAGCGACGGCGGGATTTGCGCTGGCGCGGCGACGGCGGATCGGCGGCGCGTGGCGGCCGCGCGCGCGGCGTCGCGCGCGCGCGCGGCGCGGGGCGGGAGATGGCGACGCGTGGCGGCGCGGGGTGGATCGGCGACGCGTGGCCGACGCGCCGCGGCGCCGCGGCGCGCTGGGTGCGCGGCGCGCGCGTGGTCCGGCTCGGGACCGAGGGGCGGAGCGGGTGCGGTTCGCGACGGGCGGCGACGCGGCGACGGCGAGGAGGGAGGCGGCGATGGCTCACCGGCGAGGGCCGGCGACGGCGACGACGCACGGGCGCACGAGGGGCGCGACGGGCGGCGGCAGCGCGACGGCGGAGCGGCTCCGGCGACGGCGCGGGCGCGAGGACGAAGGCGAGGGCGGCGGCGACGAGTTCGTGTGACGGGCACGCGAACCGAGGGACGAACGCGAGTTTTAACACGCGAACCGAGGAGTTCGATCCGGTTACGGGCGACGGTCTCGACGCGGACGGTTTAGACGGCTAGGATGCGGCCACGCGGCAAGATCGGATGGCGGGGACGCGATTAGGGTTAGGGTTCGCTCGGGCGCGGAGCGGACGATCGCGATCGCGCGCGCGCGATCGAGCGGCCGAGGGCGCGCGGGCGAGGCGGCGCACGGCGCGCTGGTGCCGCCGCCAGCGTCGCCGCGGATGCGCGACGCGTGGCGCGGGGCGGTTTCGGGCGGCGGGGCGAGCGGGTGCGCGGGAAAAGGGTACGGCGGTGGCGGCGGGCGCGGGATCGGCGACGCGTGGAGGAGAGAGGGAGATCGGGCGGCTGAGGTTAATTCTTTTCTTTTCTTTTTCCAGAAATTCAAATAAACTTCTAAAAGCTCTAGAAAATAGCAAATAAATCCCAAAAATTCACCAAAAATACCAGAAAGTTCCTTGAGACCTGAGGAACCCAAATAAAATATTTCCCACTTATGTTAATGTTTATTTTAATCATATTAAATCATTTAAAACTTGAAAAATTCATTTGAAGCTTCAATTAATTTCAGAAAATTCCAGAAAATTCATTTTTAAATCCAGGCTTTAAAAATCTCAGAAAAACAGGATGTTACAACAATCTTTCATGAAGTAAGTTTCAGATCCACCGTGTCAACACCAAGAACAGAAACATGCGAGCCATTTATCATTAGGACGGAGAAAGCCCCTGCTGTCTGGTAAGAAAAAAATAAGGAAATAGTATAATATACATGAACATTAGCACCAGTATCAACCACCAATCAGTGAATTGACATGCCGAAAAAACAATAAGTGAATTACCATACAAAGCAGGTGATGTCCCTCAAATCCACCAATCGCCTATGATCATGTTGACAGCCTTTTTCTTTGGCTGTTCACCATCTCTGATTTTGTGGAAGGGACAGTCCTTAGCCATATGACCGTCTTTTTCGCATACAAAGCAGGTGATATCCCTCAAATCCGTTTTCTCAGTTTTCTTCATCTTAAAGCTAGTTATCCTGTTCGATTTGTTGGATTTGTATTTCTTTGCTGCAGTCTTTTTCTCTATAAAATTTGCATTGTTCTAGCCAGAGGTGCTTGGTGCATCCTTTACTCAAGCTTTTTTTTCTTCCACATCGAGAGCAGCAATGAGATCCTCAACAGAAATCTCTTCCCTCTTGTGTTTTAGGCTAGTGGCAAAATCCCACCAAGAAGGAGGGAGTTTAGCAACAATGCTCGCTGCCACAAACTTAGAAGGTAACACACAGCCTAGGTGCACAATCTCACCTACTACCATCTGGAGATCATGAGCTTGTCCAATTATGGACTTAGCCTCATATATACTAAAGTCAAAAAAATTGCTCATACATGTAGAGCTAGCTACCTGTCTCTGCCTCTGCATATTTGTGCTCTAGTGCATCCCACAACTCTGTGACGGACTTGTAGTCTATGAACACATCGTAGAGCTGATATGACAGAACAGTCAAAATGCAGCCAAGAGCAGTGTTGTTTTCATTATCAAACTGCATGAATTGCTCAACCGTAAATGGATACTACGGGTGGATAACCCACCACAGTCCCAAAGATATGAGCCAAAACTTGGCTATAGTCTGCCATCTACGAAAGTTCTGACCAAAAAACCTCTAAGGTTTCATCACATCAGAAGCACTAGCCATTTCTGTATTGCAACAAAGTTCACAATAAGATTTCTGGATTGTTGAAAATATTGGCAATATTTTAATTCTAAGTTTTAATAGGAAATAAATACAATATAATACTAGTGATGCAAAACTCATAACTAACAGTAGGCTACTCATTATACTTCAAAAAATACGCAAGGAAAATATAGTATGAATGTTGATCGATCACGCGAATGACTTATTATTGGGCCCTTTTCACTGTGTGCCATCCTCCGCCACAGCCGCTCACTACCGTCAAGCTGTCTCGATGCCCTTCTAATGCCGCCAGTCTCGCCGTCATCATTTTCCCTATTCTAAAGGGCATATGTCCTTGCACAAGTTGCTGTAGCATCGCCCAGGTTCCTAATAGCTTAAGCGATGACCTGGTTAGCCTCCCCTACCCTCTCTTTCTAATGCCAACATATGACCGAGCTAACCTTGCTGCGCTCGCACTGCCACGTCAGACCACCTCAGGCACCGCCATCACTGTCGTTAGCTTCGCCATGGTCTCGTCATCCTATTTTGCTAATCTTCGAGGCCTCTTCATCACCGCATCATTTTCACCAAGCTCGACAATGAGCTTCAGCAGAGTTCCTCTACTCTGCCTTATCTCCTTTCTCTCGCTGACTAATGGGCCCGCTTAATTTGAGTTAAGGTTAGTGCTAATGCCAGTGATCAATGGTTAATGAGTCAATGACATGTGGGCCCAAATAAGCTAAATGGGTAATTTTATAATTTAAACCGGTCTTAAGTAATGTGTCATTGACATGTGGCCCGCACATGTGTAACATCCCAATTTTTCGAAGTCAAGTTATTTGAATTTAAATTGATCATTTGTAAAACTTTTGGGTGTGTTTTAGAAATTTTCAACATTTTACTAAAAGCATCGCACTTAACTAAAATTTACATAATTAAATTGAATTGTCTGAAAGGTTGCATCAAAATTTAATTGTTTTGATTTCTTGTTTTTGCACATATCCAAAATCATGTTGTCATACATTCATTCGCTACCCCGCTCCTCCAGTTCGCTTGACAGCAGATGAAGGATCGGAAATGGCAACAGAGGGGGGGTGAATGGTGCCTTTAAAAATCCCCCGAGTATTCACAGAATTCTTCTCCAATAGCTATGAGAGCTATGAAGCAAGAGAAAAGAAAACTTCACTGGAGAATCAAGAGATATGAAAGTAAACCTTAACCTTAAATCAAGATATTCTGAGTGAACAAATAAAGATCTCACTTTCCTACTCATAAAAGATCAAACCTGATAAAAAGAGAGCAATCAGCAAAGCAGCTAGAAAGGACTTAAAAGTGAACTCTTATGGTACTGAAAACTGAAAAATGAGCAGGACAAATAGAGACCTGAGAGCTGCTAGAAATGCCACAAGGAAGGTCTATCTGCAGGCATCCTGCTACAATATCTCTAGCTGACTGAGAAAGAAGAAATCAGCAGCCTCAAGAAGCAGTCAGCCGAACAACAAGGACTAAAAAGAAAACAGAAAAGAAGAAAGTAAAAAAGAAGGGAGGACAGGTCTGAACTGAACTGCTAAAAATAGACTGCAAATAAAAGAAAAGAGACAACCAAAAGAAACTGAAAACAGCAGCAGCACAAGGACTGCAAAATAACATACACTGCTGGCTGAAAACTACACAAAACAGCCCAAACGTGAACAACAGACTTACTGCTGAAATGAGCTTTGCCTGACTGAAAATAAGAGCTAAAAACACTACTGGCTGCAGCCTAAGACAACAGGAAAGAGTGCAGATTTCAGAGCTGGCCGCAATCCGACGGTTCGATTTCCCTATAGCCTCTGTCGATCTAGATCTGGATTTATGGCCGAGATCTCTCCACGTGTCCATGCACCCGCCGTCAGATCTTGTTGACGTCAGTCCGTACCCGTGCGCCGCCGATGGTTCACCTTCTCTGTGGACATAGTCCACCATGAGCCGAGAGGCTGACAGCCTGCCCCACCTATCAGCCATACTGTGCCATAAACCTATGGACCCAACCTGTTCAAGTCAGCACCCCAGTCAGCAGACACGTCAGCCCTAGCGATCATGTGGCGCCACGTGTCAGTGCCATGTCACCATCACGTCAGCACCAACGCCCCCAGATGCCACGTTAGCTGCCACGTCAGCCGCCACGTGTCAGTGCCATGTTATCCCTAAATGCCACGTGTCAGTGACACGTCAGCAGCCACGTCAACCATAGTGCCACATGTCAGCACAGTTAGCCGCCATGTCAGCCCTAGCCGCTGCGTTAGCACGACGCCGCAAGCACTGTTTTATGAGCTGAGTCCACCGTGAACATGTCTTCCCGTGCACTGAGTCCACAACACAGTAACTTTTTTGATTTGCAGTATTTTCCAGCCTATTTCATTTTTTGAGAGCCCGTTCTTCTCCGTCCTAGCTCCGATTGATCCCATTATTTTTGCTAAATTCATCTAAAATTGAGCTCTACCTGTTGGTTCTAGTTTCAAGGTTTTTAGAGTTTATTTGAATTTTATTTAATTTTATTTTTGTTATTTTGGACGTTTTCTCCCTCGTTAGATCTCGTCTTCGAAGGAGTAGGAGTGCCGCCAGAAGATCCCGAGTCCCTCGTTGAGCAAGACCAAGGCAAGTCGTGCCCCTTGATCATGTTGAACCTAGTTTTTAGTATATTATTTAATTATTTTATTTTAAATTATCTTGCATCGCTATTTTATTACAAATATTTGTACTTGGTAGTTATCGTTCCAATTTGAATAATCCCTCCTTGATAATTTAAATACCATGATGCCATTGTCATGATAGGTTGGAAAATTATTTAGTGATACCATATTAGATGTCATATGGGTGGTATAATTAATATGCTTAGCTATGCTTATATTTCGATGGGTTCATCATCATATGTGAATAATTAATTTGACTTAATGAGATGTCACATTGGTGTTGGTTATACAAAACTGATTTTCACTTGGACGAGTGTGGATTTACTTCGAGAGATGTGGAAGTCTCGCTTGGGTAATATTAAGGACTTAACTTTGTGCGCCATTGATCTGAGCTTTATCATGCAAACCACATATCTAGTATGAGATAGACCTAGCTGATTAATTTGAAATATTTCAATTTCAATCTCGCCATTGTGATGAACATGATTGTTGATTTCCATGAGGCGCAAGGGGGGTGTGATGCGAAACCCTAGTGGGCGGGATTGAGTTGAGGTTGAAGATTGTAAAGGGCTTGTTATGATTTCTTTAGAACAAGGCTAATCACATCGTGTGGGTATATTTGTGCAACCTCTGCAGAGTGTAAAACTATTCGAATAGCCGTGTCCCTGGTTATAGACAATACTCGGTGATTTCACATGAGGGGTAGAGTTTTCATAAAAACTTGTTGGTTATTGTTGGAAAGTGAATGATTAGTTCACTGTTGGATTAGCTTATGGATGGAAGATTCACAAGTGGCTTATTCAATTCCATTAATTATTGTTTTCCTTAAAGTTTGCTTTCAATCTATTTATCAATTTATTGTAAAATATTGCTTTATATAAATTAACCTTTCAGTCATCCATTGGTAAGCCTTGCATATTATATTGCATTCATTTGTTACAAACGACTTGCTGAGTACCAATATACTCACGGCTTTATGCCTACTGTTGCTCAGTTGAGGAGGAGGAGTTATACTAGCAAGAGGTACCAGAGGGAGGATACTTCAGCGACTTCGTGGATTAGGACTTCGCTCCCCAGTTGATTGCCTGTGGGCATGTCGAATGGCTACTATGCTTATTTTTATTTCTTTCCGCTGCTAGATTTTAAACCCTTCAGACTAGTGAGATTGTAAGTTTGACCATAAGGTCGTACTTTGATAATTGTTAATATTTGAGTTTTTCCTTTATCTTAGCGTGTATATGGTTGATATTTCATCTACGTTAAACTGTATGCACTAGCATGATCCTGGATTAGTACGGTATACACAGAGAGTTTGAATTTGCATATTCGGGTCTCAACACTGATTTACCAGTTAGATGTCAAAACTGGTGAATCCTTATATGGTACGCTTGATGAAACTATGTTCTACCAACAATCTTATGGCTTTGTTGATCCATCCCATCCAGACTACATAAGTCCTTATATGGCCTCAAACATAAGTCCATCGATTTCTCTCTACGATGGACCAATATGCAATCGATAGACCAATATATCGTCGGCTAGTCTATCTACGATGACCCTTGTAGCGGTTCTGTCTGACAAGAAGTTAGAACGTATGCTTATATTTTGATAACTGCACATGATTTCTCTCTGACAGCAATTGTCATACGGCAAATAACTAGTCATGTCTCTCTGATAATAACCGACCTCTAGCAATTAATCCCCGAAATGTCAAGGCGTTTTCTGGCGTAAGGCATCTGCCGCCGCTTCATTAGCTATAAAGGTTAGTGTCGAAGAGAGGGGGAGACAGAAGATCCAGGAGATTAGACCCAGTAATTGGAGTAGAGATTGCAACTTTCTTTACTCTGTTGTAAACACTCTTCTTGAGCAATAGTTATACAAGACGTAGGGTTATTATTCTCCTAGAAGAAGATCTGAATCTGTATAAAAATTCATGTGTCCTTTGCGTACTTGTTGCTTATCTCTTGAATAGGTTTCCCCTAAATCTATACAAATCATACGTAAGATCAATATTAAAACACCGACACCCCTCAAGGCAATAATTCCCCAGGAAAATATTCTCTACCACCATCTGGAAGCTATAGGGATAAAAAATTCCAGTCATTCAAAAAATTCAAAAAATCTAGAAAAAATTGAGAAAAATCAGAAATATTAAGGAAAAGAAACATAAAATCAGGGAAAAAAAAGGGAAACGTCCAGGAAAAAATCAACAAATTCGAAAAAAGTCACTAATAATTCGAAAAGACACCCAAAAATGAAAACCATAAATACAAATAAGATAATAAAAAATAATTTAAAGTTCTCCCCCAATTGCCCCAATTCGTCCAGAAGAATGTCCAGTGTATCATGCTTGGAAATAGCCGGAAGAATGTCCAGAAGACCAAGAGACTGAACAGAAGTTAACCTGTAGCTGTGAGGTACGTGCCTGTTGGAAACGCATCTTTATTGTACGTTGGTATAAATACTGAACATTAGTTCTGAATGCTATAATTGGAAAATTATAAGGTGCATTTGTTTCTCTTCTATGAGGTGTGGCTATTTTTTTATTGGAAGGGAAAACCAAAAGAAGGCGAGCACAGCTTGTGTCAGCTGCAGCTACCAGCAAGAGAGGTTGGTACGACGCGCTCAAGGTACTGCACAATTTGTCGGACCAAGGGCCCAAAGCAAACAAACGCCCAGAACGCACAGAAGGAGCGATCGAAGAAGCCCAGGCGAACCCCGACCAATTGCAACTCATGAAGACTACTTGTTCGGTACCAATCTGGACTGAGGATTGACCGCTGCCTGTTGGTGCTTGGGTAGTCTTGGGCCGTGGCTTTGGTTTTTTAGTTTACGATTTTTAAATTATGATTGTTTGTAAGAGACATTATATAGAGAAAAGTAGTCGCATATGATTTTGACTGGTATAGTTAAACTCAGTACAGTGTCTACTACAATCCACCTGTAAATCCCACTTTGAAAAAACACACCATTTAAAAGTTAATTACTGTAGCAACAGAAGCCAAAACCGAAAGTATAAGTGGATTCGAACGCAGCCTATAACTAATGGAATGCTATTGTCGCTGAAATATGTAAATTCCTCATGTGTTCTGAATTTGCGTATCAGTCATGATCTCCGAACTTTTATTTTGTGCAGCAAGCATTATGTCACTAGCTCGGCGATGCTAATGTAAATTCAGTATGTGCAACCTTGAATTTGGGGTGAATTCTTGTTTGAGCATCACACACATGCATGTAATATTAGTCTGGTTGTTTATCGTTTGAGAGGTAGTTGGTGATCAACTTTCATTGCCATTTTCAATTCAGGGCAAATCCGGATTCTTTCTTGCTGAATGTTCTTGACGTTTGATCACTGGATGTTCTTCGTGTTCGATGATTCAATGATGTTCCAAAAATATTGTTGATTAGAAGCTGCTGTTGGACTTTTGAGGGTATTTGGATAGTTTTTCAATTTGAGAAAAAGAAGAGAGAGAGAGAGAGAGAGAGAGAGAGAGAGAGAGAGAGGTGATCCCACCTGTCGGCAGGACAAAGGAAGAGACAAGGCTTCAGCCTTCTCTCGCGTGCGCCTGGGGGAGTTTGGCCTTGACCGATTCATACGGCGGCCGGGTCATGCAATGATGGCAGCGGTGCTGGAGGTGCCATCAGCCCGAGTGCCTCAGCACTGGCCATTGGCTACAGCCTGCCAGCTGCCTCCTCGCTCCCATATATAAGTCAGCCTCCCTCTTCTCTTTTGAGCACCGAAAAAAGTCAGTGAGTTCTCTTCCTCCTCTCGGTTGTTCGTTGGTTTGAGCTTTGGCGGCTGTTCCGCCGTATTCTTCATCGGCGCCGACGACTGTGCAGTTGGATTTGTCTTCTCTAGACGTTTCCCGCGCGGTTCCTTGAGCCATATCTCTTTGAGACATGGTTGTGAGGAATTTGGGGACTTTTGCCCAAGACAACTGAATCTGATTGGCTCTGTGCCGAGTTGAGGAAGAAGAAATTGAGGCTTGTTGCTTCGCGTTCTTTGGTGCTCTCGGCCGGAGCACCTCGGTTGGTCTTGTACAACATCTTCCCTGTACCTCGGCTTCATTCTTCAATGTATCCCAATTTGCAAAGATTGGGGCATTGTATCTTCGTCAACCGTGTCTCAGATTCACGGCACAACGAGGCAATTGATTTTCTAGGACAGCGCCTTTAGGTGTGCCTTGCCCTAGTTCTTCTAGGTGATTTCGATTACCATCGGTACTGTGAGTATTTCGGTTTCCCTTCTTTGCTTTTCAAGCACTGTGAGCTGTGTTAGTTAATTAACTTCTGAGAATTATCTTAGCAACGAGAGACTTTGCAAATATTGATTGTGGGCTCGATTTAATGCTCAATAAAGATACTTGTTCACAACTGAAATTAGTCCGATTGTCTAGTTTAGATTTGAGCTCTAAAATTGATGTTTACTGATGTCATTTGATCTTTAGTTGTGAACCGCCTGTGTTGTGATTATCACAGACAGCTCATAAACTGTCTGTGATAATCATCGGTTATCACTGATCCATTGATTCTGACGGTTCAAGGAACCGTCTGTGATGACGGTTCCGAGCCGTCTGTGATGACCTTTTTTGTAGTAATGTCGGCTACCTCACCTCTCCTCTCCCCTTAAATAGAGGGGCAGGGGGCTAAGTTTGTACACACAGATATTCTGATCAATAAGGTTGAGAGAAGGCATCGGGACTACATTTTGTTCTTCTTATTCGTGTGTTTGTGCTTGATTGTTGGTAACGCGACCCCAATATACAACAATATTCAATTTTGGCTCAATATATGCCCCACTCTAACTAGCTCATGGCTTCAACTTTTGGCTGCGGCTTATGGTTAAAAATGCACTGTAGTGGCTTGTTAACTTTTTCTGAGAAAAATAAGAAAAATAAAAAACAATGAAAAAAAGAATCATTATCTTGTTACGAACAATGTAAAAGAATAAGAGAAAAAAAGAAAAATAAAAAGCTAAAAAAACCAAGATAAGTTAAAATTAGAAACCGACATGTTCTAACTAATTATTAACTTAAATAAGAAGAAAATCAAAATAAGACAGAAGATAAACCGATTTGGAACGAGACTATGGGGGTGATCGTTTCGGCTTTTTTCGGCTTCAGCTTCTAGCTTCAGCTTTTTTTTCACTATTCACTACACTATCCACTAACTCAGCTACAGTGTTTTTTCAGCCAGCTACAGTGTTTTTTCAGCCAAAAACCAAAAGCCATCGCTATTCCGATCACCCCCTATAAATGGATGTGGATGCGCCGTAACCAATCTGTTTCAAATTCGATCCCTTGCACCCTATTATTGTCTGGCACCTACACGATGGATCAAGTTGGCAAGTAGGCACATGTTTGAAACTGTACTTATCTATGTAATCCCGTGATTCCAAATTTAGTATTGGCATGCAATGAGCACATGCGTGATTCATCACCAATTGTGTTATTAATTTCTCGATATCCGCTTCGGCATGGTCCTGTACAAATCGAAGAGAAAAAAACAGAAAAGTAACTTTTTTCCTTCTCTGTCCCCTCGGGTTGCATTCCCTTTTTTTATAGCTGGCTGGGTTGCTTCCTGGCGCTGCTCCTGCTGGTTCCCAAAAAAATTTCTCTCACCTGGCGCCTTTTGCACTGGACCAAGCAAGAACGAGGAAAAGACAAACGAAAACTGCTTCTGCATTCTGACCGAGGGAACAGCGTTGCACTGGCTTGTATATGGCGCTGCTTCTCTTTCTTCGTCTGGCGCAGTGATACCACAGACGGGTACATAAAAAGTGTCTAAATCAATTAAGAACCGATTTATGAGCTAGTACTATAAAGGTTTATCGTACCATTATAAGGTTGGTAGATTGGTATGAAATAGTTTTGACTGACTAATTTGCGGATCACAATCCGAGTCTCACTACAAGCTGGATGTGTGCGTGACGTAGACCATAAGAAGTTTCACACGGTACAAGAGGGAGTCCCAATCTGGTGGATTTCTTATTGAGATAAAACTTTAGTGGAGGTGTGGCAAGGTTGACGGCTTTGTATTGTAAAGGTCTTGTCATGATCTCTCCGTCACGCACCCAAGGAAGTATGCTAATCGTGTGACAATATGAGTTGATCATGTCTTGTGGGTAAAATTGTACTACATTTGCAAAGTGTATAATCTATCCTGAATAGTTGTGCCCCACGGTTATAGATATGCTAAGTAAAGTTTTTCATAGATTAGACTTTGTTTTTTCAAAATAGTTTATAAAAGACTTACGGATAGATGAAATTTATATGAGATCTTTTAGAATAGATGATCCAGGTGGGATACCGTGGTTATGTTAGTGTTAGGTCGGTGTCTGCATTAATGATATTATTTTGCTTAAATTACTGTCTTTACTTACTGTATTAAATTTAACACTTTCTAATCAATTTACTGTATTTCTTTAAATTATGTTTTATGCTCAATTAACTCTATATACCTTTATTTGTCAGCCTTGTATTATTATTGTATTTTTCGTGTAACTTGTGGAGTACAACTTTGTACTCACCAATGCTATCTCTACTTAGAGGAGGATTACTTCGACTTCAGTGAAGACCAAGATGAATATGTCACGTCTTACTATTGTTTGCCTATGAATATGCTTGTTGGGTTTCTTCCGTTTCGGTTTTATCTTTTGTTGCTTATATTTAAATATGGCCTATGAGCCGTGGATGTTAACCTTAGCCATAAGACCGTACTATTTTAATTAATAAAGTCTGTCATTATTCTTAATATATATCTCTATTACCACTATATGCATTAACTGATTCTGAATTAGTACGATTTATACAAATAATATAGGAGTTATTGCTCCAGGGTCAATAATGTATTTGTACTTGATCGTGGATAACACAGCCCTAATATATAGCAATATTCAATTCTGGCTCAATATAAATGGATGTGGATGCGCTGTAACCATTATCCATTTCAAATTCGATCCCTTTACACCGTATGCTTGTTTGGCACCTACCAAATTAGATCTGATTGATCGGTTTCTTGTTTGGCACCTACCAAATTAGATCAGATCGATCGGTTATCACAGATAGCCACAATGGATCGAGTTGGCAAGTAGGCACATGTTTGAAACTGTACTTACCTAGCAAATCCCGTGATTCCAAATTTAGTATTGACAAGTTACCTAATGCTAATTGGTCTGAAAGATGCAAGCACATGCAATGAGCACATGAGTGATTCATCACCAATTGTGTTATTAATTTCTTGTTTTTTTGGTTTCTTGTTCAAATTAGGTAGCTAGATCTTACTCCCAACATGGGAGCCAATAGCCTGCTGACTCTACAGTGTACTGCTAGTACGGTACTACCGGTGCTAGCTAGCTACAATTAACTTTTTTTCGTTCAATCTCCCTTCGGGCTGCCCTTTTTTATGGCTGGCTGTGTGTTGCTTCCTGGCGCTGCTCCTGCTGGTTCTTCCACGCTGGACGATGCGCCGGCTTCTGTCGTGTGCGGAACAAGGACGGAGACGACGCGCGCAGACTACTTTTCTTCCGATCGGATCTCGTCTTCAACCCAAGAAACGCATACTTAGCAATTTTCTCACTTTATTTCTCTACTAACAAACACAGACTTATCTATAAAATAACTAAATAAGAAAATAACTTGTTTTGATGCGGATTTACATCTAAATTCAAACATTTAATTTGCCGTGTAAGGCATGGACACTACATAACCTTGGCAAGTCTTATGTCTATCACTCGATATGGAGGAGGATGATAATACGGAGGATGCAATGAATGTATTGTTTGACCTGTGGACCGACTTTCTAGCTTACGTGGCCAACCGGTGCAGCAGGGAGTCCCATGCTAAGAAGCTGAACAGTGGTGGTGAACTTACGGACCTATTCATATTAGATTTTGTTGATGATTTTTGGTTTTGGTTTATAAATAATAACAGCTTTAGAGAAGTCGTACGGAGAGAGAGATACTCATATGCAATTTTGGTCGATATAAATAAAATCATTACAGTGTATACTACAATCGACTAGTAGACTCCATCTTGAAAAAGCACTCCATCTTGAGAAAACTAGATACTGTAGAAAATCAATTTTTACAAGCCAATATGAATAGGGTCACAACCGTCTTGTGGCTTATGGTAGAACACCTTTGCCAAATAAAAGCAACTATGGGACATTTTTCCTGAGACTATAGCCTCGCTCCAAATAGCTTCAGCTTCTAGTTTTTTTTGGCTGTCAGCTTATTTAAACAAGAAGCCATTGTTGGAAATCTCTTAAAATTTCTCGCACACACACACTCACTCTCTTGTATTTTCTATCTCTATCTAAGAGATAAATACACACCCACGGGAGACAAATGACTCACTACAAATGGCTCATTTATTCCATTTGATTGAGATGCTTAAATAGATACAACCGGGCCGCACATGTAGGCCACTCACCCACTACTAATGATCATGCACTGATCTCCTGAAATTTCTTCACGATCCACATAACTTGGTCCTCTAACTACTTATTGACTTAGGCTACGACTGCCACTCAACTCCTTCTACGACCACTCGACTCTAACTACGATTGCCCTCAACTGCTACTATGACCACTCGACTCTGGCTACAACCGCTACTCAACTCCTTCTACGATCGCTTGACTCTGACTTCCGACTGCTTTTGACTTTCCATTGCCCTTGGTACTCGGACGCTCCGACTGCTACAGTAACATATCTAGTACGACTGCCACGAATATTCACAACTACCACATGAGTACTCAAACACATACTGCCACAAGTACTCGAACACATGACTCGTAAACCATTTGTACATGTCAAGATTATAACCAGTAATTTTCCCCCTTATCTTGACACATCATGCTCCACATGTCTTCAAAGAAGAGCTGGTTCATCATCACTTAGCGCTTCACATAGAAGTGCTTTCTTCTCCTTTCCTTTCGCAAGACACTCTAGGAGTAATGCCCAAACTCTTCACAATCAAAGCAACACACCTTTGCTTTTATCTTTGTGCCCTCCTTCTCCGTGTCCTCAGCCACGGCCATGCCCTCGCCCTCACGATGAGCCACATTCTCTTGACAAGAGAACATGTTCTTCCATGCATGTCTCACGTCCCTTGAGATGCTCCTCGTGCGGCTTTAGGGACCCAATGGCCTCTTCTAATGTCATGCTATTAATCCCACCAAATAGCTCCATGAACGAAGAAATATTGATGAATTTGTCGAACACCACTCACAGTAGTGTCTTTACGATGTACTTCTCTTCCATATTCTCTCCAAGCTCTCGAATTTGGCCAACAAGTAGCATGATCTTTACAACCAAATCGGCCACCGAATCTGAATCACATATGCTGAGGTTTTCAAACTCCTAGAGTAGTGTTTGGATCCTGGCCACCTTGACGCACTCAGCACCCATGTGCATGGAGCGTAGCGCTGTCTAGACCTCAAGGAAGGTGTCCTTCTTTGCAACTTACATCAACGTTTTATTGTTGAGCCCCTAGGAGATAATTGCCAGGGCCATCTGATCATTCTTGTCATCAACCACCTTGGACGAGCTCTTGGGATCAACCACATCCCATATGCCATGAGCTCTCATGAGGATCTTCATCCTCGTAGCCCATGCCACGTAGTTTGTCCTTGTCAGTTGTGGGTACTGGAGCCTCGCCGTTGCCGAAGCCGCCGCTCGCAGGGAGCCACTTCACGAGCCATCACCATGCGACATCATCTTCAGCATCTCCTGGATCGAACCATGCTTTGATATCAAGTGTTTCACAATACTTATTAATGCTTTCTACCACTTTAGCTTCACAGTCCGTATTAATTTATTTCTTATTTTGTAAGATATATTTGGTGTGTACTATGTAAAATTATTTTTTCCTACTTCAGATATCATCAACTCTCAGACGGTTGTCATGGACAAATTTTAGCCAACCTCCACTAAAGAACCACCTGTTACCATTAATCACCATCTTGGTTTTCTATATCTTTCATATGCACTAGAAGCGGTACATATATATTTTATGGTAATACTATCATATATAGTCTTGCATACCCAACAATTTAAATGAGTTAGAGATAAAGTCAGATATCATATCACACTTGGGCTTTAAAGAGCACGAAGCAAATCACACACTCCAGTGTGTGATTTGCTTCGTGCCTGTTGGAGCCCAAGTGTGGTATGGGGAGCTAGAAACAAAGTCAGATCCCATATTACACACTGTGTGATTTCCATATCACACTTGGGCTTTAAATGGTATAAAGCAAATCACACACTGCGTGATATGGGAATCACATACTATGTGATATAGGATCCGACATTGTCTCTAGCTCATTTAAATTGTGAGGTGTGCAAGGCTACATATATTAGTGCTACCATGAAATATACATGTACTGATTTCAGTGTATAGGGAATATATAGAAAACCAAAAATAGTTATTAGTAATATCATAGATGGTTATTTTTAACAACTGTATGTGATAACACATTATATATGGTTTTTTTATTAGTCATTTGTGATATGTCAATATTACATATGGTTATTTTTAAAAACCGTATGTGATACGTACGTACACATCATAGATGGTTATTTTTAAAAACCGTCTGTGTTGTTATTTTTTATAGATGGTTTGAAAACCATTTGTGATGATTTCATATCATTACTGACCCATAAACTCAGACAGCTTATGAAACCATCAGTGATGATATTTTTAAACCATCTGTGATAACTTTTTACAGTAGTATAGGCTCATGTTAGAAACTATACTTATATCTACCTAATCCCGTGGTTCCAAATTTAGTATTGACAAGCTACCAAATGATGAGTTGGGTCTGGAAGATGCAAGCACATGCGTGATTCTTCACCAATTGTCTTATTAATTTCTTGTTTAATTTATTTGGATTCTTTTTCAATGTAGGTTGCTAGATCTTAGTCTTGTTACTTAACTAGCTACACCAGCATGGGAGTCAATAGTATGCTGACTCTACAGTGTACAACTATAGAACTACGTACTAGGTATACCACATACAAGTGCTAGGCTGCTAGCTAGCTACAAGTAACCTACTGGTGATCACTTAGAAGGTACGACGGCCACTTTGCGATCTTGCTCATGTAAGCCGCACGGCTGCGCGCCTTATTTACTCATTGTCAATTTCGTCGCACGCATACATGCATCTCTTAATTTTACGTACAGTTCTTGCAGGACTGTTTGGAGCTCGCAACAATGGCTGGAGGGCCGATGGACATTTGGAATCATTGGGCGACCCAGATACTGGTACTCTTGAGCCTCACTCTGCAGGTTGTCCTCCTCCTCTTCGCCGGGATCCGTCGCCGTGAAGCCTCTCCCGTGCTGCGGGTCGTCCTCTGGTTGGCGTACCAGCTGGCCGACTCCACCGCGATATACGCCGTCGGCCACCTCTCCCTCAGCGGCGCGCCGCGCGAGCACCAGCTCGTGGCGTTCTGGGCACCGTTCCTCCTGCTGCATCTCGGTGGCCCGGACAACATCACCTCCTACGCACTCGAGGATAACAAGCTCTGGCCGCGCCACCTCGTAACTCTGGTGGTGCAGGTGCTGGGAGCCGGATATGTCCTCTACAAGCAGATCGCCGGCAGCGGGAACCTGATCCGGCTTGCCGCCGTCTTGATGTTTGTCGTCGGTGTCGTCAAGTACGGGGAGAGGACATGGGCACTCAAGTGCAGCAACATGGGCAGTATCCGGAGCTCTCTCAAGAAGGAGCCACGTGCCAAATGCCATTTTTACCTGCAAGGGGGGTTCAAGGGGATGGTCGACGAAGAAGAATTCCTCATGCGGCATGCGCACTCCCTTTTCCATATCTGCAAGTGTGGAATAGTTGATTATTCGGTCGACAGGGAATATGATAACCCTGACATCAAAGTACTTAAGAGCCTTACATGTGAACAACAGTATGCGATAATGGAGATGGAGCTGTCCCTGATGTATGACATGCTGTACACCAAGGCAGCTGTGATCCACACTTGCTTTGGCTACTTTATCCGCGTCGTCTTGCCAGCCATCACTGCCACCTCGTTCTTACTGTTCCAGTTCAGTGGTAAAGATGGTCACAGCAGGGTTGATGTTGCTATCACCTACGTATTGCTGGCTGGTGCCATCGTCCTGGAGACAAGATCGCTATTGAGCGCAGTAGGGTCGAGTTGGACACTTCCCTTCCTGTGTGGCACACGATGGACGTGGCTTAAACATGCAGTTTTGTGCGCCGGAAGATGGGAGCGCCTCCGTCGTGCGGTTGTATCTCTTCACCGGCTCGTCAAGATCATGGGACTTACTGGCTACTTGAGATCGGCAAGGAGGTGGTCCGGCGCCATGGGGCAGTACAACATGTTGCACCTGTGCACTCGTCCCAGCAAAAGGAAGAGGAGCGGCGGGAGCATCTCACCATGGGACAGCCCTCTAGTCGGTAGACTGGCCAAGATGCTGGGACTCGAGGAGTGGTGGGACAGGAAGCATCACTCGGGGACCGTTGAGGTTTCAGATGACCTGAAGCAGAGGTTGTTCAGGTACGTAGCGCGATTGCCCAGGGAAGGGAAAGTGAGCACGCAGGGCATGGTCAGGAAGAATTGGGGTCGGGAGCCACTGGAAAAGTGTAAGTTGTACGACCGTCTCAAAGGCTACCTAGGCGTTGAGTTCCAAGAAGGCATCATCATCTGGCACATCGCCACCGACGTTTTCCTCGCCGAGGCCAAGCTCAAGGAAGACGAAGCACGCCGTGTGGAGGCACTCAGGGTGCTATCCAACTACATGATGTTCCTCCTAGTTGAACGCCCATACATGCTACCGGGCCTTGCTCAGACCAGGTTGTACCGGCGAACCTGTCAGAATTTGGTGGACATATGGTGTGAAGATGTTGAGAGCCCAGCGGCCAGCAGCAGTAACACTACTCCGCTCAAGAATCTGTTCCGCCTGCGTGATGACCCCAATTCTCGCTCTAGTCTCCGGGACAGAGAGAGGCTTGCCGCCATCCTACACAAAAAGGAATTAGAACCCACCCCTGAAACTCCTCGTCTCTATTATGCAACTCGCGTTGCCAAAATACTGTTCGAAAATGACAAGGACGAAAGACGAGAGTTCGATTCGTTACGAGTGCTCCTTTTCGTGTGGAGGGATTTTCTGGTCTACGCGGCCAACCGGTGCAGCAGGGAGTCCCATGCCAAGAAGCTCAACAGTGGTGGTGAGCTCTCAACCGTCGTGTGGCTTATGATGGAACACACTCATCAAGTGTTTCTCGACGCACAAGGGAAGCCATGAATCATGCATGCAGATGAGATTGCTGCATCCTCATCTTATGTCTATGAGCCTAATATATATCTCATATGTTCTATTGCATGTCTTTTTAATAAAGTACGTTTTGGACTTTGAGTACGTAGTAGGGTTGGTGCAATTCAGTTTCCTTTTTTTCTTTTTTGAACATGGAAGCACTTCTCAGCTAGTACATACGCACGTCCTACGTACATCATGATCCACATGGTTCTCCACAGTAGTAATAGTGTTAGCATGTGATGGCTGTCTGTGCAATGCAGATTTGGTGTCTCACACTAGCAATTAACCAACAAACAATGCATGACACCACGAGCTGATACAACAATTAATCACCATACTAGCCACATGCCTTTGTCAGCTATATAAAATTGGGAGAAAGCAGGATTGCATGGCATTATTCACCGACTCCCCATGCACAACCATGTACCAACTTTATTCATCTCGCATCCAAATGTGTCTTCTCGAAAAACATATAGCTCAAAGTTTCCAAAAATCCTATAGTTTCACACACAAATTAGGCGATCTGGGCCATGAAAACATGCTTACACGACAAAAGGAATTCGTCCGAGGCCTTGGAGAAGTGGTGCACCAGGAATTAGCACGGTAGCCTCGAATCAAAATGGTCAAATAACAAAACAATAAATAACCTAGGGACTAAATTGGGCAGTTTCAACTCTTACTTGTCCTTTAAATTAATTGCCAATTCCACGTTTCCAAACCTGGGGCCAGGCGATATTTCCAGCATTGATAAAAAAAAAGCCGGCCAAAATTTTTAATTCAAATTTCAATATTTTGCCAAAAAATCGATTTTTTGTGAATAACTAACAGAACTACCTACGCATATTAATATATATTTGTTATACAACTCTAATTTTTATAATTAAAAATACAATTGAATTTGTTATAATTAAAAATACAACTCTAATATCTACGTATTACTAATTTACACTATTATAATTTGGCCCCACCAGAATAAGTGATATAGATCTTTTTTTCTCGATTAACAAGAGAATTTTTAAAAATTTCTTTCTTTTTGTATTATTGTGAGGTTTTTGGTCTTTAAAACAAAGACGATACCTTAAATCTTATCAGCTGTTTATATATATATATATATATATATATATATATATATTACTTTTGCGACGTGCACATCCGTCTTCCATATCTGCTACACGCGGCAGTTGATTCTTCCGTCGAAGTGAATCCAGATAGCAGCGATAAGAAAATACTAAGTATGATAAGTATGAGGGGACCTGATGTATGACATCATGTGCACCAATGTGATCCACACAAGGTCACTGGTCAGGATAGGTTGTTGCATCGTTGTCCTCTAATATCGTCCTTATGCGTAATAGCTATCAGATTAGATGAGAGTTTGTGAGAGAGGGCATGAACGTACACGCTCTTAAGAACAAAATAGATGAATCTCGTAGAGAACAAAAATAATGGCGATGAAGCAACAATGGCGAGAGAAAAGATTTGACGAAATCAACGTAAATTCTTTGAGCACAATCTCAAAAGAGTATAATACATTGTCACTCTCTTACAACACTCTTAAACCTTTTAAGACCCATAAATCCTTACCTAATATAAGAATCTAACACTAAAAGAATAACTTAGCCTCTAATTCTCGTGCAACTCCGCTTTGGATGAGTTTTTCTTGCTTGACTTATGGCTTGCTTCTTGGATTCTATATGGTCACACCTTATAGCTTTATATAGTCCACCTAGTCTCCTCCATAGTGAAGAAGTAATTCTACTCTAAAGAGAAGTAGAAGTCCTATTCCTATCAGGATTCATCTAAGAATCCATGTAGCACACCTCTCCTAGTCATAAAATATTAGGATATAAATCACCTTTATCAAAAAATCTCCACCTTGACTCTATCTGTAAGCCATCGTGCTCCTATAAGAACTCACTCTAAGTTAGACCCACCATTCTTTTTATTTTTCCTTTCTTTTATTTTTCCTCCTACCTTTGGGTGTGCCCTACCATAGGGTTCATACACCACACCACCTATCCCTACTGCCCTCCATACCATAAGATAATAATTAATACTACCTCTGAGCTCCACCAATTCATTGGTACCATGTGGTTGGTTCCACCACATCTTTTTTCTTCCAACAACTCGCACTTTCGCCTTTGTGCCTGTTAGATTTTGCAATCTTTTTTGTAGTTCCGCTTATAACTATGGATGGGATATGAGTACCTACTACTAATGACAGAATTTCTTCTTCTGGCTAGGATTTTTATCAGACCTATCATTTGTTGCCCTACTTTAGATTTACCTATCAATCAATATCCTCTATTTCTCTAGATACTTTTTATGATCATCTGCCTTTTGCAAGTAACTTGCATGACTCCATCTCAAAGTGATACTTTACAACATTCATGTTCAAGAAACCTCACCAATATTATATTCTTCTTCAAGCCAGGAACATTTTTGAACTCCTGCAATGTGAGATATGCTCCAGCATAAGTCTCCAAATAACCATTCCCACCTAAGTAATTGCACACTCCTTGCAATCGGCCAAGTAAATAGTTTCATCTAGTGGGCATAGAGATCATTCTTCAAAATTATGTGCAAGCAACAACTCGAATCTAATATCCATCCAAGAGAAGTACCTGCTTGACTGACGACAAGTATATCGAATCATCTTTTACTACCGCTACTGAGTATGTACCATTCCATTTTAATCGAATTTGGATAGTGCTATATCATGTGACCTTCTTCGTCACTTAGATAGCATGCTCATGTGCTTTTGCTCTTATGATTCTTCTACCTGTGACTTTTGCCTTTGTCTACAACACACATGGCAGTCATTGCTTCATCACCTAAGGATGAAGATTCTGATGGCTTCTTTAAGGACTCTGCCTCCAATAAATATGTAACTACCTCATTGAAGTTGAGAGTGCTTTTTCCAATGAGAATATTCATCATCAGTTACTCCGATGATGGTGGTAGAAATGATGCTAGTATGATGACCTTGTTATTCTCTTCAATTTTCTCATCCACACTAGTAAGCTATGTGATAAGTTTGTTGAAGACATTGAGATGGTCCATGAACTGTGTGCCTTCCTCTACACGCAACCTATAGAGTTGCCTGTTCAGCAAATATTGGTTTGTCAATAACTGTCATATATAATTCTTATAAGTTACTCCACAATTTCTTCGGTGAATTCTCCATGATCACTGAGCACTTACCTCAGCGGAGACACATAGGCGGATTGAACTAACAGTCTTCAATCCCATCTCCTTCCAGTTTTCTTTGAACATTTTTCTGATTTGTCTCCTTGAAAAGCATCGATTAGCCATTGCTAGACAAGGACATCCTTCACCACACGTTGCCATACACTCAAATTTTCTCCGTCGTTAAATTTTTCTACTTCTTTCCACATGATCTTGATTTTGTGGCACCCTAACACTTTGCCAACATTCTCGCAAATCGGATTAATCTGGGCCTAGCTCTGATACTACTTGTTATCCTCTAGTACACATCCTTATGCATAGCAGGCCCTCTTCTGTGGATTGGATCGGAGTTTGTGAGACACTGTGTGAGTGTGCATGTTCTCAAGAACAATGTAGATAAATGTCATAGAGAACCAAAATAATGATGGGGAAGCAACCACGACGAGAGATAAAAGATTTGACGAAACCCACTAGAAATTCCTTTATCACGACCTCAAAGGGGCAGAAGGGATTGTCCATCTTTTTGCAACCCTCTCTAACCTTTTGACCCTTGAAACCTCGCCCTATATAAGAATCTAGTGCTCAAGGAATAACCTAGCCTCTAATTCTCTCATGCCCCCTCTACTTTGGATGAGTTTCTCTTGCTTGGTTTGTGGCTTGCTTCTTGAGTTCTCTGTGGCCACCTTATAATTTTGTATAGTCCCCGTAATCCTCCTCCAAAGTGAATTAGGAATCCTGCTCTAAAGAAGAAAAAGTACTAATCCTATTAGGATTGATTAGGAATCCATATAGTACACCTCTCCTAGTCCTAAAATATTAAGATATGAGTCACATTTGTCACATTACAACAAAACAGTCAGCTAGAAACGCTTTTCTTTGGACACTCAAATTTGTCTCTACATCTAGAACCACCTAGCATATAAATATATTTTATAAGCCATCACAAAATTAGTCTTTATAGATGAGGTACATTTAAGATTATGTCAATTCACAGTTGCATCGAGACGAACATTGAGATGTTTTAAAATACAGCTCAACAAGTAGAATGACTAAAATATAATTTTGATTTTTTAATTGACCAATGACTCTCCCAGTAAATAAATACAAAAGGTGGCGAATTAATCATAAAATGGCATGACAGATTTTAAAAATAATAAAAAGGTGCATGCAGGCTGCAAAATTTGAACGCATTACCTCCTTTCAGCTAGAAGTTACAGAACTGTGCTAGCCAAGTTGGAAGAAATGACTAATTGAATTTTTGTAGTACGTGAACATGTATATAAGATGACCCCATCAAAGAAAATAAAAGGACTATACAAGGAAAAGAACCAGTGTGAGTGTGATTCCCTTATAGTTGTAGACACGCTTAATAAGCGCTTTGGTTGGGTGTACCAGCACAAAGTTAGAATGGCGGAACGCAGGGACGCTGGACCAACGACGGCGCAGCCGATAACCGGTGTGCCAGACGGGGAATAGTGCAGGCATGGATATCTTTCCTTAGTAGTTATTAGTTCCTATTTGCATGGTTTGTTAGTTTCCTTTCTGCCATATAGTTTCCTTGATTAGTTAAGATATGTATTTGGTTTGTTTGGAAGGCCTCCTTGGATTATAAGAGGGTAGACGAATAATTGAAAGGGGTAAGCTAGAAGCACACCCTCAGGGATGACCACAACCTCATTTTCCAAAGCGATCTCATGGCCTCCATAGGACTCACACCACTAGGGGCACTAGCGATACCCATCCGACGGTCCTCAGGTTCAAGGTCAGAATTCAACAATCTGTGGACTCTGACTCGCTAGCTACGATACCCAACTCCTCTGGCAGAGGGAGTGCCGAGCATAGTGGCTGAGCCATGATTGGAGACCGACCACCTCGACATGAGGGGGAAGCCTCTGCTCCATCGCTGTCCTTGCGTGTGCGCGGCTGACTACTGCTGGGCATGAGAAGGTTCGGCACGAGGATGCCGAGGGCTTCATAGACTCAGTTCATCTAGGCGAGGTTTGATGTCGCCGACGCTCATAGGCTGTGTTCCTTCATGATGTACGGGCTGAGGAAAATAGCTGTAGTGCACTCCACATCCTCAAGATGTGGAGTGCACTGCCACTAGTGGCCATCAAGGTCACCGACAAATTACCACATAACACCAAACATAATAGTCATACTATTTTCCTATAAATAATTAAACAAATAAATATTTTTTGTAGACAATATAGAAATCACGTAGCTTATGTGCTGTTAATAAAACCCCAAAATTTTATTTGTGAAATAGTAGTTTTTGGTGGTATGACCACTTGAACTAAATCGAAGCATTCCATATAAGTGGAAACAAGTTTTGACCTATTATGGATCTTGGAAATTACGTGGTGCCCCCACAAGCACAACACCCCATTTCTCTGTTTGGCTTGAGAAACTAGGCATACTTTTTTGCTCCGTACTCTTGCTAGAGTAGGAACTATTCACATGAATAGCACTGTACCTATTTTTCTTCAAATTTAGTTCCTGAACGTCCGTTCTTGCAAATCTAGCCCCCTAAGCTCGACAACTGACAGCACCTACCGAGCTACAACTGAGGTGACAAGCTCCCCTACAGTGGTAGCAAAAGTTGCCGGTGCATTGCCGAGCTCAGTAGGTCCCTGAACAATTAACACTAATTAAATATGATTAGCTCTAGTTAAATGCGATTAACACTAGTGAAGTATACGCACTAATTAAATGGAGGGCATTAAATGTGACATGCGTGGGTGACCGGCGTATTGCCGAGCTTGGTAGGTCCAAGGAGAAGGTTAGATTTACAAAGACTGATGTACAAGGATCAATTTTTTTTAAAAAAAAAGTGACTACAATGATATTTATGTGAAATCAGAAATGCAAATTACCCTAGATGTGAGGGTGCATTACGGTCTTAGGGAAGTGCATTGATAATTGCACTTATCTTGGGACTATTTTTTCAACTAATCTTGTTTATTCATTTGTTGTTGTCCATTTTACTTGGATATATATTTTTGTTCCTGTAGAATTTCTTAGGAATCGGCATTTTTGTTCAAAGCAAAGAGGCAACACACAGACCCCAATGGTCGATGAAGGCAGCTAGTGGCGAGGAAGAAGCAGCGACGTGGGCTCGATTGCGATGGTGATGTAGATTCAGTGGGCTCTGGCTGAATACTAGCAGAAGCGAGTTAGAGGATGACGCTTTGGTGCTGGGAGTGACAAAGGCTCACCAACGGTTGATGTATGTTGGCGACGGAGGAGCTTGGGGGCGATAGCAATTGCGATGGCATAGATCCAAATGAGGACATCCCTAGGGATTACGGTTTTGGTGGTGACGGTCATGGGGATGCGAAAGCTAAGGACAACGAGGTTATTTATAGTGGGAACTAGTGGCTAGGGTTGGCGTGGATACTAATGAAAGGCGGCAGGGCATTGGAGTCTAGCTCAGACTCAAGTCCAGTCAAGAAGAAACACAATACCATCGGTCCCAAATGTTAGTAGTAGCGGTGCGATTAGACACATGGCGGAAGCGGGCTGGGCCAGTTAAGGCCATGCGGAGAGAGACAGAGGCAATATTGGAAGAAATGGGTCGTAGGCCCAAGAGAAAAAGAGCGAGTGGAATGGGCGTGGGATGGAATGGGCCATAGGCTCTTCCAAATTTTTATTTAGTTTTTCATTTTTAGAAAATGCAGGTAAAAAGATAAGCCAAGAAAAAAATAGCAAATAAACTTTAGAAATTACCAAAAAATCTAGAAAATACATCCAAGCACAAGGAACCCAAATAAAATAACTTGGATTTACTTGATATTTGGATTATTTAATGTGGATAAGATGCCAAGAGGGGGTGAATTGGGAATCTTTTTGCTAATGACCAAATTAAAAGTATAATCTTTTCTAGCCCAACCTAAGTGTTTAAGGTTTCTAGTGTGGTCAAAATAACTCCTATATAAGTCTAGTGATGTTTTACAACATAGATTCCTAACCTACAGAAGTCCAGTGACTAGGAATTGAAAGATAAGAATAAAATGTGGAAACGTAAAGGAGACAAGAGACACAACCAATTTTTTTTACTGAGATCTTAGAGATTCAATGATCTCCCCTACTCCTCGTTGGAGCACTCTCTCTAGAGTATTGCTCTGACTTGAAACCATGCAAAGAATCAACCCATCAACTCATGGTTGTGCTTCTCTACCCTAGATTGGTGGACTCCAAACTTTCACAACCTTCCCAGTGCAATCCACATGCTCCTCCTTGGAAGATCAGCAAGAGCACACCTCCAAGCCATCTAGGAGACACTAATCTCCAACAATAATAAGCCTATAGAGGTCACTTGAACCTAGCAAGGTCAAGCAACCCAGAGTGATACACACTATTCAGCCTAATCTAGTCTCTCAATCTCTCTCAAAAACACTCAAGATCTTCAGTCCAAGCTTGCAAGTGCCCTTGACCTCATCAATAGGATAGATGCTAAGTGGAAGTCCCAAGAGAGATAACTTGAATGCCCATCTCTATATATAGGTCCCCTCCTATGAAACTAGTTGGTAGATAGATTTTTCAAAATCTTGCCTTGAGTCTAACCATCTGACCTACTTGGATCATTTGACTTAAACACCTCCAACGATGAAAAATATATCAGTTGCATACACTTAGATCATCCGACCCAAGTTGGATTGTCCAGCTTATCCAGAATATTTGCCTAGCTTAGATTATCCATGCTACTACAAATCCTCAAGAATGCTTTCTCTGCAAAATTTATCCAGATCATGCTCTGACCCACTCAGATCATCCGACTGTGCTCAATTTCTTCTCAGACAAAGCCTCTATGAAATTTATCTGACCCTTAGTCCGATTGACTCAGATTATCTGGGCTGCATTGAAACTCAAAGATGCACTTCTCTCGAAAATTAATCTGACCCATGCTTCGAGTCATTCAAATGATCCAACTCCCATTGAACTTAGGAAAGCATGCCTGTTGTTGAATTGATGCAATTCATGCTCTGGATCACTCGGATCATCTAACTCCCAGTGAAACTCCAAGAACATGCCCTTTGGAACATTGATTGACCCTTGGTCCAACCTCACCAGATTATCCACCTCAGTGTAAATTTTTTTGACTAAGTCTGAAAA
The DNA here is from genome assembly GCA_036346265.1 of Melocanna baccifera. Taxonomy (NCBI): domain Eukaryota; kingdom Viridiplantae; phylum Streptophyta; class Magnoliopsida; order Poales; family Poaceae; genus Melocanna; species Melocanna baccifera. The sequence goes on along the minus strand of CM070686.1, from coordinate 27,495,867 downwards.
AGTGCAACCTCTGCAATTTTTACATGCTCACTTGGTTTCTTGGCTTTCACTGGCTAGATATGAGCTAGAGAGACCTAGTATGCACCACAACTAGCTACTTAGCCTCACTAAGATCAAGTTACTAGCTTTGGCCCCCCTTAATGTACAACCAAAGCAAAAACAAAACCTATCACTAAAATGATGCAAATTTGACTCATCGTATTATTTCTAGTCATAATGTCCTTAATTTTCATGCATTTCCATCATTTACACATTTTGGGATCCATGAACACCAAGAACACCAAAATTCACCATCAAGACCTAAAACCCAAATTCACCATCAGGACCTAACACCCAAATTCACCATCAAGACCTCACTTAACTCATTTTCACTCAAAACAAAGTTAGTCTTAATTAATTATGGGTCATTAATCACCAAAACACCCAATACCGTAGAAATAGGGCCTAGATACTTATATTATTCATATTAAATAATTTTTAATTTCTAAAATTCCCAATTAAGCTTTATGAATTCAAATAAAATTGGTGAAATTTGTTTAGATGGACTAAACTACACAAAACAAATTTTAAAGCTAAAAAATTGGGATGTTACAAGGTGGTCATGTGATAGGGTGGTAAATACAAGATTATTAAATATTCAATGCCATATCCAAAATAAGTCTGACTACCAGAAAATTTCCAAATATCAAATGACACAAATACATATATTTGTGTTACAGTGTTTATTACATCCACACAAACATATATAGCCAAATCAACATGAATGCACACAAGGTAAGCCATCATGCATGCAATATATGCATGATGCATGCTTAATAGTAAATGAAAGAAGAAAATGCATTATTAACTGCCAGATACCTGCATGAGAACCATGCATGCAGGTCATAGGTAGGTTGAAGGGAGGAAATACTAAAGAAGAGCTATCCATGCATGCATACAATGACGCATAACAAAGTAACAACTATTGGGGAATTTTGCCCAGGTCCTAGATGAGCGATGAACTCTAACTTTAAGATCATGCACTCTAACACGAGTAAACACAGATAGATCTTTTGGCGACGTGATACGTCTGTGTCCTTTTTGTTTTTCTTATATAAAGAAGCAATACAAGATTCCATAACCAACGCGACATACCACACTGTGAATCCTACACGGATACATCTTAACCTTCCTTTTATGACTGCTCTAAATCCTAGTTACAATTGGACTCTGAATCTTGACCTCTTACGACTTTAGTACTCATCTCCAAGTGCTTATGACTATGACTACTACTGTACTTTATGACTACGACTGCTATAGTACTTTATGACTATGACTGCTACAATACTTTTATGACCACAACTACTATAATACTTGAACCGACTTGCCATGGTCGTAGACATATTCTGGTCGTAGACTCGACCAGACTTGAAGACAACTATATTAACTGTGATAATCTCCTCCTTAAGCTTGTTATCTTCCGTCGATGTTTCACACACCAATCTTCTCCCTCATTTCTATGAACTTCATTCTTCTGAGCGACTTGGTCAGGATGTTAGCAAGCTGGTCCTTCATGCAAATATGCTGCACTTTTATCACCCCTAATTCCACACATTCTCTTATGTAATGGAAATGGGTGTCGATGTGTTTGCTTCTCTCATGGTAGATTGAGTTCTTGCATAATACAATTGCAGATTGATTGTCAATTTTCAAAGTTACCTTCTCAACCTTCCTCTCTAACATGTTAGCTAACAATCCTTCCAGCCATACCCCTTGACATGCTACCACACAAGCTGCAATGTACTCTACTTCACACGAGGATAAAGCGATCACATTTTGCTTTTGTGAATACCAATTGATTGGGTTCGACCCAAGGAAAAATGCTATGCCCGAAGTACTTTTCTGGTCATCCGTATCACCAGCTAGATCACTATCCGATTAACCGATCAGCTCCAAACCTTCTTCGTTCTTCTCATGGACACACCCGTAACTCATAGTTCATTTCACGCACCTCAGTATATACTTTATAGCACCCATATGCTCTATAGTCGGCTTCTCCATGTACCTATTCACCATGCCAAACGAGAACGCTAAGTCCGGGCATGTGTGTAGCAAGTATCTCAAACTCCCGACTATGCTTCAATACAAAGTCTTGTCTACAAGAGGGTTTGTGCTGTGCTTGCTCAACTTCAGGTGGGGTTCCATTGGAACTTATGTTGGATTACAATCCTTCATGCTGCATTTGTCCAGCACTTTTGCTGCATATATGAACTAGTTGAGGGTAATCTTCCCGGAGCTCTGATGTACTTCAATGCCCAAGTAGTAGCTGAGCACCCAGAGGTCACTCATGCTAAACACTTCTTCATCTGGCTTTCTAAGCTGTCGATCTCCTCGATACTCTCTCCAGTGATGATCAAATCATCCGCATAAACTCCAATCAATAAACTCCCTTTTTTTATGCTTCGTTTGTACACTGCATATTCTAGCAGGCATCTTTCAAAACCGAGTGCCATCAGAGACTGTCTAGCTTCAAATTCTAAGCTCTTGGGGCTTGACATAGACCATATAAAGCTTTGTGCAATCTTAACACAAGACGTTCATCTCCTTTCTTATCAAATCCTAGAGGTTGTATGTAACATCATGATTTTCAGTGTTATTTAAAGCCTTCTAAAATAAAATTCACCATTTGAATTTTTCTAGATTTAATACAAGCTTAAAGTGAATTTTTATTAATTAAAAGGATTTAATATGAATAAAATAAACTTTAACTTGTGCTGAAAATATTTTATTTAGGTTCCTTGTGTCTCAAAAAATTTTCTGTGAATTTTTCAGATTTATTTGCTATTTTCTAGATCTCTTTTGATTTTATTTGAATTTCTAAAAAGACAAAATCCTAAAAAAAACCTAAACAGTATCGGGCCAAGCCCATTAATGTTCAACCAGCCCAGTTAATCTTAGCCACCCGATCTCCTCTATGCCACGTGACACTCATCCGAACATCCTTCGCTGTCGGCCGCTGGATTCCATTCCTAGCCACGTGTCAACCATCCGGAGGGCATGGTGCTAATCATCTACACTGTCTAAACTTAGCTGTCCAATCTTTCACTGAGCCATGTGTCGCCAATTTGTCAATCCGGACACTGTTCATCTTCACCATCGAAATGGAGCCGTTATTGCCTCAGAGTCTCATCGTTTGTGCATGTCCGTCGTGTACTCCTCACCATGACTGAGCCAAATGTCTCGATGTTCGCACTATATAAGCTGCATTGCCCCTGGTTCTCTTGCCCCACAGCCACCCTACCACCGAAGTTTGCTCGCACTGCCACCTCTGTGCTTATGAGCTGAGTCGTCGCTGCTGTTTTCTGCACCCACCTGAGCCACCCAGTCTGCCTTCGCCGCCATCCGAACCATCTCCGCTGCCAATGAGCTCTTTCACTCTGCTTCGTCATGCCCGTATGTTGCTCTTGCTTTTCATCCTAGCCATTCGATCGTCATCGCACCTATCCTCGGCCGTCTGATTGATGTCTTCGTTCAGACTGTTCGAACAACCTCAGCTCCTCAGTCGTTTGATCATCGTCGGACTGTCTGTAACAACCCAAAATTTTGCTGTCTTTAAAAAAAATCCTTTCTTTAAAAAATATTTTCTATAGAAAAATATGTAAATTTTAGTTGAAAATATTTTTACAAGTTCAAAATAGCTTTCGAAACTTCTATGATTTTTTCTAAGATTTTTAGGCTTTATTTGTAATTTATTGTATTAATTTAAAGCTAGAAAAGAAAAACTTTTTAAAAAAATTCAAATAAACCTCAATTAAATCTAAAATTATTTTATTTAATCTTTTCAGTTTTCAAGAATTTTTGTGGAATTTTCTTGAAATTTTTCTGATTTTTCTTTTTCTTTTCTCTCTTTTCTCTCTCCTCCTTTTCTTCTTCTTCCAGTGAAGCGTTTCGTGCACAATACAGAGCCGCCATGAATGCATTTTGAAGCTTTCTTTAAACCTTCCAAACTATTGAATTTCTCAACGGTTTTCCGTGAAATCAATTGCATTCACTTCCTCTCATCGTGACTCTTCCATTCCCGGCCGTTTTCCCTCTCATTCATTAGTATTTACGCGAGATTTAACCCGTGTTTTAAATTGACATTGTTGCTTGATTTTCCTCCTCAGACCTCCTCAGCCCCTATAAAAGAGAGCACCATGAGCCCTGTAATACCCTGAACGTCGTTTCGACGTCAGATTTAAGTTAATCGTGAAGTCGCTTGTTATTCGGTAAATCACGGAAAGGGAAAATAAAAATTATGGAATAGTCTAAAATAGTAAAAAAGAGAATTAAAATAATTAATTAAAAGGTTTTGAGCTGTCCAGAGGGGTGGGCTAGCCACTTTGGGCCAGCCCGCCCAAACGGGAGCCTGTACCCCATCCAAAACCCTAGGATCCTCTTTATAAACCCCTTGGGGAGCCCTCCCTCTCCCTTTTTCCCACCCCAAGCCGCCACCCCCACCCTCCTTGCGCCCTCTCCCTCTCCTTTGGTGCTGCCCTTGTGCAAGGAGAAGAAGGAGAAGAGGAAGGAGAAGAAGGAGAAGGAGAGGAAGAGAAGGAGGAGAAGAAGAGAAGGAGAAGAAGAGGAAGAAGAGGGGTGATCTCAAATCCCTAGGTAATTCTCTTTCATCCCAATCCCTCTGATTTATGCTATTTTAGGGTTCTTAACCCAAGATTTTTGGTGTGGATTAGGATTTAGAACCCCCGATTAGAGAATCCCTATTGCCTGCCTGTAGATTGATTCGCGTGGCGTTACTGTTTGCACAGTTTTGGCCCCCGAAACGATTAGAGAATCCGCTAGTTCGTTGGCCGCCTGCGCCTGTACCTTTGTCACCTTAGGTTTTCATTATCTCAGTATTGAGATTATTATGCTATTTGTTAATTTTAGAATAGTAGAATTTCCTAGACAAGCTAATCGGCTACTAAAACCTTATGGGTGGGAATATTGTTATCAAATTACTAAACAATTGTTTTTGCCACGTGTTTGGCAATAGGTGTTGCTATTGGTTTATAAAATAAAATAAAATTGTGAAAATAATTTTTGACTTGGGCGGATGGTAAGAATGGATTGGTGTAGATTTAGCACGAGAACTTGTATTATGAATGTTCCGCCCTAGTCAATTAAGGACCGATGCTTGTGACTCACATGCTACACTAAAAAATAGCTCTCAAAGGATTATGAAGCCCAAAAAGGGGATTATGACTACTTCGTGTGTGGATTCGATGAAGGTTTTTCGGAGTATTAGGTTGCACTTCCTCAGTCAATTGCCTATGTTGTATTGATGGGCCATCGTCAAAGTTTATTTCTGCTTCCGCTGTGTTTTTGTTTGAGAGGTCCTGTAACTTTAGTTGTAATAAAGTGGTCATAAGGCTTGTACTCTCTATTATTGTAATAAAGCGTTGTTGGTTATGTAATCATCACTGTTTAAACTATGTGTACTAGTTTTGATCTGGGACTAGTACGGTAATACACAAAGGGTTCGAATTTAGAAATCCAGTCCCGACACTGTCTGATCATCGTCAACCCTTTGGACTAGTCCAAACATGTTCGCCCTTTTGGACCGTCCGATTGTCCTCGGACCTTCAGATCGTCATCACCCTTCGGCCAGTCCGAATGTCCACAGCCCTCCTCAACCATTCAATCAAAATCTAGTCGTCCAATCGATGTTGCTGTTCAGACTGTCCGAACGTTCATACTAGTCCAGACCGTCCGATTGATACCCTGTGGCCAGGATTCATCGCAGTTTGCTCGGTCCAGTCATCCAAGCCTAGTTAGCATCCACGTCAGCAACCATGCAAACCCTCGATATAACGTGTCAGAGCCACATCAGCACCACGTCAGCAAAAATGAGTCATCTGGTGCCATGTCAGCATGGCACGTCAGCTGCTACATGTCAGCCATGTCACCCGGCCAGCTCAGTTGCCACATCAGCCCTACCTGCCATCTGTCAGCCACGTGTCCGCCACATCAGCCATAGCCATCACATCAGCTAGCCCAATCACGTGCACACTGTTCCATGACCTAAGTCCACCGTAGACCAGTCTTCCCATGCATTGAGTCCACAATACAGTAGAATTTCTGAATTTTCAGCATTTTCCTTTAGATTAGATTTTTCAAGAGCCCGTTCTCCTTCGTCCTAGCTCTAATTGACCCCATTCTTTTTCCTAAATTTATCTAAAATTAAGTTCTATCTTTTGGTTCTAGTTTTGAAATTTTTAGAGTTTATTTGATTTTTATTTAATTTTATTTTGTGCTTCGTTGTGTTTTCTCCCTTGTTAGATCACGCCTTCGAAGGAGTTGAAGCAAGATTTGAAGATCCAGAGTAGTTAATTGAGCAAGGCAAGTCGTATTCTTTAATCATGTTGAATAAAATTTTTAATACATTATTTATTTATTTTATTTTAAACTATCATGTATTACTATTTTATTATAAATCCTTGTATATGGTAGTTATTGTCCAATTTGTGTTAATCCCCCATTTGTTAATTCGAATGTCATTATTCCATTGTTACCATTGGATGAGGAAATTATTCTAGTGGTGCAATACTAGTTGTCATATGGTTATACAATTAATTTGCTTAGCCAAGATTATAGTCCCATTAGGCTTATCATCACATGTGATCAAATATTTAATTTGACTTAGTGAGATACTGAATCGTGGCTAATAACACAGTTATAAAATTTGTGTGCCATGACATTGGTGTGTCATTGGTGTTGGTTATACAAAATTGGTTTTCACTTGGACGAGTGATCGTGCAGTAAAGGGGATGTGTGGATTCACTTCGAGGGATGTAAAGTCTCGCCTAGGTAATATCTAAGAACTTAATTTTGGGCGCTATAGATCTAAGTCTTACCGTGCAAATCATATATCTAGTATGGGATAGACCTGACTAATTAATTTATGATATTTCAATTACAATTTCACTATTGAGTTGAATATGATTGCTGATTTCTATGAGGGGAAAAAGGAGGCAATTATCGACTAGGTGGTTAACTTACTCGACAGCGAAACCTTAGCAGGTGAAATTGAGTTGTGATTAAGCATTGTAAAGATCTTGTTGTGATTTTCTTTAACGTGAGGATGATCACATCGTGTGGGTACAGTTGTGCAACCTCTGCAGAGTGTAAAACTATTCTAATAGCCATATCCCCAGACATAGACAATGCTCGATGATTTCTCACGAGGGGTAGTTATTTCATAAAATATGAGTTGAATAACTTTGGGAAGTGGACATGTAGTTCACTAGTGGTTCATTAAAGTGGATGGTTAGTTCACTTATGGTCCATTTAATTCCTTTGGTTATTTATTTATTATCATTTTCTTTAAAATTTGTTTTCAATCTAGTTATTGTATTTACTTTAAATTATTATTTTATGCAATATAACCTTTCAGCCATTCATTGGTAACCTTGCATGTTATATTACACTTTTATTACAAACGACTTGTTAAGTATCATTGTACTCACGACTTTATGCCTACTATTGCTTAGTTGAAGAGAAGGAACTATATCAACAGGAGGTACCAGAAGGAGAATACTTCGATGACTTCGCTTCTCAGTTGATTGCCTGTGGGCATGTCAAATGGTTACCATACTTATTTCTATTTTTCGCTACTATTTTCTTAACCCCTTCAGACTATTAATTGTAAGCTTGACCATAAGGTCATACTCTGATAATTATTAATATCTGAGTCTTTTTCTTTATTTATCGTGTATATGATCGATATTTTATCTATGTTACACTATGTATAATAGCGTGATCCTGAATTATTGTGATATACACAAAGAGTCTAGATTTGCCTATTCGGGTCTCGACATTTCACAACATAGACTTATTCTTCTAGGTCGCCGTTAAGGAAGGCTGATTTCAAATCCATATAATGAACCTTCCAACCTTCATGTGCCACGATCGCAATAACCAGCCGTATCATTTCTAGCCTTGCAACCGGGGTAAAGACTTCGTCGAAATTAATGTCTTGTCATTGAACGTACCCCTTTGTAGCTAGTCTTGCCTTGTACTTTACAATCACGCCTTGGGTGTCCTTCTTCACCTTATACACCCACTTCAAACCAATCAACGTGTGACTGACTGGCAATGGAACAAGCTGCCATGTTCCATTTTCTTGGATAGATGACATCTCTTCCTCCATAGCTCTTCTCCACTCTTGCTTCACCTTGGCTTCTTCAAAGTTCACAAGCTCTTCCTTACCGAGTAAGTAGAACTCTGAATCTTCTAACTCTATCGAAGATGTGGCATCATATAGATTTTTGATGTCACGCTCCTGTCGAGGTCCTTCAGATGAGCTTATGTCAAGCTCCAACCTTCACGGAGCTACAAGTGAGACTCGGCGTTCCCAGTGTTGTTGCAGGAGTACGTGGTGTGGATGGGTCGAGCATCTCGTATCCTACGCTCGTGGTCGCCGTGGTCATACCTAGAGTTTCTGCTTCATGGTTGTGTCCTCCGATTACGTCCTCCATGGTCGTAGTGTTGTAAGACACTTTGTGGTCATTAGGATCTACGACCACATTGTGGTCGGATCCTCCAACGACACCCTTTGTGGTTAGCATGTCGATTGTCTTCACGTGGTTGTTAGAACCTGCATTAGTGTCAGGAGGATAATGCACAATGAAGATGTCTTCCATCGGTCGTACCTCTGTCAAGGGATCTCTACTCCACTCCCTCTTCCTCTCCTCCTCAAACACTGCATCACGAGTCACCATAACTTGTCGTGTCGTCGGATCAAACATCCGATAGCCTTTCATCTTCGAATCATACCCAATGAACACCATTGGCTTGCTTTGATCTGCTAGCTTGGAGAGGTGTGGCATGGTCGTTTTTACATGTGCAACGCATTCGAATGTGCGGAGGTGACCAACACTTGATTGCGGTCATAGTAGGCTCCGTAAGGAGTTTTGCCGATGACGCTATTCATTGGTGCCCGATTTAGGAGATAAACGATAGTCGATACCACTTCTCCCCAAAATTCTCCTAGGGCTCCTATGCTCTTTAGCAGACTCCTTGATACCGACCACCATTTGGTTCTTCCTTTCGACCACTCCATTCTATTAGGGCAAATAAAGCGCTGCCAGATAACGCCTAATTCCCAATAGTTCACAGTAGTCTTTGAACTCAATTGAGGTAAACTCGCCACCACGGTCGGTGCGCAAAGCTTTCAGCCTAAGATTCTTCTCCATCTCGGTTGCACTTTTGATCTTCTTGAATGCCTCAAACACTTCATCTTTGTTACGGAGTAACGCTAGCCACATATACCTCATGCAGTCGTCTACTAACAGTAGGAAGTATCGATTTCCTCCATGCATCATTGTAGTGTTTGGCCTGTAGATGTTGCTGTGCCACAACTCGAGGGGCATATCTGCTCGGTATAGAGACATGGTCAGAAATGGGTTTCGATGTTGCTTGCCGATCAGACAACCATCACAGATGTGATCCACGTGTTCGATCATGGGCATGCCATGTACCATCTTCTTATGAGCCAAATCCTTTAGAGCATGAAAGTTCACATGAAAGTTCATGCTTCTTCAATGCCTCTTGCTAGAAGACACTTTGGGAGAGCTAGATTGATGTGTAACACATACATATAGTTTCTTGATCTACTTACTTTGGCCAACAAACTTCAAGTTCTATCTAGGATCGATATTACTCCTCCTTCGACCACAATTTTGCAGCCATTCTCGTCAAGCTGACCGAGGCTGCTTATATTGCTTCTCAACTTCGGGATGTAGTAAACATTCATGAGAATACGATGTTCACCTGTAGAACACTATAATAGTATTGAGCCCCTTTCTTGTATCCCCACAGCTGAACCATCTCCAAATTTGTCTGAGCCTTCTACCTTCATGTCAATCTCAGCAAACTTCTCCATGCATCCGGTCATGTGGTTACTTGCACCGGTATCTAGATACCAAGCCTTGTTTTGGGTGCCACTAAGCTTCGGCGTCACCTTTTCTTCATTTAGGAAGACCTCCGCTTCAGGCGTCGGGACTATATGGATGAGTTCACATGCTTCGACCATTAGCAGTTGAGGATCTTCATCATTCTGCTTCGCTACGAGATTGGCCTTTTCTCTTTGGTTTGGCTTTAGATACTCTTTCGCAAAGTGCCCATACTCGTTGCAGTTGAAGCACTTGACCTTTGTCTTGTCGGAGTTTGGTGGCATTTGTTCATCGCCAATGCAATTGTGATTGTCTCGGCATCTACCTTGTCCATGGTTGTGTCCCCGACCTCTTCCGTTATGACCTCTTTCTAAGCGTTGCTCGAGCCCTCATTCTTCTTAGTTGTTGGGCTCCTCTCTTCCCACTTGTTTCGGGTAAAGCATAGCTTATCTCCTCCGTCCTTCGAGTGCCGTCGACCCTTAAGTCCTTCCTCAAAAGTTCTAAGGTGACTGATCGCCTCTGTGAGTGACATCGCTGCTACATTGCCGAACTATTTGATCATTTCGATGATTTGAAGGAATCGATCTAGTACTGAGCTGAATAGTTTTTCGACAACATTGATTTCTTCTAGCTTCGTGCCGAATGAGTGGATCTCACCCACCAACTTAGTGAGTCTCATGGAGTACTTAGTGATCATCTCTGAGTCTCCCATCTGCAACTTGCTTAGTTGCCATTTCAGTAATTGAGCGTGTGTCTTCTTGAAGCGATCTTCGCCTATTCGCATCTCCTTGAGTGCGGTCCAGGCTTCTTTCATCGTTTCCTTCTTAGCGATTGACATCATCATGTCGTCTGGTACTGCTTGTGAGATGGCTACCATCGCACCTTGATCCTTGTCACCATCGTCATCTCCACCTTCGACCGCCGGCCATACCCCTAGCAAACGCAAGATTAACTTCATCTTGATGGCTCATATGTCATAATTTGTTTCGCTCAACATTGGGTACTGAATTGGGATTGAGGCGCTTCGTGCCGTCAGCTTGACGAATGCCTGACTTCGATGGATCGAGCTTGTTGCCCGTGGTCTTGATGAGCTCTCCTGATTTCGATGGATTGACAGTGTTGCTGACCATCACTTCATCCCCTTAAGCTCTGATACCAATTGTTGTGGAATTTTTCCCAAGGCTTAGACGAGTGATGAACTCTAACTTTAAGATCACACACGCTAACACAAGTAAACACAGATAGATCTTTTGGCGACGCAATACGTCTACGTCCTTTTCGTTTTTCTTATATAGAGAAGCAACATACAAGACTCCATAATCAACGTGGCATCCCATGCTATGAATCCTACATGGACACATAACTTTCCTTTTATGACTGCTCTAAATCCTAGTTACAATTGGATTATGAATCTTGACCTCTTACGACTGCAATACTCGTCTCTGAGTGCTTACGACTACGACTACGACTACTATAGTACTTTACGACTATGATTGCTATAATACTCGAACTGACTTACTGTGGTAATAGACATACTCTGGACATGGACTCGACTAGACTTGAAGACAATTAGCCCAAAAAGCCATCGATGGTGCTCATTAGAAGAGCTGCCATCTGAGATAGGTGCCTGCAGGTCAAGGCTACTGATGTCGATGTCTTGTTGTGTTGAGTCCAAAGTATTCAACAAATTTAGATCAGGCAACCGCGTGTCACATTCGAGGACATCCACTGCTTGCCGAATGGTAGGCCTCTTGGTACTATCAAGGAGAGAACACCAGAGCCCCAAGATGATCACACGCTCCATCTGCTTCCTATCAAACTTGCCGTTTAACTTATCATCGGCGGCCTGCATGACAGTGTTTGCTCTGTACTGATGCCAGACTTGTTCCATGCTGATACCTTCTCTGCATGCAATGTCTTTCAGAACGACCCCAAAGCTGTACACATCGGAGCTCCGATTGAACTCAACCACCCCTTTTTTTTCCAACACTGTGGATCTAGGTACCCTTCCGTCCCTACAACGGCTGTCAATAGCGCTGCATTGTCGTGGTTCGCGACCCTCGACAGTCCGAAGTCAGCGAGCTTGGCGTTAAAGTCCATGTCCAGGAGTATGTTGCTTGGTTTGATATCTCTGTGCAGGATGTATGGATGGCACTCATCGTGGAGGTAAAGAAGAGCTGCGCCAATGTCCTGCGCTATTTTGTACCTGATAGACAGACAGACAGATAGCGACATGGTGTTAGACATGAATATATATGCAATGTTGCAGTATCATATTCAACTTAAAGCACATTAGGCACCAACTCATAGACAAGGAAAACCTCATCATTAGGCATGGTGTTAAGGTACCTCGTTGGCCATGGTAATACTTCTGCCTCCCTCTTGTGTAGGTGGTCGAACAGGTCGCTGTTAGGCACCAACTCATAGACAAGGAAAACCTCATCATTCTTCTTCCTCCTGCACCAACACATGAAATCGAGCATGTTCCAGCTGGTTCCCCTGCAGCACCAACCTTCTAGCTTGACGAGATTTTTGTGCTTGGCTGCACTAATGGTGTTGAGCTCGGCAAAGAAGTCCTTATGTCCTCCCCTAGACTCGTTCAAGATTTTCTTTACAGCCACTTCCCCGACCAATCCCTTCAAGGATGTACCCCTGTAGACTGCTCCAAAGTAACCTTGTCCAAGCTTTTTCTGCTCGGAGAAGTTGTCCGTTGCAGCGGCCAGATCACGGTACTCAAACCGCCTAGGGCCCCTCGTTCCCCTCTCAAAGGCATGTCGTTTACTTATCCACTTGCACCATGAGATGATAAACCACACCAGGAGCACCAACACCAAAGCACCTCCAATCGTCCCTCCAATAAGAACAATTGCTTTCTTGTCATGACTAGTACCTGCATGCAAATAAGACTAGCTATATTCATAGATGTATCCAACTTTTCTGTTTTATCTTATTGTATAAACTATAAGAAAATCCCTATGTAGAGACACTTTTCTAGATGCATTTTCCAATTTGTGTCTAAAATTAGAAATTCTATAGCCTAGAGATGCTTTCAAAATTGCCCCAAAATTTTATACTCTACAGATGGTTTTGAGACAAAACTGAGACATTTTAGAAAAACATGCAGAATTTCATCTAGTAGAGGTGTTTTTGAGACGCTCTCAAATGAGCAATTTTTCCATTCTGTCAAGACATTTTTGAAGATAATTTGAACTCTCTAGAGATATTTTTTAGGTGGTCGATATGTGTTAAAGAAACTACATATAAATATTGCAATACACAACCAAACACGTGATATTGAGAGGTTGAGGCGGTTAGTTCGACAAATGTAAGAGAAGTATTACCATGAGGTCCAGAGTTGAAAGACAGCACGAGTTAATGTCACCTTGTAATGCCTCTAGTCCCTAAGAGACGATAATACGTCTTTATAAAGTACCAACATGAATATAGATGTGCTTTAACAATATTTTTTTTTCATTCGTAGCGATGATGCATAGACTCTAGTCCCTCAGAGACACGGTAAAGCATTTTTATAAAGTGCCACAATGAATATAAATGTGGTTTAACAATATAGAAAGACGTTAATAACATGATGAGAGGGTGGCCCGATCTTCCGATGAGAGGGATAAAGTCGATTTGATATGACGTTGACAAAGAGGCTACTTGACCGAGACGACCAAGTCCGTCCTGCAATCGCTACACCACACCCTAGTCGCTATCAACCGTGCCAAGAACGCGGTTGACCTGAACACGAGGTTCAATTCCTGCAAGCAATCGAAGAACAAGCAAGAACAAGTGAAAGAGCAATCTTATTGCAAATATAACTGAGAAACACAAAGGGGTTGAGGCCTGCAATCGCAGTTGTTGGTCTAGTCGACACAAGAACACACGACGAAGTTTCACGGTGGAAAACTAATCGAAACAAACCTGAGTTACATGGCCAAATGAGCCTCTATTTATAGGGACACGCAGGTCCTTACATATGAAAAGTTATCAACACATGGAAAGTATTCAAATCATAGCTGATTCTATCTCTGTTTCCAAAACCGAAGATTGTTTTGTTGATTGCGTCGCGCACAAAAGGAATTTTTGGATGGGGTCAGATCTGTTGGAAAGAGGACAGAATAAGCTTTCCATGCTGTACTCACACATTCCAATTGGACTCTTGATGCGAAATCTATGAGCATTTAAAGTGGGACCTGTCAGGCTGAGTCAGCGTCGCCTTGTTTTGGTGATCCAATGCGCACAGAACGAATTTGGAGGTGGGGCCAAATCCATTGGAAAGTGAACGAGCTCTTCTTTCTTTGCTGTACTTGTACACCTCAAACGGAGTTTTTATGCAAAAGTTATACACATTTGAGGTCCGACCTATCAGGCTGACTTCGAATGGATCCGAAGGCCGAAATGAATTCTAAAATGTGTCCCACTTGAACTCTTGCTTAAATTGATCTAAAAGTAACGTGGTGACCTTGAGCAAGAGTTGGGGAAGGTGTTGACTTGGTCTTGATATATTGGTCGGCTTCCCTTTTGGTGGACCCCAACCACGAGCGCATAGCGTTGATGCAATCCTCCTTATACAGCTAGACAAAAATACATTTTCATCTTTAGATAGCATCATATTCTCAATTAAAATAAATTGAAACCGAAGAAACGAATTCACCATTTGTTTATTCTTGGGAGCTTTGGTTGTATGAGTATGTGGCATGATCACATCATAACATCTCTACAAAAATAGAAAGAAAGAAAAATCTGAGGGGTTTGTGTTGCAGTCACTATGTGCCTAATCACGTATTATACTTCTATAGTTTATATATAGAGGTATACTAGCGGTGAGCCTCTGCTAAAGGAGGGCACCTTGTGGGACCCACTCCCCATCTCACATCCGCGAGGGTCTCCGTCCTGGCTGATGTCCGCTTGCTAGCGAAGTTGTGATATATTGTGCATCCAACTCTATAGTCCGTATATATTATAAATGTTTTTAAGTGGTACACACTTTGTACGAAGTACTTTACACTGAGAAGGTACCTTGCACTAAGATACCAACCCGTGATTAAAAGACTTTGTAAATTTAATATACTATCATTTTCCATCATGCTGCTTTTTTTAGTACACAATCAGCTCGCAAGCATTGCATTTTCTGTCAAAGTAGATTGCATGCACGTGCGGTAGAATATACCTTTCTGGTGTGGAGCAAGAGTTGAGTTGAAGGACCATGACATTATCTGATGGAGTTCGGCGGCTGAGCCGGTGGCCGCAGAGAACCCCACGGCCACGTCGGACGGGAGCAACGTTAGTGGATCCGGTAATTTCGTGCTGACCTCAACGGTGCCAACAGAAGGATTGTTAGCAAACTGCAGGGAGGCGACCAGCATCCTGATGGTGTTGTCAAAAGTGATGGACGCCGTCATGGATCCGTTCAGGCTGAAGTTGGGCAAGCTTGTTGTGTTAACCGACCTGACAGAGCTGATGTCGATGCCGATGTGGTCATTGCTGTGGTCCCAGCTGGGGTTGTTGAAAGTGTCGAACTCGATGGCGACGAACCGGTCTTCTCCGAAGGCGGTGCTCCCGTCACTGCCGAGGAGGCCTAGGTTGCCCCTTCTTGAGTTTGGAGGCAAGCTTGATGGGGGTAATAGGCGAGGAAGAAAGCCATGCCATCCCCCTTGTTGTTCATAGTTTCGGCGTTGAAGTTGAACTTGATCGCGAAGGTGAACAGCGTGGAGAAGCTGGCCACCTCGCCGGTGGTTTTGTCGTAGAACGGCACCGGGCGACCGTACGCATCCGTCTGCAGCAGCAACACTATTCGTGTTCGGAGCATCAAGCGACAAGGAGAGTAGAAAGTAGGCGAAATGGAGGAGGAGGAGATGCGCGCTGCTGCTGCTTGCAGGCACGCCCATGGCTGCAACTGGAGCGAGGCGAGCTATGGATGAGGTATTAGCATAGCGTTGTTGCCTTTGGCCGAGTGAGATGAGCTTGGTCTCTTAATTATAGTACGGCACGAAGTAACCGAGCTGCTGCCGGTTCACCGGGTTTTTTGTTTTACTCGGCAGTCGGCCCAATGATGCTTGAAACTTTTTTTCCACTCGTGTCTTAATCAATCGGGAGAGCCTGCCGTTTAATACGACAAAAAGAGTGTGCGCTCAAGTAATAATTGTATTTTCCATGTTACTCGGCTGTAATAATTGCACACACTGGCAGCTAGCTTTCATGCATGCATGCATGAGATGCCACTTGCCACCACTTGTAGCTCTTTCATTCGTCACCAGTATAATTGCAAATAAAGCGTGCTGTCTACCGGCCGGTCCGTTCTTCCAAGTTCCAAATTGTAATATATACTATACTAGATCTAGTATTGATAAGCTATTGAATAAAGATGCACGTATTTCGAGTAACTGCACCATTACGAGACCAAACATTCAACGAACTGTAACTCCGTCACGCGTAGTCCTCCTGACAAGCTGGGCCCATCTATTATTCCTTCCGTGCATAAACTGGGCCGTAACGGCCTGCCACCTGGGATGCCATGCAAGCAGGCCACGTGGATGGTTCCGCCATGCACAGCTCAGCCCTTCTCCTCCAGCTGCTGCTAGTTGGCGCTTTCCTTGTACAAAATTTAGAAGGTTCCTGTGTGGGTAAATATTAGAATTGTCTCTAATAGGCTTAGACTATAATGGAGAGGTATTGTACCATGTAAACAGATCTGAGATCTGAAAATTAATAAAGACTATTCTAATATTCTTTTTCTATTGGTGTCTCTTGTGATTAATCTATTGTATTTGTGGTGATTGATTGATTGTGTGGATTGTGTTACTGTCCCTGTATTCTCCATCAATTTCTTAACACATTATCAGCACGATCATTCTACGAGGTGCACGGTATGCAAATCACGAACCGATCTGTTATGTATTGTTGTTCATGTATTCAATCTAGATTAATTTTATATTCTCTAGTAATGCCATGTTTAGATCAATCTCGTGATTAATTGTCTCTAGCGGTAGATTGATCTGAAATTGTGCGCATAAGATCTAAAAGCCAGTAGATTAGTCATCTAGCATCTAGTCTGTAAATCAGATCTCATCTCAGCTTAGAATAATCAAGAAAAATTTGCAAACCACCGCACTAATAGTACGACCAATCTTTGTCTACCCAACCTCACTAAGCTCAAGTTACTAGCTTTGAACTCCATTAATAGTACGACCAAAGAAAAAAACATGTCACTAAAATGATGCAAATTTGACTCATTGTATCATTTCTAGTTACAAGGACCTTAATTTTCATGTTTTTCCATCATTTACACCATTTGGGGATACATGAACACCAAGAACACCAGGGGTGGACCTGCCCTTCGGGCGGCCCGGGCGGCCGCCCGGGCTCCCCTCGCCGCCGGACCCCCCCTGAAATTGGTTCTGCAGCTAAGATGCTTGTCACACCAGGACGAGCCCTTTTCATGGACGAGATATCAACTGGACTTGATAGCTCGACAACCTTCGGTGTGACTGTGATCCGCAAACCATTCACATTGTTGGTGGAACAGCAGTTATTGCTTTGCTACAACCTGCACCAGAGACATATGACTTGTTTGATGATATAATTCTACCGAAAGTTTGTTATGATATTATAGAAGTTAATGAAAATCGTGCAATGCTGCAGGCTTTTTAGACAATTCCTGCTGCTCTTAGTATTGAATGAGGCGATTCGGGTGCTCCGCCGTTCTTTGGGCTTGTAAGGCATCGGGTTGTTGCAAACACCGTTGGTGCATTCTCGCATACTATTTTTATGCTTTTGGGCGGATTCATCCGAAAAGAGGTATGCAAAACTAGCTAATCTAAACACCATGCTTGACGTTTCTAGCAAAGGATGTTTGGATCAAATTGCCTAAGTTAATTTTACTCACGCCACATTAAATGCGATACTTATATAAGAAAATCACCAATTAAACTGTTCCTTTGATTTAACAGAGAATGTAAAGAAATGGTGGATATGGGGTCTTGGATATCACCCCGATGTATGCACAAAATGCCATATCGAGAAATGAATTCCTAGGTCACAGCTGGAATAAGGTAAAGAAATTCTTACAGAAAAGGATAAACAATCATCTATCTGAATATGTGTGGCTAAAGAATATTGTTCTTGCTACACTACTGAGACAATCCTCTGGTTTCTCGTAACCACTTGGAAGACTAGTTCGCAATCTCGTGGAGTTTCTCCCGAGGCCAAATGGTATTGGATTGGTGTTGGTGCCTTGCTCGGATATGTCTTTGCTATTCAATATCCTCTACACCGTCGCCTCACATTCCTCAAGCGTGAGTCGAAATAACTTGTATTTAGAATGCCAATAGAAAGCTAATCTCGCAAACGAAGCTCTAAATTCTAATCTTATACATTCTGCTCTCCACAAGATTTGACAAACAATCACCAACAATATCGAAGAGACACTAAAGATAAAACAAGCTAATCTAACCGGTGAAATTTTAGAAGCATCATCGAGAGGACGGGTTAATAGCAATACAGCAACATCTAGAAGTAATTAATGTCTTTGTATTCACCAATCTAAACATGATATTATATAATGAGATGCCATTTGACAATAACCTTGCATATGTGATATGTCTACCAGACACTGTGAACATCACTCCGCCCTACCTAGATTTTTTTTCTGGGTCCGCCACTGAAGAACACCAAAATTCACCATCAAGGCCTAACACCCAAAACAAAGTTAGTCTTAGTTAATTAAGGGTCATTAATCACCGAAACACCAAAACCTCGTAAATAGGCCTAGATGCTTACATTATTCATATTAAATCATTTTTAATATCTAAAATTACCAATTAAGCTTCATGAATTCAAATAAAATTGGTGAAATTTATTTAGATGGACTAAACTACACAAAAGAAATTCGAAAGCTAAAAAATTGGGATGTTACAGGGTGGTCATCTGATAGGGTGGTAAATGCAAGATTATTAAATATTCAATGCCATATCCAAAATAAGTCTGACTACCAGAAAATTTCCAAATATCAAATGACACAAATACATATATTTGTGTTACAGTGTTTATTACATCCACACAAGCATATATAGCCAAATCAACACGAATGCAAACAAGGCAAGCCATCATGCGTACAGCATATGCATGATGCGTGCTTAATAGTAAGTGAAAGAAGCAAATGCATTATTAACCGCGAGATGCTTGCATGAGAACCATGCACACAGGTCGTAGGTTGGTTGAAGGGAGTGAAATACGGAAGATGGGCTATCCATGCATGCATACAATGATGCATAACGAAGTAACGACCACCCCAAAAGTCATGGATGGTGCTCATTATAAGAGCTGCCAGCTGAGAGAGGTGCCTGCAGGTCAAGGCTACTCACGTAGGTGTCTTGTTGTGTTGAGACCAAAGTATTCAACGAATTTAGGTCAGGCAACGCCCTGTCACGTTCAAGGACATCCATTGCTTCCCGAATGGTAGGCCTCTTTGTACTATCAGGGAGAGAACACCAGAGCCCCAAGACGATCACACGCTCCATCTGCTTCACGTCAAACTTGCCGTTTAACTTATCATCGGCGGCCTGAACGATAGTGTTGGCTCTGTATTGTTGCCAGATTTGGTCCATGCTGATACCTTCTCTGCATGCAATGTCTATCAGAACGACCCCGAAGCTGTACACATCGGAGCTCCGATTGAACTCAACCACCCCTAATTTCCTGCATTGTGGATCTAGGTACCCTTCCGTCCCAATAGCGGCTGTCAGTAGCGTTGCATTGTCGTGGTTCGCGACCCTCGATAGTCCAAAGTCAGCAAGCTTGGCGTTAAAGTCCTTGTCCAGGAGTATGTTGCTTGGTTTGATATCTCTGTGCAGGATGCATGAAGCGCAATCTTCGTGGAGGTAAAGAAGAGCTGTGCCAATGTCCTGCGCAATTTTGTACCTGATAGACAGATAGCGACATGGTGTTAGACATGAATATATGTGCAATGTTGCAGTACCATATTCAACTTAAAGCACATGCAAGGGTACCTCGTTGGCCATGGTAGTACTTCTTCCTCCCTCTTGTGTAGGTGGTCGTACAGGTTGCCGTTAGGCACCAACTCAAAGACAAGGAAAACCTCATTCTTCATCCTGCACCAACACATGAAATCGAGCATGTTCCAGCTGGTTCCCCTGCAGCACCAACCTTCCAGCTTGACAAGATTTTTGTGCTTGGCTGCACCAATGGTGTTGAGTTCGGCAAAGAAGTCCTTATGTCCTCCCCTAGACTCCTTCAAGATTTTCTTTACAGCCACTTCGCCAACCAATCCCTTCAACGATGTACCCCTGTAGACTGCTCCAAAGGCACCTTGTCCAAGCTTTTTCTGCTCGGAGAAGTTGTCCGTTGCAGCGGCCAGATCACGGTACTTAAACCGCTTAGGGCCCCCCGTTCCCCTCTCAAAGGCATGGCTTTTACTTATCCACTTACACCATGAGATGATAAGCCACACCAGCAGCACCAACGCCAAAGCACCTCCAATCGACCCTCCAATAAGAATAGTTGCTTTCTTGTCATGACTAGTAGTACCTGCATGCAAATAACACTAGCTATATTCATTGATGTATCCAACTATTCTATTTTATGACCTTAAAAGAAACTTTTCTGTTTTATCTTGTCGTATAAACTACAACAAAAACCCTATGTAGAGACACTTTTCTAGATGCATTTTTCCAATTTGTCTCTAAAATTAGAAATCCTATAGCTGAGAGATGATTTCAAAATTGGCCCAAAAGTTTATACTCCAGAGATGGTTTTGAGATGATCCTGAGACATTTTAGAAAAACATGCAGAATTTCATCTAGTAAAGGCGTTTTTGAGACGCTCTCAAATTAGCAATTTTTTTCATTTTGTAAAGACATTTTTTAGATGCTTTCAACTCTCTAGAGATATTTTTTAGGTCGTCGAAATGTGTTAAAGAAACTACATATAAATGTTGCAGTACACAACCAAACACGTGATGTTGAGAGGTTGGGACGGTTAGTTCGACAAGTCTAAGAGAAGTATTACCATGAGGTCTAGAGTTCAAATACAAGACCACACATTTTTAGAGTGCTATTCCAGTAGCACAAGTTATCACAGCTATGTAATGCCTCTGATCCCTTAGAGACATGATAAAGCGTTTCTATAAAATTCGGCAACCATATAGCCGTGTTGATAGGGACAGTGCATATATATGATGATGCTTATGTGGCACTTTAAAAAAATATCTAGTAGCACGAGTTAATGTCACTATGTAATGCCTCTATCATGCTTATGTGGCACTTTAAAAACATCCAGTAGCACGAGTTAATGCCACTGTGTAATGCCTCTAGTCCACTAGAGATACGATAAAGCGTCTTTATAAAGTGCCACAATGAATATAGATGTGCTTTCACAATATCTCTTTTCATTTGTTGCGATGATGCATAGAAAGACTTTGAAAAACATCTCTACAAAAATAGAAAGAAAGAAAAATCTACGAGGGGTTTGTGTTACAGTGACTATGTGCCTAACCACATATTATACTTTATATAGTTTATATATAGAGGCATACTACCGGTGAGCCTCTGCTAAGGGAGGACACCTTGTGGGACCCACTTCCCATCTCACATGTGCAAGGCTCTCCGCCCTGGCTGAGGAAGAAAATCCAGTGGGGAGAGCCTCAGCTGAGATCCTCTCCATCCATTATTGAGGTATGAGATTCATTGAATCAACGGTAGGTAAAGAGGGACCTCTGCTGAGGCCTACTGAATCAAGGGTGAATGGGGAGAGAAAAGCGCTTCCGTGGCTGATGTCCGCTTGTTAGCAAAGTTGTGATATATTGTGCATCCAACTCTATAGTCCGTATATATTATAAATGTTTTTAAGTGGTACGCGCTTTGTACGAAGTACTTTACACTGAGAAGGTACCTCGCACTAAGATACCAACCCGTGATTAAAAGCCTTTGTAAGTTTAATATACTATCATTTTCCATCATGCTGCTTTTTTTTTTAGTACGCAATCAGTTCGCAAGCATTGCAATTTCTGTCAAAGTAGATTGAATGCACGTGCGGTAGAATATACCTTTCTGGTGTGGAGCAAGAGTTGAGTTGAAGGACCATGACATTATCTGATGGAGCTCGGCGGACATGCCGGTGGCCGCAGAGAACCCCACGGCCGCGTCGGACGGGAGCAACGTGTCTGGATCCGGTAATTTCGTGCTGACCTCAAAGGTGCCAATAGAAGGATTGTTAGCAAACTGTAGGGAGGCGACCAGCATCCTGGTGGTGTTGTCAAAAGTGATGGACGCCGTCATGGATCCGCTCAGGCTGAAGTTGCGCAAGCTTGTTGTGTTAACCGACGTGACAGAGTTGATGTCGATGCCGATGTGGTCATTGCCGGGGTCCCAGCTGTTGCCGTAAGTGTCGAATTCGATGGCGACGAACCGGCCTTCTCCGAAGGCGGTCCTCCCGTCACTGCCGAGGAGGCCTAGGTTGCCCCCTCCTGAGTATGGAGGCATGCTTGATGGGTAATGGGCGAGGAAGAAAGCCATGCCATCCCCCTTAATATTTTTGCTGTCGAGCTTGATCGCGAAGGTGAAACGCGTGGAGAAGCTGGCCACCTCGCCGGTGGTTTTGTCGTAGAACGGCACCGGGTGACCGTACGACATCCGTCCCGTGCAACCGTTTATTGTGTCTCCGAACGAGTTGCATGTGAGGTCGATCAAATTGCCGTGCAAGCTCGCGTTGCCCTCGAATCTGAGGTCATCTGAGCGGTAGCTGGATGTGTTGGTGAAGTCAAAGCTGAAGGAAAAGGGTGAGTCTGCAGCAGCAACACTATTCGTGTTCGGAGCGTCAAGCGACAAGGAGAGTAGAAAGTAGGCGAAATGGAGGAGGAGGAGCTGCGCGCTGCTGCTGCTTGCAGGCACGCCCATGGCTGTAACTGGAGCGAGGCGAGCTATGGATGAGGAACTAGCGTAGCGTTGTTGCCTTTGGCCGGGTGAGATGACCATGCATCCCTCTGGCTTGGTCTCTTAATTATAGTACGCAGCGGCGGCTAGTACTGCACGAACTAACGGCGCGGCTGCTGGTTCACCAGATTTTTTTTTTTACTCGGCACTGTTGAAACTAGTCTTGTTATGTTGTTAAAGTGGTCGTAGTTAAGTACTCATGTGTTCGAGTACTATAATCGTAGTCGAGTACTCCTATGTTGAGTACTGTGTGGTCGTAACGAGTACTCGGTGTGTTCGAGTACTATGTAGTCATGATGAGTACTTAGTGTGCTTGAGTACTCTGTAGTTATGTATCGAGTGTAAGTCGAAGACCCAGAGTCGGAGAGCAGCCAAAGACCCTAGAGTCAAAGACCAGTCGTTGCAGTCGCAGTCGTAAGTCGAGCTGCGCAGTAGTCGAAGCCATGGTTGAAATAGCAATCGTAGCCATGGTCGTAGCATAGTAGTCGTGCTACAGTGCTGTCGTAGAAATCACAGTCGTGAGTTGAGCTACATTGTGGTCGATGGTCAGTAATCGTAAGTTACAGTATCCCGGTCGTGCTCGAAGACCAGTAGTATCGTATGTGTGAGCGGTATTACCGGAAATGCTAGTCAATAACCCGAAAAAGGACTTGAAGGTCTCTGTGTGGTCGTAGACTGAGCCAGGTATCAGTAAGTCTACGAGTAACTGGTTGTATCCACTAAACTGTGTGAGCCGGTTCGTGGAACGAGTCACGGGTACTGGGATTGTGCGAGTCATGAGAATCGTGGCCGGAATACTCGTACAGTTTCCGTTAAGCCTCATGTATATGTAATTTGAGTCTATAAATAGAAGAGAAAACAAAAAAGGAGGTGGCGGATTGGCACAGCGAAATATTCTTGTGTGTTGACCTGAGGTATTCATATGTGTTTACGACCATCGCGTGTGTAATGCTCTGTTCCATCCCTGGACCAACAGGCACTGGCTTGGTCACTTAATGATGCTTGAAACTTTTTTCCCACTCGTGTCTTGATCAATCGGGATAGCCCCCCGTTTAATAAGAAAAAAAGAGTGTGCTGTCAAGTTTGGGCCAAAGTCAATGCCCGGACAGTTTACTTTCAATTGTACTGTCCATGTTGCTCAGCTGAAATAATTGCACATACTAGCGCCTTAGCTTTCATGCACGCACGCAGCTGAGAGGCCACTTGCCACCACTTGTAGCTCTTACATTACTCATTAGTGATTTCATCTGTAACGCGCACGCGTAAAACCAGTCACTGGGGTACCACAGGGATCCAACGTTCGCTCGGATGGCAGATAAGCGAGAGCCAGTGTGCGTGCCCCGTCGCTCAAGAGGAATTAACTCCGGTTTGTGTTGACGTAGTTTCACTGCACGTTTGACATGGTCATGGTCGTAAGTTTGGTTTGGTCAAGATTGTAAGCATTTGTCTGATCAAGGTCGTAAGCTTTTGTTTAGTTGTGGTCATAATTGTTTGGCTTAGTCATGGTCGTAGGAGTTTAGTAGCAGTCGTAGTTGTAAGACTACTGTAGCAGTTGTACTCGTAACAGCTCTGTTTTTAATAAGCAGTTTTTGGGTGGACTGATTTTCCGGATCGTGGGCTGATCTAAAGAAGATTCGGACCACTATTTTGCATATAACCGACTCATGTAATACTGAATAAAAGGAATAAAACGGAAATGTCACAAGCAGTTGAGTGCGGCGCAAAATCTCTCTTGTGTGTTCTGAACTCGTTCTGAAACTCTCTGAATTCTCATTGTCTGACTAGACTGCTCATCGTCTGGCACAGTTCAGAGATCAAGAATTGCATTGGTTTTTCTAACATTTGGTATCAGAGCAATTTGTAGCAGGTCCTGTGAATATGCCACAAGATGTCAGATCCATCTCTTGATGCCATTCAGGAGTGGAAGCAGCAGCGGCCGCCGGGAGCTTGTGGTACCGACGGTGCCCAAGGAGACGAGTGTGACTCTGCGTTGTCCACAGCTCACGCAGACGAATTACTTAGAATGGGCTCTCATCATGAGAATTAACCTCCAAGCTCAGGGAGTGTGGAAGGCAATTGAACTAGGCGGTGTGGATTTTTGGCTTGATCGGATGGCATTGATGCGCATGAAGGACACCGAGGCAGTCGACAACTTCGCGTTGCGGCTCAGTGGAATAGTAAATTCCATTCAGGTACTCGGTTAAGTTTGGTGATGGGGCGTGGTGTAGTCCTATTCACCTACCTCAATGGTGAGCACCGGGTGCTTTTAGATATCTATTACATTCCCAGGTTCCGAAGCAATATGTTGACTATTGGACAACTTGATGAGCATGATTGTCAAATGCTTATCAAGGACAGCAATTTGTGGATTCGTGATTGCAACAGGAAACTACTTGCCAAGGTAAAGAGAACTAGAAGTCGCTTATACATTCTTAATCTTGAATTCGCAAGCCCCGTGTGTCTGTCGGTCAAATGTGAAGAAGAGGCTTGGAGATGGCATGCCAGGTATGGTCATCTCAACTTCTAGTCACTCAGGAAGCTAGCAAGTGAAGGCATGGTGAGAGATTTGCCATGCATATAATAGATTGAGCAGCTACGTGACGACTGTCTATTGGGCAAGCAACGCCGTGCTCCATTTCCACCGGAAGCCAAGTTCAGGGCTGAAGACCTTTTGGAGTTGGTTCTTTGTTCTGAAAGAAGCAAATGCATCATTAACCGTGAGATGCTTGCATGAGAATCATGCACACAGGTCGTAGGTAGGTTGAAGGGAGTGAAATACTGAAGAAGGGCTATCCATGCATGCATACAATGACGCATAACGAAGTAACGACCACCCCAAAAGTCATGGATGCTGCTCATTAGAAGAGATGCTAGGTGAGGTAGATGCCAGGTCAAACTCGCCGTTTAACTTATCATCAGCGCGGCCTGCACGATAGTGTTGTCTCTGTACTGATACCAGACTTGTTCCATGCTGTTACCTTCTCTGCATGCAATCTCTAGTAGAACGACCCCGAAGCTGTAGACATCGAAGCTCCGGTTGAACTCAACCACCCCTGATTTCCTGTAGTCCGAAGTTAGCAAGCTTGGCGTTGAAGTCCTCGTCCAAGAGTATGTTGCTTGGTTTGATATCTGTGCAGGATGTATGGATGACACTCTACGAGGAGGTAAACAAGAGCTGCACGCGCCTATGTCCTACACTATTTTGTACTGTTATAATCTGAACTCACTATAATTGATGGTGTGTGTCTCTAATTACTGTGGTAATTTACCTT
Organism: Melocanna baccifera; assembly: GCA_036346265.1. Taxonomy (NCBI): domain Eukaryota; kingdom Viridiplantae; phylum Streptophyta; class Magnoliopsida; order Poales; family Poaceae; genus Melocanna; species Melocanna baccifera. Next base: position 27,469,734 of record CM070686.1, on the reverse strand, counting down.
TGAGAGTGAATCTGGTGGCTTATTTTAATGGGGTAATTTGATAGCTGTCTGAGAGGTGTGGTCCCCCGTCACCCCGCAAGTTAACCAACAAATTAGCTACAAATGAATCGAGCACAAAAGCTTAAGTGCTGTCGTGATCCCATCAAGGTTAATTATACGATTATGAGCTATCGTGATTCCTCACCTTTCTCTTCATTGTGGCCACGATCATATATGTACGAGTTCATTTCTTGCGACCAAACTCGTTTTCCAAAAGCAAAAGGCAAAGAAAAGGAAAAAGCAGACGAATCTCGCGAAACACAAGGATGACAAACCTAAGCAGGCCAAAAAAGAAAAGAGAACTATATACCATTCCACATTAAAAAAAATTCTTATCCTTTCTCCTCTTTCTCTCAAGTAATCCTATATACCTGTACAATTGGTCCCAACTAACTATAATTAATTCTAATTTACTGCCTCTAGTGAAGCCACATCATCTCAAGTATTCATAGCCTTCGAATGTGTGCTCTAAGTACAGATGATCAAACAAATATGTGGCTGATACAAATGACCTGCGATGCCCATTTCTAGATCGAAATATGAGTAAAAGCCAACCAGTTTTAGTAGATGTCGTTCGTGTATTTGGTTGATACAAAAGGAATTTGTACGGCTCCTATTGCCACCATGAATGTGTTTCAGAGATACTGAACTACTGAAGAAACCGAACTGCCCAGATTGGCAAAATAAAGGAGGAAGGTTATGTTATGAATATTGTATGTATATTGAAGAGCCTCAATAATATATGTCATACAGAGATAAGGCATATACAGAATAGAATACAAACTCTATATCCTAATACGGACTCTATCTCCTTAACAGAATAGAATACAAACTCTAAATCCTAATACAGACTCTATCTCCTTAAACCTCCCCTCAAATGCAAGATGTATGCAATAGCATTGCATTTGAAAATAGTTGACATTAAAATAGTAAAAATCCTAAGTCTGAGTGATGCGGATACGCATGTGTCTTATACTTTTCAGTTAAATATATTATTCAACTGGAAAGAGCTATTGAGCCGCATCAAACATTGCCAGGTGAACTCATTCCAAACTAAATATAATATTGTTATTCATAAGAATAGAATACTACCTGATATCATTAAATGGTACATTCTTAGGTTTGTCGATGGCAAAGCAATGGAGACGTAAAAGGAAGAGGATAACCACATTAGGTGTCAAAGACATGAAGGAAGAAAGCCCATTCTGTGAGAGAGCAAAAGGGAGAAGCCCAAGGACTTAAACTACAAGTTTTGGATAAGATTATTCAGCCAAATTCGTACCTCCCACAAGCCCAATTGGATTCAAACTCGGATTCAACTCAGAATTCAATTCGGATTCGGTTCGGGACAGCCTGACAGACACTTACTAAAAAGGTCATAACTTTCACAAACGGAGTCCGATTTGGGTGTTCTTGTACTCCTTGGAAAGATATTTTCAAGGGCTACGCAATGGATCTAGTCTCAACATCAAATTCATCACAGATCAAAAGTTATGGCTGAAACAATGTGACAGCTGTAAAATCTAGTTTCCTTTTTGTGAGAATTCGTATCTAAAACCATATAGGGTTGAGTTGTACTAGGTTTGTGGACTCTATGGACGTCCCAAGGTCCTATATAAGCCATGTATTGGCAGCCTAAGGGCTCAGACCACCTTTGAGAATAATCAATCTACTAAACTTTGTTCGAGTTTATCATTGCTGCTGAAACTCCGTGAGGGAATTAGAAGTGTTCTTCAATCAAGGTCGTTCAGCCTTTCCGCTGGGAATTGAGTGCACGATAGATCTTCGCTTGGTGGTCGGCGAAATCGACGCGAGTGTGTTTTGGCGGATTAAAGAGTGTTCGTCCCTTGCATTGGCATTGGAGGATAGCTACTATTCATCAAGACTCCCGTGAGTATCCATCCTACGTCGAGAAGATCGGGCGACCCCGTATCATCTGGTATCAGAGCGCGGTTTACTCGGTAGGATCTTATCCCTTTACTTTTAGATTGATTTATTTCTGTCCTATAGTCCATTAAACCGAAAATTGCAACAAAATTGAAACCCTAGTTTCGCATCTGTTATTTTTGTGAGTTTTCTTAAGTTTTGATCCATTAGAAATTTTGTTTACGTGCTGATCTTAGTGTCCTTTTGCGTTGCTTAATCGTTGTTATTTTAAACTCTTGAAAATCCGCTAGTTGATCTTTCAATTAGCATCTAAAAAAAAGTAGATTCAATTTACTTTTTGAAATCTTGTTCGAGCTGTCCACATAAGATCTTTGCACGTCCTGAAAGAATATCTGGGTTTCCTTTTTCTTGATTGATTTGGCTACAAGAAACCCTAGCTGCCACAAAAATCTTAGTTGGACATATTCAGACCGTCTGAAATTTGTTGCGGTTTGAATTCTGAGCATCTGTTAAGATCTTCACTTAAATCCTTTGAACCTTGAGACTAGCCTTTGATAATTGCTTTAGGGCTGTTCTAGAATTATCTACACATTGCTGAACAACTTTGGACTTGCATAGAATCTACGAACAATTAAACCTAGTTCGGCCTTGAGTATATAAAAAAAAGAGCCCAAAAAAAGAGAAGGCAGCTGATTGAAAAAAAAGGGGAGCCACGGCTTGAGCAAAAAAAAACAAAGAAAGAAAGAAATAAAAGAAAGCATTGGCCGAATTTGGTGAGTTAATCTTAGTCCATAAATTCAGATTATGTATTTAATTTCTTAGGACAATCTTGTGCCCTCAAATTCATATTATTGCAATTGGCTAGCGTCTCTCCTAGTACTTGGTGCAAAAAGAGCTAATATTTCCCGATTGTTTCTTTTAGCTCACTCCTTTGTTTGCATTGAGTCACATTGATCATTGCGTGTGCGTTCATATACTTCACTTATATCTTTTGGATCAGCACATAGGCAAGTATTTTCTAGCTTGGATTATTACTTAATTCAACAACATCGTGAAATTCAGATTGTGTAGGATAAACACTGCCTAACCAAGCTCCACTAAATATCCTTTGCCGTGCAATTGTGGGTCACCTTTAAATCCGCTTGATCATCACTTGCTATTATAGCCACCACCAAGTGTAAATTTCTTATTTGCCTCAATTCACTTCGGAAAGGTAAGAACTTTACTTGGTGAGGAAAAAGTGAGATTGAGTGAACTCTACTATCATACATATATTTGTGTTTGCTTTGCACAATCTAACCATGACAGGTGAAGAAAATAACGATAATGACGTTTCTAACATCTGGCAATGAGAAGTGCTATGAAACAAGAATATGTAGCTAGCACAGCTACAATGGATAGACAGCTCAAGACAGATTTGCAAGATCACCGCATTGAATTCAACCATCAAATGAAAGTGTTATGCTCAAACTTTGTGAATGATATTGTGCGGGTACTTCATCCACAACAAGAAAAAGATAACTTTATTCCTTTCTATGGAAATGAGGATCCAAAAGAGTATCTTGAGTGGGAATGGCGAATGGAGAAAGTATTTAGATTTGAAAAGCTTCCCAAAGACCAAGAGGTGAGGTGTGCCACTAGAGAATTTGAAGATTATGCATATAGTTGGTGGCATCAACAATCTGGAAACGAATTCATTAAATCTTGATCAGATTTGAAGGCACTCATGAGGAGAGAATTTGTGCCACCCTATTATGCACAGGGATTGCTTCGCTATTTGGAGAGTATCACACAAGGGAGTAATACAGTGCAAGAATATTATTTTGAGCTACAAGATGCATTACGTCGAGCCGGTGTCATTAGTGAACTACAAAAGAAGACATATTTCAAAAGAGGATTAAATTCTAAGATTGCCGCTACACTTCAACATAAATATTTTGGTAGTGTGCAGGATCTTGTGAATTATGCTATTCAAGAGGAGAAGAGACTTATGGAGAGACGTACACCACAGTTTTCTCCCAGTTCATACTTCAATTCTGCTGCCTCTACTAGTGTGACACATGAGAAGATGACCGAGCATAGGACTTTTCTTTCGGTTAAGGAGATATATAGTATTCCAAAACTACATATAGCTCCTAAGATACACCACAATCTATGTGAGGATGAGAGCCACATAGCCAAATTGAGTGAGAGTGATAAAAAGAGTGAGCTGTGTGATTCCACCATATATGAAGTTGAGAGCATCCAAATTGAGAGTGTGAGAGAGACACCAAAAGAAAAGAAAGAATTAGAAGATAGACAAAGTGAGGATGCATCTGAAACTAACACATTAATATCTACTTCTAGTGTTGTTTCTCACATTGTGCAGGTTGATATTAAAGATGAAGAACTGAATATTCAACAATCGGCACCTTTGAAGCCAAATGAAGAGATAACCACGGGAAGGGATAAAGTGCTTGCTGCCCCGTGGGTACATCCTCATAATTTTAAACCCACAGCGCCTACATCATCTGAGGAGGACGACAAAGGTAACACTATTGGTGCTGAATTTAATTGTGCAAAGGTGAGTAATTGTACGAACTTATATGATCAACCAACAATTCTATGTTCTGAAATTTCTTTGCTCAATTTACATAATGTGAAATTGATTACTCATAAGGAAGTTCTTACTAGAATATCTCCTAATGATTCTTTGTGCTATATCATGTTTGATGATTCTAGAGAGCTATCTAGTGTGATTGATAATGTTACTGAAATTTCATGTCTAAAATCACTAGTTAGTACCTATGCCTACACATATAAGTTTAATTTGATTGGAGATTATGGTGTAGATGAAAAATTTTATGTTCACAGAATTTGCATTACATGTGATAAGCTTGCTGAACTGAAATCGCATATTATGGATAAACAATCTTTTATGCCATGTTGTGATCACAATGAGATGAATTTCAACAATAGCACGTACTGTATAGAAAGATTTCATAAGTCTACTTGTTCGATCTTTAATGTACAATCATGTAAAAATAATCAGAGTAGTGCAGTTGAAGCATGGAAACCGCTCAAAATTTTCTTTCCTATGGATGAACACATAAATCTGATTTTGCTCATTAATGATCTGTCTATGTTCTTAGAAAAGTCGAGGACGACTTTCTTTTGTGGGAGGGAGAATGATGTGAAAAATAATATTGCAATACCTACGTCTTTTGGTCAATACTATATTCATCGGTTTGTGCAAAATAATGAGAATACCACAACAATTGACTCTTACATATACCATGCATATGTGATGTTCTTTTCGTTTACTACACCTTTAGAAGTTAACGATGAGATAAGCCAAAGATGTATTGTTGACAAATATATATACTATGCATACACGTTGTATTCTTTGTTTAGTACAATTTCAGGCTATCAAAAGCCGAGGACGACTTTTCTTGAAGAAGGGGAGGATGATGCGGATACGCATGTGTCTTGTACTTTTCAGTTAAATATATTATTCAACTGGAAAGAGCTATTGAGCCGCATCAAACATTGCCAGATGAACTCATTCCAAACTAAATATAATATTGTTATTCATAAGAATAGAATACTACCTGATGTCATTAAATGGTGCATTCTTAGGTTTGTCGATGGCAAAGCAATGGAGACGCAAAAGGAAGAGGATAACCACATTAGGTGTCAAAGACATGAAGGAAGAAAGCCCATTCAGTGGGAGAGTAAAAGGGAGAAGCCCAAGGACTTAAACTACAAGTTTTGGATAAGATTATTCAGCCAAATTCGTACCTCCCACAAGCCCAATTGGATTCAAACTCGGATTCAACTCAGAATTCAATTCGGATTCGGTTCGGGACAGCCTGACAGGCACTTACTAAAAAGGTCATAACTTTCACAAACGGAGTCCGATTTGGGTGTTCTTATACTCATTGGAAAGATATTTTCAAGGGCTATGTAATGGATCTAGTCCCAACATCAAATTCATCACGGATCAAAAGTTATGGCTGAAACAATGTGACAGCTGTAAAATCTAGTTTCCTTTTTGTGAGAATTCGTATCTAAAACCATATAGGGTTGAGTTGTACTAGGTTTGTGGACTCTATGGACATCCCAAGGTCCTATATAAGCCATGTATTGGCAGCCTAAGGGCTCAGACCACCTTTGAGAATAATCAATCTACTAAACTTTGTTCGAGTTTATCATTGCTGCTGAAATTCCGTGAGGGAATTAGAAGTGTTTTTCAATCAAGATCGTTCAGCCTTTCCGCTGGGAATTGGGTGCACGATAGATCTTCGCTTGGTGGTCGGCGAAATCGACGTGAGTGTGTTTTGGCGGATTAAAGAGTGTTCGTCCCTTGCATTGGCATTGGAGGATAGCTACGATTCATCAAGACTCCCGTGAGTATCCATCCTACGTCGAGAAAATCGGACGACCCCGTATCACTGAGTCTTGAAAATGTCATCGTAGCGTGCAACTCTTGAAAAATACTGTCAAATCAAGCCGAAGAGAAATAGATGAAGCATGACGGCGCAGATTGAAGCCCAAAACGGCGGCGACGCAATGCACAAGGTGCAGAAGAAGCGCAGCGGCCTTAGAAGCTCGGGGCGGCGGCTAAAGAAGCGGTGGCATTATACTGACATCTACGATCCGCACGCGGTTCAGAGAGAAGAGTGGTGGCCGCTGCCATGGAATAGATAGAAGCATGACGGCGCAGATCAAAACCTAAGACGACGGTGGCGTAATGCACAGGGTGTAGGAGAAGCGCGGTGACCTTAGAAACTTGGGACAGCGACTAATGAAGCGGTGATATCATAATGACTTCTACGATCTGCACGCGGCTCATAGCGGCGGCTGCTGTCATGCAAAATAAAATTTTTACACTTCTATGACTGACAATAAATTTGTAGACTTGCATAGCTTAGATGAACTAAAAGGTAGAAGCTACGGACTTAGGATGGACACAAACGGAAGACTCAAAAAGAAAAAGGACTCAGCAACAGGTAGCACGGATCTGAAGGTGGTCCAGATCAAACCTCATGGCGATCTCCCTGGCCAACGTGTGAAGTTGGTCCAGATCGACATCAATCCCAGAACCCGAACCCATGTTCTCCTTGACCTCATTCCAGAACTTCTCAAACTCGTCCTTCTTGACGAACTCCATTCGCTTGAGCACGCGCAGCGCGTCATTAAGCTCGTTGGACCTGGCGTCGAGCCGCCTTAGCTGGCTCTCGAGGGCCAGTCTTTTCTCCTCGAGCAGTGCGGCGAGCTCGCTGCGGGTGACCCTGAGCTCACCGTCAATCATGCGGTCGACGGCCTCAAGCAGCACCTGCAGCATCCGGAAGGCGCAGGCGAGGGAGGCCTCGATGCCGGTGACGCGGGCACTGTAGCTAGTGAGCGCGGCTTGATCAGGTGACCGGGATGGACGCGGCGAGGGATATCCAGAAGGTGGCGAGCATGCGGCGGGACAGCGGGTCCATGTGGCGACGCGAGGAAGACGTGTTCTTGCGCTCGCCGAGGGAGGAGGACGATAATGAGGCACTATCCTGGGCTACAAGCCAAAATACACAATGTTGTCATCTGTGCTTGAACTGCCCGATATGCCCCCAAGGAGGTGGCGGATGAAGAAGAAAAGATTGATATATTCTTTGAAGTTATGAATGAAGATTTGCGGGTGCAACTAATTATTCAAGAATTCACCAGTTTCCACCAGCTGGTGAATAAAACCGCCATTTTGGAGAATGAAAGGAAGAACCTTGAGGCCAGCCACAAGTGGAAGCAAGTGGTGCAAAGTCCCTAGGGGAGGTTCATCCAAAAGTTCTTTAATAACCCCTAATATACCAAGCAGCAAGCTTCCCCTACGGCACCCCGTACCAGTGGCAGTACTCCTCAGATCCCCCGACCCAGTGGTCAATCCACCGGGACCAATCCTCTGGCAAACTACAATTGTTTCGGCTGTGGGGAGAAAGGACACTTCACTAGTCGATGCCTAAATCGGAACACCACACCGGTGAAATTCAACTTGGGGACCACTCCTGCTTGCGGCCAAGCATCAGCGCCCAGCAAGGGATACCAGACCCCTCAACCCTATAGGATAGCCCAAGAAGCCCAAGAACCACATCACTGTTGAGGAAGCCCAAGAAGCTACCAGAGTCTTGATGGGTACGTTTTCTATCAACACTATCCCGGCGCATATTCTTTTTGATTCTAGGGCTTCACATTCATGCATAGCCAGGTGGTATGTGGATAAGTTGGGATTACCTACATACCCGTTAAAGAAACCAGTGGTATCTAGCTCACCTACCGGAAGTATTACTGCTACCCCAGTATGCCCGAGAGTAGAGATCACCATGGAAGAATTTGGCTTCTTGGCGGATTTAATAGTACTGCACTCACAGACCTTGGACATTATACTAGGAATGGATTGGTTAGCAAAACACCAAGGAGTAATAGACTGGGCTACTAGGAAAGTGAGCTTGACTAAGTGTCCAAGGTTGACCATAGTAGTCAGGGTGGATAGACCCTATCGATGGGGCCGTACAGTTAACCACTTTGAAGATGTACCTCTAAAAGGGATGCTGGTAGTGCAGGATTATCTTGAGGTGTTTTTGGAAGAATAACCAGGCAAGCCGCCAGATAGGGACCTTGAATTTGTCATCAATTTAAAGCATGGAGCTGCCCCAATTGCTAAACGACCCTATAGGATGACCGTTGACGAATTGGAGGAACTTAAGAAGCAACTCCAGGAGTTGCAAGAAAATGGTTTCATCAGGCCCAGTTCCTCTCCTTGGGGATCCTCAGTGCTATTCGTTAAGAAGAAGAATGGTACCATCCGAATCTGTGTAGATTACTGGTCCCTGAATGAAGTGACCATCAAGAACAAGTATTCCCTCCCTAGGATTGATGACCTATTTGACCAACTAGGAGGAGCCGCCATGTTCTCCAAGATTGATTTGAGATCAGACTACCATCAAGTGAAGATTAGAGCCGAAGATATTCCAAAAACAGCCTTCACTACTAGATATGGACTATATGAATTCATAGTCATGTCCTTTGACCTAATCAATGCCCCGGCTTATTTCATAAATCACATGAATAAAGTCTTTATGGAATACCTAGACAAATTCGTAGTAGTGTTCATCGATGACATTCTCGTATACTCCAAGGACGCTGAGGAATATGTTGAACACCTACGTTTGGTATTGGAAAAGCTAAAAGAACACCAGTTGTATGCCAAATACAGTAAGTCGAGTTTTGGCTAAGTGATATTAGCTTTTTGAGCTATATAGTATCTGCTGGAGGAGTATCTGTTGACCCAGCCAAGATAGAAGCTGTGGTAGAATGGAAACGGCCCACTACTTTCACAGAAGCAAGGAATTTTCTAGGGTTAGCTGGATATTATAGAAGGTTCACAGAAGAGTTCTCTCGGATTGCCAATCCGTTAACCCAATTGCTCAAAAGGAGAAGTTTGAATGGACCAAGACTTGTGAAGAAAGCTTTCAAGAGCTCAAGAAAAAGCTCACTTCCACCCTTGTCGTAGTCCTACCGGACATACGTAAGGATTTCGAGGTATATTGTGATGCCTAACATCAAAGCCTTAGGTGTGTACTGATGCAAGGAGGTAAAGTTGTAGCGTATGCATCAACACAGCTTCGCCCTCATGAAGTGAACTATCCAACCCACAACTTGGAATTGGCCTCAGTGATTCATCTCTTAAAGATCTGGCGAAACTACCTAATCGGTAACCACTGTGATATATATACCGATCATAAGAGCCTCAAATACTTCTTCTGTAATGCCCTGAACGTCTTTACGGTGTCTCTGCGAATGAATAGCGGAATCGCAGAGTTTCCCAAATTTTTTTGGTGAATCGCAGGAGGTGGAAATTAAATTGCAGAATTGTCCAAAATTAAAATAATTAATTTAGAGGTTTTGGGCTATCCAGAGGTGTGGGTCAGCCAACCCAAAGGTGGGCCCGTACCCCTCCCAAACCCTAGCACCCCCTTTATAAACCCCCTCCCTTGGCCCCTCCCCCGTTTTCCCCCTCTTGGCTGCCACCCCTCCCCTCCCCTGCGCCTCCACCTTCTCCCTTGGCTGCTGCCCTGCTGTTTGATGCAAAGGAGAAAGCAAAGAAGAAGAAGGAGAAGAGAAGGAAGGGAAGAAGAAGAAGAAGAAGAAGAGAGGTGATCCCAAGGGGATCCCCTAGGTAACTCTCTCTCATCCCAAATCCCATTGATTTTACTGTAATTAGGGTTCTTAGCCTAAGAATTAGTGGGGATTAGTAATTAAATTCTTTGATTAAGAAATTCTTGCTGTCTGCCTGTAGATCAATTCGCACAGCGTCATTATTTGCGCAGTTTAGACCCACAAAACGATTGCAGGTCTGCCCAAAAGCAAAATTGTAGAGGACGATGAGACCTGTCTACTATATTGTTTTCAGAATTTTTAGCCGCGGGATTTAGGCACAGCAGGGTCGGGAAGACTGCTGTTTAGCAGAGGTGGAATCCGAAACAGATTGCTGTTCGGATGTAGATTCGGAATAGAAGATGATTTTTATTTTTTCCTCCCAATAACGAAAGTTGTGGGAAATCTGAAGATCTAGTTGCTATAAAATAATCATAATTGTTAGAGCCTTACACTGTGGTTGAGAAGCGTTAGAATCTGGCTGTCCAGAATGCCAGAACAGAGTGTATCTTCTATTTTGCGTGGTAAATTACACCTTGTTAGTGGTGAATTAAAAATAAGTGATCTACTTGAAAAGGTGTAGATTCCAGATATATATCTTTTGCTACGATTAGTTTACTATTTTTAAAGATATAAAAATGTTAAACAGCATTGCTGCAGCGGACAGAGTGTGGGACCGTTAAGCGGAGAGGAATGTTGTGGGGTTTTGGGATTAGCGTCACCTTTACTTCTTAAGACGTGTTTTCTTTGCTATAGCATTGTGCTGAGAGGTACTTTTGAACAGGTGGTTTTGCTCCTAAACGCGTGTGATTTGCTTCGCTTCAACGGTAGAGGCAAGTAAATGTAGTGGTTGTGCTACTGTTTAACTCGTTAATCATTCTACATTCACATTAATTAATTCTTTAATTTGAGGTGCTATGTCATGGTTACATGCTTTCTTAAATGCGGTCCATGTGGTAGTATTTTAAGAAGTCAATTGTTTATGGTCTTGATAGTTTGATTGTGGGTATGCGAAATTGTTCTTGATGGAACAAATACAGTTGTGGGGTAGAATTCTTTATGAATATATTGTGGTCTGGATGGTAGTATTCTTACTGAATATTTGTGGTTGTGGTGGTAGCATTTTTGATGAATATATTGTGGTCTATGTGGTAGGATTCCCTAAAGATCGATTGAGTATGATCTTGGTGAACCGAATGTGGGATATGTGGTAATGATCTTATGGAACATGGGCATTATGCTTAATGAGACACATGTGGATTATTAGGAAGTATTCATGATGATTATGTTGTTGATCTTTGTGGTTAAATTCTTATGATTAATTTTTATCATATCATGTATATCATATCATGACATTTGCATTGTGGATGTCGCCGCTTATAGCCGCGATCGTACCAGTACAACATCGTACATTGCTGTAGTACGATACACACTCTTACCTTGTTGGGTAAGGGTGCAGTGGATCATTTGTATAGCATCGTACATTGTCGTAGTACGATGCACGCTCTTACCTTGTTGGGTAATGGAGTAGTGGATCATATGCATTCTGCAAGGTATTGTGGATAGATCATTTGCATACTTATGCAAGGTATTGTGGTTGAATTTATTTGCAAACAAATACAACTTCTTAACTTTATATGGAATTGGCTCATGAGAGCCCTTGTGGAATGAGAATTGTGGCTGTGGATGTGGAATGAGGGTTCACCCCCATGTGGTATGGTAGGGGATGTGATTGTGACATGAGGTATTTTCTCTTGTGGTAACTGTTGATAGCAGTTGTGGAGTGAGAAATAATAAAGTTAGTGAGGTAAACATGTTAATGCTTTACTGTCGTTGGTAGTGGTAGTGATTGAGGATATGAGATAGTCAAACAAGATTTATTTGCTATTATCTTACTGTCGTAGGTGGTGATTTGGGGTTGAGGATATGAATGTGGTCATTGTGGGAAATAAATATTGATGGTTAAACTATTGTAGTTTAATTAGCTTATTAAACAGTTTACTTGTCGAGATTTTTATCTCACTCTTGTTTTCCCCTCCTCCTAGGTGATTCTCGAGCATACATGGGAAGGGTAGAGCGGCACATCACTGTCACACACCATATGATGTTTCATACTGTAATAAATAAGTTTAGTCTCTAGTTAATCCTCTATATCCCTCATTGTTGATTATTTTAAATTAATAATGTTAGGTTGTGGTTCGCTTTAATTAGTTCAAGTTATTAGCGGTTGATCTTTAATTTGTAGTGTTCCATTACCTTTGTTTTATTATGCTACCGCTTAGCTTATCATGATTTAGAAAATTGTTGCTAGTTTATTTTACATTATAAATTAGCTAATTTGTGGAGTGGTTTAGTGGCATCTCAGGGTAATGTGGATCCTGGGGTGTTATATCTCCACACAGCTAGATCTCAACTTAAGGCAAAGAAGATGGTTGGAGTTAATAAAGAACTACGACCTAGGCATTCACTACCACCCTAGAAAGGCTAACGTGGTAGTAGATGCCCTAAGTCACAAGGCCTATTGCAGTAACCTCATGGTTTGAGAACAACAACCTTAGCTTCATAAAGAGTTAGTGGCCCTCAATCTAGAGATAATAGAGCAAGGCACCATAGCAACCATGGAAATAAAACCAAGTATCGAAGAGTGAATCATAGCTACCCAAACGAAGAACTCAACCGCCTTGAGAATGAAGAGCCAAATGGCCAAGAGAAAGGCTCCAAAAATGAACAAAGATCAACAAGAAGTTTTGCATGGTGTCAAAGTTCCGTCTGGTTATTCCGGCAACATAAAAAACTTGTTTCGATGTAAGATTTGAATTTAAATGGCATGAAATCTCATGATTGTCATATGCTGATGACACAGATGCTCCCTATTGCAATTAGAAATATTTTACCGATCAAAGTCCGAGAGACAATCATGAGGCTACGTTATTTCTTTAAAACAATTGCTCATCGATCCCGAAGGACTAAATGCTCTACAGGACAAGGTGGTGATTTCTCTATATCATCTTGAGATGTATTTTCCTCCTTCGTTTTTTGATATCATGGTCCATCTCATTGTTCACGTTGTGTGGGAGATAAAAATGTACGAGCCTGTATTCCTACGTAGCATGTACCCGTTTAAGAGGTTTATGGAAATTCTCAAATACTATGTACGGAATTGATCTCGACCGGAGAGCAGCATTATCGAAGGTTATGCAAGCGAAGATATCGTTGAGTTTTGTGTCAATTATATGGCTGAGATTCAACCAATAGGTGTGCCTCTATCTCGTCATGAGGGGAGGCTCAAGGGTATCGAAACTATCAGAAGGAAAGCAATCACTCCAGATAGATATGGACGCGTATACTTAAGCTTCACGGTCTTGCAACACATGATTGAAGTGGCCCCTTATGTCGACCAGCACAAGGATGTGCTTCGGCAACAGAATCCGGAGCAGCAAATCGCTAGGACCTCGTCAAGTGAGATGCTGACATGGTTGGCAAAAGGGCCAACATTTACAGTTGTGACATGTTAAGGATATGACATAAATGGGTACATATTATATACACGCGCTCAGGATGTAAAGAGTACTAACTAGAACAGCGGTGTCCGCATAGATACGTTCAGTATTAATGGGTTGATAAACTCGTACTATAGGTTCATAGAAGAGATTTGGGAGCTCGATTACGTGGTTTTCAAGATTCCCTTATTTCGGTGCCGTTAGGTGCATCTCCCACAGGTGAAGGTAAGTACGGTGTCACTACGGAAGACCTCCAACGTGTCGGATACAAAGATGAACCATTTGTACTCGTTAACTAAGTTGTACAAGTTTTCTATGTAACCGACTCGATAAATAAGAAGCGCCATGTAGTTCTTCATGGAAAAAGGAGAATTGTCGAAGTAGAGAAGGTAGTGGATGAGAACGAATACAATCAATTTGACGAATTACCTCCTTTTGAAAATGGCATAAGGGTCAACGACGAACAATGTGATGAAACTAGTTACATACGTATTGATCATCATGAAGTGCTAATTTTTAAAGGAAATAAGCAAATGGAATGAGAATGTGCGATATATATGTGGGCAGTTGCATTTATGTATATAACAACGAATGTATGTGATGTATATATGAATTTGCATTTATGTATATAAGCATGTGTGTGATGTATTTGTGAACTTGTATTTATGTATATGTGAAAATATGTGATATATAGGTAAATTTTGAGAATGAGTCATACATATGTATCTCTATGTTCATTGGGCTATTGTAAAGAAATACACGCTGTGATGTCTTATTACAGTGCCTGCTGGTTAGTGTAGGTAATAACTCCACCGCATGGGAAGGTAAGGGTCTTATTACAGACGGTTCTATTTCAGAACCATCTGTGATATCGTTATCACAGACGATTCTCGTTTAGAACTGTCTGTGATAAAAATATATCAAAGACGGTTCTAAAATATAACCGTTTAACATATTATCGGCGGCCTGCACGATAGTGTTGACTCTGTACTGTTGCCAGACTTGTTCCATGCTGTTACCTTCTCTGCATGCAATCTCTAGTAGAATAACCCCGAAGCTGTAGACATCGGAGCTCTGATTAAACTCATCCACCCCTGATTTCCCGTAGTCCGAAGTCTGCAAGCTTGGTGCTGAAGTCCTTGTCCAGGAGCATGTTGCTTGGTTTGATATCTGTGCAGATGTATGGATGACACTACGTGGAGGTAAAGAAGAGCTGCGCCAATGTCCTCCACTAATCTAAACTCACTATAATGGGAAGGTGTGTGTCCAATTACTGTGGTAATTTACCTTTGAGAGTGAATCTGGTGGCTTATTTTAATGTGGTAACTTGATAGCATCAGGATCTAGTGACATCAGGATCTGTCTGAGAGGTGTGGTCCCCCGTCACTCCGCAAGTTAACCAACAAATTAGCTACAAATGAATCGAGCACAAGAAAAGCTTAAGTGCTGTCGTGATCCCATCAAGGTTAATTATACGATTATGAGCTATCGTGATTCCTCACCTTTCTGTTCATTGTGGCCACGATCATATATACGAATTCATTTCTTGCGACCAAACTCGTTTTCCAAAAGCAAAAGGCAAAGAAAAGGAAAAAGCAGACGAATCTCGCGAAACACAAGGATGACAAACATAAGAAGGCCAAAAAAGAAAAGAGAACTTTATACCTTTCCACATTAAAAAAAAAACTCTTATCCTTTCTCCTCTTTCTCTCAAGTAATCCTATATACCTATACAATTGGTCCCAACTAACTATAATTAATTCTAATTTACTGCCCTCTAGTGAAGCCACATCATCTCAAGTATTCATAGCCTTCGAATGTGTGCTCTAAGTACAGATGATCAAACAAATATGTGGCTGATACAAATGATTTGCGATGCCCATTTCTAGATCGAAATATGAGTAAAAGCCAACCAGTTTTAGTAGATGTCGTTCGTGTATTTGGCTGATACAAAAGGAATTTGTACGGCTCCTCCTATTGCCACCATGAATGTGTTTCAGAGATACTGAACTACTGAAGAAACCGAACTGCTCAGATTGGCAAACTAAAGGAGGAAGGTTATGTTATGAATATTGTATGTATATTGAAGAGCCTCAATGATACATATCATATAGAGATAAGGCATATAAAGAATAGAATACAAACTCTATATCCTAATATGGACTCTATCTCCTTAACAGAATAGAATACAAACTCTAGATCCTAATACGGACTCTATCTCCTTAAAAAACCCCTCAAATGCAAGACGTATGCAATAGCATTGCATTTGAAAAGAGTTGACATTAAAATAGTACTGCACTCACAGACCTTGGACATTATACTAGGAATGGATTGGTTAGCAAAACACCAAGGAGTAATAGACTGTGCTACTAGGAAAGTGAGGTTGACTAAGTGTCCAACGTTGACCATAGTAGTCAGGGTGGATAGACCCTATCGATGGGGCCGTACAGTTAACCACTTTGAAGATATACCTCTAAAAGGGATGCTGGTAGTGCAGGATTATCCTGAGGTGTTTCTGGAAGAATAACCAAGCAAGCCGCCAGATAGGGACCTTGAATTCGTCATCAATTTAAAGCCTAGAGCTGCCCGAATTACTAAACAACCCAATAGGATGACCGTTGATGAATTGGAGGAACTTAAGAAGCAACTCCAGGAGTTGCAAGAAAATGGTTTCATCAGGCCCAGTTCCTCTCCTTGGGGATCCTCAGTGCTATTCGTCAAGAAGAAGGATGGTACCGTCCAAATGTGTGTAGATTATCGGTCCCTGAATGAAGTGACCATCAAGAACAAGTATTCCCTCCCTAGGATCGATGACCTATTTGACCAACTAGGAGGAGCCGCCATGTTCTCCAAGATTGATTTGAGATCAGACTACCATCAGCTAAAGATTAGAGCCAAAGATATTCCAAAAACAGCCTTCACTACTAGATATAGACTATATGAATTCACAGTCATGTCCTTTGGCCTAACCCATGCCCCGGCTTATTTCATGAATCTCATGAATAAAGTCTTTATGGAATACCTAGACAAATTCGTAGTAGTGTTCATCGATGACATTCTCATATACTCCAAGGACGCTGAGGAATATGTTGAACACCTACGTTTGGTACATATTATATACACGGGCTTAGGATGTAAAGAGCACTAACTAGAACAGCGGTGTCCGCATAGATGCGTTCAGTACTGATGGGTTAAGAAACTCGTACTATGGGTTTGTAGAAGAGATTTGGGAGCTCGACTACGTGGTTTTCATGATCTCCTTATTTCGGTGCCGTTGGGTGCATCTTCCACAAGTGAAGGTTGACAAATACGGTGTTACTACCGTAGACCTCCAACGTGTCGGATACAAAGATGAATCATTCGTACTCGCTAACCAAGTTGTACAAGTTTTCTATGTAACCGACCCGGTAAATAAGAAGCGCCATGTAGTTCTTTATGGAAAAAGGAGAATTATCGGAGTATAGAATGTAGTGGACGAGAACGAATACTATCAATTTGACGAATTACCTCATTTTGGAAATGGCATAAGGGTCAACGACGAATAACGTGACGAAACTAGTTACATACGCATTGATTATTATGAAGGGCTAATTTTTAAAAGAAATAAGCAAGTGGAATGAGAATGTGCGATATATATGTGGGCAGTTGCATTTGTGTATATAACAGCGAATGTATGTGATGTATATGTGAATTTACATTTATGTATATAACAATACATGTGTGTGATGTATTTGTGAATTTGCATTTGTGTATATATGAAAATGTGTGATATATAGGTAAATTTTGAGAATGAGTCATACATATGTATCTCTATGTTCATTGGGCTGTTGTAAAGAAATACACTTTGTGATGTCTTATTACAGTGCCTGCTGGTTAGTGTAGGTAATAAATCCACCGCGTGGGAAGGTAAGGGTCATATTACAGACGGTTCTATTTCAGAACCATCTGTGATATCGTTATCACAGACGGTTCTCGTTTAGAACTGTCTGTGATAAAATATATCACAAACGGTTCTAAAATATAACCATTTAACTTATCATCGGCGGCCTGCACGATAGTGTTGACTTTGTACTGATGCCAGACTTGTTCCATGCTGGTACGTTCTCTGCATGCAATCTCTAGTAGAACGACCCCGAAGCTGTAGACATCGGAGCTCCGGTTGAACTCATCCACCCCTGATTTGCTGTAGTCAGAAGTCTGCAAGCTTGGTGTTGAAGTCCTCGTCCAGGAGCATGTTGCTTGGTTTGATATCTGTGCAGGATGTATATATGGATGTCCTCCACTATTTTGTACTGTTATAATCTAAACTCACTATAATTGATGGTGTGTCTCCAAGAATAGGTTACCTTTGAGAAAGGATGGTGTGTCTGAGAGGTGTGGTCCCCCGTCACCCCGCAAGTTAACCAACAAATTAGCTACAAATGAATCGAGCACAAAAGCTTAAGTGCTGTCGTGATCCCATCAAGGTTAGTTATACGATTATGAGCTATCGTGATTCCTCACCTTTCTCTTCATTGTGGCCACGATCATATATGTACGAGTTCATTTCTTGCGACCAAACTCGTTTTCCAAAAGCAAAAGGCAAAGAAAAGGAAAAAGCAGACGAATCTCGCGAAACACAAGGATGACAAACCTAAGCAGGCCAAAAAAGAAAAGAGAGCTACATACCTTTCCACATTAAAAAAAACTCTCATCCTTTCTCCTCTTTCTCTCAAGTAATCCTATATACCTGTACAATTGGTCCCAACTAACTATAATTAATTCTAATTTACTGCCTCTAGTGAAGCCACATCATCTCAAGTATTCATAGCCTTCGAATGTGTGCTCTAAGTACAGATGATCAAACAAATATGTGGCTGATACAAATGATTTGCGATGCCCATTTCTAGATCGAAATATGAGTAAAAGCCAACCAGTTTTAGTAGATGTCGTTCGTGTATTTGGCTGATACAAAAGGAATTTGTACGGCTCCTCCTATTGCCACCATGAATGTGTTTCAGAGATACTGAACTACTGAAGAAACCGAACTGCCCAGATTGGCAAAATAAAGGAGGAAGGTTACAGAGGAAATGCAATCGATCACAGTTTCCACATTGCAACTCTCCACCTCAAACTCTGGTCACCGACTTCCTTTCTCCTAAAACTATTGTTATTCAGGGCTACTAATTAACGGTAAATCTAGTATAATTCAATATTCAGTCATTTAAATCTGTATTACCCATATCACCATACAACATAAATATGCATCCCACTGAAATCCAGTATAATTCAATATTCAGGCATTAACATCTACATTATATTTATCGCCATACAACATAAATATGCATCTAACTGGAAATTAAGGAGCAGCAATACCAAGTGGGAATATGGTCTGTAAAGCAGCAGGAAAAATATTTGGTTAGAAACATACTGGCAAAACCCACAATGCTCCTCCCCTGGTTAGAGGCAGAACACTTTTAGTTTCCTGTACAAAACATGAGGCCAACATTACGAGATTAAGAACAGTTAGAATCAAGCCCTACACACTCCAACTAATTATTGAAACTTTGGATTAACACATTAAGACAAAAACACACATTCCCTCTTGAGAATCCTTTTTCATTCAGAACCGGCCCTTTTTTTTCAGCGCACACACATCAATATCCCAGTAGAAGGAATAGTTCGTCAAATGGAAGGGTGCGACTGTATGTAAGAGATTGCAGTTTGAATAAATAAAAAACTATAAAATTATAAAGTCAATGTCTAAACTGTTATGTACATAGTTCCATACTAAACATTTCCATCCAAATCAACTATATAGTTAGGGGAGAAAAATACAGTTCCAAGAATAGCAAGGCAAAGAAGGATGACCTCTGCGAACTACTCAATGTAAAAACATGAGTTCTACATCTCATCTGTCCATCTATGAAATGAACTGATGTAATGATCATTCCCGTGAGTAAATGATCACAAGTGGAACCCATGCATTGTGTAGGTATATGGACTAAAAATTGTTAACTTACTGCAATTCATCTTCATAGTTCAGAGAAAACTGCCACCATCAATCCACAAGACAATTGTAGGGTTCTATGTTCTTGGAACTAATTAGCATTTCAGTGACACCGTGTAATTTTAGCATAGTCCTTTCACCTTGCAACCCTATAGGACCGGTATGGCAACAAAGAGGGCGTGAATCGATCACTTGACTTGAGTCAGTAGCATGGATCTTATTAAAGGTTTAACTAGGCTTAAGAGTTGTAAAGACCTAGTTTGCATACCTTATAGACATTGTAAGATAGTTTCTACTTCTTATCCACCTCTTACTTGATGACTGATGTATCTGGACAGCCCTTGCATTTAGACACTATTGATCCTTCTAGAGTCCAATCTGAAAGAGGAAAGTGGTATGTTCTTATCATTGTATATGAGTACTCTAGGTATTCTTGGGTGTATTTTCTCTCTTCCAAGGATGAGACCTTTGGTTGCTTTTGGGAGTTGGCCCTTAGATTAGTTGTTGATCTCCCAGGAGCTTTAAGAGTCATTAGGAGTGATAATGGTATTGACTTCAAGAATTCATCTTTTGTCACTCTTTGTTCTGAGAGACCTCTAGAGCACTAGTTCTCTTCTCCTAGAGTTCCTTGGCAAAATGGAATTGTAGAGAGAGAATAGTACTCTAGTAGAGATGTCTACGACTATATTAGATTAGTAGAGCACTCCTAGGAGATTTTGGGTGTGATAAGTTTCACTGCTTGCTATGTGTCCAATAGGATATTCTTGATATCATCCTTTGGTAATACTTCTTATGAGTTAAGATTAGATCATAGGCCGAGTGTCTCTTATTTCAAGATATTTGGTTGTAAGTGCTTTATTCTAAAATATGGCAACTTAAATAAATTTGAATTCAGATCCGTGCATTTTTTGGATATCCTACTCATACTTGTGGCTATCATATTTTAAATTTAGATACTAACAAAATCTTTGAGACTTATGAAGTCACTTTTGATGAGGCTAGTCCTGATACTAGACCCGATAGTACAGGTGCAGAAGAACATAGTGATCAGAAGAGCATGTTCTTCGATGACAATCCTGACTTAAAGGACGAGGATCTAATCCCTCCTATAGTTGCTCCTGAATTGGTTGGTGAGCCTGCTTTCACTACTTTAGCTTCTGTAGAGCAGCCTCGTCCCACCTTCACCGGCTCTTCGAGTGACTTAGCTCCTACCTGCATAGCCGATGAGGTAGTGGCCATGTCTACACCAGGATCACCGCTTCACATCCAGCAATAGCACCCTCCAGAACAAATGATTGGACGTCTCCATGAGTGAGTTACTTGCTCCAGGTTTATCTCTCCAGATTCCTATGATCATTCCATTTTTTCACTTTTTTGAGCACCGGGATGTCGCTCATACTTTATCTGATTTTTCTTTGGTCAATGCCCTGCATGAAGAGTTTGAAAACTTTGAAAGCAATAAAGTCTTGTCCTTAGTTGAACCTCCTTATGATCATAATGTCATTGGAACAAAATGGATATTCAAAAATAAGCAAAGTGAGGATGGGTTAGCGGTTCACAATAAGGCTAGACTAGTGGTATAGGGTTTCTTCTAGGTAGAGGGCTTAGACATTGAAGAGACCTTTGCACCTATTGCTAGATTAGAAGTCATTCATATTCTGCTAGCATTTGTTGTGTATAACTGCTTTAAGTCATTTCAAATAGACATCAATAGTGCTTTCCTTAATGGTTTCATAGAAGAAGATATCTGTCAAGTAGCCACCTAATTTTAAAAATCCCTAGTTTCCGAACCATATCTGCAAACTCTCCAAAGTCCTATATGGAATGAACAAGCCCCTAGAGCTTGATATGATAGGTTTAAGAGTTACCATCTTAAGAATGAATTTAAAATAGGAATGGTGGATAAAACCCCGTTTACTCTTAAGCATGTCAGTGACTTCCTTCTTTTTAAGATTTATGCAGATGAAATAATTTTCGTTGGGTCTTCTCATGCTATTGTGTCCTGATTTTCAGATACAATGAGTAGGAAATTCAAGATGAGTATGATGAGCAAGCTGACATTCTTCCTCAGCTTTCAAATCAAGCAATCGAGGTTAGGTACCTTCATCCATCAAAGCAAGTACACCTAAGACTTCCTTTAGAGCTTCGACATGGGAAGCAGCAAGTCTGTCACTACTCCCATGGCCGCTTCTACCTTTTGGGATCCTAATGAGGATGGTGAGAACATAGACCAGAAGGAGTACCACAACATTATCAGCTCTGTCCTCTACCACACCACTTTGAGGCCGATCATACACTTTGTTGTGTGTTGTGCACTCAATTTCAGGCTTTCCCTCGTGCCTCTCATCATAAAGAAGTGTGCATCTTCAGGTATCTTTAAGTCACTGTTGATTTTGGACTCTATTATCCTTCTTCTTCTTCACTTTCTCTTCAAGAATTCTCAAATGCAAACTTTGTAGGCTATAGGATAGATAGGAAGAGTACGCTACTACATAGAAGGTCATACTAGATGTCTCATCATAGATGTTTCTATAGAATCCGTCAGTGTTAAGTTGTAGTGTAGTTATCTCAAATGGTTTTACTAGCATGACCATTTATATTGCAACCGATGGTAAGAAACGTCTACGATGACCTACTTATTACAGACAATTTTTTTACACAAACCGTCTGTGATACATCATAAATAGTTTTTTTTACACAAACCATCTGTGATACAACACAGACAGTTTGTAATAAAAACCATCTATGATATCTGAAATATCATAGATGGTTTTTGTCAAAAGTCATCAGTAATACATCACAGATGGTTTTTTTTTTGTAAAAAGTTGTCTGTAATATTCATTGCATTATTAAATACGCTCGTCCCTATAGATATTCTATCAGATAAGCAGCGGAGCTTTGAGGTGATTTAGTGAAAGGAGACTAGAGATTTGGAAGGGTGCTTGTGTACACATTTGTTCTTGGTGATCTAATGTACTATATATAATGAAATGCATTATATTCTAGCTATATTTACGCACTTTTTAGTTGCAAGGAAAGAGGTATCTAGCCTGGTAGTTTTTGCTCCAATTTAAGAGTGGGTTGCACTCCTATTTATTTTAATTCTTGTTGGATTGGTTCATGAATCATAGCTAGCTACTTTAGAAGGAGAAATTATGGTGAATGATAATTATGTGTAAGAGCTACTGTACATATATGTAATGGCTACCTAGGAGAGCATTAATCTAATTTAACATTAATATATTATATGCATAACATAGATGGATCAAAGTTGGATGTATGTTGAGAACCATATGAGTGAACAGTACATCGATAGCATGTCTACTTTTAGAAGAGCAGTCGAGCATAATATGTTGAAAAGGGGGGGGTGATATTTATGTATTGTTTATACATTGGTTGCAAAAATCTCAAGATGTTTATCAATTTAGCATAGATATAAGCACACTTGATTCAAAGGGGTTTCAAAAACGGGTATACATATTGGAGCAGTCACGTGGAGAGTAGATTTTATAGGAAGATAGTAACATCGTCGAGGGAAACAACAATATATTGGATGTCGATTGTTCTTTCAATGAGGATAGCTTGCACGCTGATAATCTAGATCAGATGTTGCGTGCTGCAGAAGGGAACTATAGCAAGAGAGAGTTTGGTAAATTCAAGGGCTTGATGGAGGACTTGGAGAAACCATTATTCCTGGGCTGCAAGCCAAAATACACAATATTGTCATCTGTGCTTGAACTACTGAAGTTGAAGGCAAGCAATGATTGGTCTAACAAGAGTTCGACAGCACGGTTAGGTCTCTTAGCGGATATGTTTCTGGAGGAAACATGTTGCCCAAAACCACGTACCAATCCAAGAAGTTTCTTTGTCCCTTGGGAATAGAAGTAGATAGAATACATACATGTCCAGAATACTGTATCCTGTACGGTAAAGAGTGTGTGTGATGTCCTGAAAATTTGATTTTGGAAATTATATGTAATTTGGGCATGTTCTGAAATTTTGCATTTCTAGTTATTTTAAATTTTATGGATTTCCTTGGTTTTGATTGAGGTTCCATTAAATAACACAAAAAATATGTGTGTGTATATATACATATATCTATGTGACACCAAAGTATAAAATAAACAAGGGAACAACAAAAAGAAAGAAATATATTTCATAGAAAAAAATTATAAACTAAAATACGAATCTGAACAGATGATCTAGAATCTCTCTGTAATTTTATGTAACAAAATATGTATAAATATATGCATATATATGCCCAAAAATAACAATGGAAATTAAAACAAAAATTAAAAAAAAAAGAAAAGAGAGAGGAGGCTTCGGCCGTCCTAGCCCGACCCATGGCCAACACCCCCTTCTCCTTTCTTCCTTTCCCCCACTCCATCCTCTCGCGCGCGCGCCCGCTTAGCCTTCTCCCTCTCCCACGAAAATCCGCTGCTACGGCCCCCACCACCGAGTCCCCTTCAGACCGCCGATTGCCGGCATGTGCCCTCGACCCATGCCGCCTCCAGCACTGCCGTAGTCCTTCACCCACCCCCGTCCTCTCCGCGCACGGCCGGCCAGCCGCGCCCACACCATCGCGCCATGCCTTTTCGTCGACCACAGTCGCCAGTTCCCCCCATGTCGCCATGATGCCTCGCCCGTGCCATCGCCATCCACTGCACACGCTCTCGTTGCCCTTCTCATTACATCGCGAGATCGTGACCGCCTGCGCTGTGGCCACACTGTCGCCCGCGTCACCCGCCATGGCCGCCGCACCCACCTCCACGCGGACAGCTTGCCCTGCCGCCTATAAAAGCAAATTAAGGCCTCCAATCGCTTCCTCACGCTCCCCTCTTCCTCCCACCTAATGCAATCGGCCTTCCGTGCCATGTAGCTCGCTGGCGACCCTTTCTTCCCCAGCTCCGGCCAACGAGCTCGCCGCCGATCGAAGCCACCTTAGGCCAATTCCTTTGACCAGGAGCATCCTTAGAACACGGTGGAGTGATCTCGACCCTCGGCCAAAGCTCCCACCGCCCAAGCTGCCTCCTCGCCGTAAGCCCCCTCAGACCACCGCTATCTCTCGCCGACGAACCACCTCAGCCACGCCCGAGCTCCGCCGACCCCCAAGGCAGCATCTTGACCTCCCCAAGGTACTCCCCTAGCTAGCAATTGAGCTCCTGTGCCTTGGATTGTCATGTCCACTACTGTCCATGGCTTCGGCCAAATTGGCCGGCGAGACCTCGCATGGAGATGGGCGCAAGCTCAAGGAGCTCATTTTGCTAATGTTAAGGTCCGGCCACTGCCCCCTCCGCCGGTGATGAGCCTCACCATTATCGACCAGAGGAAGAACACACTGTTCATCCATACGGTGCAATTAGCCTGAGATTAATTAACGTTAATGACGCTCGTTAGTGGTAATTAGTCATTGGCATGTGGGCCCCGTTTTAATGAAACCGTTATTAGGTCCCACCTGTTGATATCTGGGAAAATATTAATCCCCGTGGGCCCCACCTATCAGTGAAACCGAGGAAAGGTATTAACTCTCACTAGGCCCCACATGTCAATAACTGGAGAGTTAAGAAATTTAAAAACCCAGTAGGTCCCACCTGTCAGAAAGAGGAATAGAAAATAATATAACCCATGGGTCCCACCTGTCAGTCACATGTACATTCTCTCTCCTCAGGTTATTTAATGATTTCTGATTCTATTTTGAATTAATTAATGCTGAGAACTTCAAATAATCATAACTAATTCATTTTATCTCCACATAAAGTGAAAAAAATTTCTAAATTCATACTCTATCCAATGGAATCAAAATCAAGAGTTTTTGATCTTGTTTGAATTTTTGTGTGAATTAATTGGTTGTAATAATTTGTGTTTAAAATTTCTTTTAACGGAAAAAAGTGTAAGAGGCACAAGAGGAGGAGATTGAGGTAGAAGCAAGCCAAGATCAGCAGGACCAAAGCAACTGTGATCCAGGCGAGTCAATATTTTGATCATTTTGAACCTTTCATTTTTGCAAATTATATACATTCAAATAAACAAAGTGCATGCTATTATTTTATGTGTAATACTGTGTCTATTTTTAATGCTCTACCTAATTGCCTTTATTTAAGTACTAATATTATACTTCTTAGTACATTGAATAGTGAGCTTTGTCATCCCTAGGAAAAAATTATAAGCATAACCTTTTCGAAATAAAATTACAATTATGCTCATGGCTTAGTTACAACATTACATACAATTGCAAGAAAAATTACAATTATGCTCATGTCTTAAACTACCCCAACATTACAATTATGCTCATGTCTTAAACTATCCCAACATTACATACAATTGCAAGAAAAATTTTGGGAGAGATATAGATGATATGGTCATATATGTTACAACAATTTATTATTTTACGCCTCCAAAATCCTCAATTGCTTATACATCTGGGCGGATGATTTGAGGGTATGGTGCATTGTAGTGCACAAGTGTATGGTCTGTGGCAGAACCGCCCAGATAACCCTGAGGATAGAATCTGGTCAGGACCACCTATTATAAAACAGTATAGCCACAAGTCTGCAAAGTGCAACTTGGCTGAGTAAACCTATCGAACCTCGAACTCATCTCATAGGTTGGGGAGAGGAGTGATGCCAGGGCCTGTTGTGGCTAAATGGACACCATGTGGAGGGTGACTTGGTTTCATATCATACTAGCACTATGGGGAGTAGAGCCTGGAGGTGCTAGTATCAGTGGTTAATATCCTGCGCAACGTATGGGACCCACCGTAAGTGGGAGCAGCCCATAGGGTGAGATGAGAACAAGAGGCCAGATAGTTTGAAAGATTACTAAGATAATCTACTCAACTGCATAACTAAGGAATCATGCAGGGCAACGAGCAAATTGTCTCTTATGGTAAAAGTGTACACACTATGTAGAGTCAAAACTATTCGAATAGCCGTGCCCACGGTCAAGGGCGGACATGGAAACTTAACTGAGATATAGTTCTAATTTAAAAATAATTTTTATGGGAAGGAGTTGGAATCACCCAGATAACCCTGAGGACCAAATCTGGTCAGTACAATCATAAGTCTACAAAGTGCAACTTGGCTGAGTAAACTTATCGAACCTCGGACTCATCTCACATGTTGGAGAGAGGAGTGATGCCAGGGCCTGTTGTGGCTAAAGGG
This sequence comes from Melocanna baccifera, assembly GCA_036346265.1. NCBI lineage: Eukaryota > Viridiplantae > Streptophyta > Magnoliopsida > Poales > Poaceae > Melocanna > Melocanna baccifera. The sequence continues at coordinate 27,442,987 of CM070686.1, read as the reverse complement.
ACACGCATGGAGGGTGACTTGTTTTCCTGTCATACTAGCACTCTAGGGAGTAGAGCCTGGAGGTGCTAGTTGTAACATCATGTTTTTCTGGAGAATTTAAAGCCCTGTTTTTAAAAATAAATTTTGGGAATTTTCTAGAATTAATAAAGCTTAATTTAAAATTTTAAAAATTAAAATAGATTTAATACAATTAAAATAAACATTAACAGAAGTTGAAAATATTTTATTTGAGTTCCTCAGGTCTCAAAGAATTTTTTGGAATTTTTGGTGAATTTTTTGGATTTAGCTGCTATTTTTGTGGGGTTTTCTTTGCTTTATTTGAATTCTTGTAATTAAGAAAAAGGAAAATCTATAAAACCCTAATCGAGCCAGCCCATTCTTTCCCGTCGACCCATCCACGCATTGGGTCGCCTCGTCGCCACGCGTCCACTCCCGCCCCACCGTAGCCCGCCTCGCCATGTGCCTGGATCCGCTCACCCTGTCCCCGCGTTGCCCTAGCCGCCGCGCCCCGAGTCGCTCTCCACCGCCCGATCCATGCCCCATTCGCGTGTCACCAATCCAAGCAACCACGTGTCCTCGCTCGTGACTGACCTAGACGCTCGATGCGCGTGCATAAAAACCTGCCATCGCCGCCGCCTTGGGACCCATGCTCGGCCGCTGCCTCCAAACCCCGCTACCTCCTTCCTCACCTCGTGCCGCTGTGCATCATCGTCGCCTCTCGTTGCCGGCGCCGTATCGTCCACCCCGCCATCATCCTCGCCACCGGGGAGCGCCGCCCCCTAGTCCCTCCCGTCTCCACCTCCGTCCGCGCCGACACTAGAACCCGCCGTCAGACATGTCCTCGCTACCGTCCCCGCCGCTGAACCCTTCCCGCCACAGTGCCCAAGTTCGCCACCCCTCGGCCGCGCCCGCACACACGCACCCTCGCCGCGGCCCACGCGCCTGAATCTGCGTCGAGCTCATGTCCACGCCGCGCGCCACGACGCCTCGTGCGCCAAACCACCACGCGTTACCAATCCAGCAGCCGACCGCCCAATCCCAACCGCTCATCCAGATCCGAGCCGACGCTCAGATCGTGCCACATGGCACAACCCCGACCGTCGAATCTAGTCACGCCGCCGCCGTACCCGCACCGCCACGTCAGCCCTACCTTGCCACGTCAGCGCCATGTGTCATGCCACGTTAGCAAAAGCCATCCCCGAGTGCCACATCAGCCGCCACGTCAGCCGTGCCACGTGTCAGCACCGCGTAATGCCACATCAGCCCCAGGCCGTCGCGTCAGCACCACCCCCCGTGCGCACTGTTCCATGGACCGAGTCCACCGTGGACTTGCTTTTCCATGCACCGGGTTCACAGCACAGCAGCTTTTCCGAGAGCCTGTTCTCCTCCGTCCTAACTCCGATTGACCCCGTTTTTTTTTTCTAAATTCATCTAAAATCAAGCTCTAGCTTTTGGTTCTAGTTTCAAGATTTTTGGAGTTCATTTGCTTATCATTTTATGTGTTTTTGTTGTTTTGGTCATTTTCTCTCCTGTTAGATTTCGATTCCGGAGGAGCAGGAGCAACGCCAGAAGACCTCGAATACTTCGTTAAGCATAACCAAGGCAAGTCGTGTCCTTTGATCATATTGAACCCAGTTTGTAATCTATTATTTAATTATTTTATTTTAAATTACATTGCATCGCTATTTAATTACAAACTTTGTATATGGTAGTTACTGTCTCATATTGAATTACCCCACCTTGATAATTTGAATGCCATGATGCCATTGTCACCATAGGTTGAGAAACTTAATAGTGATGCTATGCTAAATGTCACATGGGTTGTACGATTAGAACGCTTAGCCGTACTTATTTTACGAAAGGGTTTATCATCGTATGTGAATATTTAACTTGATTTAATGAGATATGGAACCGTGGTTGGTGCCACAATTACTAAAATTTGTGCTATAAAATTGGTGTGTCATCATGTAGGGGTGAAAACGGATCGGATAGTTTCCAACCGATCCGGACGAATACGGATACGGATTGTGTCGGATCGGATTTTTTTCGGATAATTCTCGGATCGGATACGGATTTTTTTTATCGGATACGGATACGAATACGGTAAGCCTAGTATCCATCGAATATGGATACGGATACGGATAATCCGGATAAAACGAAACCGGATATCCGGATTTTCTAGAATCTCCCCATTTTCTTATTTCCAAAATCCGAATAAAATCCAAAAGGCTATAGAAAATAGCAATTAAATCCCAAAAATTCACCAAAAATATCAGAAAAATCCTTGAGACATGAGGAACACAAATAAAATATTTTTAGCTCATGTTAAAATTTAATTTAATCATATTAAATTATTTTAAATTCTAAAATTTTATTTTAAGCTTGATTTAATTCCAGAAAATTTATTTTTATAAACAAGGCTTTATAAAACTCCAAAAAATCAAGATATTACAAACTATTTATGCATTTTCGTTAATTTTAGATGTATAGTTTAAGGAGTTTTCATGTTCCGATAAATATTCGTAACCGTATTCGTTTCGATTCATATTCGATCCGTATCTGTATTCGATATTATTCGTATTTGTATTCGTATTCGAGTTATCCGTATTCGTATCCGTATCCGAAAAAAAATATGAAAATAAATATGGTAGAGGCATTATCCGTCCGTATCCGATCCGTTTTCACCCCTGTCGGCGTGGTTATACAAACTTGGTCTTCACTCAGGCGAGTGATCGTGCACTAACGGGGGAAGTGCAGGTTCATTTCGTGGGATGTGGTAGTCTCGCCCGGGTAGTCTTAAGGACTTAACTTTGTGCGCTATTGATCTGAGCTTTATCGTGCAAACCACATGTCTAGTATGGGATAGACCTGGATGATTAATTTGGGATATTTCAACTTTAATCTCGCCATTGTGATGAACATGATTGCTGATTTCTATCTTTTTAGGTGGGAAGAATGTAATATCCTGATCGTCGATTTCGGCGTAGGTTTTTTAAAAAATGGGGAGTTTTCCGTTTTTTCGGTGAATCGCGGGAGGCGAAAATTAATTTGAGAAATTGTCCAAAATAAAAGAATAAATTTAATTCATTAAAAAATATAGAATTTGGGCTTCCTAGAGGAGGGCCTAGCCAATTTGGGCCAACCAGCCCAAAGGGGGCCCAAGCTACCCCTTTTTCTTTCCCCAAACCCTAGCCAAGCCCCCCCACCCCCTTGGCCGCCCCCACCCCTTCTTGGACGTCCTCCCTGCCCTCTCTCTCTCCCCAAGGCTGCCATGGCTGAAAAGAAAGGAAGAAAAGGAAGAAGGGAGGAAAAGAAGCGAGAAGGAGGGAAGAAAAGAGGAGAAAAGAAGAAGAAGAAGAGTGATCTTGAGGAATTCCCCTAGGCGGTTTTGCTTCTGAACGCGCGTGATTTCGTCGCTTCGCCGGTAGAGGCAAGTAAACGTAACGGATGTGCTACCGTTTAACCCGTTATTCTTACTACTTACAATATGCATGATTTTTCATAATGATAAATGATATGCCATGATTACATGTTTTCTGAGTAAAAATGTGGTAGCAAGATATTAATCAATTGCCATGTTTGGATGAGTTTTGGTAGTATTGTGGTAATTTGCGTAATGAGCTAATTGTGGTATATGAAAGTAAATGCATGGTGGATATGAAGATATTTCCTCGTTGTTAAATTTATGAGTATCATATTGATGCCCTTGAAGTTGGTATTTTTGTGGTCTTGGTGGTAGTATTCTTAGTGAATACTTGTGGTTGTGGTGGTAGCAATCTTGATGAATATATTGTGGTCTATGTGGTAGGATTCACTATAGATTGATTGATTTTGATCTTGGTGAACCGAATGTTGGTTATGTGGTTGACCTTCGTGGTTAAATTCTTGTGGTTTATTATTATCATATCATTCATAACATGTCATGATATTACATTGTGGATATCGTCGCTTATAGCCGCGACCGTACCGGTACAGCATCGTGCATTGCCGTAGCACGATGCACACTTTTACCTTGTTGGGTAAAGGTGCAGTGGAGCATAGCATGCATATGCATTGCATTTGTGGAAAGATCATTTGCATACTTATGCAATATATTGCGGAGAAGTTATTTTACAAACAACTACAACTTCATAGTTATATGGTGGAATTGGCTCATGAGGGCCACTTGTGGTATGAGGAATGTGGCTATGGTCGTGGAAAGGGGTTCATCCCTTGTGGTATGGTAGAGGTTGTGTTTGTGGCATGAGATTCTTTTCTCTTGAGGTAATTGTTGATAGCAGTTGTGGATGTGTGAAATAATAAAGTTAGTAAGGTAAAACATGTTAATGCTTTATTATCGTTGGTAGTGGTTAGTGGTGGATGATATGAAGTAGTTAATCAAGATTTATTTGCTAAGGTTTTATCATTGTTGGTAGTAGATATGGTTGAGGCTATAATTATGGTCATTATGGAAAATAGATATTGATGTTTAATATCATTGTAGTTTAATTAGCTTGATAATGAATGTGGATGCACGTTGTGGATATGGACATGTGGATACTTTAATGATGTTGTATATTTGTTTGTAGTCTGAATAGCCTGTTAAACAGTTTGCTTGCTGAGATTTTTATCTCACCCTTGTTCCCCCCCTCTACAGGTGATTCTTGAGCATTCATGGGATGGGTAGAGCGGCACCACAATAATGCACTTGGTCCATCAATTCATACTGTAATAAAGTCAATGGAATTCTAGCCAAATGCTTAGCAAATTCGTGGATGATTATTTTATTTAAGAATGATGAACTTGTGAACAATTCGTTGATTAATTTGCTAGAGGTTGCTTCAATTATTGAACTTGATACCGATATCTTTGTTCTCTTCGTTGTTTATGCTTTCGCTTATTGCTTCATGTATAGAAATTATTGCCAGAATAAATTATCTTGAAATTTTGGCTAGCTGTAGAGTAGTTTAGTGGCATTCCAGGGTAAAGTGGGTCCTAGGGTGTTACAGGTTTATATCAATTCCATTGATTATTTATTATTGTTTTCCTTTAAAGGTCGCTTTCAATCTATTTATCATATTTTTCTTGAAATGTCATTTATGCAAACTAACCTTTCAGCCCTCCATTGGTAAGCCTTGCATATTATATTGCATTCATTTATTACAAATGACTTGCTGAGTACCAATGTACTCACGGCTTTACGCCATTATTGCTTAGTTGAGGAGGAGTATTACCAGCAGGAGGTACCAGAGGGAGAGTACTTCAATGACTTCACGGATTAGAACTTTGCTCCCCAGTCGATTGCCTGTGGGTATGTCGAATGACTACTACGTTTATTTTGTTCTTTCCGCTGCTAGACTTTGAACCCTTCGGGCTAGTGCTATTGTAAGCTTGACCATAAGATCGTACCTTTGAGATTTATCAATATTTGAGGTTTCCCTTTATTTTAGCGTGTGTATGGTTATGATCACATCTATGTTTGACTGTGTGCACTAGCGTGATCCTGGACTAGTGCAGTTTACACAGAAAGTTCGAATTTGCATATTCGGGTCTCGATACTAGTATCAGCGGTTAACATCCCGCGCAACATATGGGACCCACTGCAAGTGGGAGCAACCCATAGGGTGAGATGAGAACAAGAGGCCAGGTAGTTTGAAAGATTACTCTGATAATCTACTCAACTACATGACTAAGGAATCATGCAAGGCAACAAGTGGATTGTCTCTTGTGGTGAAAGTGTACACGCTATGTAGAGTCAAAACTATTTGAATAGCCGTGCCCACGGTCAAGGACGGACATGAGAACTTAACTCATATATAGCTCTAATTCAAAAATAATTTTTATGGGAAGGAGTTGGAAAAGAAAAGTGGAGGACGATGGACAGTCCTGGTTTTTATGTTGCCCTAGGTGTCATCCCAGTGATAAGGTAAGCGGCTATAACGCTGAAAAATCAATATATGGTGCAGATGACATGAAAAGATGGATGTAATCTGTGCCAATACTATCATCACATGCCTTTTTCAAACACTATGATTTTTAGTCCAAATGGCTAGGTCTTAGGAAATTTTTACATAGGTATCCTACATCTTATCAAAAGCAATTTCTGGCAAACAAAATAACCCGAGCCTATCCTTTGTCAAGCCATGCATATTAATTAATTGCATACTGTGTATTGGCTCACGGAGCATGGTGGATAGTGTGCTCACCCTCGCATCATCATATCCAGAAGCAGGAGATTAAGACCATTACGCCTACGAGGATGCACCAAGCCATGAAGCTGACGATTGCAGCTAGGGCGAATTTTAAAATATTTAGTCCTAGGCAAGTAGCCTGTTGGAAGGGTGTGCGCCTATATTACCTATGGTCAGGCAATATAGTCTGCATACATTTACCCCTCGGTCACTTGCCTGTGGCTTATGTTCCCGCTGTTATTCTCGTTTTCCACTGCCACACTTTTGATCTATATGTATTTGGCCTTGGAGGCCCGTTATGTAAAATTGTCACTCGACGTGGTGTATTTTAGACTCTAATGTATAATAATATGTTTTTGTTAAATATCATGCGATGTATGAGTTGATACAGCAATGTATTGTGAGCACTATCTACTGATCTAGGGAATAGCGCGATGGAATTATAGAGGATTCTAGATTCTAAATCTGGGTCTGATAGTATGCAAATATGCATGTATATTTAGTGTGCAAAGCATCCCGATACAAGTATAAGAATCACTTCATTGATGGTAAGGGCATTGAGGTGAAGCGAGAACCTCCTACTAAGGTGCTATGGTATCTGCCTATAATTTCCATTCGAAACATTTATTTATGAACTGAAAGGAGGCAACATTGCTGTATTGGCACTCAGAGAAGCGTAAGAAAGATAGAAAGCTAAGACACCCTACTGATTCTACCTAGTAGAGGAACTTTGATAGAAAGTTTGCAGACTTTGGTGTAGAACTGAGAAATATAAGGTTTATGTTGAGTACAGATGGAATGAATCATTTTGGTAACATGAGCAGCCGACATAACACTTGGCTCATGAATATATATATGCAACATTCCTCCTTAGTTGTGTATGAAGTGAAAGTATATTTTGATTTCACTACTTATCCAAGGGCCAAAGCAACCTAGGAACGATATTAATATGTACCTAGCACCCATGCTGAAAAATCTTATAACTCTATGGAATGAAGTGGTGTAGTTATGGAATGTAGACAAATGTGAGAACTTTACTCTGTGCGCTATATTATTCTACACCATCAATGATTTTTCTACCCTGGGTAACCTGTCAGGCTTCAGTACAAAATGATACTAAGAGTGTTTGGTTGAACAACAAATGTAAAACTATGTACATGCATCATCGTAGATTCCTTTCCAAGTATCACCCATACCGTAAGATGAAAAATAATTCGATAGAAAGAAGAAGGATGGTTTAGCTCTAAGGCTTTTTAGAGGGAAAGAGGTCTATGATATGGTTAAGGATATTAATGTTATGCTTGAAAATGGATGTAAATTAATGGCCCATCAAAAGAACATCTAGAAGAAGAGATCAATTTTTAGGACTTTTCTTATTGGGAGGACTTAGAAATTCACCAACTAGGGAAAAATATATGTGATAGCTTGATTGATCTTTTACTGAACATTCATGGCTAAACAAAAGATGGTGTCAATGCATAGTGTACTTGGTTGATATGATCATAAGGACTGAGTTAGCACCAAAAGAGACCGATAAAGGCTGAACGTATCTTTCCCTAGCTTGCTACACTCTATCCAAGGTCGAGAGAAATGAACTGTGCCAAAGCTTGTATGGTGTGAAAGTTCCATTCAGTTACTCCACCAGCATGAAGAAACTCGTTTCTATGGAAGATTTAAAACTCTTTTCAAAATAGGGCTCCTTGGCAAAGCGATTTTCAAATTGGGTTTTGAAAACAAAATTTTGGATATTTAGCTCAGGCACAAATACTGAAGTCTAGTCTCCAAGACAAAAATTTTGGGAATCTGAGTATTTTGCAAAACCTTTTTGAATATGGGCATGAAGTTTTGGAAAACAAAATATGAAATTTTTAGGTTTTCATTTGGAATTCCAAGGGCCTGCTTTAAAATTTTTGAAAGTAAGTTTTAGGGGAAATTTCGTTTTGGAAAGAATTTTTGAAGGAAACTTTTCATTAATAGGTTTTCCTTAGGGGAAATGTAGATACGAAATTCATGGGATAAGTTTGAAAATAACTCTTGAAAATATGCCTCAAAATTTTAGTTTTGAGAATAAAGAGTAAAATAGTTCTTGGCCATGGTGGCAAAACCAAGCATGCATGGGGAACATGCTTTCTTTTTTCCTTAGAATATTTTTTTGAAATAAAATTCTCCCCTTTTTGTAATTTTTTTGAAAATGAGTTTTTAAATCCATTTAGTTAGCAAAATTTTTAGGGGTAAAATTTTTTTTGAAAATAGATATTCAGAGCTTCAAAATCTTTGGCCCAAAATAGGTTTTAGGGATGCCTATAAGGAGGGTTTTACAGAAGTAGTCCTCGAAACTTGAAATTTTGAAGGTAAGGGAGTTACAAAATTTAAAATTGGCCAGGGCAAGACATAGATAAGAGGAAGTTATCTAAGACAGATGAGAAGGAGCAATAATACCTATATTTTGTAAATAGGTTTTTGAAGAAATAATTCTACTCATAAAACTAACAGCCATGCTAACTAAGGTCACGACCTACAGGCGATATGCTCTGATACAACTTTTGTCAGATCCCAGGTTTAGCAAACCCAGATCCTTTGTGATATCATCACACTATTCGTTAGATCAGTAGATAGTACTCATAGATACATTACTATATACCAAAGACATATCATGGGCCGATTAGGCCGAAATCAATAAAATATAGTAGCAAAAACTTCACACAGGTGAGACCCTCAAGACTTGCCCACAGGTAGCCAACTGGGGTTCGTGACCTAGTACTTGGCCTCATCATCCTCCAGCTCTGTCGATTTGTTTCTGATGATGCATGGCTTTACTTTACCCTTCCTAGTGATTGAGTAATGGTAATTGAGCTATAGTGAGTACAACGGAACTCAACAAACCAACACACAGAATGCAAGAATATTAGATGCAATGTTGTTAAGAGAGACTTGTAGTTCTTTTAGTTTCTAAAAGCATCATTTCAAAAGTTATAATAAATAGGAAAATTACTGAGACTTAGCCACTTTAACTAAAACAGATTTTGTAAAGTTGTTTGTGAGAATGTAGTATTAATAGTAGCGTATGTTATATCCGCATTTTACAGTGCATGGTTACCTCCACTGAATGCTACTTTTGATCATTATCATCACCAGAGTACTTTCCTCTAGGAAAAGTCAAAGTTGAAGTACATTCCCCCAACAAGTTTTCACCCACCCACAAAGATTTTTGAAATAGAACTAACTCGAGGAAGTTCCCATGTCCGCCCTTGACCGTGGGCATGACTGTTCAAATAATTTATACTCTGCAGATGCTATACATCTTTACCCACAAGAGACAATCCTTGGTCGTGTAGATCGAGTGACCATCTCACAACTTTTTGTAGTTACCTCGCCCCATTGCTAGTCCACCCATTATGAGCTTGTCCCATTGAAGTAGGTCTTATAAAGTTGTGCGGGAAGTCATACCCTAACATCATAGCAGAATTGAACAATGATGTTCCATAGTGCTAGAGAAACGGGTACACATCACCCTTACACGGTGTCCCATTCATGTCGGACCTTGGTCCGCACATGCACACTTCACTCCCCTACCAGTGAAAAGACTCTAGGGTCTAGTAATAATACTTGGCTGTAACATCATAATTTTCAGAGTCTTTTTGATGCTTTTAAAATAAAATTCACCACTTGGATTTTTTTGGAATTAATTAAAGCTTAAAATGAATTTTTATTAATTAAAAGGATTTAACATGATTAAAATAAAAATTAACATATGTTGTAAATATTTTATTTAGGTTCCTTGTGTCCCAAGGAATGTTTTGGATTTTCTGAGAATTTTTTGGGTTTATTTGCGATTTTATAGAGCTTCTTTTGTTTTATTTAAATTTCTGAAAAAGAAAACCCATAAAAATCTCGTGAACAGTACTGGGCCGACCCATTACTATTCATCTCGGCCCATTGATCCTCAGCCATCCGATCACCTCCTTGTCACGCATCACTCATCTGACCGTCGACCAAAACCAACCGCTGGATCCCGTCAGTTGCCACACGTCAGCCATCAGGGCATGTGTGCACTATTGATATGTGCTTTCTACCATAGCCATCCAATCGGTCTGCTCTGCCATGTGACGTGCATACAACGGCTTGGTTACTGTTCATCGTCTTCCTGGTGGAGAGTTTGTCTCCATCTCTGCCTCGTTCACGTGTACGAATCGAACTCCGCCGCCACGCGTCATTTCCACTGTGGACTCCTCCCGTGCTCGTCTCAGAGTCTCCGCGTCTGTGCCATAAAATTGAGTCGATGCCTCTGTCTTTTGCACCCCGCAGTCGAACTCGCCCGCGCATCTCACCGGTCGTGCCGTCTCGCTAGAGTTCACTATTGTGGTTTCAGCGCTGCTGTCGTCGTCTTCGTTTTCGGCTGTCGTCTGTAGTCTTGCCGTTGTGAGCTGCCACCTCCTGCCGGTAAGTCCACTCGCCGTCCGGTCATCTCACCGCCCTCGCCAGCTGAACAAGCCGTTGTCGTCGCCATCCAGCCAAACCCCGCAGCTTCACTTCGCTGCCCGCATCGCTGCTCGATGCACCGCCCTTGGTTCATGCGCCCGCCCCCATGACCGTTTGTGCACCAAAGGTCCCCTCGGGTCCCACGCCGTGCCACGCGTTAGTATCCCGGTCGCCCGATCCACCATCGTAGTCGTCTGATCAGATTTGCACCAACAGCTGAGATTGAGCCATGTGGTTCACCCCCCTGTGACCTTTTGGCTTCTTAGTGAACTAAGTCCATGTGAGCCGAGAGACTGACAAGCCAGCCCCACTCGTCAGCCAGCACTATTCCATGAACCTATGAGCCAGCCAAGCCGAGACAACAGCCACGCTGGCACCACATCAGCCCTAGGTGCCATGTGTCAGTTCCACATTAGTGCCATGTCAACACCCAAGCCGCCCCAGATGCCATGTCAGATGCCACGTCAGTGTGCCACATGTAGCCACGTCAGCCCTAGCGCCATCTGTCAGCCACATGTCAGCCCAGTCAGTTACCATATCAGCCCTAGACACCGCGTCAGCATCTTAGTCATGTGCACTTTTTCTTGAGCTGAGTCCACCATGAACCTGCTATTGTATTCACTGAGTCAACAACATAGTAACTTTTCTAATTTTGCAGTATTTTCCTTTAGATTAATTTTTCAAGAGCCCGTTCTCTTCCGTCTTAGCTCCGATTGGCCCCGTTCTTTTTTTCTAAATTTATCTAAAATTGAGTTCTATCTTTTTGTTATAGTTTTGAAGGTTTTAGAGTTTATTTGAATTTTATTTGATTTTATTTTTGTGTCTCGATCGTTTTCTCTCTCGTTAGATCGCGTCTTTGAAGGAGCAGGAGCACCAACAGAAGATCAGGAGTTTATAACTAAGCAAGGCCAAGACAAGTCGTATCCTTCGATCATATTGAACCTAGTTTTTTAATCTATTAATTATCTATTTTGCTTCAAATTATCATGCATCACTATTTTATTACAAACCTTCGTATGTGGTAGTTACTGTCCAAAATGATTAATCCTTCATTTGATAATTGAATACCATGATTCCATTGTCACCATAGGTTAAAAAATTATTTAGTGATACCATACTAGTTATCATATGGGTTGTACGATTATACCATACTAGTTATCATATGGGTTGTACGATTTATTTGCTTAGCCATGCTTATAGTCTCGATGGGTTTATCATCATATATGATCAATTAATTAGTTTGACTTAATGAGATATTGAATTGTGGTTGGTCCCACAGTTATAAAATTTATGTGCTATGACATTGGTGTGTCATTGGTGTTGGTTATACAAAATTGGTTTTCACTTGGTCTAGTGATCGTACAATAAAGGAGGAAGTGTGGATTCACTTCGAGGGATGTGGAAGTCTCGTCTGAATAATGTCAAGGACTTAACTTTGTGTGATATTGATCCAAGCTTTACCATGCAAACCACATGTCTAGTATGAGATAGACCTGACTGATTAATTTGTGATATTTTGATTTTAATTTCGTCATTGAGTTGAACATGGTTGCTGATTTTCATGAGGCACAAAAGGGGGCAATTATCGACTAGGTTGGAGCCTACTCGACGGTGAAACCTTAGCGGGTGAAATTGAGATTGAGGTTGAACATTGTAGAGGCTTGGTTGTGATTTCCTTAGCGCAAGGCTAATCACATTGTGTGGATACAGTTGTGCAACCTCTACAAAGTGTAAAACTATTCGAATAGCCGTATCCTCGGTTATGGACAATGCTCAGTGATTTCACACGCGGGGTAGAGTTTTCATAAAAACTTGGTCGGTTATCTTTGGAAAGTGAATGGTTAGTTCACTTATGGTTTAACTTGTGAATGGGTAGTTCACAAGTGGTTTATTCAATTCTGTTAATTATTTACTTATTATCAATCATCTTTAAAGTTTGCTTTCAATCTATTTATCATATTTACTTTAAATTGTTGCTTTCTGCAAAATAACCTTTCAGCCATCCATTGGTAAGCCTTGCATATTATATTGCATTTATTTGTTACAAACGACTTGTTGAGTACCATTATACTCATGGTTTTATACACATTGTTGCTCAGTTGAGGAGGAGGAGCTATATCAGTAGAAGGTACCAAAGGGAGGATATTTTGACGACTTCACGGATTAGGCCTTCACTTCCCAATCGATTGCCTGTGGGCTTGTCGAGTGGCTTCTATGCTTAATTGTTGTTTTGCGCTGGTAGTTCTTAAGCCCTTCAGGCTATTAATTTCAAGCTTGGCCATAAGGTCGTACTCTGATAATTATTTATATTTGAGCCATTCCCTTTATTTTATAGGGCATATGGTCGATATTCCATATATGTTACACTGTGTGTACTAGCGTGATCCTAGACTAGTGCGGTTTACACAGAGAGTCTGGATTTGCATATTTGGATTTTAACATTGGCCCAGTTGCAGTTTGTAGACTTGTGGTAGTACTGTTCTACATGAAGAGGTCATCATAGAATTAAATTCTTGATTTGTCAAGATGGTACATGCCACAAACCACAAATTCTTGTGTTACCTCCACACCAACCACTCTTACCATTCGTCTAGATAGGTGTAGCAAGTTTTTAGGGTTTTGAGAAGCATAAACCGATTTGTCACAAATTATCAATCACCTATATCCCGTGACTACCCCACAATAAATTTTTGTGTTTAAAGATTGATGATCAGGGCAAACTAGAGCCTGGACTTGACCAAGACTAGCATGACATTAAATATGACTTATAACTAGTAAAGTTCATATTAACATCTAGGGTGATAAGGATTAGGTATTTCAAGTGTCAAGGAATGGCATAACAATAATATTACTATATCTTCAAGTAGGCATGTAGCTTCCTTAAGTTTTGACATACATTTGCATAATAAATTAAGCATGAAGTTTATAATTTAAAGGAATATAATTTTTTATAAAATATAGGATCAATATGATTAAAGTGATGACTTGGCTTGCTTGATTTACCATGGCCTTGATCTAATTCAAAGCATGCTCAGTCTTGAATCCTTAGTCTTCGTCTTTTACTTGAATCCTGATCTCGCTTGACTTGGCATCCCTTCATGGCTTTAGCTTTTAATAGGAGGCAAACTAACAAAAGACCAAATAAATCCTTAAATTTAGTTGAGCTTATGTATATTATGATTGAGGATAGAGAGAAGATTTAGCAAGTTGCGGGATAGAGAGAAGGTTAACAAAGTTTTGAGTCGAAGCGAACTGACAGAGTACTTCGCTGGGAAGGGTATAAGAAGGATGGATGTTTAGAGGAATATTTTGTGAGAATACCCCGCTTTAGGTATGGCTTAGACAACCGATTATAGGCTTAGACAACCGATTATAGGATACCAAAGCTTGATCTTTAATTAATAGCTTCTTTATTTAATTTATATTTATTAAGGAAGTTCCATATGTTAGGCAAGGCGTATGGACAGATGGGAGAGTTTATCTGGGATACTGAGTATTATTTGTCGAGTGATAGCACTGAGTGATTTTAAGATGTCTTAAACAGTGTCTCATGCCAATACGAAAATTGTCTTAAACATTAATTAAAAGAGAGATCCCATGATTCCGGAGATGAGCAAACTATGATTATCAATTTATGTGGCAAATTTTTGTTACAATAATTAGCTTTAATTTGCATTAATAGATTTAGATTTGTGGATAAAAATAGGATATCTATTATTTGGATCAGGTCATGCTTTGATAGGATTCCAAGATTAATAGGCGAGTTTGTAGAGCAGAACTTAAGAATATTAGAAATTATTTTTAAATAGCTTAGGATTTTATTTCATGATGATATGCAAGATTTAGAGTCTTGCATTAGATATCCTTATAATCTTGCCTTGAGACTTAATCAAGATTAAATTTCTTGCATTCTTGATTGTATAGTATTTAATTTAGTTTTATAATTAAACTTTGTCTTAACATTCCTTTTATTGAGTTTATGCTAATTCCTTGAATTTTTAAAATAGTATTACCTCATTAGAGAGACAATTTAAGGCATGATCTTGCTTTAATTAATCTCATATGAGAAGTAATTCATTAATCTCTATTGGCATGAAAATAAACAAGGTTAAGTTTCCAATTCAATTTGCATAAACCTTTTTAATTTTTGTCTCATAATTAAATTCTTATTCCCAATACAAATCATATTATATAAGGTTGCTCATTTAAATATTTCTTAGACGTGAAATTCAAAATTTAATCATGTATTGAGGTAATACAAGTGACATTCATTACCTGGATGCCCTTATCTAGCTTGGCCTACTTGTCAAAGGAAGAGAGAGGGGGGCATTCTGCTAGAGCAGGAGATCGAAACAGGGGAGGCCGGAGGCGTAGGGCTAGGCTGCGGTCACTGGTAAGCGGTGGTCAGGGAGGTGTTGGCAGTGGCCAAAATGGGACCCCGAGGCCAGGGGGAAGCCGAGGGAGGTGGCGGGCACAGTCGGGAGGTGCCATGGCCGGCCGGTAGTGGTGGGGAGCGGCCGAGTGTGGGGAGGCTATGGGGGCTAAGGCAACCAATGCAAGGGGGAAAGAGGAGGGGAAAGAATGAGCATGAGGAGGGCGCAAGTGACTTACCGATGTTTTTAGCGACGGTAGATAGAAGCTAGGGTGGATTGGCAGTAGGAGCCGGTGGTAGCACGGGTAGGTTTCCAAGGCCAGTGAGTTGAGGTAGATGGGAGGCATGGCCGTCAGTTGGAGCAGCTCTAGGGTGCCATGGTGGAGCTCTAGGAGAGGGGAGTCGGGCCGTGACATGCCGGAGAAGAAGAAGCGGCGGTGGCCGACGCTTCGGTCGGGGATAGGGAAGAGACGCCGTTTCGGCAAGCTTGGGGCACAGGCTTCCAATTAAAATGAGGGGAGACTTCTGAGGGCACGCCATGACGTGGTTGGATTGGCGGGAGCTTCGCTGGTGAGGAGGAATGGCAAAGGCTTGTGATGGTTGGCAGGATGTTGCGACTGCGGGGACGGCCGAGCTCGTGGGGGGGGGGGATGGAGGAGGAAGGGGAGGAATGGAGAGGCCAAGAGGAGGCTCAAGTGACCCCTTGAAAGGCCGAGAGTAGGTGGTTGGCTACTGGGCACCATTATGGCTGGTGCAACGAGAGGCGCTGTGTAGGGCGCCAGGCTAGCGCAGGTACGAAGCTAGGGGAGGGGCGGAACTAGGCGACGTCAATGCGATGAGGTGTTCATGCAGCATCAATGTGTGCTGGCTCAGACGTGATGGGGAAAACTGGGGGTAGCATGGCACGCAGAGCACTTGGCACGCGGGGTGGTCGGTGCAGCTGGCGCCAGGAAGAGGGAGAAAGAAAGGGAGAAGAGAGAGCTGGCTGGGCCAGGTGGGCTGAGAGGAAGAAATGGCTGGAAGGAGAAATGGGCTGAGGGTCCAAGGATTTTTGAGAATTTAGAGAATCTCAAAATTCAAATGAAATTTGGAAATGCCATTTAGAAGATAAGCTTAAGTTTTGAATTTTGTTGGCCATAACAATTAGATGGGTGTTTTGATATTAATTTTTGATTTAAAATTCTATTCTCAGTTTTGAAATTGAATTTTGGACTTGCGAACAAATTCAAAATTTCCTTGACTTGATTTTCACAGTCTCAGTTCTTAGTCTTTGATTTTGTTTTAAATTTATTGGCAAAGATCCAGACCAAAACTTGAATACATTGAAAAGGCGATAAAAAAGTTTTTTATAATTTTTTGCAATTACACACGTTTCCCATTTTGGGATGTTACACAACGTAAGCCATCATGCGTGTGTTAGTGATATGTCCTAGAGGCAATCATGGAGATGATTGTATCACTTCTATGTTTATGGTCTTTTGAATAATATATTATTTTATCCCTTGAATAAATGTCTTTCATATTGATCAACAAGTGTGTGACTTGTTCGTGAAACTTTTTATTTATGTTTTTGATATTATTCTAAATTATCCCTGATCTTATATCATTATGTGGGACAATTATGATTTACAGATCAGCACATATATTGATTTATGATCATATTTCACGGATCATAGATATGAGATATCAAATTAAAAATGTGGACACATGTTAGAGAATATGATGTTGGATTGACCCACTATGAGACACTGCGGGAATTGTTATATTCTTAAGTGTTATCAGTTGGTCTCATATATAGTATATGTGGGATCTTTAGACCTGAGATCGTTATTATTTTCTACATGTGAAATAGTTTACTTAGGAGTTATCAAACAATACTCCATGATTGGATGGTTATAAAGGTAGCTTTCGGGTTTACTATGAAACATGCGAAGGAATATGTCGAGACCCGAATATGCAAATTCGGACTCCCTGTGTATACTGCACTAGTCCCAGGATCACGCTAGTGCACACAGTCTAACATAGATGTAATCACAACCATATACACGGTAAAATAAAGGAAAAGCTCAAATATTGATCAATCTCAAAAGGTACGACCTTATGGTCAAGCTTACAGTAGACTGGCCCGAAGGGTTTAACAAAATAGCAGCGGAAATCCAAAATAAAGCGTAGTGGCCGTTCGACAAGCCCACAGGCTATCGAGTGGAGAACGAAGCCTAATCTGCGAAGTTGTTAAAGTACAATCCTTCTGGAACCTCCTGCTAGTGATACTCCTCTTCCTCAACTGAGCAACATTGGGCGTAAAGCCGTGAGTACATTGGGCGAGCGCGGGGTCTGGCGACGCGGGCGACGCTGGCAGCGAAGAGGCGATGCGGGCGACGGGGAGCGGTGACAGCTCACCGGCGGGTCTTCGGCGACGGCGAGGACAGGCGAGGACGGGGAAGACGCGCGGAGCGGCGGGGGTGCACGGGGCGACTCCGGCGATGGTGGCGCGAGGCGGAGAGGGCAACGGTGAGGGCAGTGGCGACGGGCGAGCACGCGAACAGAGGAGCAGACGGCATTTAAAACACGCGAACCGAGGCCATCGATCCGGATGCGGCGCGGACACGGGGTGAACGCGGTGCGGGCACGGACGGCCAGGATGACGCGGGGGGAAGATCGGACGGTCGGGGAGGGTTAGGGTTTCGATCGGGGTGGGGGTACGAGCGGGCCGACGCGTGGCTCGCGGGCGCGATCCTACGGCAGGGGCGAGCGGCGCTAGGGTTAGGCACGGGGCGCGAGCACGGGCGCACGGGATGGCGCCATGCGGCGAGGGGGTCGAATCGGGTGGCGCGGGACGAGGGAAGGCGGAGCGGGCCGAGTCAAGGGAGGCGGGGATAGTACCGGGATGGGCGCGCGTGGGCTGGGAGGATCGGCGCGGTGAGCGCGGAAGCGGCGCGCGGAGATGGGCCGAGGGGCGGCGTGGTCGGCCGGGATGGCATCACGTGGAGGGGAGAAGATCCGACGGCTGAGAGAATTTCCCCGATTAATTTCTTTTCAGAAATTCAAATAAACTTTCAGGAGCTCTAGAAATAGCAAATAAATCTCAAAAATTCACCAAAAATACCAGAAAATTCCTTGAGACACAAGGAACCCAAATAAAATATTTTTAGCTTATGTTGAAGTTTATTTTAATCACATAAAATCTTTTTAATTTCTAAAAATTCATTTAAGCTTGATTAAAATTCAGGAAAATTCCAGAAATCGATTTTTAAATTCCAGTTTTAAAAATCCCCAAAAATCAGGATGTTACAAACCTTACCCCCTTAAACGGGATCTTGACCCCGAGATCTGGGCTAACTAGGAGAGGTGGGTTTACTGGGTGCGACGACGGAGCTGACGTGGTTCAGGCTTCCTTTTGCAACGCTCTGGGACTGCTGGCTTCCACGGTTTGCTCCTGGAGGAAGGGTCTTGGCAGGCGTACTCTCCAGATTGAATGGAACTGGTGTGATTGCTTGACGCTTCTGCGGGCAACTGCGAGCAAAATGACCTGGCTCTTTGCAATTGTAACAATTGGATGATCCTGCATGGTTTGCGCTCTTCTGGGGTTGATTGCTGACATTGATAGGGCGTGGTCCCGAGTTATCATAACGGGTCACTGGAGCTGGGGTCTTGAAAACTGGCTGCTGCTGCTGCTGAGGCACTCGTGCAGGCTGATAGGTGTTGAACCTTGTCCTCTGTGACTGCTGTAGGTGAACTCCTTGCTGGCTTATCTTCCTTTCGTGAAATTCTCCCAACTCGCGGCGGGAATCCTCAATCAGTATGGCCTTATCCACTAACAGCTAAAAATTGGCATAGTCATTGCCCACAACCTGTACTTTCAATCCTGGGTTCAGACCCTTCTTGAACCTCTTCTGACGAGCTGAATCTGTGGCTACGTCCTCTGGCGCGTAGCGAGCTAGCTGAGTGAATTTATTGAGGTATTCACTCACTGACATGTTTCCCTGCTGCAACTCACGGAATTCATCCTTCTTCATCTTGACTACTCCATCCAAGACGTGGGCGTTATGGAAGGCTTTGGCGAACTCATTCCAAGTGATGTTGTTCTGGTCCTCATGGGCGGCACAGTAGTTCTCCCACCACTCTACTGCTGGTCCCTCAAGCTGGTGTGCTGCATATAATACTTTCTTCCTGTCTGAACACTGGGCCAAGTTCAGCTTCTTTTCAATCGATCTGACCCAATCATCAGCCTCCATAGGCTCTGAAGAACTGGAGTAGGTAGGCGGTCTCGTCCTCATGAACTCTGCATAGCTGAACTGCTGACGGGGTGCTGGTGGCGGTACTGGCTCCTAGTGCTGTCACAGCATCATAGCCTGCATATTTTGCATCATCGTCTGCATCATCTGAGTCTGTGCTACCAAGAACTCCAATAAAAGGTTAACAACAAAATCGGAGAAAATAACTCCAATAAAAAGTTAACATGACTGCAATATAATGCTTTGAAGGCAATATTTGCAGCTCATATCACACACAACGGCAAGAAAAAGCAAAACAGTCTACGCGATGCTAAAACTACAACAGGTCTTAATCTGACGGCTCCTAATTTTCACAATAGTCTTCAATCTTGTCTTGGAAAAAATTGACGGCTTGCTTGATCCAATCTTCACCGTAAAGCTCAAAGGGGGCAACCTCCTCTTTGATTTCGGAACACTCGAGACATCTATAGATATTGTTGAGATGAAAAGTCAAATTAAACATTGAAAATAAGTTTGTAGAGAAGACAAGAATTAAGAATCCTAAGAATAAGGTAAGAATAGATAATCACTAAATATTCATTTGTTGATTTAGAAAATATATTTTGAAATTGGCTAAGACGACCATTCTAACTATAGCTTCGTCCTACAGTCGATATAGTTTTGATACAATCTCTGTCGAGACCCGAATATGCAAATCCGGACTCCCTATGTATACCGCACTAGTCCCAGGATCACGCTAGTGCACACAATCCAACATAGATGTAATCACAACCATATACACGGTAAAATAAAGGAAAAGCTCACATATTGATCAATCTCAAAATGTACGACCTTATGGTCAAGCTTACAATAGACTGGCCCGAAGGGCTTAACAAAATAGCAGCGGAAATCCAAAATAAAGCGTAGTGGCCATTCGACAAGCCCACAGGCTATCGAGTGGAGAACGAAGCCTAATCCGCGAAGTCGTCGAAGTACTCTCCTTCTGGAACCTCCTGCTGGTGATACTCCTCTTCCTCAATTGAGCAACATTGGGCGTAAAGTCGTGAGTACATTGGTACTCAGCAAGTCGTTTGTAACAGATGAATGCAATATAGTATGCAAGGCTTACCAAAGGAAGGCTGAAAGGTTAATTTGCATAAATGACAGTTGAAATGTAAATACAGTAAATAGATTGAAAGCGAACTTTAAATAAAATGATAGTAAATAAATAATCAAAAGAATTGACATAACCACTTGCAGACCTCCCATCTACAAGCTAAACCAACCACTTATGGACCTCCCATCCATAAGCTAAACCAACAGTAGATTAACCATCTACTGTCCAACTACAATCCACAAGTTTTTAGAAATAACTACCCCTCGTGTGAAATCACCGAGCATTGTCCATGACCGAGGACGCGGCTATTCGAATAGTTTTACACTCTGCAGAGGTTGCACAACTGTACCCACACGATGTGATTAGCCTCAGCTTAAGGCAACCACAACAAGGCCTTTACAAACTTCAGCTACAACTCAATCCGCCCGCTAGGGTTTCGCATCATACCCCTCTTGCGCCACATGGAAATCAACAACCATGTTCATCTCAATGGCAAGATTAAAGTTGAAACCTCCCAAATTAGTCTGCCAGGTCCATCCCATAATAGACATGTGGTTTGCACGGTAAAACTCAGATCAATGGCGCACAAAGTTAAGTCCTTAACATTTCCCGGACGAGACTACCACATCCCTCGAAGTGCTCCAACATTTCCCCCTTTATTGCACGATCACTCGCCCGAGTGCAAAACCAATTTGTATAACCATCGCCGATGACGCACCAACGTCATGACATAAATTTTAATAAACGTGGCACCAACCACAGTTCTATATCTCATTAAGTCAAATTTATAATTCACATGTGATAATAAGCCCAATCGTGACTATAAGCAAAACTAAGATTCTATCGTACCACACATGTGATAAATACCTAGCATCACTAGTATGTTTTCCAACCTATGGTGGCAATGGTATCATGACATTACAAATTAACAAGGAGAGATGAATTCAATTGGGACGATAACTACCAGATACAAGGTTTGAGTAAAAGTCGCGATGCAATGTAATTTAAAACAAAATAATTAAATAATAGATTACAAACTGGGTTCAACATGATCAAAGGATACGACTTGCCTTGGTTATGCTCAGTGAGGTACTCCTGGTCTTCGGGCGTAGAATCTGCTCCTCCGGAATCCGAATCTAACGAGAGAGAAAACGACCGAAATAAGAAAAATACATAAAATGATAAGCAAATGAACTCCAAAAATCATGAAACTAGAACCAAAAGCTAGAGCTCGATTTTAGATGAATTTAGAAAAAAGTACGGGGTCAATCGGAGCTAGGACGGAGGAGAACGGGCTCTCGAAAAATAAACCCTAAAAGAAATTCGGAAAAAAACGAAATCGTACTGTGCTGTGAACCCGGTCCACGGTAGAACTGGTCCACAGTGAACCCGGCGCATGAAACAGTGCATGTGGGGGTGGGCGGTCCTGACGTGGCAGCTGCTGGTGCTGCCACGTGTCAGTTGACGTGACGGCTGACGTAGCTGCCACGTGGCACCGAGGGGCGGGTTGGGCTGACGTGGCATGGCCACGTGGCTGCCACGTAGGCTTAGGGCTGACATGTCTGACACGTCAGCTAGGGATGACATGGCACGGGTGAGGTCGCGGCGGCGGCGCGAAATCGGGCGGCTGAGGCACGCACACGCGGCACGATCTGGGCCATTGGCTCAGATCTGGACGAGCGGCGGGGATGAGGCGGCTCGGAGGCGGGACGACGGTCGATGGCCGACGCGTGGCGGCGCGACTCGCGAAGCGTCACGGTGCGGGCGCAGGCCCGCGATCGGGCGGCGGGGGTCTTGACGCGTGGCTGCATCCGGACCCGGCTCGAATCGGCGTGTAGATGAGATGGGCGGCGAGTGCGGTGGCGAAACGGTCGCCGGCGCGTGGCGGCGCGCGCGAGGCGCCGCGAGCGAGCGCGCGAGGCGGCGCGGCGAGGTGAGGGAGCGAGCGGGTCTGCAGCGGCGAGCGGCGGCGAGGAGGCGACGCGGGCGACGGGGAGCGGTGATGGCTCACCGGCGGGTCTTCAGCGACAGCAACGACGGGCGAGGACGGGGAAGACGCGCGGAGTGGCGTGGGTGCACGGGGCGGTTCCGGCAACGGCGGAGTGAGGCGGAGAGGGCAACGGCGAGGGCGGCGGCGACGGGCGAGCACGCGAATCGAGGAGCGGACGGCGTTTAAAACACGCGAACCGAGGCCATCGATCCGGACGCGGGTTGAACGCTCTGCTGGCACGGACGGCCAGGATGACGCGGGGGGAAGATCGGACGGTCGGCGAGGGTTAGGGTTTCAATCGGGGCGGGGGTACGAGCGGGGCGACGCGTGGCTCGCGGGCGCGATCCTACGGCGGGGGCGAGCGGCGCTAGGGTTAGGTGCGGGGTGCGAGCACAGGCGCACGGGATGGCGCCACGCGGTGAGGGGGTCAAATCGGGCAGCGCGGGACAAGGGAAGGTGGGGCGGGCCAGGCCGAGGGAGGTGGCGGGGAGAGCAGCCGGGGGATGGGCGACACGTGGGCCTGGGAGGGGATCGGGCGGCGGTGAGCGGCGGAAGGCGGGCGCGCACGGGAGATCGGCCGAGCGGCAGCGTGGTCGGCCGGGATGGCGCCACGTGGAGGGGAGAAGATCCGACGGCTGAGAGAATTTCCCTGATTAATTTCTTTTCAGAAATTCAAATAAACTTTCAGGAGCTGTAGAAAATAGCAAATAAATCCCAAAAATTCACCAAAAATACCAAAAAATTTCTTGAGACACAAGGAACCCAAATAAAATATTTTCAGCTTATATTGAAGTTTATTTTAATCACATAAAATCTTTTTAATTTCTAAAAATTCATTTAAGCTTGATTAAAATTCAGGAAAATTCCAGAAATTAATTTTTAAATTCCAGTTTTAAAAATCCCTAAAAATCAAGATGTTACAGAATATAAGCGATCAAGATGGAATTTGCCCCTCCTATATAACAGGAGAGATATCTCTGGACCCCTTGATGTGGTTAGATTAATGAAGTGCATGGCCATGCCGAATGTGGTTGAAGAGTCAGTCATAACTGAGTAATCCATCACATGTTAAGGATTGAGCTATCATAGGATGGCACGCTTCTCGCCTTGAGTTCAATCTAGTATCATAAGGCAAAGGGGTCGGAACATAAACATTATATAGGTTCATCCGATATGATCTTTATGTATATTTGGCGGTCGTTATATCCTGCTAGGGACCGCTACCGACCTATGGGCCGGAAAAGAGTTTTCGGCCTATGGCCAAATGTACATGAACCTATAGAGTCACACACTTAATGGGCTAGAACGATAAGGGTCCGGATGACAATTTTTGAGTAGGATTTGATCTTCACTCATATCGGATAAGGATCCGATTAGAGGCTATATAATGAGAGATGTGGGGGCTAAGGGCGACATCCAAAAAACCCTAGCCGCCACCTCTCATAACCCCTACCGTGCGCGCTGGTTCTAGCACACTGACGCACGGTGTTCTCTTCCTAGACGTGTAGACCTCGGTAGAGGCACTGCTACAACTACAATGCTGATCGAGACGATCGCAAGGAGGAGACGGTTGGCCGGAGAACGATCGACTACCTTCACTTATACCGACGCACTCTTCATTGAATCGACTGCTTCAACTGTACTTTCACTACACCGCACGTCTAGTGGTAACGATCTATGATCTCTTACTCGTATGACTTCCTGATTTACGCGGTAGAATTTTTAATTTGTGCTAGTGTAGCCTCCCATATCCCAACAGTGGTATCAGAGCCATCCTGTGTAGTATTTGAACTAGATTGGTCGTATATAGTTGATATGTGGTGGTAGTAGATTGGATCTATTACTAGTCTAATAAAATAGTTTAGATTGGTTCATATTATTGGATTGATTTAGGCTCTGATTGATAAGATCAATCGATTTCGACGATAGTAGATGAGTTCGGAGGAGGTATGAATTGATAACACCGAGTTGCTGTTCTTTCTGAAAAAAAATTCCAAGGGCGCTGCCCTTGACCCGAGAGGGACTGCTGTGCTAGGTAATCCTACCGCACATTGTAGGTTTATGTGTTCATATCGCGCAATAAAATTGGATTCTGCACATAACTCATTTTTACAGGGTTGTGTGAATAGTATAGCCCAAAGTGTATGTGATGCATGTATGAGTTTTTCATGGCATATGTGTCATGTTGATTTATGGCCATGGGCTACATATTATTGCATAACGACCTGCGTGTCGATATGTGATGCTTGGATTTTTATATGTAACTCATATTAGTTATTAGGAGTAATAGCTAAGTAGATGAATATGATGAAATCAAGCATTGATGGCTTGATGGACGAGAAGCGTGGTGTTGGAGATTGCCGTGCTAAGGGCCATACTATATCACAGTTTAATATGATTTAATTGTGAATACTTTTATGTTTCTGTTATACTATTATTCATGTTATTGCTATCTTAGATGTTTTTAACATGATAGAAGAGTATCCCTCTAGAAAAATTAAGTATAACTTGATGCCCTTCCAATAGTTGCACCTATCAAAATTTTGATCATTAACTAGTAGGTCTACCAAAGTAGGGTGCCATTAATTATCTCAATAAGATAGGGTAAACTGTTGGACACTTCATACATAATATTGGTTTAACTTGACTAGACTATGAAAATAGTTTTCGGTCTAGGGGCATAATGTTGAGACCGGGACATATAGATGTCACTCAACAAACAAGAGTTGCATGTGATGCAATTAGTAAGGAGTTGTTTACCAATGTCGCTAGGTCTCTAACAGTGATGCCAAAACTCACTGGGACTTAATGAAATATGGATCTTACTTCAATATATTTTATTGAAGGGTATATGATTTCATACATATAGTGGGATTATCTTTTATTAAATTGTTTAATGGAAGATTTCACATAAACATAGTGCTGAATTTTTGTATATGTGTGAAATCTTCCATTAAACAATTTAATAAAAGATACTTCCACTATATATCTAAAATCATGTACCCTCCAATTTAATAAAAGAGGCATGCTTGTGTTTTGTTTTTCTTGATTGCATGGCCGAGACTTCTAGGTGATAACGTGAGCAACTAGATTATAGGCTTGCATGTCTGCTTAAAAAAGGAAAAAGTGCACGCAAGCATATTTAGCAAAAAGTAATTAGTGTGGTAATTAGCAAAGGCTAATTAATTTCTTTTTGCATTACGTTTGAGGTTCACGCACGCACGTATGTTTTGCATGAAAACAAATATATTTTTGTGCTCAGTGTTCTGTCCAGAAATCTAAACGAGATTTAAATAGGTTTGTGTTTAAGGGGAAGTCTTAAAATTTATTTTTAGCTTCCGCAATCAACCCCCTCTGATTGCCTATCTAGTATGAATCGATCCTACAGTCCTCCTCGTAGAAGACACAGGATCCCGACAAGTCTCTCCTGCCTTTGCCGGAGCGTAGAAGACCTTGGATCATCGTGCAGCTCGAATAATTTCCAAGGCGTAATGCGGAGACTCCAGAAGCTGGACGAAGATTCGTCCTTAGTCCCATAGCTTGACCAAATTCGGACCATATCCTCACAGGTTAGTTCGTACAACCTGCGGAGAACAAGGCCTGTAGCATTAGGGGCGTTGTACAAGGAGGAACACCATATAGTTGGACAGCATCCGGATTGCTCTCACCTGCTGCGCTACCGTGGTATCTCCGGCCATGTCGGCTATATTGGACTTGAAGAGGTAGATATCAGTGGAAATGTGCCATGTGAGGATGCCCTCTTGGAGTTCTTCACCAAGGCTCCATCCGAAATCTTCGTATAATTCCCTCTTACGCAGTGCGATCTGACCCCTTTTCATCCTGGATTCGGCCATCATTCTCAGCATGTCTGCCGCTTCTAAACCCTCTTTTTCTTTGCCCCCTCTGATTATATGTAAGACCCCTGAGCAGCAACTCCAGAATCTTCTGTGTATTACTGCACTAGTCCCAGATCAAAGCTAGTGCACACAGTTAAACAGTGATGATACATAACCAACAACACTTTATTACAATAATAGAGAGTACAGACCTTGAAGTCTTTTATTACAAATGAGGTTTTAAGACCTCACACCAAACAGAAATTACAGCGGAAGCAAAAGAAACTTCAGCAAGACCCATCAATACGCCATAGGCAATTGACTAGGGAAACGCAACCTAGAAATCTGGAAAGCCTCCGTCAAATCCATCCACGAAGTAGTCGTAATCTGCCTTTTGAGCTTCGACCCCCTCTGAGAGTTATTTTAAAGTGTAGTATGTGAGTACATAAAGTACTCCGCAAATCTTGGGAAAGATGCAGTAGATGCAGAGCTTTAACAAAGGAAGATTATATGGTTCTTTTGCATAAAGCAGCATTTTATTTCAAATACCATTATGTAATTTTGAAAGCATCATTTTAACAAAATAGTTGCAATACTAAAACTAGATACAATTTTCTATTGAAGGTTCCAACCACCATCACTAATAAATAGGCTCTAACCGCCAAGGTTTAAAATTACAGGTTCCATCCACCCTCACTGGCTCCATCCGCCAGGACACACACTCCTGAGTGTTCCAACCACTCCTAAGTTCCCAAAACTTTTGTTTTAAAATCAAAACCAAAGGTCTACCATGTGAATGCATTCCTTGCCCGCCCTTGACCGTAGGCACGGCTATTCGAATAGTTCATTACTCTGCAGAGTTTGTACAACTTTCCCACAAGAGACAAATTATCTTAATAGTCAACATGCTTCCTTTGGCATGAAACCCAGATAAAATATCACAAAGCCTTTACCTCACTATAGTCTAGCTAGATACCACCCACTGAGGTTTCACCGCTGAAGGGTTAAATCCGCCACAGTCAGAAGCCCCCTCTTACGCCATGTGAGTACAGTAAATCCCTGTCCCTCACTGTGAGTAAACCAGTAAATCCCTAGCACCCATTTTCCAATGGTGACACCTAAACTAAACTATCGTAAGTTATTCAGCTAGGTCGTACCCATTTAAACTTGTGGTTGTACGAAAATGCTCAGTTTGGACAAACACAAGAGTCGGTCCTTAATTGACTAGGGCGGAACATACACTTTACAAGATCTCGTGCTTACCGCACCAACCCAAACCAACCATCCGCCCAAGTCTAAAACCAATTTTCACCATTTTATTTTATTTAAAAAGAACAGTGGCAACACCAATCGCCACTAAATTTCTGAATACAACAGACTAGTTTAAAGAATTATAATTTTCCATTCCAAAGTTACAAGGTTGAATAGCATGACTAAGCATTTTACTACAATTCTAAAATTAACAAATAGCATAATAATCTCAATACTGAGACAAGGAAAACCTAGGGTGACAAAGGTACATGGTAATCAACGTCAAAGGAGGGTATAACAATTATTGGATTAACTAATAACCTTACGACAAAAGTTATCATTTTATGTAACATAGCAATGCATTTAATTTTAAAATAATAAAATGATTTTAGTAAACGTAGGTACAATATGATCAAAGGAGACTTGCCTTCTTGCACGTTGTCTGGAAATTCTTGCTGCGGATCAGAAAAATCTTCGGCGACGTCGGGTTCTACGCGCGAAACGATAAATGCAAATAAATAAATAAATACAAATAAAATCATAAAAATATAAAATATAAAATATATACTGGAAGGAAGATATTGAATTTAGATGAATTTAGAAAAAAGAATCAACGGATTCGGAGTTCGTATGAGGGAGAACGAACATCTGGAAGTTTGGTCAACACATAAAATGACGAAAAATCCGAAAATTACTAATTGGAACTCTACTGATCGGATGTATTGCTTCGGTTGGAATATTTTGCTTCAGTTGAACTGGATGAAATGCACAAGTGTTAAGCAACTTGGCCCAACATGCAGGAGACGCAAGACAAAAAAAAAATACTACTAAGAATAATAGATGCATGACAAAGGGACTCTACTGTCATTGACTAAAAGCAAAAAAGATGATCAAAACAGTGGGAAAACAAAGTTGAATTTATCAGGACTTGAACTCATGACTGAAGGGATACAGGCCAAGGCTCTCACCACCACGCCATGCTATCTCATTACGCAGAACTTTCACCAAGCCAAGGCTAAGAAAGAGCTCTTCTCGGTTGGGGAATACACGAGCAGAATATGGAGGTAGCGGCCATGGCAGCAATCGCGCAACAACGGCGAAGCAGCACCTCTTGCAAGGGCGCCAGTGACCGTTGGCGGTGTCACGCAACTCCGACGAAGTAGGCCATAGAAGTATTCTACATGTACATATACACGTATAAGAGAACAGTAGCATGCATGGTCCATGCACTTGCATATAACCAGAATCAAAAATAGAGATCACCAATTGAGATTGCTTGGATGTGGAGACAGGAAATGAAATGAGCAAAAGTTGAAGACTTTCACCAGACACGAAGTTTTGCGAAGGCGTCCGGATGACGTACTTCGGCGACGCACGACACGGCTTCCCTTGAGAGTTCCCTAGAGAGCAAAAGTGAAACACGGCAAGCGTGGAGACTTCTTTGGAGGAATCAAGCTTTTGGCTAAATGAAAAGGAAGGTGACCTGCTCACTGTGCTTCACTTTAAAGCTTAGGCAAAGAATGGAAACTGAAGGAATTCACAATGCTGGCCGTGCTTCAGTTTCCGTATTCATGTTTTTGAAAACAGCAAGAGGAGGAAACTGATGAGTAAATGGCAAAGGAAACACTTGTGGATTGATTGCTAGCACTAAATAGGGCAGTTTCCAAGTGAAGACAATGAGGAAAATGGCTCTTGGCCTATTACAATTTTTGGCTGCCAAGGTCTGTACGAGAGGTAGAAAAAGATGATAGCGGCTTTGAAAACAGAAGAACTGACATTTCAATGGCCAATAAACTGAGTTGGGTTGATTAATAGCAGTGAGCTGCATTTAACTTCCTTAGTGGGATGGAAATGCATGACAATGGCTTTTGCAAAGACTACACTGAAAAAACAGAGGACAGAGAGAAGCAGTAGCTGCTTCAAGAAGATGAATAGGGACGGCTTGAGCAGGGAATAAAGGAAAGGGACGGAGAAATAAAAACAAGAAAGAAAGAAAGGAATGCTCACTGCACGGTTGGAGAAATTAGTGGGTTAAGCGTGCTTACTTTGGGAGCAAGTCTTGGATGGGTCACCCTTTGGGAACCTCTTCTTTTTTTTTTTTTGAAAAAGAGAGAAGTTCCAAGAATATTAATTTGAACGTAGAAAAATTAGAATGGATATTTTTCTAGAGATTTGAAGTTTTGAATATTGGAATTTGAATTTTTGTAGATTTGAATTTGAATTTTCAAAATTTGAATTCAAATTTTGAAATTCCAGGTGGGAATTGGAATTGGAATTTGAATTTGGGAATTCCGATTGGAATCGGGATTTTGATTTTTTTTTTCTCCAGTATTACATAAATAATCCAAATAAAATCTAAATATTTTTAAATAATTATTTTGAAATTAATTTTAAAGAAGACAAATTTTTGGGATGTTACATTATATCCCTTAACAGACGCAACTTTCCCCATATATGTCCGAATACTTGCTCCTTGACACCCTGTGGGATTGTGGGATCACAGTATTCTCTGCTGAGCTACTGTCTTCGATCCCCATTATGTCTGCCCACTTTTTCCTTTGCCATTCCGATGGGTTGGTCACGAGTGCTGAACTGCAACAGGTTAAGCTGCCCAATGTGGCCTGACCACCGCCTGTGGCCTTCCACCTTGGCAAGCCGACCAATAGATGCAACCACACGACGAAACCGATGCCATCGCCTACGGCACAATACTTGATGGTGGAACCAACACCATCGCCGACTACCGTACAATTGGAAGGCTGTCCAGGACGACCCTAGTGCCCTGAGCAGCGATGCTGTCTCCAGGAGGAAGGTAGCAACCAGCAATATGCGAGTGATCATGACATCGGCCTGCCTATGACCATCTTGATGGCTGAATTCAACCAGAATCAATGCAACGGCAGCGGCAAGCGGTGACAAGACACGGATGCAGTAGCCATGCCAAGTGTGGATCACCGCAGCCTTGGTGTAGAGAAAGTCATACATGAGAGAGAGCTCTATCTCCATAACCCTGTATATGTCCTTCCAACCATGGTCGAACAGAGTTCTGCTGCTGTCTGCAACGTCACCTGAATCCATATCGTTCGAAGAATCGACCATCGCGCGCTTGCAGATGTGGAACAGGGAGTGAGCATCCATTAACAGCGCGCTCCTGTCATTTACCCCGCCCCCTAGAAGCACATGCCTTGTGTAGCTACGGCCACCTTTTGGGAGACGCGGCCGCTGGTTCTTGACGGAGATTCGGATGTTGTCCAAGTTGGCGCGATGGAGCGCCAATATCTTCTCCATGTACTTGGCAACGCCGACAAGGAGCATCAACCAGGCCGCGGTGACCAAGGTCCAGCTGTCGGAGATGGATTTGTAGACGACGTACAAGGCTCCCAAGATCCGCAGGATGAGCTCCAGCACGTAGCGCGCCGACAGCTGGTTGTCCTCGAGCTGGTAGGCGGTGATGCTGTCGGGGCCACCCAGGTGCAGAAGGAAGAAGGGCGCCCAGAACACGACGAGCTGGCGCTCGCCCGGCGCGCTGCACACGGAGAGGTAGCCAAGGGCCGTCGTCGCGACGTAGTCGGCCCCCACGTAGAAGAGCCAGATGACGAACCTCAGCGTACGGGAGGCCCAGCGCCAATGGAACCCGGCGAAGATGGTGAGCACCAACTGCATCCCGAAGCTTCCGACGAGCAGGATCTCAATCGACCAGTTACACCATAGGTTCGCCAGCGCATTTGCAACAAGTATCATGGTATGCCAAATAATGTCCACCACCCATCCGTCCCCAGCCATCGAGTGCTACCGTCGCTCCAACTGATCCTGCCTGCACCCATGCACAAGAATGGATGTACATAAATAACTAATGAAATGATCGATGCGTAAATGGTTGCTGATAGCTACAGAGTACATACCTACACTCCTACAGAGTTTGCAATAATGGTAGAGAGATCGATCGCTCAACCTGCAATTAGTTGTCTCGCATGTTGCGAGTAGTTAGTCACTAAGGGCATCTCCAATGGTGCTGAGTCAGCTGGCTATTTACATATACATATCAGCATATATCTTATGTGGAGGAAAGAGAATATGCAAAACACAAACAGCTAACTACTATTTCGTCTCTAGTCTATAACGCAAAACGAGGCAGATTCTATAAATCACTGTGTGTGCATGTAAACATCAAATAGCTATCCTTATAGATAGTCCTTTGAAATGCTAGCTTTTAGTATGTACTCTATAGATGATGTAGAATCCTTATAGATAGTACTTAGTTAGGACCATTGGAGATGCCCTAATAAGGAGTGGCAACAAGTAAGCTCTCTACCTATGTAGTTAATTCAAATAAAGTAATATCTACCTATAGTTAATTCAAATAAATTAAGAAACAACTCCAACTTGTTCGATCGTAAGCATGCACGTTAGGCTTTGGTAAATTATGCTGCTTCTTGCTTATCAAATACACGTCATTCTAAAAGTATTTGGATTTTGCCACATGAAAATTATATACTAGTAGATTCTTCGTCAAACTACTTTTCATACTGCCACTGCGGCCTTCCATGCGTGGCCCCCTCGCCGCCGCCCTCTATGCTCCGCTCTCCACCGCTGCCACCCTCCATATGCCACCGTTCCAGATGGTGGATTCAGGATTGGGTATCAGTCGCTGGGATTGAGGGCATGTTCATACTAGCTTCTGCTAATAGCTTTTAGCTGTGGTTGATGAATCATAGTAACTGATAGAAGCGAATGATAAATAGTAGTATATTATGTAAGAAAGATAATGCAATGAAAGACACTACAATATTGGGACCGCTATACGACTTACGGAACTATAATATAATAAAATACAAAGCATGTTACAATATGTAAAAATACATATTGCAGTGGCTAATGAATAGTGGCGGTTGATAGAAGTTAGGCGTTTGTATTGATTTCGAGTTCCTAAAGCAAAAGCCAGAAGTAGAATTGACATAAGCATGGGAGTGGAAGGCACAGAAGCTAAACTCATTTGGAGTGCCACTATAAGGGCATCTCTAATGTATAAGACCCAGGTTGGTCTTAAGGTATAGTGATATGACTTTGTGCAATCTGTTACAATGTATAGGGTCTTTGTGGGTACTAAGATGAGGCCCACATCATAATAAAAAAACTGGCATTTAGCTTATGGTGGGGGGAGAGAGAACACAGGATTCAATAAAAAATTATGTTTTAATGTTTATGGCCAGGTCTTTAGCTTGAGGACTGGTCTTAAGTCTTTTTTTGCTTATGGCCTGCTTAAGATCAACCTTGTAATGTATAAGGTCGACTTTAAGATAGCTTAAGACCCTCTATTTTCATACACTACAGATGCCCTATATTGATGTGGATGTGCTGTAACCATTATCCGTTTGAAATTCGATCCCCTTACACCCTATTCTTGTTTGGCACCTACACGATGGATCGAGTTGGCAAGTAGGCACATGTTTAATACTGTACTTATCTATGTAATCCCGTGATTCCAAATTTAGTATTGACATGCAATGAGCACATGCGTGATTAATCACCAATTGTGTTTTTAATTTCTCGATATCCGCTTCGGCATGGTCCAAGAGAAAAAAAACAGAAAAGTAACTTTTTCCCCCTTCTTTCTCCCCTCGGGTGGCTGGGTTGCTTCCTGGCACTGCTCCTGCTGAGGCAGCTAGGTAGACAACAAATCGACACACAGGTAAGGCCTAAAACGAAGCAATCATCGATCATACATGAAAAATAAAGAAAGAAAGAAAGCAACCAGCAATGTCGTTGCAGGAAACCAAGGATGATATGCTTGCAGAAGAAATTAAACCACCTCAATTTGATCTTCTCCTTCTTTGTGTTTATGGGCCCCTATCTTTTCAAAAAGCAAGTAGCAGCCTCGATCTGCTGGACTTGATTCTTTGGGTGTGAACTGAATTCTGATCGACAAGCACTGAAGAAGAAAAGGCGAACACATATACTAAAGTGGATTCCCGAACATTCAAGTCCACTCATTCTCGACCCACTTAAATTGGTTTCTTCACCATACATGTTTTTTTTGGATAAGGGAAACTTTATTAATTTTTAAGGTTTTAACATCAAGAAGATACAAGACCCTGAAAACAATTCCCGGCCTCTGCATAACCAGGATGCACACAGCCAAAAGAACAAAAAAATACAAGCACGTCTAATGACAATCAATCCACAGACTAGACCGCCACCCATGAGGCTGGGTAAAAAACTCCTTGGCCACCCACTCCAATTGTTGAGACGCCATTGCAATCAAATCCTGCGAAGATGGTGGCTGTAGGATAATCCATGTACGAAGCCAATGTATTACTGAGAAGATAACCTGAAAAGGGGAAACATTATGTTTTTTTATCAAATATCAGATCATTCCTGCATAGCCAAAGAGACCAACAAGTAGCAGCCGCCCCTAGCAGGATCAAAGGCTTCAATTCTGTCCCAACACCTCCTAACCAAGAACCAAACAAATGAGACACACTACGAGGTTGAGAAAGTCCTGAAGCTGCATGTGTAATAGACCAAACAGCACGAGCAAAACGACAATCAAAGAACAAATGGTTGATTGTTTCATCCTTAGGACAAAAGCAACACTTATTGTCTCCTTGCCAGTTGCGTTTGGCGAGATTATCTTTTGTCAACACGACCCCTCTACGTAAGTACCAAAGAAAAATTATGATTTTCAGAGGAGCTTTCATCTTCCAAATCCGCTTATTAAAGTTAGGGACATCCACATGCATCATGGCTCGGTAATGTGATTTCACCGAGAACTGTCCGGTTCGATGAAGGTTCCAGCGAAATTCATCAGGTTCCTGGCTCAACACAATGTTAGCAATGCGTGAAAGTAAATCATTCCATGCTACTAACGTATGTCCAAGGAGATCTCGCCGCCAAGAGATATTGGGGGGCGAGGTGCTTAGGACATCTCCAACAGTAACCTGCTTGTGACGGGCTATATTATATAGTATAGGGTACTGTTCTCGTAGGGTTGCCTGACTAAGCCACTTGTCTTCCCAAAACCGAATTTGTGATCCATCTTTAACGATGAACGAGTCGAAGCGGAGAAACTCTCCCTTCACCTTCATAAGGCTAGCCCAAAAGTGTGAGTCCCCAATTCGCCACTGTGCTTGTGAAAGCGGTTTGGAATGAAGGTATTTATTCCGTAGAATCTGTTGCCAGGTGCCATCCGTTGTCAACAATTTAAAAAGCCATTTACTGAGAAGGGCCATGTTCTGAATACCCAAGGCATGAATGCCTAGGCCCCCTTGGTCTCTAGGTTGGCATAGGATTCTCCATTTAGCGAGACGATACTTTCGTTTGTGGTCATCGCTCTGCCAAAAGAACCTAGAGCGGAAATAATCTAGTTTCTGAAGTACCCCTTTTGGAATCGCAAAGAAAGACATCATGTACATGGGTAAACTGTTGAGTACTGAGTTAATCAGCGTTAATCTCCCACCCGTCGAAAGGTGTTTGCCCTTCCAACTACTGAGACATTTCTCGAATCGTTTCTCAACTCGTTTCCAATCGGCATTTGATAGTTTCCTATAGTGGATAGGAATCCCTAAATAATTTAATGGAAAATTCCCTTGATTGTAACCAAATAATTCAGTGTATTGATCAACCGCTTCCTGTGCCTCCCCGAAGCAGAATAATTCACTCTTATGGAAATTAATTTTTAGACCCGATAGTTGCTTGAAAGCACAAAGTAATAACTTCATGTTACGAGCCTTCTCCAAGTCATGGTCCATAAATAGGATTGTATCCTCAGCATACTGTAGTATGGATAAGCCGTCCTCTACCAGATGCGGCACCATTCCACTAACCTGACCATCTGCTTTTGCTCTTTGAATCAATATTGAAAGCATATCAGCAACAATATTGAAAAGTATTGGAGATAGTGGGTCACCCTGTCGAAGACCCTTTTTTGTTTGGAAATAAGACCCCACATCATTATTTACGTTAACTGCAACAGAGCCACCCGATATGAAGGATTGCACCCAAGATATCCACTTTGGTGAGAAACCCTTCATCCGTAATGTCTGTAGTAAAAAGGTCCATCGTACTTTATCGTAAGCCTTTTCAAAGTCGATTTTAAAAATGACTCCACTTTGTTTTTTTCGATGCAACTCATGTATGGTCTCATGCAAGATGACGACACCCTCTAGGATGTTGCGTCCTCGCATAAAAGCAGTTTGAGTTGGGCTAATGATGTGATCCGCAACTGAATTTAATATGATGGTAGCTACTTTGGTGAAGATTTTGAAACTGACATTTAAAAGACAAATAGGTATGTATTGTTGGATTTGATTGGCATCTTGAACTTTCGGGATTAGCGAAATGACTCCAAAGTTCAGGCTAAACAAAGGAATGTGGCCAGTATAGAGAGCATGGAACATTTGCAACAAATCGCCTTTAATAACGTCCCAGAAGTGCTGGTAGAACTCTGCAGGGAAGCCATCCGGACCAAGTGCTTTATTATGCCCCATAGTAAAAATTGCGTCCCGAATCTCCTTTTCGTTGAAGGGAGCCGTTAGGAAGTCATTTTCTGCCTGTGTTACCTGGGAAATATCATCCTTTCTAGACTCGTCTAGTGTAAAGTAATTTTCCTCAGATGCACCAAACAGATCTTTGTAAAATCGAGTAATGTAAGTTTTGAGAATAGCCTGACCTTCGATCTTACTATTCTTATCTTCTAGGGAAAATATTCATTTTTTCCTGTTTTTGCCATTAGCAATCAAGTGAAAGTAACGAGTGTTATTATCCCCTAGTAAAATGTTGGTAGCTTTTGCACGTTGGTAATATTTGATTTCCTCCTCCCGAAGGAGCTTAGTAAATTGATCCCTTGCCTGGTTAAGTTGATCTCGCTCAACTCCCGTGAGGTCTCTGGTTTCAGCTGCAACATCTAAATCATTAGTGGTAGACCGGAGGTTAGCTTTCTGTTGTTTATATGTCCCGTTGGTATGTAACACCCAGCCTCGGAGATGCTTGCGCAAAGCACTCAGTTTGTTATTCCATCGCTGGATCGGATTCCTTCTTGTCACTGGCTTGTTCCAGATAGCGACAACCCTGTCATGAAAACCATCTTGGGAAAACCAGCTAAGTTCCATTTTGAATTGTCGCGTTATACCCGTGTAAGCCGGTAAACCTGAATCCAACAGTAATGGCGTATGGTCCGATATGCCTCTATCCAAAGCTTGTACAGTCACCAACGGATATTTGAACTCCCATTCTGTCAACATTAATACTCGATCCAATTTATCAAAGGTAGGGTCAGAACGTGAGTTCGCCCAAGTAAATTGTCGTCCCGCTAAGTCAATCTCCCTATGATCAAAGCTATCAATGACAGCATTGAAC
Organism: Melocanna baccifera; assembly: GCA_036346265.1. Lineage (NCBI taxonomy): Eukaryota > Viridiplantae > Streptophyta > Magnoliopsida > Poales > Poaceae > Melocanna > Melocanna baccifera. The sequence goes on along the minus strand of CM070686.1, from coordinate 27,406,204 downwards.
ATAAAAGGCCAGCGGATATTAAAATTATCCTTGTTCTTTTCTTTACTATGTCTCATAATATTAAAATCACCTCCTATGAGAATGGGTAAAGTAGAATGATGACATGCCCGAACTAGCTCAGCTAAAAAACTGGATTTGACTTCCTCTTGAGCTGGACCGTAGACCGCCATGAGTATCCATTTGAAACTATCCGACTTATTGCAAAGATGGAATTTAATGTTAAATTCCCCTTCTACAATCAACGATAAGTCTATCACGGTTGCATTTATTCCTAAAAGAACACCACCCGATTGCCCTCGCGGGGGAAGACAGTGCCAAGTGAAATCTAACCCGCCAGAGAGTCTAGCCAGATTCGTTTTTGACATGTCTTGTTTCCCCGTCTCCATGATAGCAACAAAATCTAAATTGTGATCTTTGATTGCATCCGATATATATCGATATTTAGCCAAGTCTGAAAGACCTCTGCTATTCCAGAAGAAACCTTTCATGAAGAACTCTTTTTTTGAAGTGTAGCCTCCTTCTTGCGACCTCTACTCTTTTTAGTGCTAGATTTGGATTTTCGATTGATAACCATCAGATCACATATACGTGTGTCGAGGTCCGCATCGTCATATCCAATATCTGAGATATCCTTTAGTAAATGGCTGAGGAGGGTACTATCTGTCTCATTATCCTCCGTATCACTAGTCTCAAAAGGAGCACCGATACTAATGTTAGTAGTTTTACCTTTGCCTTTCGAACTAGGTGACACAGTACTACGATCAATTTCAACCCTTTTGAGAGCATTAATGGAAAAATTAACAGTTTTACTACAGCTACCCAGTACGATCCCCAAATTTTTTAAATTGGAGGCACATTTATCACTAGGTATCGTAGAAATTGAAATAGCTGAGCGAATGTGAGGCGTACCGGTCATCTTGTTTTGTGGAGTCGAAGGCAAAAGTGGTGACGATCTATGGTCTACCATCGTCTTGTTCTCCACTGGCCCGTCCAAGTTGCGTGATGCCGTACGGTTCATTGCTTTCGTCAGAATATCCTCATCTGCAGGCGCAATTCCTTGGTCGGAAAAAGGTATGTTAGCTCGAACACTTCGTCTCTTACCCGCAATATATACAGACCCATCCAATGTCTCACTTGTATCAATACCTGAAGATGTAGGGATCCCCAGACTGGTACTACCTGCAGCCGACAGAATGGAAAGTGCCCCAGTCGACTCTGGCATCAGGGCCGGTTGCTGCACCTCAATTTCCCGGGCCGTTGAGTCTTGTGTCTGCTGCAGTTCGGCCGTCAATGCGTCAGAGCTGAGATCAGTGACTTGGCGGTGCCTGTATACTATCGGCATATCCATCACCTCATCGAGTACATTACCAGCTGGTGGACTGAAAGAGTCCGAAGCTCCCTTCTCACCTCCTGGCAGTGAGCCTCCTAGGGGGTTCCTTGATCTGTCAGGAACTCTTGGAGGTGTGACGGCAATAGGCATTTGAGTCAGTATATCATCAAAAACAATTGGCCGTGGTGCAGGTGCTGGCCTAGTATTTCCAAGTGGGGTCACATAGATCGTCATCTGCATAGGAGTTGGTCCTGAATGGGTAGGCGCTGTGCTACTGGAGGAATCATCACCTTTTGACTTCTTTGCCGCATTACCAAGGTCATAAGAACTAGCAGGGTCATCCTTGCCGGCCCCCTCCCCATCTTGATCCAAAGGTTCATTATCAGCAGATGGTGGCGTCGCCGGTTCAAAGTCACTGCTCTCCAAAGTGAAAGTGATATTGTAACCCTCCAATCGAAACACCATGTGTGTGGTATATGGCAGTAAATCTCTATTTAACATGCCAACCAAAACACGAATGATACCTTTTTTCCTGTATGTCAACATATCCACCTCTGAAGTAGCCCCGACTACAGAACCCAATGCCCAGAAAGCGAGGTAGTGTCTCCAAGCATGTGGTACTCCTATGATATGTACCCACACTTCATCCAACTGATAAACAGGTTTGACGTCTGCTGTAGTCTACCATTCTGAAATTGTCAATGTGACACCATGGTTCCTTAAGCGAAATTTGATATCTGACATCCGCTTCAGTTCCTCCACCGAAGGGAAGGCAACCAGGAACGAGTCCTTCCCATGAGGTAAGGCCTCCCAATTCCAATCCGTCCTTGTGAGCTTAGCAAGCTCTGTCTGCACTGCCTCGGCCGAGAGGACGCCTTCCGTCACCATAACCAGAGCTGTAGGTGCAGGGTCAGGGACCTCCAACTTGAAATCAAAATCAGGCCTTCTCAAAAAACACATGTCATTTGTGCCGTAACCGAGAAGGCTGGCAGTTGGCTTCGGCATCTTGAGGATGGGGCATTTGGCTGCTAGATGAGCGTTCTTCTTGTTGCAGACGTAGCAATCCAAATCTGTCGTGCAGCCTTCCACAACATGTCCACTGGTCTTGCACCTCCAGCAGAAGGGGGACCTGGGTTTTTTTGCCTTTGCCCCTCCCAGCTCACCCGCAGGAAGCTGTGGTTCCTCTGTGCTGGACGCTATGTCACGTTGAGGTGCTTCTACATCAACCGAAGCAGGTTCCCGGCCATGTAGTGACTCATGTGGGTGGTTGCGTTGATGTTGATATCCCCGACCACGACCGCCATAGCCGCCACGGCCGCCAGCGGATCCACGTCCAGCACCGGAACCGCGTCCGGCCCCAGACCCATTGCCGGCATGTCCTTGTCCTCCCCATGGATGATCGGTTCCGCGGCCAGCAGGGCGGGGAGGGCAATTTTGCCCGTGGTCTTGTCGGTACGGCGGCGTGCGGCGCTGCTGGGGAGGCGACGAGCGGCGTTTAGATGGCGACCGGCGTTGCGGAAGTGGAGCTGGGCGGTGTGGAAGTGGAGATGGGCGGCGTTGCGGAAGGGACGGCGGTCGAGCGGCCATCTGGGCGTACGAGGGTCGGGCGGCGGTGTGTTTGGGCGAAGATGTTCCGATTGTTGTACATATGATCTCAACTAACTTCCACTTCCTACAAAAATAATTAGCTTCATGTCTAGATAATCACTGTATGGTGACAGAGACAAGACAACTGCAGCAGTATTACAGTATTGTATGGTTTGTTGTGAGTTTATGTTGGAATTGAATTCTAGTGAGAGCCAACATAAACGCACGGGATTTCCAACTGTATATACTACCTTGTAAGCTCGCACTAATCATTAAAAACCATTAATAGGTTTGATTAATTGTTGGAAATTTAACAGGTAGGGGTGGTGCCGAGGGTGACGCGGGAGCGTCGGCTGGGGGTGTCTGCTGCTTACTGCTGGACTGGTGGCACCTGCATCTCGAATGGATTGATGGTGAGCCTGCTGAGACTCATGTTCCTGGTTCTAATTCTAACAGCAGTTTGCTGTGCACAAGTGCTATTGCATTGTTCATATAGGATTGTGGTTCAGTATATTAATATTGTATCTCCCGAAAAGAAGTGTTATAATCTTGTGAAACCAACCAATGAGAATGCGCCGATTTTAGCTGTATTGTGCCATATATGATGATGATGGGGAGTAGAATTTAGTCCCGCTTATTTGGACCTAAATTTTTGGCTTATTTTTATTATTCATAATTTTTATTTTTTTAGCTTTTCGGTATTTTAAAGTTTTTTATCGGTTCTTTTTTACCGTATTTGTTTGTATTATATGCGGTGGGTTAATATATTTTTTCTATTTTTAGATTTTTTAAAATTAATTATGTTAAATAAGTTATCATCAACTACAGTATAATTTCAGTCATAACCTACCAAATTTTAGCTCAACCGAGCGGCCTCTTAGGATACAATTGGCTGGGAGTAACAGGTCACTTCAGTTCAATCGGGAGGCTAGCCTTGAAGCATTTTAACTCTGCAATCTGTCGATTGACAAACAAACCTGCACAAACGTTTTAGGGAACCTTGTCATCTCAGCTGGTTTTTTATTTCCATCATCCACTTTGTGCTGTTATTTGATTATTTTGCAAACATTTTCATTGTCTGGAGAAGTAACTAGTTTGGATCGTTTCAGTACTTTTGCCTATATTGGCACCGTGACAGTATTGTTTCAACTCTGTAATTACACTTAACACCAACTATATATTAATTCTATGCTTTTGACTGTACGTACCTTGAATTAAGTAGGAGGAGCTATTATTCCGACTGTAGAATCTAATTGACAATGCAAAGACCTGTCCGTACATGGACATGCAACTGTCTTATAAGACACTGCAAGCCTACTTTTATCTAATGAACTAATACATATCAATGGACCATGATAGCCCATGAGTGCATACTGAATTATCAATTATTTATTCTTGGTACAAGCTACTTATCAAGAGGCAGCATCTTACAGAAGTGAACTTATGAAGGTTGGGGTGCCAAGAGGAGGCTGGGGAGCATCTATTGCTCCATCGAGCATCTTGTTCACCTTAAGCATAGTTGGACGCATCGCTGGTTCATCCTGGATGCACCAGAGTGCTACTGTCATGAATCTTTCCACCATCTTCATATTAATCATGGCCTCCTCATCACCTTCAACCAACAAGCCAAGCTGGCCGCAGCGGTAGCAGTCATATGCCCAATATGTCAATATTACTTTATCCTCGTTGGCAACCTTAAGGTCCACGTTCCGCCTGCAGCATACAATCTCCAGTAGGACTACCCCAAAGCTGTAGACGTCTACTTTACTAGATATACCCACGTTCTTGAACCACTCAGGAGCAAAGTATCCTCGAGTACCCCTGATGCCAGTGCTTGTTTGTGTCTGCTCAGCTTTTAGCAGCTTTGCGATGCCAAAGTCTGATATTTTTGCTACAAAGTTGTCATCGAGAAGGATGTTCTCGGGCTTTATGTCACAGTGTATGATCTGCTTGCCACACTCCTCATGCAAGTACAGCAGTCCTCTTGCCACACCATGGGCAATATCAACTCGGAGGTCCCATGATGGCCTCATGCCGCTAAAGAGGAACTTAGTAAGAGAACCATTGGCCATGAATGGATATACCAGAAGCCGTTCAGTTCCTTCGTAGCAGAATCCCAGCAATTCGACTAAGTTCTTGTGTAGTGTATGCCCAATTGTTTCAACTTCCATGGTGAACTCCTTTTCTGTCTCTCGTGGGATTCTATCAATCTTCTTGACTGCAATGCTGGTCCCAAACTCAGCATGCAGGTGCCCCTTGTAAACAACACCAGAAGCCCCCCTGCCGACCTCCTCGCTAAACCCATTGGTTGCTTCCTCAAGCTCTTTGTAAGAGAAAGCTCTTGTGATCACCTTGTACCATGGTTGTGATATAATCTTCTTTTTCCTGGAAACCCTACGGTGCGTTTTGAGAAACTGGGCTGAAATGAAGAGAAGGTTTAGAAAGACAGAGCTACCAAGAAGGATCGATCCTCCAAGTATCCAATCCTTCCTATTGGTTACCCACTTACTACTGGATTCAATATATAGTTGAGGCTGGGAGTCATTATTCTTTGACACCTTGAGGAAAACCGTCCTCTGAACATCACTCCCTTCTCTCCCATTGGACAAAGGTAGCCTTTTCTTCCAGCAACGCCCGTCCATATGAAACACTGCGGCAGCACAGAAGCAATCAGTCAAGCACAACTCTTGGCAAGTACTCTCATTAATGGGGTAATACTGCTCATAGGCACGATGAGGCCAGTCAATGTTAATCATTGGCATCATTTGGAACTGCTCTAGGACCTGTGTCTCATTCAAGTTGCAGCTTTGCAATGCAAAATCTGGCTTGCACCCCTGTACTTCCTTTCCGGATCGAAGAACGAGTACTGCGGTGGACAGACGCACTAGTCTGTGTCCAGTTGAACGTGCAATAGCTGTTGTACCCACACACACCACTGCCAAAGTCTGAATAGATTACGCTGCAGATATTTGTTGGCACAGATTGCACTACTGTCCATCCTGCATGCAGCCCTCTGCTTACTGCTTCCTTTTTTGGATACTTGTGTTGTCGAAGAACACCATCTGGGTCGAGTGTTGCCCGGTGGTAAAAATCTTCTGTTGAGTCCATCTCTGCTGACATGATGCTGATAAAAGTGGGTTGCATGCTGTTCTCCAAGGTATAGTTGATCGCGCCATTCACATCATAAACCAGCTTCCAGCCGATCCCGCTTGTGTTAGTGGACCAATAAGCATCGGGTTCGTACTTGAATCCGGAGGGCACGGCCACTGGATAGAAAGTCAGATTGCCATTTGTTTCGTGACTGAGGATAAACCGACCATTAGAGTAGTCGGTGTCCATAAGCCAGGCCTGGAGGATAGTTCCACTTGGCAGCTCTTGGGAGGGCAGGATGGTGTCCGCTGGTACAGTGAAACTTTGCCACTTGGGAGAGCCATCTGCTCCAAAAATTGCAAAATTGCCACTGTTGTTCATAGAAGCATAAACTACTACAGAAATCATCATCACAGACGGTTCTAAAAAGTCATCACAGATGGTTTTCTGAACCGTCTAACTTTATGGGTCAATGATAATCGAAGATTATCACAGACGGTTTGAAAACCGTCTGTGGAGTATATATCACAGACGGTTTGTAACTATAGACCGTCTGTGATAGCTAGCATCACAAACGGGTTGTAAGAAACAACCGTCTGTGATATAGGCATATCACAGACGGTTTTTAACAAAAAACCGTCTGTGATATATCAATATCACAGACGGTTTGTAATATACTCTCTCTCATCATAATTCTCTTCTACATCACGAAGTATCTGATCCAGATTGTCATCGTGCAGCCTATCCGAATCCGAACCACAATCATCATCCGGCAACATATCATTGACTTCACCGGCGATGTCATCCGGCGGCATATCATTGACTTCGCCTGCGATGTCATCCGGTAGCATATCATTGACTTCGCCATGACTGGTCCAACACGTATACCCCTTTTTGAAACCCCTCCGAATCAAGTGCGCTTCAATCTGCTCTTGATTCTTAAACATCTTCAAATTCTCACAGTCAGTGCATGGATAATACATATATTCCACCCCTTTATTCAACATATCCTCCCCGGCAGCTCTTGTAAAAGTAGACACGCCATTAATGTACTCTTCACTCACACGGTTTGCGGTATATATACATCCAGCTTCGGTCCTATATAATGTACATATATAACAACTTAGTATTAAAATTAATTTAATTAATTATTACTACATATATACCACATGCATTGAGGCTAGCTAAATCTAAATTAGCTAGATCTTCAAAGTATATATATATATATAACAGTTCACCGAAAATTAATTAGCTAGATCAAACAAATTTCATTACTAACCATATCTAGGGCAACCAAGATCTCAATGAATCTTCAAAGCTTTCTTGCCAAATAAGCCTCCTTCCAAAAAAAATGGCCTGAAAGCCTTGCCGCCTCCAGCTACAGCAACGGGCTAAGATCTGGATCGAAATAAAGACAGATACGGTCTGAGCGGCGCAATAAATACATAGCAGTATTATCACAGACGGTTTTTAAAAAAAAACCCGTCTGTGATACTTACTATCACAGACGGTTTGTAGTTAAAAACCGTCTGTGATATAAATCATCACAGACGGTTTTTAGTTTAAAACTGTCTGTGATAATGCCAGATTATTACAAACGGTTTGTAATAGAAACCGTCTGTGATACGGAAATATCACAGACGGTTTATTGGTAAGAATGGTCTGTGATACTCGTTTTCTTCAACGCCATCAGCACAGATGGTGTCTAAATTAAAACCGTCTGTGTTAATGTCGTTCACAGACGATTTTGTCAAACCGTCTGTGATTTAGCGTCTAGTATTAGGCTTTTTGTAGTAGTGATAAGCACCACCAGCATTATGGGAGGTCCACACCTCAGTTCCATTTGGATCACGGAGGGATAGCATACCATCAGGGGTAAGCTGCAGGCTTGAACCAGACGGTACTGCGGCTGCCGTGGTACCATTGACGTACCAAACAACAGTCTTCTGATCAATCTGATCAAACCAGATGGCAAGTAGATAGAGGGAAGGGTTGGTCTCCAGTGGGCGGAAACCGAAGGCAAAGTCACCAGAGGGTGAGAGCCATGATTTGTCTGGGCCCTCTGGATTCAGAGTGGATCCCAAGCTGATATTCTGCTGAGCTATAGTACATGAGTGGAGCAGTAGGAGCAATAGGAGGAGGGAGAGGAATATATGTGCCATTGTTCTTGGCTGCCTGTTCCTTCTAATGGCAGTTTTATGCACAGTGGAAGGTAGAATTTTCATATCACACGATAAATTGTTACATACTGAGACTAAGAACGGTAAATTGTTACATACTGAGACTAAGACTTTTCCACGGGACGACTTTAATAGTTCGGTGAAGGGCTTGTTTGATATTTGATAACATGCCAACACAAGATTGAAAGTGAAAGTGAAAGTGTTGGTGATATGCTCTAGAGGTAATTATGAAAATGATTACATTACTTCTATGTTCATGAACTATTGAATAATATGTTATTTTGTTTCATAAATAAATATTATTTATTTTGATTAACAACTATGTGACTAAGGTGCCTTTTGGTATACTATAAAACATACTGAAGAATGTAAGTGATAAGATGGAATTTGACCTTTTGATATAATGGGAGAGATAATTTTGGGCTTCTTGATGTGATTGGATTAGGGAAGTGTATAACCATACCGAATGTGGTAGGAAAGTCAACTGCAATTGAGTAATTCACTACAAGATCGAGTGAATAATCGAGCAATCATAGGATGACACATCTCGCTTTGAGTTCAATCTGATATTATTACTGTAGTTGAACTCGGTACAATGTCTACTACAATTGACTTGTAGACTTCATCTTAAAAATATATACCATCGACGAGTATTCCAATTGTCGCTGTAGAACAGCTGGCAAAATTGAATTAACCATTGACGATCAATGCTTATATTCTGGATCAGTCTCTGTCCATCTTGAATATTGTTCTACTAATCGACAATTATGGAGTTCATCGACAATGACATTTGATTTTGCAGAGACGGAGCAAACGTGCAAGAATTCCTCCCTTTGGTTCAAGGAGTTCCTCGTCCAGGAACGTGCACGGATGAGATGACACAAGACCAATTTCTACATTTGCGATGTCCTGCCCGACGGCGCCTGAAGAATTAGCTCGTTGTATTGGAGCCTCTTAATTCTCAAGAGACGGTGCATGATCTCGATGTTGCCCGTTCACATGTGTACTGCGCGTGCTGCAAATGGACTCTGCCACTTCTAGTGCCACCGTATCTGACGTGCCTGTTCAGCTACCGATAAACAACATCTACACTGTCACAAATTGCATGAAACCATGATCAGAGCATAAGCGAGCTTATCCAGCTCAATGTATTACGTCTTTGCTCTCTGGAGGGACTACGACACGTAGTAGACGTGGCTGCTGTGTGGAGGTCTCTTCCAGCACAAGCACCGCACTGATCGCTTAGGGGGTCATGGCGAGGTACAATAAAAGTGAAGCCTCTGGTGTTGGGCAGGCGAGGCAGAGGAGCTTGGCGAGGTATTCCTTTAACTGTTGAAAGGTCTGTGCACACTCGTCTATCCACTAGAAATTGACTGAGTCATGTAGCATTTTGAAGAAGGGCAACACATGCTCCATCCCCTGGAGAGGAAGCGACTAAGGGTGGCCAAGCGACCCGCGAGCCTTTGGATCGCCCGGGTGGTCTTCAGGGCCTCCATGGATAGTATGGCATCTATCTTGTCAGGGTTGACTTCGATTCCCCATCCAAAGAATAGGAAACCTAGAGCTTGCCCGCCTGAACTCAAGATGCAATTTTGCAGGTTCAACCTTAAGCTAGCCCATCGAAGGTTGTTGAACATTTCTTAGAGGTCCTCCTCATGGGCCACTACCTAGAGGCTCTTGACTACGATGTCATTGACGTAGGCCTCGATGTTCTGCCCTAGTTGCAATGCAAGGATGAGTGCAACGAGTCTGGTGAATGTGGCCCCAACATTTTTGAAAACAGTACATGCCGCTAGGAACTATGAAGCTTGTTTTCTCGTCATTGACCTCTGCCATCCATACCTGAAGGTACCCGGAGTACACGTCGAGGAAGCTCATCATTTCGCATCCTACCATCTTATCGACGAACTGATCAATGCGCAACAATAGGTAGTTGTTCTTGGGGCACTCCTTGTTGAGGTTGGCGCACTGCAACCTTGCTTATGCTTTGATCATGGTTTCATGCAAGACACGCCATAGACTTCATGCTTGGATGGTAAATTCTCGATGCCTCACGTAATTTCATCATCAAAGTCCACAAGAAAATACAAATCTTATCGGAAATATCCTTGTAGGTTCATGGATCCCCTCGTTAGAGGAGACTACCCACTTAGTATGAGAGGATTGGTCAGAAATCGCTTGCCACAGTTCACCAAAGAACAATCTGAGTTGGTCAAGGGTGCATCCGACTTCATTGGACTCAACTACTACACTGCAAACTACGCTAATAACCTTCCTCCATCAAATGGCCTTAGCACCAGCTATAACACTAATTCTCGAGCGAACCTTATAGGTGAGCCACCAAACTCAAGTAATCTGCCCCTATTTTTCATTTCCATTCTAACATTAATGGAGAGTGTTCACATTGAAGCATGCATGAGTATTATGTTTACAATCATGAACTATAGAGAAATGGCATAACTCCGGTAGCCTTTGTTACATTGAGTCATTTACTTGACGTTGTTTAGGCATCAATATTTCATATTTGGTTTGGAAAGTACATGTACTTGTAGCATATAATATGTCCTGACCTTGTCTGATTATGTTAGGTGTTCAAAATGGTGTCCCCATAGGTCCTCAGGTAACCTACCCACTTCCTTCTCCACTTAAAACAAATCGCCAGTTATTTCCTCACTTTTTATTTATGATGATTTAGTTCCATAAATGACATTCTTGTAGGCTGCTTCACCTTGGCTTTACATCTACCCTTGAGTGTTCCATGAGCTCCTGCTTTATGTTAAGGAGAACTATGGAAATCCTACTGTCTGCATCACTGAAAATGGTGAGTTCCAATCAATAATAAGTTCTCTATTTTCTCAGCAAGAGTGCAATCCAGTACATACTATATCATGTTCTGATTTTGCAATCAAGTCAACACTATAGTATACCTTAGTATTTTCATCTCCTAGCCACTTTTTAAAAAGTATTTTTCATCTCCTTAATACCAAAGAACTAGACTGAAACTTAATTGAAAAATATATCTTTTCTGTATTTTAGGCGTTGACGAAGCCAACAACAAGAGCCTTCCACTCCAGGAAGCCATAAAGGATGACACCAGGATAGAATACTACCACAAGTACCTTCTGGGCCTAATAAGTGCTATAACGTCTGAGCACTAATTCATAAACTCAATTGTCAGTGAAGTACTTAATAAAGATATTAGCTAACAGTGCATTCCTTTTGTCTTCAAAGGGATGGAGCAAACGTGAAAGGATACTTTGCATGGTCGTTGCTCGATAACTTCGAGTGGGCGAGTGGATACACTGTGCGATTTGGGATAAACTTTGTGGACTAAGACGATGGACTAAAGAGATACCCCAAGAACTCCACCCACTGGTAAACAATTCCTCCAGAAATGAACATAAACTTGGCACCTGCAACAAGACACGAGGTAGTGTGTGACTGTGTGTTACAATAAGCAATTATGCAATTTGCAGGAATAAAACGTGTAAGACCATGTGGTTGTAACCTGGTGAGAGTGATGAGGATTTGACATTGCTTGTGTTTTGCTTTTGTCAATTGAGTTTGGTTTTTGTGAATTTGAATTTTTCACCTGTGCGCTTTTGGAGTCTCCGGTCAGACCGGTTTGGGTAGGCGGTTTGGCCATTGGGAGGGTGTGGCCAAACTAGTCTGGGGCGATGGTTTGACCGGTGGGGTTTGGTTGGCTGTGCTGGGTATCGACCGGCTTGCAAGCCGCAGTCATACTGGCCTTGTGAGTTGTAGCTAAGTTGAGTTGAGCTTGTTTTTTTGTGGTTTTGGTGGTGTTAGTCATGGCGGTTGCTGTGCAAGTGTTAGTCATAGGGTGCCCATGCAAGGGTTAGTCATGGCTTAGATCTATGCATATGATTAACTAATGAAGAGTCAAGTTTATGTCATTTGTGCTCGAATCACTGCTACAGACAGGCCTATCACAGACGGTTCGAAACCGTCATCACAGATGGTTTTCGAACCGTCTGTTTTTATGTGTCAGTGATAATAGGTGGTTATCACAGACAGCTCGGGAGCCGTCTGTGATAACTTACATTACAGACGGTTTTTGCAAACAACCGTCTGTGATAGTCGATTTTCACAGACGGTTAAACACAACAACCGTCTGTGATAGACACGATATCACAGATGGTTCCTGTTCCGAACCGTCTGTGATACACGCAATATCACAGACGGTTTGTGACACAAACCGTCTGTGATAGCAATTGCAATAGCAGTTTTATTTGTTGTTTTTTGGCTAGCCTCAGGATATGCTAGCCATGCCCTCTGAAAGCAAGCAACAAGATTACAACATATATAGAATCACATACATTGCAGATTACACAGATCTGACAAATGAATCACATACAATATTGCAACTCAAAGTTACACAGATAAGTTAATTGCAACTCAGTGAATTACAAATATAACAAACGGCCAACAGATCACATATAACTATAGAATGAAAATCGTCACACTGTTCTGACTAATGTTTGATTAAGCACACAACTGAGTGATTTGTACAATTGCATCTAATGTTTCAACATCTAATTATCACCATTGCCGGGGTAGAACTCTCCACCCTTGTTTATACACTGTCCTAGTAAGAACCTGGAGAGTGTTGCACGAATTTCGACGAGTTGGTCAAGATCATATGTACTTACGTCAAAGTCCACCCGCTGTCACTAGGAGCAATAAGTCATTAATTAGCATGTGTGTGTATATATACATATATAATCAAATAATAATAATTATTGCAAGAACATGACAAACCTCTGGATCATCGATCTTACTATCCATGATTTTCTTCATATGACGGCAAACGTAGAATCCACATACGTTGCCCTGTAGTTGCTGGTGACACTGCAAAAATTGCATTACGTACATAGGTATTGTCAATTCTAGAGGCATTATAACAAAGTGTGATATAGGATTGTTGTGTTATAGCGGGTACCAGAAATCGCGTGTTGTGTCGCAGCGTGTCACTAGATTTGTCGTGTCTTCCTCCGTGGGCAACATAAGCGGCAAACGACCTACGTGATTCAAAAAAGTTAGCCTCGGCCGTTGCAAACGAAGGAAATATTACAATAGAGTTATGTATGGAGGAAATGAGTTTACTTGTTAAGTACTTCTTGCACACAACTGAAGTCATGGTTGCTCCTAAGTAGGGAATCAAGGTATATTACCTTGCTCCACTTTGGTATAATCACAATCAAAATCCAGTGTTGCCTAGTCATGTACACACCATAGTGATTAATCCTAAGTTCATGCTGCATGTAAAGTACAAATAAAACATGTGTGGCAACTAGTGAAGCACTTACCCTTGGTTGAAAGGAAACATGACGTACTCCTTGTCGATGTGAGCACGCAATCCCCTCGTTATGTAATCTTGCATGAATGATTCATTACCTTTGATAACATGCTCGGAGACCAAGTGAGGGTCGAGGAAACCCACCGGTTGTCGCGATCGCCGGACTTCTTGGATCATGCATCTATACATAAGGAAATAGTAATGACATTTATCGGTATAACGTGAATGTAGAACTTCATTATACAGTACACTTATAGTGTCCAGCAGCGTAGAAGCGAGGCGTCAAGTTCATCGAGATTGAATAGTAAAAATAAGTCTTCGAATGTTACGATGATGTAGCCTGTGTCGTGGAGGAAATGCTGCTCCGTATATTTCACATTTAATGCACTCTGCCGGATTGGCTTCATGTTGGACTTCTCCATGTACCAGGCATGCAATGTATTGCAAATCATGCCAAGCCTGGGTAATTGTGACTCAGGGACCAACGACACTCCTAGAGTGAACTTCCATGGCACGGGAGCCTTATTTTTCTTCCCTTGAGTCTTATAGCGTCGCTTAAGATACGTTCTCGGTGGCGTCTCGGCGGGAGCCGATGCAACAGGCTTCCGAACTGGAGCTGGAGGTGGAGCCACTGGAGCCAATGTGACAGATCCAGGGCGATGTCCCTCTTGGGACACTGGAGGTGGAGATCGTGGCACGGACAAGTCGAGGGCAATGTCCCTCTTGGGCCACTGAACGAATGTGTGGACAGCATCCCCTAATATCTTAATCTCTTCGTTTGGGGGCTTCTCAAGAGGGACGATCTTAAAAATATCATTAATCATGTCCACCTAGACCTTTATGAAACCGGTCTCTACTTGTACACCGTGCACCAACAGATTTGACAAAGAATGGATACACCATCTCCGCCCAACGTCAAGGGAATAGAGCCAATAAGCGACGACTGAGGATGCAAGGCATGGCCCCCTACATAACGACACAAGATGAGTTAAGGCGTCCACCAGAGAGATCTATGCAGCATTCTAAAGAGGTGCATTACCTGAATGTCATCGATAGATAAGTGGGCGTCGCTATGTTCAGTATTTGGTGTGGATGCGCAGCTACTGCGACGTTGAGGGGGACTGGGTACCGCACTAGTAGGGGTAGTAGGGGTGGGTTGCGATTGGTTGCGGACTTGTCTCAGTTCTTCCCTCAATGAATCTATCTCTCCTCGAAGTGAGGCAGTCTGCTCTTGAAGTGAGGCAGATAGTTGTTCCTGAAGTTGAGCACGAAGCTCCTGTTTCATTTGGTCGTTGCGGTACGCCTTGGATATCTTCCTACTCCTATATGTCTCGGAGTAATCTGGAAATCCGTGCTTCCAAGATACGTAAACCCCCAAGCCTCGTGTGCGACCTGGGTGCTCCTTGTTTCCCAAGTCCTGTGATAGTAAATCTCTCTCCCTGTATTCTTGAAAGGTTCCACGAGAATATTCGGTAGTCAATGATTGCTGCAAGAGGCAATTAATCATGTTATTTTTGAACCCATGAAGTTCAAGAGGTGTTAACAACTATATAGTTTAACTTATCTTACCAGGCGTTGGGACACTTCCTCATCTGCGAGGTTTTTGAAAGAGACACCCGAAGATGTGATTGATGACCTCGCTCTTAACCAGTTTTGAGCACGCTCGTTTGCGATCCCAGCAAATGGCGGGGAGGCCTCCGATTGGAGTGCGACCTCGTCCTGCATCCTCTACTGCGGGATTTTACCCGCGTACCCAGCGGTGCCGAGTATGTGAGGGTGAGTGTTTTGTGATTGGATAGCCTTGTGCGCCACACTTTGTTGTTCAAATTCAGTCGTTGTCTTCATCTGCACAAAGGCCTCCCATGCTTCCGGCGACACGAAAGGATACTTTGTGAAGGGCGTAAGATCCTTGGCCATGTACCGCGTCACAAGAGTGCTCTTAAAATTCTTCCATGCTTTTCCCATTGCGAGGAGCGCGTGCCGTCGCACGAGTCCCTGTACTTCTGCTGGGATCTCGAACGAATGTGTAACTTCCTCCCATAGCTGATTTTTGTGATCGTTTGACAACTCTCTCCAGCTTGCTATGGTGATGGGGACCCGTTCCCTTCCAATTATCCCGCAGGTACTCCGAAATGATGCCATTGCTTTCTTCAGTTGCAGAGGGACCCCATCCGGAGAGACCACCGTGATGGTCATTCGGCCATCTGGCCTTTTCGATACTCCTCGGCCACGCTTAATTTTCCCAATCTTGGGAGCGTGAGACCCAGATGACGACGACGAAGCCTGTGAGGATGCCATCTCTCTTCTAAGAAAAAAATAACTGCAGTGTGTCACTAGCCTGTGAGGTGTGGGAGGTGTGGGCCTAAACAAAGTTCTATGAAGCAAATGACACAAACTAGTGTATCAAGTTCATTGAACCCGATACACTAGAGTGTGTCACTAGCTTCATGCCCTTTGAAGGTCTATGTGGCATATATTTTTGGATGACTATGTAGACGCAGTGAGGTGTGGTATATCTCTAGCTATAGCTAGCTGCTAATAATTCATATATAGCAATATAATTCTAGTATGATTATGTGAGCACAAAGATGACATCAATCGAAATACAAATGTCATAACATGTATGTAATATATGAATTGAACATACCATTTGAAATGTAACACATATCCAAATACAAATACAAATGAATTTAACATATCCATCAATCCAGCATGTGTAAATTTGGCCAGCATATATATCAATATGACAATGTAGCATATATATCAATATGACAATGTAGCATATATATCACTATGACAATGTAACATATATATCAATATGACAATGTAGCATATATATCAATATGACAATGTAGCATATATATCAATATATAAAACATGAAACATGAATAACGTATCTTCATTATTCTATATGAAACATGAAATAACTAGCTACATGAAACAAATCTAAAACCTAGCTAGAGTCGAGGGAGGAGGGCGCCGGGCTCGCGGGGGAGGAGGGAGCTAGAGTCGGGGGCGGGAGCCGGGCTTGGGAGAGGGAGTGGCGTTGGGGAAGGAGGGCACCTGAGTCGGGGGAGGGAGCGGCGTCAGGAGGGAGCGTCGGCGTCGGGAGGGAGCGTCGGCGGGAGCTACCGGCGGCGGCGGCGGCGTCGGGAGGGAGCGTCGGCGGGAGGGCGCGGCGTTGGGAGCGACCGGCGGCGTCGGCGGCGTCGGGAGGGAAGGGCGGCGCGAGAGATACCAGGGGCGCTGGAGATCTAGAGTGCGAGAGTGCGGAATCTGTGCCCTAGTTGGGGGTATTTATAAGGAACACTATCACAGACGGTTCTATAAATAAACCGTCTGTGATATTCTATTATCATAGACGGTTATACGTTACGACTGTCTGTGATAGTATGCCTATCACAGACGGTTCGTTACTTATAACCGACTGTGATAGTATTACTACCACAGACGGTTCTTACCTTATAACCGTCTGTGATAATATAATATCACAGACGGTTATAAGTGGAGAACCGTTTGTGATAACTATCACAGACGGTTTTAAGTGTATAACCGTCTGTAATAAGCCTTTGCCCACTGCTTGTCGATCTGTAATAAACCTTTGCCGGCTGGCTGTTGTAACTACACTATCAGCATTCAATAATACCTCTCACAGAGTGTAATGAATATAACTACTCCTACCAGCATGCAAATTCACAAATACATCACAGTTCATGAGTCATTTTACAATTACAATAAAACATATATAGTTACATTTATTACACATAGCTATTTTATTTTAAATAAAGCCCTTCACGATGATCGACACGCATATAGCTTGTTTCATCGCCTTGTTCTTCCTCGATCCTGATGCCGTCTCTGAATGGAAGCAAATCATCAAATTGATTGTACTCTTCCTCATCCACAACATTCCCAACTCCGACAATCCTTTTTTTTCCCTGAAGAACTACATGGCTCTTCTTATTTGCCGGATTGGTTACATAAAATACTTGAACAACTTGCCTCGCGAGTACAAATGGTTCGTCTTTGTATCCTACACATTTGATGTCCACGGTAGTGACACCGTACTTGTCGACCTTTACACCCCGTGGGAGATGGACCCAACGGCACCGAAATAGAGGAATCTTGAAAATTACGTAGTCAAGATCCCAAATCTCCTCTATAAGCCCGTAGTACGAGCTTGGGCCAGCGGTACTGATGTGCGAATCATAGGCATCTCTGCGGACACCTGAGTTCTGCACAGTGCTCTTTTTATCCTGATCTGTTGTATAAAATGTGTAGCCATTAATGTCGTATCCTTGCCATGTCACAATTGTAAATTTTGGCCCTTTTGCCAACCATTGTAGTGTTTCACTTGACGACCTTCTAGTCAATTGCGCTTTCAACCATTCGTTGAACTGACGATTGTGTTGTCTCGTGATCTAAACTTCTGACTGGCCTGCATTCTCTTGACGTAGCATGTCCTTGTGCTCTTCAATATATGGGGTCACTTCAGTCATGTGTTGTAAAACTGTGAAATAGGCTTGAGCATACGTATTTTGATCCGGAGTTATTGCTTTCCTTCCGATAGTCTCGATACCCTCTAATCTCCCCTCGTGACGAGATACAGGTACACCTATCGGATCGACCTGAGCCATGTAGCCAATGCAAAATTCAATGACCTCTTCTGTTGTATAACCTTCGATGATGCTACCCTTCGGTCGAGATCGATTGCATACATAGGACTTGAGAATTCCCATGTACCTCTCGAAAGGGTACATATGACGTAGAAACACAGGGCCGCATATTTTTATCTCTTTCACAAGGTGGACAATGAGATGGACCATGATATCAAAAAATGATGGAGGAAAATACATCTCTAGATGACATAGAGTTGTCACCACCTCGGTTTGCAGAGCATCTAGTCCATCGGGATCAATGACCTTCTGAGCAATTGCGTTAAAGAAATAACACAGCCTTATGATTGTCACTCGAACCTTGTTCGGCAAAATACTTCTAATTGCAACAGGTAGCATTTGTGTCATTAGCACATGGCAGTCGTGGGACTTCATGCCAATTAATTTCAAATGTTCCATAGAAACAATTTTCTTCGTGCTGGTGGAGTGACCGGATGGAACTTTCACACCATGTAAGGACTGGTACAGTTCAGTTCTCTCGGACTTAGACAGAGTGTAGCAAGCTGGGGGAAGGTATGTCCAGCTTTTATCGGTCTCTATCGGTGCTAACTCGGTCCTGATGTTCATAGCGACCAAGTCACGCCTTGCGTTAACACCATCCTTAGTTTTATCAGGAATGTTCAATAAGAGACCAATCAAACTGTCACATACATTCTTCTCTACGTGCATGACATCGATGCAATTGCGAACTTCTAAGTGCTCCCAATAAGGCAAGTCCCGAAATATTGACCTTTTTTCCACATGTTCTTTCTCAATTTACGCCCCTTTCTAAGCACAACGTTTATATCCTTGATCATATCATACACCTCTTTTCCGCTAAAATGTCTTGGTACTGAGTCATCTTCTTTTTTTTCATCAAATTATTTTTTTCATCTTGCGGTATAGGTGATACTTTGGAAGGAACCTATGGTGACGCATGTACACAGTTTTACACGAGTTGTTCAACCACACACTCTCGGTATTGTCTAAGCAGTGCGGACACGCTTTGGCTTCTTTTGTACTCAACCCTGACAAGTTACCAAGGGCAGGAAAATCATTAATGGTGCAGAACAACATAGCGCGTAGAGTAAAGTTCTCTCGTTTGTCCGCATCCCATACATGTACCCCTTCGTTCCACAATATTGCAAGATCTTTTACCAATGGTGCTAGGAACACATCAATATCATTACCAGGTTGCTTCGGCCCTTGGATAAATAGTGACATTAAAATATACTTTCGCTTCATACACAGCCAAGGAGGAATGTTGTACATGTATATAGTCACGGGCCAGGTGCTATGTCGGCTGCTCATGTTACCAAAAGGGTTCATTCCATCTGTACTCAACCCAAACCTTATATTTCTCGGTTCCACACCGAAATCTACAAACATCCTATCGATGTTCCTCCATTGGGCAGAATCAGCAATATGTCTTATCATTCCGTCTTCCTTACGCTGCTCCAAGTGCCAACGCATCAATCTTGCATCCTTGCAGTTTGCAAATAAACGCTTCAAACGGGGGATTACAGGAAGATACCACAACACCTTAGCAGGAGGTCCTTGCTTCACCTCGATGCCCTTTCCATCATCAGAGTCATTTTTATGCTTGTATCGGGATGCTTTGCACACCGGACAAATATTTAAGCTAGCATACTCTTTACGGTACAGGATACAATCATTCGGACATGCATGTATTCTTTCTACTTCCATCCCTAATGGATAAAGAATCTTCTTGGCTTGGTAGGTGGTTCTCGACAACACATTTCCTTTTGGAAGCATGTTCGCTAGGAGACTTAACAATGCCGTGAAACTCTTGTCGGACCAACTATTGCTTGCCTTCAATTTCAGTAGTTCTAGAACTGATGACAACCTCGTGTATTACGGCTTGCATCCCGAGAACAAAGGTTTCTCTGAGTCCTCCATCAAGCCATCGAATTTACCAAACTCTCTCTCACTATAGTTCCCTTCTGCATCACGTAATATCTGATCCAGATTGTCATCCTGCGATCCATCCGCGGCCTCATGATCAAAAGCACAGTCCACAACTGGCATATCGTTGTCCCCATCGACTATGTCATAACTACCAGCTTCTTGTGTACACTTCTCTTCACCGTGACTGGTCCAACATTTGTATCCTTTTCTGAAACCCCTTCGAATCAAGTGAGTTTCGATCTGCGCTGAGTTGCTAAACATCTTGAAATTATCACAATCAATACATAGACAGTACATATATTTTATCCCCTTCTTTAACATATCCAGCTCGGTCGCTCTTCTAAAAACAGACACACCAATAATGTACTCTTCACTCACACGGTTCTCGATGTACATCCAGCTTCGATCCATTTCCGCTAGCTACACACGTAACAAATGGTTGCCAAAAATGATTATTACCGCAACTACATAGCATATAAATTATCATCTCTAAACCTTTCATTACAAAAACATGTATATAAGCATAATTAAAAGTAATTGAGTACTAACCTCTGATTAGATCACTAAGAAGATGGCGATATATTTTCACCCCCGAACTCCCAAAAGTCGGCCGCCTTGCTCCACCGATGCAGCGCAATAAAAAAATAGATCTGTGTCGACACCGTCCAAGTATTAATAGTGTAATTTATCACATACGGTTATTAAAACGAACAGTCTATGACAATTCATATCAAAGATGGTTTGTTACACGAACCATCCGTGATAATAGAGACATCATAGACGGTTAGTGTTAATAACCGTCTGTGACACTTCACAGATGGTTATTAACGCTAACCGTCTGTGATGTCTCTATTATCACAGACGGTTCGTATAACAAACCGTCTGTGAACTATCACAGACGGTTATTAACACGAACCGTCTTTGATGTCTCTATTATCACAAACGGGTTGTGTTAATAACCGTCTGTGATAGTATCACAGCCGGGTGGAAGTATGAACCGTCTGTGATACTTAAGCACAGACGGTTACGTATGAACCGTCTATGATTTACCCATCCAGTATAGCCTGTTTTGTAGTAGTGGATCGATTGCTTTGTTCTTTGGTATGTAGGTGTTTTGATAATTGTTCCACTCGTTGCGAAAAAACTGAAACGTATTGTCAAATTGCTGAGAAAGCTAGTGCGTGCTATCCACAAGCTGCAAAAGCTTATATGTGTTGTCAAATCAATAAGAAAGCTGGTGTGTGCTATCCGCTCGTTGTGGAAAGTTGGTATATGTTGTCAAATCACTAGAAAAACTGGTGTGTGATGTCCACTCACCGCAGAAAGCTAGTAGTGTCAACAATCACTGGGGAAGTTGGTGCGTGCTATCCACTGGCTACGAAAAACTGGTACGTGTTGTCAAATTAGTAGAAAAATTGATGGGTGTTGCCCACTTGCTAATATGCCAAGAAAGGATTCCAAAATCCAGGCGAATAAGAAAAAACACAAAATAAACCACAAAGGCCTAAGATGGCCACATAACATTTATAATTTTTTAGTCAAGTTGCACATGGCACTTAGGCCGTGCTCAGTCATGTAAATATAATATATCACACATTACACGTTTACTGTTTAGTACATGGGGGTGCTTGCAAACAAAAACTTACTCCTAGCAAGCACTACGCGCTGACGTAATTCATAGGTCAGAATACTCCGTGAGGCTGCGGTGAGAGCAGGAGCAGCTGTAGCTGGCTGAGTTAGAGCGAGAGCAACTGCGGCCTCAGCTGGTTTCTCCAATGTTGACGACGATTGATGGGCTGGGTGCCATATGCTCTTACGCGCGGTGCTCCTCAGGCGTAGTCCTTCAGTGAGTGGCTGAGTCAGAGCAGGGTTGTGGGGATGATGGGGGGGGGGGTTCAGTGAGTGCTAGAGCGTGGATCGCTGCTGCTATTGCAGTTTGCTCAAGCTTGGCGACTGCGGTATCCCTCTCATACTCCACTATAGGCAGGGCGTTCTTGCACTTGGTGAGCTATGAGCGGGGAGTCTCGGCCTAGCTGTAACTAGCGGTGAGGAGCTGGTGGAGTCTGAGATCTTCTCTAGAGCTTTAGTGTATGTGGCTCCCCTAGCTCGGGTGAGCTAGACTTGGTGAGTCAAGAGCGGGTTGTTCTAGGATCCAGTGACGAACGTCTCGTCGTAGTGTGCTCCTTCCCAAAGGGATGGATAGTAGCAAAATGGGGAGGTCAGCATGGCGACCTCATGGATCTCGCACAGGTGAGCACAAGACAAGCAAGTAATATCCTAAAAGGTGTCGGTGGAAGTGCTCCTCAGGTGCT
Organism: Melocanna baccifera; assembly: GCA_036346265.1. Lineage (NCBI taxonomy): Eukaryota > Viridiplantae > Streptophyta > Magnoliopsida > Poales > Poaceae > Melocanna > Melocanna baccifera. The sequence goes on along the minus strand of CM070686.1, from coordinate 27,383,804 downwards.
CTGTGCAGAAGGTGTACTCACATTCTCTTGCATACAAGAAGAATTTTATTATCTAGGCCTCCTTGTCTCCTTCCTAAGTCCTCCACCCCTTGAATATGAGACGGTGGCAGTAACCCAGACACTGCATTAATTTACGTAGTATGTCAGCAAACTCTCCTTCGTCCTCTCTATAGGTAAAGTAATCCCATAACCTAATGTCAATTGATCCAACCATCTATAATTGAACAAGGTATTAGCAATAGTTTAAAGATATAATGAAGAGATATGAGTCAAGAACTAGAGTGGTTAGCAGAGACAGTAGTACACTATATTTTTGGTGAAGTTTTTATTTTTTAGTTTTGGAAAATAATATCAGGTCCTTAGATAACGGCCATTCTGTAATCGCACGAGAGCGATAAAATAATCATGTAGACATACATAAAAATATTTTATCTACTTTTCTGACCTGTATTTCTACAGCTATTTCCAATAAATAAACATTGCTATTTAGAGAAACACATCCATCAACTAAACATATCTACGCTAATAAAACGCTAACGATATATTAAGCACATTGCTCGCGGATGGAGTATACATTTGCCCGAAGGAATTCACCCACTCCACAATGCTTGCAATTGTGAAAGATGGCAATCACAGCTATGCTCCCTCCCTGTGCTCTCGCTCGGCTGAAAATCTCTCTTTTCTTTCCTTCCCCTCCCTTGCTGCGCTCTTGCTCGGCATCAATGTGACTAAGGTTCGCATTTTATATGTGCATGCGAGAAGATAGTGCAATTAACGCGCGAATAAAATAAGAATCTAATATCACATCGCGTCACCACATAGTGTCATGTCATTAATGTGATTCCCTCGCACGCGCTGCTCCCGTGAGGAATCAGCCCCCGCCCCTGCGTTGCCCACGTGAGTCCACACGTGTCACATGAGAAGCATGTCGCCTGCCGATCCGCTGTGTGCCAGCCGTGCAGGTGGTCTCCTGCTGAGCTAGCCTGACACGACAGGTAAGACCTACCACCTGTCGTGCCTTCCGAGCTAGGGAAGGGGGTTTTTTTTAATAAAAACAGGTGTTTAGGGCCTAAAATTGAAAAAAAATGTAACTACAATGCTAAATATGTAAACAGTTCTTGTCTATGGGCATATCCCGAGAGACTTCCCGACCATGTGCCTTTTTAGCTGCAAGACTTCATAAACATTTGGCCTCCCCGGTTTGATATAAGACCTTTGCCATCTGGCTCGTTTACGCTTATTTACTGCTATATTTTTTATTTATGCGCCTATATAGATGCAATACTCGTTATTGTTGTACTGTGTAAGCTAACTACTAATATATAGACTAGTTCAGAATACATAGAAGCTTTGAATTGCCAAATCCAGATCGCTACAAAGCTATTTATGGAAATGAAAAGCACAATCGGGTCCAGTCTTGAAACTACGTCGTGCCAAAGTATATACAACTGAAAACACTGGCCTAAAAGTAGTATCGCTGTTTCGGACGGGATTGTGGAATCCCAAATCACAAGCCATTATGTTATGATTCTATTGAATAGTTAACAGGTTGTAAGTAGTTCCACGAATGATGTCACAAGATCCTTGCTTGAAATGTGGTGTGTATTAGGTTGCTGTTCCAAACCAAGATCTAAGGGGAATGACCATGATCACCTGTTAGGTTTCATGCTGAGGAAAACGATTCAAAGTTGTTGTCCAGCACAGGAGAAATGGTGGACGGCTGCTGACCTGACGTACGTACGAGAGCTCTTTGATAAGTGATGGTGGGCGTGTTCATCACCACGGACCGGCCCACAGACGTTGCCCAGTTAACCAGCCCATTTTTCAGCCCTCACGCGCGGTCCCTCCTCTCGGTACTGGGTGGAGCGGCTCACTCCCCCCAAACACGCAGCCCGCCCCACCTTTTCCCAAACCACAACGGCCACGCGTGTCGACCGCGCCACGCGCCATGTCTCAGCCATCGTAGCCGCGCTCTGCGTACACCTCCTGTAATCTGTTGAGAAACCGTCGCTGCCGACTAGTCTGAGCGATTTCTCTGCTTAGAACAAAAACGAAACAATCACAGAATCACAGAAAAATAGATTGAACACACAGAGAGAGATAGAGAGAACTCCTGGTCTTTCTTTATTGCTTCAATTCAATGGAGTACAAAATCAGCCATATAGCTCTCTATTTATAGAGGGGTGAAGAGGTGCCCGCTACGGATAAAGACTCGTTTAAATAGAGAGGATCCGTTTAAACGGGAATCCTTATTTCTAGTTTCCTAATACTCCCCCTTGGGCACTCATTCGACATACTCATGCCTCATTAAAACTCCATAAAAACCCAGTAGGAAAAATTTGGAGAAAGAGTACATGATGCATGTTATGCTGCGATGCACGAATTGCCTCATTAAAAACCTTGACCGAGAAACTTCAGGAAAACTCGTCAAGGGAAAAAGAGTACAATTCACCCAACTTCATTCAGTCTTCAGGACGTTTATTCTTTGGGTACTTGATCTTCAGGATCAAGATTCACTAACGGGCTTGAGAGAATTCTCCCCTTGAATTCTGCACTTCTCTAAGTCTCATCATACCAATCCCTCGCACGTACCTTTCAAAACTAGATGCGGGGAGGGACTTTGTGAATAAATCTGCTAGATTTTCACAAGACTTAGTATGCAGTACTTTAATCTCGTCCATCTTTTGCAATTCATGAGCATAGAAGAACTTGGGGTTGATATGTTTTGTGAGATGACTCTTCACATAGCCCGTTTGTACTTGTGCAACGCAAGCAGTATTGTCTTCATAGATAATTGTGGGGGTTTGCACAATGTTCATTCCACATGACTGCTAGATGTGGTGAATCATTCGGCGTAGCCAAGCGCATTCACGTGTGGCTTCATACAGCGCTATTATTTCTGAGTGGTTCGTCGAGGTAGCTACAAGGTTTTGCTTAGACGATTTTCAAGAAATTGCAGTTCCACCACACAGGAATACATAGCCTGTTTGTGACTTTGCAGTATGCGGGTCAGATAGGTACCCAGCATCTGCATAGCCAATCAAGTTCAGATCTTGATTCTTTCTGTAGAACAATCCAAGGTCCTTGCTTCCTTGAAAATATCGGAAGATGTCTTTTATGCCTTGCCAATGCCTTTTGGTGGGTTCTGCACTATACCTTGCTAACAGATTCACAGCAAAAGCAATATCCGGTCTAGTGCAGTTTGCTAAGTACATGAGTGCTCCAACTGCACTCAAGTATGGGAATTCTGGTCCTAGAACTTCCTCCCCCTCTTTCCTAGGTCGGAAAAGATCTTTTTCTTGTTGTAAAGATCTCCCGATCATCGATACTTTTGATGGGAATGCTTTCTCAAAGCCGAATCTTTCTAGCACCTTCTGGGTGTAGGTCGACTGATGTACCAAGACTCCTCCAGGGACATGCTCAAGCTGCAGGCCTAAGCAGAACTTGGTCTTGCCCAAATCTTTCATTTCAAACTCTGACTCCTGATGATATTCAGATCATCTACATACACTGAGATTATACAGAATCCATTCTAGGATCGCCGTATAAATACACAAGGACAATCTTCATTGTTCGTGTAGCCTTTCTTGCAGAGAAAGTCGCTTAAGCGATTATACCACATTCTGCCAGATTGCTTCAGTCCATACAAGGACTTTCTAAGCTTCACACTGTACAGATTTCTATTTGCTCTGTCTTGGTTCGGGAGAGAAATTCCTTCTGGGACTTTCATATAAATCTTTGAATCCAAGTTACCATAAAGGTATGCAGTCACAACATCCATCAATTTCATTTTTAAATTCAAGTTCACTGCCATTGAGATCAAATATCTAAAGGTAATTTCACTCATGACCGGGGAGTAGGTTTCTTCATAATCAACTTCAGGATGTTGAGTGAAACCTTGTGCTACCAGCGTTGCTTTGTATCTCACTATTTCGTTTCTTTCATTCCTCTTTCAAACAAATACCCACTTGTGCCCTACAGGATGCACATGGGGAGGTGTGCGGCATACGGGCTCAAACACCTCTCTTTTGTTCAGAGATAGCAATTCAGTTGCTATTGCCTTCTTCTAATCTTCCCAATCTAATCTTTTCTTGCATTCAGCGAGCGATGCAGGCTCGGGATCAAGATCAATGATTGTGGCAATTTTCTTTGCGAAGTAGATATCAACACTGGCTGTTGTCCTGTTCAGGGACTCTCCCGTGTGCACATAATTTATAACTATTTCTTCATGAGTTGCTTCTTCTGGAGCTTCACCTTGCGCTTCGCTTCTTTCAATTGCGGTGGCAAGTCCCTTTAGTTTTTCGGCTCCGATGTGTGCGCACACATCCATACCGACGGGGATATTCAGATCTGGTATGCCCTCTACTGGAGGTGTCATACTTGTGCCAGGTCTCAACTGGCTCCCCTTCTCATTCTGGGGGACTTCGGTGATCGGTTGTGCTAAATCCTTCTTATCCTTTTTCGTCAGGTGTCCCCAGGTACTTTGGATTCGAGGAGCCAGAGTTCTCGACCTCTTTTTTTTCTGAGGCCTCTGGACGAGATTAGGGATACCTTCTGCTTTCTTTGGTATTTCAACCCTCTCCGGTGCAGTGCATGCAGGCACATGCGACTTAGTCACGCTCTTCAAATCACTAAAGTGATCAGGCAGCTGATTTGCTAATGCTTGCAAATCAATTATCTTCTGGACTTTTGTTGTCTTCTGGACTTCTCTTGTCTTCTGGACTTCTCTATTTGCTTTACTAGTGCGTAGGTCATGTGCAGGAATTCCCGTTGCTTCCCACGTAATTTCCCGACATTCTTCATCTAGGGGTTGATTTCCTCCCCCTAATGTCGGGAAATTATCCTCATCAAAAATACAGTCAGCGGTATGCAAATCTCCCGACATGGGTTCCAAATACCTGATTGTGGATGTAGTCTTATAACCAACATATATCCCAGTCTTACGGAGAGGGCCTATTACAGTTCACTGCGGAGGTGGTATAGGTGCATAAATCTTGCATCCAAACATTCTGAGATGAGAAATTTTCGGTGGTGACCCTTGCGCTAGTTGCATAGGTGAATGGATGTTGTAGGCCGAGCATGCAGGACTACGTGTCCCTAACATGTAGCTGGCAAATTACAATTCTACAAAAGGGGTCGGGCAATAAATTTAATTCTCTTGATTAAAGCTCCTGTCAAACCATTCTGTGTATGGACATGCGGTACCGAATGCTTAACTGCAATCCCCATCGCCATACAATAATCATCAAATGCCTTTGAAGTAAATTCTCCGGCATTGTCCATTCTGATGGACTTGATACGATGATCAGGGATCACATTTCTAATGCGAATGATCTGCGAGATCAATTTGGCGAAAGCATGGTTTCTTGTAGATAATAAACCCACATATGACCACTTTGAGGAAGCATCAATGAGCACCATGAAATACCTAAATGGCCCTGATATGGGCTGAATAGGACCGCAAATGTCTCCCTGGATGCGTTCCAGGAATGCAGGAACTTCATCCTTCACTTTCAGAATAGAGGGTCTAATAATTAATTTCCCGGTGGCACATGCAGGGCACACAAAATCTTCATGAGTCGAGAAATTCTTCACATTAATATTATGCCCTTGAGAATTGTTAATTATATTTCTCATCATCCTAAGACCTAGGTGGCCTAATCTGTCATGCCAGAGACAGAATAGTTCAGAACTTCTAAATACTGTCTTCAGGACAGTGTACGCTGCAGACGCCTTAATGTTGGTATAATATAGCCACACGTGCTCTAATATAAGGTATTTTATTAGTATGTATTAGGATACATACAGCACATAAATAAAATACACAAATATCAGAACATATCATGTCATTATAAGCTGAATAAATGAATGAATTATTCCAAAATCATTCAACCATTACGAGAAAACCAAAACTAAAGTACCATCCATGCAAGATCTAACTTGTCCATTTAATGCAAAATAAATAATAATTAACGTCTTATGCATTCTGTGCATCAGATGGAATCAACTAGAAAATCATTGACTTCTTCGGCTATCTTTTCAGGAGTGATGTTCTCTTCGAGAGAAATCATGGAGGTGGCTGCCTCTAGGTCGTAAGGGGGTGCTGCTGCCGGAATGGACTCAACTTCCATCATTTCTGGCAGCTGCTCAAGATGCTCCCTCTCAACAGCTGCAAAGTGAGCTTCAGGCTGCCCATTGCCATCTCTCTTTTTCTGGGCTTGGTGGGCATCAATGACATGCTGCGGTGCTTTACAGATCCGCAACCAATGCCCCCACTTGCCACACTTGAAGTAACCTTGGTTCTGCTGGTCATAAGGTTTGCCACTCTCCTTAGCCTTTTTGTCACTTGGAGCATCTGACTTGCCTTTCTGGGCAACGGCCTTACCCTTCTTCCCCTTCTCTTCATCAAGGGCTTTCGCACCTTGTAACTTCCAGCGTTGGCTTCACGGCCAGCAGAGCTGCCTGGTGGCTGAGTGACGTAATTCTTGCGGAGAACTTCGTCCTGAGCCTCCGCAACCTGCATCATATCAATCAATTCGGCGTACTCCTTGTAGCCGTCTTGACGATAGTTGCGGGCGGATTATACAGCATTGGGGTGAAAGGTGGATAGGGTCTTCTCAATCTTCTGCTCATCTGTAATCTGCTTGCCACAGAGTTGAAGATTGGTACAAGTCATGCAAGAGCAATTGTACTCCTGACCAAATCTTGAAATCAGCAAACCTCAGTCAGATCCATTCCTGCTCTGCCTGAGGAAGAATGGTGTACTTTAGCCTCTCAAAGCGCTTCTTGAGTGCGGTCCAGAGTGCTAACGAGCTTTTCTCTGCTATATACACATTCTTGAGAGTAATGCAGAGATGGTGCCTGAGAAAATGAAGTGCCTGATCATTCTCCTCAGGTGTGGGTTTGGCGTCATGCCGTCCGCCAATCCCGATAGCTGTGCGGAGCTTCCTGGCTCCAAGTACTATTTCGACATCGGATGCCCACATCAGATAGTTCTTGCCATGCTCGGCAAGCTCCTCGAACTCCCGATTCGTGATGCCAGTCATCGACATGTGATGAATGGAACATATAAGTTTACTTCAGGTAAACATGCATGAAATTATTTACTGCAGGTAAATAAATAGTACAATAAATTCTCGTAATGTTTCATAATTTTCTATGTATTTTTCATAATTTACTGCTAATTTTCAGTGATTAAAAGCAATTAAACAATCACAATTAATCAAAACAGTAAATAAATACAGAAAATAATAATGGCAGAAATAAATAAGCTTCAAATACTGAAAATAATGCAAAATTTGGGTTCCCGAGGCTCTTTTATTCTAAGATACAAATTTTCAGCAATTTCTGGAATTTCTGGGGGTTTTACGCAAAATTTTCAATTCGGAGAAAATATGCGTAATTTTCAGATTTTTCAAGGGGTTTTCTGCAAAAATCTCCCCTACCGGTCAGGTCCCCTTTTCTTTCTTTCTTCTTTTTTTTCTTCCTTGGCCCATTTGGCCTGTTCGGCCCAGGCGGCCCATCCGACCAGCTTAAGAGAGCAGTAGGGGTAGGGTTTCCCTACCCCTGAGGCGGCGCCATGATGGCGGCGCCTTCGGGCCGGGTTGGGCGACGTGCCTAGGCACGGGCGGCGTGGGCGAGTGCCGACGCGGGCGGCCAGGCGGGGCGGCACGCCGCCGGGGAGAGCGACAGGGCGCGGTAGGCGCGGCGGCCAAGCGCAGCGCGTCGCGCTGCAGAACCATGGCGGCGGCTTGGGCGCAAAGCGGTTTCGAGCGCGAGTGGGCCGCGCGCAGCGGCAAGCGCGATCGGGGCGAAGCGCGAGGGCGGCGCGGCGAGCAGGCAGCGGCGGCGCAGCGCGGGCCGCGTGGCGGGCTGGTGCAGCGGAGGTATCGCGCATGCAGCGCGGAAACCCGAGGAGCGGCGGGCGCACGCTGCGCTGCGGACGGAGAAGCCGAGGCATCGGCGGCGGTAGCGTCGCGCATGCGGCGCGGATCGAGCGCGGCGGCCCGAGGCGGCGGCGTCATGCAGGTCGCGCGCATGGGCGGCGCGATGGCTTTGGGCGATGGCGGTGCTGCGTCGCGGGCGTCGCGTCGCGAAGTGCCACGGTGGCGGCGCCATGCAGGGCACGTAAGGAGGCTGGGTGGCGGCGCTTCAGGCGAAACCGGTGAGGCGCGTCGTCGGCAGGGGTCGCGCGTGCGGGCGCAGGTGCCGAAACACCGACGGCCGCCTGTGCGGGGGCGGTGGCGGTCGGCGTTGCGCGTGCGGGCGCGAGAGCCGAAGTGTCGCCTGTCAGGGTCGCGCGTGCGAGCGCTGGAGCCGAGCGTTGCTACGGGCACTTCGGTCGGCTGCTGGCCGGTGGTCGGTGGCGCGCATGTGGGCGCGGCGGCGCCTCGGACTCCACGACCGGCTGCTGGCCAGCGGCCAGCGGCACGCATGCAGGTGCGGCGGCGGCGCCCGATCTCCCCTTTTTCCATTTTTTTTTGATCTACAGTGCGATCAACATCTACCCCATGAATCAATCTACTGATCCACATTGTGCCGGCGACTTCAGGTCTGCTCGCGGTAGATTAGGGCGGATTTGCACAGTAAAAAATCAATGCACAATTTTTTTTCTAATCTACAGTGCAATTAACATCTACCCAGTTTCGCAATCTACCGATCGACATTGTGCCGGCGACTTCTGGTCTGCTTGCGGTAAATTAGGGCGGATTTGCACCGTAGGAAAAAAATCAATCTAGAACACGAAGAAAATGCAGATTCAAAGCGAACTAGAAAATCAATCTATGCTTCGATGATTAACTTCGTTCACCAGAGCGTAGTCGTGCTGATAATGTGTTGAGAAACCCTCGCTGGCGACCAGTCCGAGCGATTTCTCTGCTTAGAACAAGAACGAATCAATCACAGAATCACAGAAGAATAGATTGAACAAACAAAGAGAGATAGAGAGAACTCTTGGTCTTTCTTTATTGCTTCAATTCAATGGAGTACAAAGTCAGCCATATGACTCTCTATTTATAGAGGGGTAAAGAGGTGCTCACTACGGATAAGGACTCGTTTAAACGGAGAGGATCCGTTTAAACGGGAATCCTTATCTCTAGTTTCCTAATATAATCAACTCGCTCCACTGCCGGTGGCCTGTGGCCGGTGCCAACTGCTATCCCGACCCAAGCGGCTCTTACCCAGGATAGCAATTGTGCCTATTTATATGTATATCTTTAGTTAAATGTTATAATAGAGCTTGGTATAAGATATTTTTTTTGCCCATAAACGGTCACGGACATATGTGAGCTCCACCCGTACCCGTCTCACTCGTTTACCTGCAACATATACTGACAGGTGTACCAATAGCCAACACCACCACTAAAACTCTCTGCTTTTAAGTTGATTTAAATTAAGTAAGCCTCTCCTTTTGTTCTTTTGGTTCATTAGTTGATATACTTTTAATTGAGTGGGTCTCTACTTTTATGAGTAGACATACTTTTAGTTGACAGTTGAGGGTAGAATTGCATTTCATTAGTTGACGGTTGATGTGTGAATGTGAACATGTGATGCATTATTTGCAGGTACACGGGCCTATCCGTAGGCGATGGGTACTCGTAGGCGACGCTTGTACTCACAGCTTAGATGATACTGAGAGTGTGTAGCTAAAATACTTACGCAAAACCGTGTACATGCGTCACCGTAGATTCCTTCGGATGGCTCACCCATACTATAAGATGAAAAAATAATTTGATAGAGAGAAGGAGGATAGTTTAGCTCCAAGGATTTTTAAACAGAAAAGAGATCTACGATATGGTTAAGGATTTAGATGTTGTTTTTGGAAAGAGACTTTAATCGAGGACTCATGAGAAGAACATCTGATAGAAAAGATCAATATTTTGGGACTTACCTTATTAGGAGAACCTAGAAGTTCGTCACTGCATTGACATTATGCACGTAGAGAGGAATATATGTGATAACTTGATTGGTCTCTTACTGAACATTCATGACAAAACAAAGGATAGTGTCAATATACGGCTTGAGTTAGTTGATATGGACATTAGACCTAAGTTAGCACCAACAAAGACTGATAAAGAATGAACATACCTTCCCCTGCTTGTTACACTCTGTTCAAGGCTGAGAGAACTGAATTGTACCAGTGCTTGCATGGTGTGAAAGTTCTGTCTGGTTACTCCGCCAATATGAAGAAAGTTGTTTCGATGGAAGACTTAGAGTTAATTGGCATGAAGTCTCATGATTATCATGTGCTGATAACACAGATACTCCCTATTGCAATTGGAAGTATTTTGTCGATCAAGGTCTAAGAGACAATCATGAGATCGTGTTTTTTCTTTAACACAATTGTTCAAAAGGTCATCGATCCTGAAGAACTAGATGCTCTGCAGGATGAGATGGTCATCTTGAGATGTATTTTTCTCTATCATTTTTCAATATCATAGTCCATTTCATTGTTCACATTATATGAGAGATAAAGATGTGTGGGCCGGTGTTCCTATGTAGCATGTATCCATTCGAGAGGTTCATAGGAATTCGCAAGTCCTATGTATGGAATCGATCTCGGTTGGAGGATAGTATCGTTAAAGGTTATGCAACTGAAGATGTCATTGAGTTCTGTGTCAATCACATAGCTCAGATCAAACCGATAGATGTATCTCGATCCCATCACAAGGGGAGACTCGAGGGTATTGGGACCATCGAAAGAGAAGCAATCACTCTAGATATGGATGCGTATGTTCAAGCCTATTTCACGGTCTTCCAACACATAACTGAAGTGTCCCAATATATCGACTAGCACAAGGATATGCTTTGGCAATAGAATCCAGAGCAGCCAGATATTTGGATAATAAGACAACACAACAGTCGGTTCGACCAATGGTTGAAGGAGTGAGTCACTAAGAGCTCGTCAAGTGATATATTGACATGACATAGGCTCAGAATGTAAAGAGTACTAACTAGAATAGCAGTGCCCATATAGATGCGTTCATAGAGGAGATTTAGGAGCTCGACTACGTACTTTTCAAGATCCCCCTATTTAGGTGACGTTGGGTTCATCTCCCACAGGTGAAGGTCGACAAGTACGGTGTCACTACTGTGGACCTCAAACATGTCGGATACAAAGACGGGTTATTCGTACTCGCTAAACAAGTTGTTTAAGTTTTTTGTGTAACCGACCAGGCAAATAAAAAGCGCCACGTAGTTCTTCATAGAAAAAAGGAGGATTGTCAAAGTTGAGAATGTAGTGAATGAGAAAGAATACAATTAATTTGACGAGTTGCTTCCTTTCGAAAACGACATAAGGGTTTAGAAAGAGCAACGTGATGAAACTGGCTACATATGTGTCGATCATATGTTCTGTATTTGTATTTATATATGTATATGAGAATGTGCGATATATATGTGAATTTGCATTTACGTATATAAGAATGTGTGATATATATATATATATATATATATATATATATATATATATGAATTTGCATTTATGTATATGAGAATATGTGATATATATTTGAATTTGCATCCATGTATATGAGAATAAGTCATATGTATGTGATTTGGCTTTTATATATGTTTATGAGATTGTGTGATAGGAACATCACAGATGGTTCGTAATAAAACACCATCTGTAATAACGAACATCATAGATAATTTTCAAGTAAAACCGTTTGTGCTGTTAAATTTTCACAGATGGTTCTAAATTAAAACTGTTTGTGGGTTTCAATTATCATATATGGTTCTAAGATAAAATCGTTTGTGATGTTTATTATTACAAACAATTTTTTATTAAGAACCGTTTGTGATTATTATCCTATATATATTGTGTCGTATGGTTTGCCCACTGTACTGATGCTACTCACTCTAACACAGCGTCACCTCCCCCAAGCCCGTCGCTGCCTCCCTTGACTTCGGTGGCCCTTCTCCTCCGAGCACACCACTGCCTCCCCTGACTCCGGTGGCCCTCCTGCCCCGTGCTAGGCACCCTCCTCCTCTGAGCACCCTGCCTCCCCTAAGCCCGACGCTGCCTCCCCCAAGCCCGTCACTGCCTCCCTCATGCCCGGTGCCCTCCTCCTCCCCCAAGCACGCCGCCTCTCATGAGCCCGACACCGCCTCCCCCTATACCCTAAACCCGGTCTTCTCGGTGGTTTGGACTGCATCGCACAGTGAACATTTCTTTACATTCTTGATTTCTATTGTGGATTAGTTTGTCGTGGTAGTTGATATTAGTTTATATATCTGAAATTTGTGAGAAATCCTAACATTGCAAGGACTTATGCATGGTAGAATTTGGGCTTTGTGATTGCTCGATGAGGAATCTAGTCATTTATGAGATCTCAGTGACAATCTCAGGAGTATTCTGCCAGTTTGAGTTGTGAATTGATAATTTCTTACTTAGGCATAGTGTGATTAATCTCTGTTGTGCTCTAATTATTGTTGATCTCGATTATCTTTATCGTTGCACATACTTTTACTTGTTCTGCTACTGCCTTGGCTCTGCTGGATACATTTTGGTAGCTGTTTTTGGTTCCTCTTAGTGCTTTAAAAGAGTAATTGGTTCTGTCACTTGTCTAACGTAAAGTTAATATTGGTAAACTAGCAGAATAAAGAGATTGCCACTTTAATTGTTAATCTATAGAGTAGAGTTGAGAAGGCCAAGTATTTAGTACTTGAACAACTCCTTACCTGGTAGCAATATAACATAATATAATATGTGCATTATGCTGATTACAAATGCTAATTTGAATGACTTGAATTTGTTATCCATGTTGAGAGATAATTGCTTAGTCTTCAAGTCATTTTTATGTCCCTAAGTAATTGCCTTACCATTAATGCTTAAATTTAAACTTAATATGAGAAATTTGCTAAAATTGCTTAATTTTCAGCATAATAAATGTCAAAATTACATGATACTCATAGAAGTTAATTAACTAGTATGGCTCACAATGTTTGTAAACCAAAGAAAAAAAACTAAAATACTCACAGAATCGATGGTAATCGAAATCACCGTAAAGAACCAGGGTAAGGCATGCATAAAGGCTATGTCCTTGAAATATCACCAAAAGAGGAAGAGATCGAAGATAGCATTTTTATATCTCTAACCCTCTATATAGTCCCCTCCTTTGTTTCTGACCGTGTCGCACCTCCAACCAATTTGCAAGCCATAAAGGAAAGTTAAGGAAATTTTTATAACTAAGAGGTGTTTGCGGCAAAATGATACCCAATTAACTTGCATTAAGTTAACACTTCATACATGTATTAAGCTTTTTAATCAATTCTTTGTCTCTTCATCACTTCTATTAGCTTTTGAAGATGTCATCCGCTCATTCTTTGTCATCGTCACCGGATACGTGTGATGCACCATCCTCTGGAAAAATCTAAGCGCCATGGAAGAGGACTATCGAAAAGGCCCGAGGGCCGATTTACCATCACAGATGTCGATGCACCTAGAAACCCTCTTAATCCTCCCCGAGCAGTGTCTGCATTCTGAAGAATGGTAAGAATAGTTGCATGGGAACAGATTTAGATCACGTATGATTCGTGAAAGAACATGAGCAAAGATCAGAAAAGTCAGCCGCTGATGGAAGTTTTTCTATCGTTTGAGATACTGCAAGAACACTAGGCCTCCGTGCGATGACGTGCATTGCTAGTGGCATGTAAAGAGTGGAAGAACTTCAAGAGCATGCTTATCAAGCAATTCGTGGAGAAGGATCTAACGCCCTTCCACAAGTATCCGTTCCTGGAACCGCAATGGCAAGAGTTTGTGGCGCAGAAGACGACATATAATTGAAGTGAAAGTGTGGCACACAAAGCCCTCTAGGCAAAAACATGCACCCACACAAACTCAGCACCACTAGGTATGCGGGCAAAATAATGCAATGGAGAAGGGAGTATGAGGAGGCAACCTACCGTCATGAGCGCACTCGATATTGGATAAGAGCGAGGTCATCTACCGTGTCGGTGGGGTCTATCTCCTTTCGAAACCTCGTAGACGAGGAAGTGTCCCACCACCTGGTAAGATACCAAATTATCTAGTTTGTAATTACTCCACAACTTCATAAGAAGTGAAATGATATGTCAGGCTCTTGCAGGAAGCTCTAAGTATAGAATCCTCCCAAGGCTTGTTCTACGCAGTGAGGGAGAGAGATATACTCTCTATAGCCCTGGGAAATAAGTAGCACCCAGGTTGCACGAGTGGTCTTAGTCTTTATATTCCTTGGAAACATGGTTTTCCAGAGAACTCTGAAGCATACCTGTGTAGGAAGAGATCGAAAATCGAGGGTGAGGCACGACTACGAGAGGAGATTAAGGCATCACTTAGAGGGAAGATCGCTGATGCCATCAGAGATAAGATGCAAAGGTATAGAAAAAAAATCAATTAGTAGCCCCTGCCCCTCCTGTGCTATCTAGCCCCCCAACCACCGGAGTAGCTGCGCGTCCAACCCTACCTCGGAAAGCGACTAGAGATTTCCTGTTGATGATATCTTGGTAATAATTATTATCTCTCGAATGCTCGATCCATTGATAGGCTTATTGAAGTAGCTAATTTTGTATCATTATGTAGGTGGCCATGAAGTACAAGCTTCAAGTGAGATATGCCTCCGTTTCCCTGTGTACTGCTTGGGGCCAGGCGTATCCATCCGGTGCTAGGGCCTTGATGCACAGTGTAACTCTAGTGTCAGATTTTGCAAAAAGTGAATGGGATGGTGTTCATGCCAATTTCGAGGTCGTCTGTTGCAGATGCGTCCAAACGACAAGGTCGTGACTCTAAGGTAAGATGTTGGAACATTTATTTGGTGGCCTAAGACAAGGCTCCTGCACTGGTGTCAAGTCTATAGGGGCTATTTGCACTGGCGCCAAGTCCACTGTAGCGACCTGCACCGGTGCTAAGTCCACAGGAGTTATCTGCACTGGTACCAAGTGAAAGCATCTAGGCTCCTAAAATTGGGTTTTGGTAATTAATAACGATTTATGAATATGGGACTAATGTGTTTGATTAGACTTGTATAGACAAGATTTGTCATGTGTGCAACGGATAAGAACAAGCTGCATGGAAAATGGACTTGAGAAGGATCAAGAGCCAAGGTACATGAAATATAGGATCGTTTTTAATTTTACCGGTTTTAGGAGAAAAGGCAGAAGACCGGATTATAGACTAGATGCCGTACTATTAAGAGAGATTATTGAAAGTAGCTTGATAACATGCTTTGCTGCATATTGGATCAATTTAGAACTATGCATGCACATGAAAATATGATTGAAAACTCACTGTACTCTCTCAACAAAATCGGTAGTACTGCCTGTTACTGCGGAACTACCACAGTGCGGTAGTACTGGTTTTTGTGCGGTATGTTTTTTCAGAGAGCACCCTTACGGGGACTTAGATTCAACAAAAATTGGTAGTACCAGATTTTTAAAGGCGGAACTACCGCAGTGCGGTAGTACCGCACGGTACTGTAGAATTACCGATTTTCAGTATGTTTTTTCAGAGAGTACTCTCGAGAAAAACTTAACTGGCCAGAAATCGAAAGTACCGGAGCTAGCACGGTGGAACAACCGCAGTGCGGTAGTACCGCACCACCCTGCGGAACTACCACAGTGCGGTAGTACCGCACTTACAACGGTGGTAGTACTGCTCTGAATTTAAAATGGCTAGTTCTGCACGTCTGACATAGCCGTTACTGTGTGCTATAGAAAAGTGCGGTAGTTCCGCACTTTGTACGGCGATAGTTTCGATTTCCCTGATTTTTCAGGATTAATTTTTTTGCAACAGCTAGTTTTGGTTGGTGAGGGTATAAATACCCCAACGGCTAGTTTTGGTTGGTGAGAGTATAAATACCCCTCCACCTGCCCAAGGGCAGGTTGCTGAACTTGCATTGATCATATTTGAGCCCTAAAACATTCACTCCACTCTATTTTCTTAGTTTGAGCATTCATTTTGAGTGGTGGAAAGATTTTCAAGTGCATTCATTTCTAGTTGATCCATTTGCACTTGAGCACCGTCAAGCGAAATCGGTGATCTATTCTCTTGGTGCTTGCCGGCACCTAGACGGCGAGGAAGTTGATCGCGAGGTGACTTCTTCAAGAAGATTGTGAAGAAGCCCGAGTAAAATTGTGAGTGGTTTGGAGCTCGCCATCTCCGGAGAGGAGGAAGAGCTACCACTAGTGATCGATGAGCAAGGCTTAATTCATGGAGCCGGTCCAAGGGCACTTAGACTTTCCTCAACGTGGACTAGTGAAGACCGGTAAGTCTTCGATACTATGAAAAAAACATCGCGTGTCTCATTGTGATCATTTCTTTACCTTGCTTTAGTATTTATATCCTTGTTAAGCAATTTGATACATTGTTCATTTTCTATTGTGCTTGTTAGCTCATGCTATATTGATTGCTTAGAAATACTAGAATTGACTAGGCTTGGTTCATATAGTATTCTTGTCTTGTGATAAATTGCTATAACTTGTTTAATTAGGCAAGATTTTTTATAACCTTCTATTCACCCCCCTTTAGTCAGTCATTCTTGATTCTACACCAAGTCCACCAGAGCTACCTACACTAACGCTGCAAGGGCGCGGTGGATCATATGCATCCACATCTCATTCTCAGTTGACTATCGTGAAGTCGACCTATAAGAAAAGCAAGTCCAAACCAAAGAAGACCGATGATATCCACTACTTGTCGTTTGTCCAAAAATTCAAGCTGGGCAAGCCGTTGATCATCCCGATAGAGCGCCTTCAAACCCTAGGACTAACTTGCTATACATGCATGGTACATGGAACAGACCAACAAGCCAGAGGGACAACAACGCTCGAGTGTCACCGTTAAGTTCAGGCAGCGTCATCTTCATCATAATATTCATGATTGTGTCTTTATGATGACATTTGAGGATTTATTCTTTCTCTTCAAACTCGAAGCCCACGACGCCTTACTCATTCGATGCTGGACACTGTAAGTGTGTACAATCACGGTCTGCGTTCATGTAGTACCGATAAATGTCATATATAACTCCTTACTTTTGTATATATAGATACATGGTGACTGAAACCAGATCAAGGAATCACCGGTAGGTTTTCTCGATCCACACTTGGTCTCTATGAATACCATCAACAAGAATGCATCCTTCGTCCAACGTTACAGGAAGACGTCATTGGTGGCTGAGCATAACAAGGAATTTATACTTATGCCCTACAACTAGGGATAAATGCTGCATTAGTAGCTATACTTGTTGATTTGTACTTTATATGTAACACAAATTTATGTTTAATGACCATGGCAATATACTTTTTTAGGTCCTACTGGATTCCAATTGTAATTATACCAAAATGGAACAAGTTAATATACCTTGATTCACTAAAGAGGTCCAAAACTGACTTCATAGTTGTCCAGCAATTAATCGACAAGTAAATATATTTCCTCTATAGATAACTCTATTGTAGTCTTTCCTTTCTTTGCAATGGCTAATGCTAACTTTTTGAAATTATGTACTTCGTTTGTCGAGTACGTTGCTACTATACGAAAATCCAAGGGAGGGATCAACGCCCTACGATACGATCTAGATTTCCTAGTACTCGCTAGTACATATTAATTCTATATAACTCTTCATAGTAATGGCTTTTAAACTAACAGATTCTATTTTTGCAATACCACTAGCAGCCGTCGAGCAACACCTACGGATTCTATGTTTGATACATCATGGAACTACTCATAGGTTCCGCGAAGGCCAAAGATCCTCAGGTTTGTCAATCTTGTAATAATTATTATTTTATACTTATCAATTTATATGTATGCACGATATTGATTTTTCTACCGACATGTTGCGTCCATCGCTACAACTTCATTGAAATAGACCGAGCTCCAAAAAATTAGAGGGCAGTGTGCGTACTTCTTACTGTCTTAGGTCATAAACAAATATAAGGAGTTTCACAATGTGAATGAATTGATTAATTAGGAAAACATTGAGCTTAATTGTACATGTGTGTATTTGTTCATGGATGGTTAATTTATTTCATTTGAATTAATTGATTTGTGAAATGGGTGTTCTTGTTTCTGAAATAAATGTGAATTAGTTGTATACATGTTGTGTTTCTGTTTGTTTCAGAGGGCATGGCTAGCATTTTCTGAGACTTCCCAACAAACCAAAATAGATTTAGGAATAAAAAAATTTCACAGACGGTTATTTACTCATAACTGTTTGTGATAGTTAACTATCACAGACGGTTTTTAGTTAAAACCGTCTGTAACATCTCATGAATAATAGTTTTGAATAAAAATCATCTGTGATAGTTAACTATCACATACGGTTATGAGTTAATAACCGTCTATGATAGTATGTTTCACAGATGGTTCAAAAACTGTTTGTATCTATTCAAAAACTGTCTGTGATGACCTCATGTTATTACTGACATATAAACTCAGACGGCTCACAAAGCCGTCTGTGATAAGGTTTTTGAACCATATGTGATGACCTTTTCTGCAGTAGTAACTCATGGTGCATGCATACATTAGTTAGCGTAGCCATGTGTGTATATATATGTATATCAAAGCGCATGGCAAGAAACCATGCATGTTCCTCTTCCTTTCAGCTGCGTCAAAACCACTTAGAAATCTTTGACCAAATTTTGGCTGCCTTCGTAATCACATCAATGTAGTTGACTTCAGCTCCTACAAATAGCTGTACCACACACTGTTCTTCTCATCAAGTGCACTTAATTGTACATGTGTGTATTTGTTCATGAATGGTAATTTATTTCATTTGAGTTAATTAATTTGTGAAATGGATGTTCTTGTTTCTAAAATAAATGTGAATCAGATGTATACATGTTGTGTTTCTGCTTATTTCAGAGGGTATGGCTAGCATTTTCTAAGGCTACCCAACAAACCAAAATAGATTTAGGAATAAAAAAATTCACAGACGGTTATTAACTCATAACCGTCTGTGATAGTTAACTATCACAAACGGTTTTTAGTTAAAATCGTCTGTAACATCTGTGATAGTTAACTATTACACACGTTTATAAATTAATAACCGTCTGTGACAGTATGTATCACATATAGTTCAAAAACCATTAGTGCCTATTTAAAAACCATCTGTGATGATATCATATTATTATTGATACATAAACTCAGACGACTCACAAAACTGTCTGTGATGAGGTTTTTGAATAATCTGTGATGATCTTTTCTATAGTAATA
Organism: Melocanna baccifera; assembly: GCA_036346265.1. Taxonomy (NCBI): domain Eukaryota; kingdom Viridiplantae; phylum Streptophyta; class Magnoliopsida; order Poales; family Poaceae; genus Melocanna; species Melocanna baccifera. The sequence continues at coordinate 27,364,618 of CM070686.1, read as the reverse complement.
GCGCATGTGCGCGCATGCATTCGTTAGTGTAGTCATGTGTGTATATATATGTATATCAAAGTGCATGGCAAGAAACCATGCATGTTCCTCTCCCTTTCAGCTGCGTCAAAACCACTCAGAAATCTTTGACCAAACTTTGGCTACCTTCGTAAACACATCAATGTAGTTGACTTCAGCTCCTACAAATAGCTGTACCACACAATCGTTCTTCTCATCAAGTGCGCGCCAATGCGTAATTCGATCACAATGGCAAACAACCACATCGTTACCCTCCTGCTCCTATCTTTGCAACTCGCCACCTCGCTCTCGGCCTTAGGATCGAACGACCCGACCTCCCATCTTGCTCAAGATCGTGGAGCGATTCAATGACCGCCGCGTTCGCGTCCCGGCAGCCGGCACCGACCATCGCCGGTGGCGACGCGATCGCAACCCGATCGCCGCGTCGTTGCGCTCTTCCTCGAGAACCTCAACATCACCTCCCGCTCCGCGCCGCCATCGGCGAGTTCGACCAGCTCCACACCATCAACATCGACAACATCCCGGCTGTCCGCCCCATCCCGATTCTTCAAAGAAACTCGCGCACCTCCATCTTCAATATCATGCGCACCTCGGTCTCCGCGCCTGCCGCATCCTCTCCCGTACAAACCTCTCCTCCGTCGCCTTCTTCGGCAACAAGCTCACCGGCAGGATCCTCGGTCCCTCCGGGACTGCCGCACCTCACCTACTTCAACGCCGCAAACAATGACCTCGTCGGGCCGATCCCGCCGCGGCTCGTGCGCGCGGCGGCACGGCCGAAGTCGCTACTGGGCTCGACGCTGTCCAACAACCGGCTGTCGTGGACGATCCTCGGATCTACGCCGCCGAGAGGTACTTCATGAATTTCGGGTGGCCAACAACCGGCTCACCGGCGACCCCTCGTTCTGTTCGGGCGGCACAAGACGGTGGAGAACATCGACCTGTCCGAGAACAGTGCGGTTCAACGACGGGCGTGGAGATGCCCAAGAACCCGCTGTTCTCGAACTCGAGCCGCAACCGATCTACGGCGCGCGCTGCGCGCCGCCCGAAGTCGAGGTGGTGAGGCTGGACCTCGGCTACAACAAGTTCTGCGGGAGATACCCACCGCGCAGATGGGGCAGTTCAAGGCGAGGCGTCACGAGAACAACAAGTGCTCTGCGGGTCTCCGCCGCCGTGCAAGAGCGCACACTCGCTGAGTGCACGCCGGTCGGTAGCGCTCAGATTTTTCGTCCGATCCAATATTCTACATCAGAGCACTTATATATTTTTTAAAAAAAGTATAAAGAAATCTTCTTAGAATTTTTTAAAGAAGAGAGATATAAGAGATCCGTTAAATCAAGATCAACATCTAAAAATCTAAGTACTCCTAATCTTAAAAAGCAATTAAGTGCTTCTTAGCACTTAAAAAACCATGTTACATACAAGATCTGCCTCATCATTCTGTGTATGCAGTGAAGTGCAACGAATAACAAACTGTGCTTCCAACGAAGAGGCTCCGGCCGGTTCGGTACAAGCCCACACTTGAACTCTTTCACGGGCTAGTCCAAAGCCATTTTCAGAATACCATATTATTTTTCTAATGGAGTTCGGCTCCAAACTTGGCTTCTTTTTGCGACGGAGGGATCTGGTTGGTCTCTAGCCCTGGCCCATGGTATGGTACTATGGTTGGGTGCACTTGCGCTACGGCATGTTTCTCGTTGGGTTGCGCCATCGTCCGGTGAGAAATGACATGAATTATTCGTATTATCCTATTGTCGTATTTAAATTCTATTAAATATAGTATATATTTTCTCATCTGAAATATTTTTCTTTCTATTTGTATTCGAATTGGTATAAAAATATAGATGTGAATATAATATGGACTTTTATCATCCAAAATATTATTTTATCCGAACTATTCGTATTCGATGAAGTAATATACATGTTTTTATTACAGTTCGACTAATTAGTTGGACAAGTTTTTTTAATTTAATGTGAATTCATATTTCTTTAGATGAAGTAAATAAATTAGAATGATTAAGCGTGATTGTACGGGGATAAAATGTTATTAATATCTTCATACTATATAAGTGATGAGGATATCCAGATCTGACTGAACGAAGTATATATTTGATTCGAATTCGTATTTATTACAACATTACATTCGTATTTGTATTTGAGAATATTTGAATTGATATTTGTTTATAAAATACGAATATAAATATGGTAAAAACATGATTATCGTTTTCGATCTGTTTTCACCTCAATCGTCCTCACCTCTCCGCTGGCTCCGTCCTCTCCCCCAACCAACCTTCTCCTCCCTACCGATTTGGCCGAGTGTCGTGGTGCCAATAGAGCCTAGCCACCACCCCACCTCCGTCGGTCCTGCCAACCAGCCATCTAGGAGGTTGCCTCGACGTCTCTCATATTTTTTGTTCGTCAAATTGCTCTGTATTCATCCCCCCTGTTTTAGGGTGTGGATATTGCTGCTACCCAAAATGGTTGGTAGGTAGAGAGGGAATGGAACTGGTCGATCTTTTTGCTCATGCATAGGTAAATTTGTACTTTCTTCAGTTATGCATTCTCATCATTCTATCAGTTGTCCTCCTCAGTGTATGCTTTTTTTGTACTGTTGTTATACCGGATAAGTGATATCGAAAAAATTCCACTAGAAATTACCAAATGGGATGTGGCAGGTCATGCGTGATTCTGCTCTTTTTGTTTAGATGCAAATAGAATTTGTACCGCAAGTAGTCATTTTGTACTAATGCACACTACTCGGGATGCTCATAGCTACTGAGATAAACATCTTCGCACATGAAAATCAGAAGGATGTATAATCTTGGTGCTGGTTATTAGATCTTGTCGGAGGTCCAAAACTGCAAGCTATACTTCCCAAATAACAACTGATCAAGTAAGTAGTATTGATAGCCAAGGACCATTATACATGACCCAGATCTCTGACCAAGGAGTAATCAATGCATAGATACGCCGCCACCGCTCATCGCATCGGCCGACTTCCAGACTCGCACGAAGCTTACCGCGAGGAAGAGTGTGCGACGCCCTAGTCCGCTACCTGACGTTGACGTTGGAGGTTCTAGCAGAGGACGCCGTCGCTCGTCCGCTTTGCTCGATTTTAGCGAGCGATCGCGGTCCGTTCACGAACAACCGCATCGCTATGACAGAGCCATCTAGATGATTCGGGGGAGGACCCAGAGGAGGATCCAGAGGAGCATATCATCTTGGAGGATGAGTAGATGCTAGACAGTAGTATCCTTTTGAGTTGTTTTCGATATTAGAACGCTTTATAATATTGTGATGTAATAAATGGACTGTACCAAGCCTTATGCACTTGTGGTACAGCCATTCTTAAAACTAATTTGAATTTCAAAGTTGCGTTCTTTAGCTGTTGCTTTGTTCTTGTGTGTTGGTTTGGGATGTTGTTAGTTGCCCCTGTTCCCTTACCTATGCTTTTCCCTCTTATCTTGTGCTTTTCTTGGTGGAGCTTCAGATGGTGAATACAAGGAGCAATGTCAGCAATAGTCAAGGGCCCAATGACAACAATGCCCCAATTCCACCTCCGCCAGCTCAAGCCCCGAACTTGGAGCAGATGATGGCCATGCAATTGCAGCTTCTTCAAACTTTAGCTCAGAATCAAGTTAATCAGGCTCATCAAGCACCTGTTCAACCACCTCAGTCCAAGCTTGGTGAATTCATGAGGACTCGACCTCCAATTTTCGCAGGATCTGCTGATCCGTTGGAAGCAGATGATTGGATTAAGGAAGTGGAAAGGAAGTTAAATTTAGCTCACTGTAATGAGAATGAAAAAGTCTTGTATGCTGCCCATCAACTCAAGGGACTTGCAGCAAACTGGTGGGAAAACTTTTGCGCTGCACACCAAGATGCTCAGAATATTGTTTGGGCAGACTTTGTGCGAGCTTTTCGAACCACTCACATACCTATGAGCATCATGGAAATGAAAAGGAAAGAATTTCACCAACTACAGCAGGGAAACCTTAGCGTTTTTGCGTACTTGAGTAAGTTCATTCTGTTAGTGATATGCCCTAGAGGCAACATGGAGATGTTGTATATATCACATACTATGTTTATGATACATTACTTTGTTCCTTGGAATAGACATCATCATTATTGATCAATGAGTATGTGACTTATTCATGAGACTCTTAAATACTAAGATGTTGCTATTTCTAAATGATCCCTGATCGTATATCATATGAGGAACAAATATGATTCAAAGACAAAGATCAGCATATGTATTGATTGATGATCATGTCTCATGGATCATGGTATGGTGATACCAAATCAATAATATGGACATGTGTTAGTGAACATATGTTGGATAGACCTGCCATGAGACACTGCAGAGATTCCATGTGTCATCAGTTGGTCTCAAGTAGTGTTTATGTAGAGTCCTTAGACTTGAGATCATCATGGTTCCCAACATGAGTAGTAGCTTATTTTGGGACTACTAAACACTACTCCGTGAATCGGGTAGTCATAAAAGTAGTCTTCGGGTTTGCCATGAAACATGTAGTGGGATGTGAATGATCAAGATAGAATTTGCCCCTCCTTATGGGAGAGATATCTCTGGGCCCCTCGATGTAATGAATTATGAAAGTGTATGGCCATGCCAAGGTGATTGAGGAGTCAATCACGAGTTTATAATCCATCACGGAATCGAGAGAGTGATTGAGCTATTAAGAGGATGACACATGTCTCGCCTTGAGCTCAATCTATATCGTGAGGCAAAGGGATTCGTACATGAGAGAACATTACAGGTTCAGCCGATATGATCTTTACATATACTTTGGGGTTAATATGTCTTACTAGAGGCCGCTATTAACATGGTAAGCGGAAAGGCGTTTCGAGTCACGACCAAGTATACGTGAACCTACAGGGTCGCACGCTTAACGGGTTGGAACACTAATTCGAATATGATTCGGATATGGGCTCAATTCGGATAGAGATCCGAATAGACTCCTATTGGGCCTCGGTCCACGAGGCCCACGTGAGGAGGTCTATATATGGAGGCGAGGCGGAGGGGATTCGCCCGATTAACATCTAGCAAAACCCTAGCCGCCACCTCCCGAGCCAAACCCTAGCTGCTCACGAGTGCTAGTACACTCGCGATCGGCGCCCAGCCCCGGACGTGTGGATACGGTGGAGGCGCTGCTCGTTGCGAAGGTTGATCGGCGTGCGTGGAGGAGACGATCTGTTCGGGACGATCGGCTACTTCCACTACTACCTCGACGCGCGAGATTGGATCGGTTTCAATTCTTCTTCATTGCGCTGCTGGCGTCTAAGTGGTAACGATCCATGATCCTTCCTTAGCATGATGTTCTTGGGTGCGCGGTAGAAAAGTTTTGTTTTCGCTTCGTAGCCTCACGCGTATTCCAATAGTGGTATCGAGCCATCTTGCTTAGTTTGCATCTGGATCGCGCATATATGTTGATATGCGATAGTAGTAGATTGGATCTATTACAGTCTAAATAAGGTAGCACGGGTTGATGAGATCAATCGGTCATAAGGGGTTGAAATTGGTATGAGTTGATAGCATCACAAGGCCAAAAAGATTAGTTCGTGCTCCTTCTTTGATGTACGCGCGACTTGCCCCTACCGGCTGGAATCACCATCGGGGCTAAATGCGCGCACAATCAGTAGATCGAGTCAACAGATCGAGGTCTTGTGTTGTGGTCTCCTCAAGTATACCGATCGCGATGATCAATATGATTGATCTAATGAAAATTGAGACATTTTGAATGGCTCGGATTTGGGTTGATTTGATCGGCTCGATAAGATTTTCATAGCGATTTCATAGCGATAAGATGGGACCGCCGTGTGTATCCCCCCTTGTATAGCGTCGTGGGTTTACATCGTTAGGTAGAATGCGATTCTACGTCTAACTTGTTTTTGCAGGGAATGGTGTGAATAGTATGGCCCTATAGCTTATTTGAATGTATGAGATGTATGTGATGCATGTAACATTCGTTCATGGCCTGCGTGTCATGATTATTACAGCTATTGTTAGCTGTATGTATATATTGTATTTAACGACCTGCGAGTCGACCTTAATGCTTGAATCTATCTTTGTAATCTTCAATTTCTAGCTATTATAAGTAGTAGCCTAGTTTTGAGGTTACAAGCTTTTAAGCATGGTGGCCTAAAGGAGTGATGTGGAGGATGGAGATCGTCTACACCTACTTGGAGATGGATATCACCATTTTTGGGCCATACTACTTCACGCTTAAATGTGTTTATCTATGATGTTATCTATCTTATTCTTATGCAATGATATATGTGATATGTTGCTTTGGTAGGATAGAATCCTCTTAAAATTAGGTGTTAATGCCCTTCCATATGTTGCACCAAAGATAATGATCACCGCATGGTAGGTCTACCAAAGTAGAGTGCCATCGGTTATCATCATCATTTGGGGTAGATGTCGGACATCTACATGCGGAAGCATTTGGTTTACTTAACAAGGTTATCAAAATAGTTTTGGACCTTGGGGCATAGATTGGGGCCGAGGCATACTAATGTCACCCAAAGTAGAGTCACATAGGGATGTGATTAGCAAAGTGTTGCTTACCCATGTCACTAGTTTTCTAGCCGTGATGCCAAAGCTCACTAGGAATTAGTGAAATGAGGATCTTTACCCACTATGTAACTTAGAGGGAGTTTTGTTGCAAAACTCATAGTGGGAGTCTTTTGCTAAATAGTTTAATAAAAGATGAACATAAACATAGTGCTAAACTTTGCATATTCTTGTGTTGTAGATCATGTCAGCTAACGCCGCATCTAGTACTTTTAATTTGCGATCTGTTCTTGAGAAAGAAAACTCAATGGAACAAACTTTTGGATTGGTATCGCAACTTGAGAATTGTTCTCAAGCAAGAGCGCAAGGAGTATGTCCTTGAGTCTCCTTACCCCAAGACTTGCTCGATAATGCTACTATGGCTGCACGGAGAGCTTATGAGAAGCAAACGAATGATTGCCTTGATGTGAGCTGTCTCATGCTTGCCACAATGTCCTCTCGAGCTTGAAGCAATATGAGAACACAGATGCCTACAATATCATTGTGGGGTTACGTGGCATGTTTGAAAACCAAGCAAGGGTGAGAGGTTCAATACTTCAAAGTCCTTATTTGCGTGCGAGCTTGCAGAAGGAATCCGTCACCCTCATGTGATTAAGATGATTGGCTACATTGAGAGTCCGGAAAAGCTTGGTTTTCCCTTAGCCAAGAGTTGGCTATCGATGTGATTCTCCGCCGCTTCCCGAGCTTTGAGCCATTCATAATGAACTTTCACATGAACAACTGGACAAGACCCGGTGAGTTGCATGGGATGCTAAAATCTGCCGAGGTAAGCATTAAGAAAAGCAGCAATCATGTGATGATGATGCAGAAAGGCAAGGGCAAGCCCTATGTCAAGAGAATCGCGGTCAAAAGAAAGAAAGCTCCCGATGCGATCGCGAGCGGTTCTAAGGCCAAGAAAGACAAGAAGGGCGATGCTCATCCCGATGCGATTGTTACTATCGTAAGCAATCAAGACATTGGAAAAGGAACCGCCCAAAGTACTTGGAGGATCTTGAGAAGAAGAAGGAAGTACGACTTCCACTCTGTATAAATGTTATAGAGATCAATCTTGCTACTTCATCAACTGATTCTTGGGTATTTGATACCGGATCGGTTGCTCACATTTGCAAATCGTTGCAGGGCTAATAAGAAGTAGAAATTTGAGGAGGAGCGAAGTGGATCTTCGCTGGCAATGGAGCAAAAGTTGCTGCGGTAGCTGTTGGCACCATGCCATTGTCTTTACCTTCAGATTAGTTTTGGAATTGAATAATTGTTATTGTGTTCCATCTCTTTCAAAGAACATTATTTCGCTTCATGTTTGCAAGCGAAGGTTATGACTTTAAATCTATGGACAATGGTTGTTCTCTTTATTTCAAAGATATGTTCTATTGTCATACTCCATTGGTGAATGGGTTATACGTTCTTACTCTTGAAGGGTCACCGGTCTATAACATTAATGCAAAGAGGCAACGTCAATGATTTGAATCCCACGCTTATTTGGCATCGCCGCTAGGTCACATAAATGAGAAACGCATGCGAAGCTCCATAGAGATGGTATTCTGCACTCATTTGATTTTGAATCATTAGAGACATGCGAATCTTGTTTACTTGGCAAGATGACAAAGGCACCTTTCACCGGTCAAGGTGAACGGGCAAATGACTTATTGGCACTTGTACATACCGATGTATGTGGACCAATGAGCTTAACAACAGAGGTGGTTTTCGTGATTTCATAACTTTTATCGATGACTTTAGTAGATATGGGTATATCTACCGATGAAGCATAAGTCCGAATCCTTTGAAAAGTTCAAAGAATTCCAAAATGAAGTGCAAAATCATTTAGGCAAGACAATCAAGTTTCTACGATCCGATCGTGGAGGCGAGTATTTGAGCCATGAGTTTGGCAATCATCTAAAGGATTGTGGAATTGTTCCACAATTGACTCCGCCAGAACACCTCAATGGAATGGGGTATTCGAACGAGAAATCGCACCTTATTAGATATGGTGCGCTCCATGATGAGCCAAAGTGATCTTCCGTTGTCTTTTTGGGGTACGCTCTTGAAACGGCCGCGCTCACACTAAACAGGTTCCATCAAAATCGTAGAAAAGACACCATATGAGATGTGGACAGACAACGCCCTAGCTTGTCTTTTCTTAAGATTTGGGGATGTGAGGCTTATGTAAAACGTTTATAATCTGATAAGCTCACTCCTAAATCTGATAAATGCTTCTTTATCGGGTATCCTAAGGAAACAAAAGGATATTACTTTTATAATCGAGGAGAAGGCAAAGTGTTTGTCGCCCGGCATGGTGTCTTCTTAGAGAAAGAGTTTCTCTCAAGAAGGGATAGTGGGAGCACAAAGGCAACTTGAAGAAATTCAAGAAACACCTGATAACGTTTCAGCTCCTACAGAACCACAACAGGATGAACAAACTGTTGAAGAACCTATTGTGGACACACCAGCACCACGTAGGTCAGAAAGGTCACGTCGTGCACCTGAGAGGTACATGTTCTTGACTACTCAACAACGGGACATATTGTTGTTAGACAACGATGAGCCTAAGACCTATGAAGAAGCAATGGTGGGACCAGACTCTGAGAAATGGCTTGAAGCCATGAGATCCAAATTGAATCCATGCACGAGAATCAAGTTTGGAACTTGGTTGATCCACCTGATGGTGTTAAAACCATTGAATGCAAATGGGTTTTCAAGAAAAAGATAGATATAGATGGAAATGTTCACATCTATAAAGCGCGATTGGTGGCCAAAGGTTTCAAACAAATTCAAGGTATTGATTATGATGAAACTTTTTCGCCCGTCGCAATGCTAAAGTCTATTCGGATCATTCTAGCGATTGCTGCATATTTCGACTATGAAATATGGCAAATGGATGTCAAAACAGCTTTCCTTAATGGAAATCTGAGTGAGGATGTGTACATGACACAGCCCACAGGTTTTGTCGATCCGCAATCAGTTGGAAAGATATGCAAGCTCCAAAGATCCATTTATGGATTAAAGTAGGCATCTCGGAGTTGGAACATTCGTTTTGATGAAGTAATCAAAGGGTTTGGTTTCATCAAGAACGAAGAAGAGCCTTGTGTTTACAAAAAGGCTAGTGGGAGCGCACTCGTATTTCTGGTCTTATATGTGGATGACATATTACTGATCGGAAATGATATTCCTTTACTCGAATCTGTTAAGTCTTCATTAAAAAATAGTTTCTCTATTAAAGACTTAGGAGAGGCAGCATATATTCTGGGCATCAAGATCTATAGAGATAGATCAAAAAGGCTAATTGGATTAAGCCAAGATACGTACATTGACAAGGTGTTGAAAAGGTTCAATATGCATGATTCCAAGAAAGGTTTTCTACCTATGTCACATGGTATAAATCTTAGCAAGAATCGTGTCCTAGTACACCGATGAGCGGGATAAAATGAATGCGATTCCATATGCTTCGCTATTGGGTCCATTATGTATGCCATGCTTTGTACACGCCCGATGTTTCAGATGCTTTAAGTGCTACGAGTAGATACGATCCGATCCAGTGAAAGTCATGGATTGCCGTAAAGAACATCTTGAAGTACTTGAGAAGAACTAAAGATGTGTTACTTGTCTATGGAGGTGAGGAAGAGCTCGTTGTAAATGGTTACACCGATGCTAGCTTCCAAACCGACAAAGATGATTTTAGATCGCAACTGATTTGTGTTCACTCGAATGGCGTGCGGTAAGTCGGAAGAGTTCCAAGCGCAGACGGTTGCCGATTCTACAATGAAGTCGAGTACATAGCAGCTTCGAAGCCGCCAAAGAGGTCGTTTGGATCAAGAAATTTATTTCGAGCTTGGTGTGATGGCTAGTGCCTCCAGCCCAATGGACCTCATCGTGACAATAGTGGGGCCATTGCGCAAGCCAAAGAGCCTAGATCGCACTGTAAGTCCAAGCACATTTTACGGCGATTTCATCTCATCCGCGAGATAGTGGAGAGAGGCGATGTGAAGATATGCAAAGTACAAACGGATTTGAACATTGCAGATCCGTTGACAAAGCCGCTTCCCACCAAAGCATGAGGCTCACACTAGGCCAATGGGTATTAGATACCTACATGGTTGACTCTAGTGCAAGTGGGAGATCATTAGTGATATGCCCTAGAGGCAACATGGAGATGTTGTATATATCACATACTATGTTTATGATACATTACTTTGTTCCTTGGAATAGACATCATCATTATTGATCAATGAGTATGTGACTTATTCATGAGACTCTTAAATACTAAGATGTTGCTATTTCTAAATGATCCCCGATCGATATCATATGAGGAACAAATATGATTCAAAGACAAAGATCAAGATATGTATTGATTGATGATCATGTCTCATGGATCATGGTATGGTGATACCAAATCAATAATATGGACATGTGTTAGTGAACATATGTTGGATAGACTGCCATGAGACACCGCAGAGATTCCATGTGTCATCGATTGGTCTCAAGTAGTGTTTATGTAGAGTCCTTAGACTTGAGATCATCATGGTTCCCAACATGAGTAGTAGCTTATTTTGGGACTACTAAACACTACTCCGTGAATGGGTAGTCATAAAAGTAGTCTTCGGGTTTGCCATGAAACATGTAGTGGGATGTGAATGATCAAGATAGAATTTGCCCCTCCTTATGGGAGAGATATCTCTGGGCCCCTCGATGTAATGAATTATGAAAGTGCATGGCCATGCCAAGGTGATTGAGGAGTCAATCACGAGTTTATAATCCATCACGGAATCGAGAGAGTGATTGAGCTATTAAGAGGATGACACAGGTCTCGCCTTGAGCTCAATCTATATCGTGAGGCAAAGGGATTCGTACATGAGAGAACATTACAGGTTCAACCGATATGATCTTTACATATACTTTGGGGTTAATATGTCTTACTAGAGGCCGCTATTAACATGGTAAGCGAAAGGCGTTTCGTGTCACGACCAAGTATACGTGAACCTGCTGTGGTCGCACGCTTAACGGGTTGGAACACTAATTCGAATATGATTCGGATATGGGCTCAATTCGGATAGAGATCCGAATAGACTCCTATTGGGCCTCGGTCCACGAGGCCCACGTGAGGAGGTCTATATATATGGAGGCGAGGGGCGGAGGGGATTCGTCCCGCTAACATCTAGCAAAACCCTAGCCGCCACCTCCCGAGCCAAACCCTAGCTGCTCACGAGTGCTAGTACACTCGCGATCGGCGCGCCGGCCCGGACGTGTGGATACCGGTGGAGGCGCCGCCGTTGCGATCTTGATCGGCGTGCGTGGAGGAGACGATCTGTTCGGACGATCGGCTACTTCCACTACTACCTCGACGCGCGAGATTGGATCGGTTTCAATTCTTCTTTCACGCACAAGCGCCTAAGTGGTAACGATCCATGATCCTTCCTTAGCATGATGTTCTTGGGTGCGCGGTAGAAAAGTTTTGTTTTCTGCTTCCGTAGCCTACGCGTATTCCAATACATTCAACTATCAAGGTATGCATCAGAGGATGTAGCAAATGATGATGCAAAGATTTGGAGGTTTATGGGAGGTTTGGATCCCAATCTCAAGGTGCAGTTAGTGTCTAATGATTATCCTACTTTTCAGCATTTGGTGAATAAAGCACTTGTTCAAGAAGATACCCAGCGCCAGCTTTATGAATCTAGGAAGAGGAAGTTTCAGGCTCAACAGAATGCAAGCAGCTCTCGTCATCGTTCCACTCCATAGCAGTTCAGCTGGCCTCCATTGCCCAGTCATCCGAGGACACCGATCTCTGCACCTCGCCCTATTCCTCAAGCTTCTCGAGCTGGGAATGCAGTTCAACCTCAGCAGAATAAGACTGCAGCTGCAGGAGTACAGTGCTTCAACTGTAAGAATATGGGGCATTATGCTAATAACTGTCCCCAGAAGCATCAAGCAGTAACCCTGGTTCGCTTCAATCTTGATTCTACACCGGCAAGAGCTCCAATCACTAGTCAAGGATGTGGAAGCCCTAAGACTCCCAAGACTCCACAGATGTTCAGTAAGGGGCGTATCAATCATGTCACTGCAGAGGCAGCACAAGATACGCCAAACATGGTTCTGGGTAAGTTTCTTGTTAATTCGGTTCCCGCAATTACATTATTTGATTCTGGAGCTTCACATTCCTTTGTAACAAAAGCTTTTGCGGAAAGAAATAAATGGAGTGTTTGTTTGTTAAAGAACCTCATGTTAGTCCAATCACCTGGAAAAGAATTGAGGACTAATTTGGTTTACCCTAGAGCAACTATAGATATAAACGGAGTAAAGTTCCTAGCGAACCTTATTATAATAGACTCCGAAGGCATAGATATTATACTTGGTATGGATTGGTTGACCAAGTATAAAGGGCAAATAGATTGTGCCAATCGTGCCATTATCCTCACCAACTCTGATGGAATTCAGATAAGGTATGAGTCCAGTATGCCTTCAAACAAGGAAAGTGTGTTAACCAGTTTAAAAGAAAGAAGTGTGGAGGATGTGTTTGTAGTAAGTGAATACCCGGATGTATTTCCTGAGGATTTGCTGGAATGCCACCAGATCGAGAGATTGAATTTGTTATAAATCTGGTGCCTGGTACAGCTCCAATTTCTAAGAGACCCTATCAGATGTCAGCCAATGATTTAGTAGAAGTTAAGAGGTAAATTCAAGAATTACAGGAGAAAGGTTTCATTAGACCGAGTTCTTCACCTTGGGGAGCCCCAGTGCTTCTAGTAAACAAGAAGGATGGTAGCCAGCGTATGTGTGTAGATTATAGAACTCTGAATGAGGTAACAATCAAGAATAAGTATCCTCTGCCCCGGATTGTTGATCTGTTTGATCAGCTAAAAGGATCAAGTGTCTTCTCTAAGATTGATCTCCGATCAGGATACCATCAATTGAAAATTAGACCAGAAGATATACTTAAAACAACATTTTCTACTCGATATGGATTATATGAGTATACGTTGATGTCTTTCGGTCTGACAAATGCACCGGCATACTTTATGAATCTGATGAATAAAGTGTTCATGGACTATTTAGATAAGTTTGTTGTTGTCTTCATAGATGACATTCTTATCTATTCCAAGAATGACAAAGAACACGAAGAGCATATAAGAATAGTTTTGCAAAGGCTTAGAGAACATCGGTTGTACGCCAAATTCAACAAATGTGCATTTTGGTTGAAGGAAGTTGAATTCTTGGGACATGTAATTTCTGCAGAAGGAGTATCTGTGGATCCAGGAAAAATTAAGGATGTGTTAAATTGGACCCAACCCAAGACCGTAACAGAAATCCGGAGTTTCCTGGGATTAGCAGGTTATTATCGTCGTTTCATTGAAGGATTTTCCAAGATTGCTAGACCTCTCACCCAGTTATTAAAGAAGGAAAAGAAATTTGAATGGAGTAAATCTTGTGAGGACAGTTTTCAAGAGTTAAAGAAGAGATTAACTTCTGCACTGGGCTTTTATGTTACCCGATATCGTGAAGGACTTTGAAGTTTATTGTGACGCATCAAGACAGGGTCTTGGTTGTGTGTTGATGCAAGAAGGAAAAGTGGTAGCTTATGCATCAAGGCAGTTAAGACCGCATGAGGAAAATTATCCCACTCATGATTTAGAGCTAGCTGCTGTTGTGCATGCTCTAAAGTTGTGGAGGCATTACTTAATCAGCAATCGGTGTGAAATATATACGGATCATAAAAGTTTAAAGTATATATTTACCCAACCTGATCTTAACCTGAGACAAAGAAGATGGCTCGAGTTGATAAAGGATTATGATGTGGGAATACACTATCATCCAGAAAAGGCTAATGTAGTGGCCGATGCTTTGAGTCGGAAGAGCCATGCTAACAATATGTTGATTCAAGACAGTCAGTCAGTTCTTCGTAAGGATTTTTAGCGACTCAATTTGGAAATGGTAAAGGAAGGAATGCTTTTTTGCATTAAAAATCCACCCTACTTTGGAAGAACAGATTAAGGCAGCCCAAAGAGAGGATAAATATGTTAAGGAAATTAAAGAGAATATGAAGAAAGGTAAAGCACCTGGATTCTCAGAAGATGAAGAAGGAATTCTTTGGTTTGGAAAGAGAATTCTAGTACCTGAGAAAAAGGAAATAAAAGATTTGATTTTAAAGGAAGCTCATGAAGCAGGATACTCTATTCATCCAGGAAGCACAAAAATGTACCAGGATCTCAAGGAAAGTTATTGGTGGTCTAGTATGAAAAGGGAAATTGCAGAGTATGTAGCCTTGTGTGATGTATGTCAGAGAGTTAAAGTAGAGCATCAAAGACCTGCTGGACTTTTGCAACCTCTGCAGATACCTGAATGGAAATGGGAGGAAATCGGAATGGATTTTATAACTGGATTGCCAAGGACCAAATCAGGTTATGATTCGATATGGGTTATAGTGGATTGCTTAACAAAAGTTGCACATTTTATACCAGTAAAGACTAGTTATTCAGGAGATAGATTGGCAGAGCTTTACATGTCAAGAATTGAGTGTTTACATGGAGTTCCAAAGAAGATCGTATCGGATAGAGGATCTCAATTTACCTCAAGGTTTTGGCGGAAGCTTCATGAGGTTCTGGGCACTAATTTAAACTTCAGTACTGCTTATCATCCTCAAACAGATGGTCAGGCAGAGAGAATAATTCAAATATTGGAAGATATGTTGAGAGCATGTGCATTAGCTAATAAAGCCAGTTGGGACCAAAGTTTGCCTTACGCAGAATTCTCCTACAATAACAGTTATCAATCTAGTCTGTAGATGTCCCCATTTGAAGCTTTATATGGCAGAAAATGCAGGACACCTTTGTATTGGTCAGAGACAGGAGAAAGTCAAGTATTTGGACCTGATGTTTTGAAGCTAGCAGAAGAGCAAGTTCGTTTAATCCGAGACAGGTTGAAAACAGCACAGACCAGGCAAAAGAGTTATGCGGATAATCGTCGCAGAATGTTAGAGTTTGCACCAGGAGATAATGTGTATTTGAAAGTGTCACCTCTAAAAGGGATGCGTTGTTTCAGAGTTAGTGGTAAGCTTGCTCTGAGGTATATTGGACCATTTCCAGTTTTAGCTAGAAGAGGAGAAGTTGCCTATCAGTTAAAGCTTCCTACCCAATTGTCAGATGTGCATGATGTGTTTCATGTGTCGCAATTAAAAAAATGTTTAAGAGTGCCTTTAGAGGAAGTGGATCTAAAAGAGGATTTGACATATTCAGAGTTTCCAGTCAAGATTTTGGAAGAAGCAGAACGTTGCACAAGAAACAAGACTGTCATATTTTGTAAAGTGCAGTGGAGCAATCGCCTAGAGTCGAAAGCAACTTGGGAGCGTGAAGATGATCTCAGAGTAGAGTTTCCTAATCTTTTTCTTAGTCCTTCCGAATCTCGGGGTCGAGATTCAACTAAGGGGGTAGGTTTGTAACATCCCAAACTTTTGAGTTCTTGAAAAGAATAATTTTTTTAAAATTAATTATTTCAAATTAATTGGACTTTCCAGAGTTTAAGTTTCAGTTTAAAAATAAAAATTTATATTAATATAGGTTGGAAATATTTTTCCTAGGTCTAAAATATTACCAGGGATTTCTGGAATTTTTAAACTATATTAGCTATTTTCTAAGTATTTTTAAAAGCTTTCTGTTTCTCTGGTTTTTCAAAAAGAAAATTTAAAAACTAAATTCCTCAGGCAACACGTGTCACCTTCGGGTTCAATCTTCCGCTGTCCGACCTAATCCCCACCGTTCGCCCCCACTTACCCCTTCACCCGCCTCCTCTCTCTCTCGAGTCGACACGCGTCGTGCTCTGGGCCACCGATTTCCCCGCCGTTCAATCTCGCCCGTCCTCAGCCACTTACCTCTTCATCACCCATCCGACGACTCTGGTAGAATACCTTTACCCTCGATCAATCCCGTCCATTCGTTATAACTTACCCCTTCACCTTGATCCAGCAGCCCCGATCGATCCCTCGCGCCACTTGTCAAAAATCCAGCTGCTCGCCTTCTCCCTTCTCCCTCCTCCCCTCTCGCCGACATGCAGGGTCCGCCTGTCAGGCCCGTCTTCTCCGCTACCCTTCTTCCTCCGCACGTCGCCGCCATTAATCGTCCCACCGAGCTCCGCATTTTCGCCTCCCATCCGTTACTCTTCGCCATTAATGGCCCTGGAGCCACCTCTCGTCGTGCGCTATCAATGCCTGCCGTTTCTCTCGGGTTAATGCCCATTTCCGCCGGTTGGGAGTTGAAAACGGTCGCCTTAACTCCGGTGAGCTCGTGCGGCCGTTACCTCTCCGCGGTTTATAAAAATCTCACCAGGGAGCCCTCTCACCCCTTCGCGCACCCCCTCTCCTCCAGTCTCAGTCGTGCTCATCGTCGTCGTCGCCACGCGTCCTCGCCGCCACCGGTAAGTCACCGATGGACCTCCGTCGGACTTCCACCGTGTCTGCCGACCCAGCGCCTCCTCGGGCCGCGCGCCAGCAACGCGCGCGTCCGCGCCCGCTCCTCGGTCGCGCCGCCCGCGTCCGCCCACTCGCGTCCGCGCGACGCTTCGCGCGTTGTGCCGGGACACGCGTTGGCCATCGGACGACTCCCGCCTCCGCGCCGCTTAATCTCAACCGTCCATCCACGACGGCCCGGATGCGCCCGCGTGTCCCAACTTCAGCCGTCCGATTCACGCCCGCGCGCGCGCTCGCGTCCGCGCGATGCTTCGCACGGCGAGTCGCCACGCGTCAGCAATCTGACGGTTCGCCCGCGCATCCGCCGTTCAATCTTGGCCTCTCATCCAGATCGGAGTTCGCGGTCTGGATTGTGCCACATGGCCTTTCCCGAGCCGTCCGATTTCTTCCGCTGCCGCCCACCGAGCTGGCCACGTCAGCCCTACTTGCCATGTGTCATGCCACGTGTCGCCACATCAGCTGCGATGTCAGCAAAACCCGAGCCCAGGTGCCACGTCAGATGCCACGTGTCATCCCCTCCTCGTGCCACGTCAGCATTTCTATTCTTCTGTGGACTCGGTCTACCGTGGACCGGTCCCACCTGTCAGCCTCTGTAAATTTATTTTATTTTGGTGCTGACATCATTATTCTGATTTTCCTTTAGGAAAATAATTCTTGTTGACGTCATAATTCTTTTTCAGTAGAAATTTAAATCCAGAAATCAGTCCTTTTCTTTTTCATTGGTTTTAAACTTCCAAAAGTCATAACTTCCTCATTTTAACTCCAAATTGACCCATTCAAATTTCCAAATTCATCTAAAATTCCAAACTTTCATTTGGTATATTTA
Source organism: Melocanna baccifera (assembly GCA_036346265.1). Lineage (NCBI taxonomy): Eukaryota > Viridiplantae > Streptophyta > Magnoliopsida > Poales > Poaceae > Melocanna > Melocanna baccifera. The sequence continues at coordinate 27,346,738 of CM070686.1, read as the reverse complement.
TTATTAAATTTTGAGTTTTTATTTTATTTTATTGGTTTTTCTCGTTTCTCGTGTAGAGTCCGATTTGTCCGAGAATTTTCAAGAGCAACTCCAAGAAGATCCTCGCTTACTGCAAGAAGGCAAGTCTCCTTGATCATTTTGCTCCTAAATTTGTAAATGATTTCAAAATTATTTTAAATTAATTGCATGGCTATGTTGTATAAATTGTTAGTTTTAATTGTACAAAATTTAGATAAATGCCAAACTTGTTATACCCTCCTTTGGAATTGTTTATCATGTACCCTTGTCAACATAGGATACCCCTTTGGCTCATAAATGAGCTATTATTACTTTTTGTTGAATTTAGAATAATAGCAAATGCTTAGTCTAGCTGTTCTTGTAAATGATTTGTATGGGAAAAATATACGGTTGGATGATTTGAATTTTTAAATGTTTGTTAAATTAGTGGCAATAGAGGTTGTCACTGTTATTTCAAAAATAAAAGGAAAGATATAAAATAAAATTCGACCAGGTTGGATGGAAGGATTGGCTGGTGTGAAATTTGTTAGTGATATGCCCTAGAGGCAACATGGAGATGTTGTATATATCACATACTATGTTTATGATACATTACTTTGTTCCTTGGAATAGACATCATCATTATTGATCAATGAGTATGTGACTTATTCATGAGACTCTTAAATACTAAGATGTTGCTATTTCTAAATGATCCCTGATCGTATATCATATGAGGAACAAATATGATTCAAAGACAAAAATCAGCATATGTATTGATTGATGATCATGTCTCATGGATCATGGTATGGTGATACCAAATCAATAATATGGACATGTGTTAGTGAACATATGTTGATAGACTGCCATGAGACACCGCAGAGATTCCATGTGTCATCGCTGGTCTCAAGTAGTGTTTATGTAGAGTCCTTAGACTTGAGATCATCATGGTTCCCAACATGAGTAGTAGCTTATTTTGGGACTACTAAACACTACTCCGTGAATCGGGTAGTCATAAAAGTAGTCTTGGGTTTGCCATGAAACATGTAGTGGGATGTGAATGATCAAGATAGAATTTGCCCTCCTTATGGGAGAGATATCTCTGGCCCTCGATGTAATGGATTATGAAAGTGCATGGCCATGCCAAGGTGATTGAGGAGTCAATCACGAGTTTATAATCCATCACGGAATCGAGAGAGTGATTGAGCTATTAAGAGGATGACACAGTCTCGCCTTGAGCTCAATCTATATTGTGAGGCAAAGGGATTCGTACATGAGAGAATATTACAGTTCAAATGATATGATCTTTACATATACTTTGGGGTTAATATGTCTTATTAGAGGCCGCTATTAACATGGTAATCGAAAGGCGTTTCCGGTCACGACCAAGTATACGTGAACCTGCTGTGGTCGCACGCTTAACGGGTTGGAACACTAATTCGAATATGATTCGGATATGGGCTCAATTCGGATAGAGATCCGAATAGACTCCTATTGGGCCTCGGTCCACGAGGCCCACGAGGAGGTCTATATATGGAGGCGGGGGAGGGGATTCGCCCCGCTAACATCTAGCAAAACCCTAGCCGCCACCTCCCGAGCCAAACCCTAGCCGCTCACGAGTGCTAGTACACTCGCGATCGGCGCCCACCCGGGACGTGTGGATACCGGTGGAGGCGCCGCTCGTTGCGATGTTGATCGGCGTGCGTGGAGGAGACGATCTGTTCGGACGATCGGCTACTTCCACTACTACCTCGACGCGCGAGATTGGATCGGTTTCCAATTCTTCTTCGCGCGCAAGGCCTAAGTGGTAACGATCCATGATCCTTCCTTAGCATGATGTTCTTGGGTGCGCGGTAGAAAAGTTTTATTTTCTCGCTCCGTAGCCTCACGGTATTCCAATAGTGGTATCGAGCCATCTTGCTTAGTTTGCAATCTGGATCAGCGCATATATGTTGATATGCGATAGTAGTAGATTGGATCTATTACGCCTAAATAAAGTAGCACGGGTTGATGAGATCAATCGGTCATAAGGGGTTGAAATTGGTATGAGTTGATAGCATCACAAGGCCAAAAAGATTAGTTCGTGCTCCTTCTTTGATGTACGCGCGACTTGCCCCTACCGGCTGGAATCACCATCGGGCTAATGCGCGCACAATCGAGATCGAGCCAACAGATCGAGGTCTTGTGTTGTGGTCTCCTCAAGTATACCGATCGCGATGATCAATATGATTGATCTAATGAAAATTGAGACATTTTGAATGGCTCGGATTTGGGTTGATTTGATTTGGCCCGATGAGATTTTCATAGCGATTTCATAGATTGGAATGGTGTGAATAGTATGGCCCTTGTATAGCGTCATGGGTTCACATCATTAGGTAGAATGCGATTCTACGTCTAACTTGTTTTTGCAGGGAATGGTGTGAATAGTATGGCCCTATAGCTTATTGGAATTTATGAGATGTATGTGATGCATGTAACATTCGTTCATGGCCTGCATGTCATGATTATTTCAGCTATTGTTAGCTGTATATATTGTATTTAACGACCTGTGTGTCGACCTTAATGCTTGAATCTATCTTTGTAATCTTCGATTTCTAGCTATTATAGGTAGTAGCCTAGTTTTGATGTTACAAGCTTTTAAGCATGGTGGCCTAAAGGAGTGATGTGGAGGATGGAGATCGTCTACACCTACTTGGAGATGGATATCACCATTTTTGGGCCATACTACTTCACAGTTAAATGTGTTTATCTATGATGTTATCTATCTTATTCTTATGCAATGATATATGTGATATGTTGCTTTGGTAGGATAGAATCCTCTTAAAATTAGGTGTTAATGCCCTTCCATATGTTGCACTAAAGATAATGATCACCGCATGGTAGGTCTACCAAAGTAGAGTGCCATCGGTTATCATCATCATTTGGGGTAGATGTCGGACATCTACATGCGGAAGCATTTGGTTTACTTAACAAGGTTATCAAAATAGTTTTGGACCTTGGGCATAGATTGGGGCCGAGGCATACTAATGTCACCCAAAGTAGAGTCACATAGGGATGTGATTAGCAAAGTGTTGCTTACCCATGTCACTAGTTTTCTAGCCGTGATGCCAAAGCTCACTAGGAATTAGTGAAATGAGGATCTTTACCCACTATGTAACTTAGAGGAGTTTTTGTTGCAAAACTCATAGTGGGAGTCTTTTGCTAAATAGTTTAATAAAAGATGAACATAAACATAGTGCTAAACTTTGCATATTCTTGTGTTGTAGATCATGTCACTAACGCCGCATCCAAGATTTTTAATTTGCGATCTGTTCTTGAGAAAGAAAACTCAATGGAACAAACTTTTGGATTGGTATCGCAACTTGAGAATTGTTCTCAAGCAAGAGCGCAAGGAGTATGTCCTTGAGTCTCCTTACCCCAAGACTTGCCTCGATAATGCTACTATGGCTGCACGGAGAGCTTATGAGAAGCAAACGAATGATTGCCTTGATGTGAGCTGTCTCATGCTTGCCACAATGTCCTCTCGAGCTTGAAGCAATATGAGAACACAGATGCCTACAATATCATTGTGGGGTTACGTGGTATGTTTGAGAACCAAGCAAGGGCCGAGAGGTTCAATACTTCAAAGTCCTTATTTGCGTGCGTGCTTGCAGTATGGGAATCCCACACCCTCATGTGATTAAGATGATTGGCTACATTGAGAGTCCGAAAAGCTTGGTTTTCCCTTAGCCAAGAGTTGGCTATCGATGTGATTCTCCGCCGCTTCCCGAGCTTTGAGCCATTCATAATGAACTTTCACATGAACAACTGGACAAGACTCGGCCGAGTTGCATGGGATGCTAAAATCTGCCGAGGAAAGCATTAAGAAAAGCAGCAATCATGTGATGATGATGCAGAAAGGCAAGGGCAAGCCCTATGTCAAGAGAATCGCGGTCAAAAGAAAGAAAGCACTGATGCGATCGCGAGCAGTTCTAAAGCCAAGAAAGACAAGAAGAGTGATGCTCATCTCCGATGCGATTGTTACTATCTGTAAGCAATCGTGACATTGGAAAAGGGCGCCCAAAGTACTTGGAGGATCTTGAGAAGAAGAAGGAAGTACGACTTCCACCTGTATAAATGTTATAGAGATCAATCTTGCTACTTCATCAACTCGATTCTTGGGTATTTGATACCGGATCGGTTGCTCACATTTGCAAATCGTTGTGGGCTAATAAGAAGTAGAAGTTTGAGGAGGAGCGAAGTGGATCTTCGCTGGCAATGGAGCAAAAGTTGCTGCGGTAGCTGCTGGCACCATGCCATTGTCTTTACCTTCGTGATTAGTTTTGGAATTGAATAATTGTTATTGTGTTCCATCTCTTTCAAAGAACATTATTTCGCTTCATGTTTGCAAGCGAAGGTTATGACTTTAAATCTATGGACAATGGTTGTTCTCTTTATTTCAAAGATATGTTCTATTGTCATACTCCATTGGTGAATGGGTTATACGCTCTTACTCTTGAAGGGTCACCGGTCTATAACATTAATGCAAAGAGGCAACGTCCAATGATTTGAATCCCACGCTTATTTGGCATCGCCGCTAGGTCACATAAATGAGAAACACATGCGTAAGCTCCATAGAGATGGTATTCTGCACTCATTTGATTTTGAATCATTAGAGACATGCGAATCTTGTTTACTTGGCAAGATGACAAAGGCACCTTTCACCGGTCAAGGTGAACGGGCAAATGACTTATTGGCACTTGTACATACCGATGTATGTGGACCAATGAGCTTAATAAATGAGGTGGTTTTCAAGATTTCATAACTTTTATCGATGACTTTAGTAGATATGGGTATATCTACCGATGAAGATAAGTCCGAATCCTTTGAAAAGTTCAAAGAATTCCAAAATGAAGTGCAAAATCATTTAGGCAAGACAATCAAGTTTCTACGATCCGATCGTGGAGGCGAGTATTTGAGCCATGAGTTTGGCAATCATCTAAAGGATTGTGGAATTGTTCCACAATTGACTCGCCAGAACACCTCAATGGAATGGGGTATCTCGAACGAGAAATCGCACCTTATTAGATATGGTGCACTCCATGATGAGCCAAAGTGATCTTCCGTTGTCTTTTTGGGGTACGCTCTTGAAACAAGCGCGCTCACACTAAACAGTGGTTCCATCAAAATCAGAGAAAAGACACCATATGAGATGTGGACAGACAACATCCTAGCTTGTCTTTTCTTAAGATTTGGGGATGTGAGGCTTATGTAAAACGTTTACAATCTGATAAGCTCACTCCTAAACTGATAAATGCTTCTTTATCGGGTATCCTAAGGAAACAAAAGGATATTACTTTTATAATCGAGGAGAAGGCAAAGTGTTTGTCGCCTGGCATGGTGTCTTCTTAGAGAAAGAGTTTCTCTCAAGAAGGGATAGTGGGAGCAAAGGCAACTTGAAGAAATTCAAGAAACACCGATAACGTTTCAGCTCCTACGTAACCACAACAGATGAACAAACTGTTGAAGAACCTATTGTGGACACACCAGACCACGTAGGTCGAAGGTCACGCGTGCACCGAGAGGTACATGTTCTTGACTACTCAACAACGGGACATATTGTTGTTAGACAACGATGAGCCTAAGACCTATGAAGAAGCGATGGTGGGACCAAACTCTGAGAAATGGCTTGAAGCCATGAGATCCAAAATTGAATCCATGCACAAGAATCAAGTTTGGAACTTGGTTGATCCACCTGATGGTGTTAAAACCATTGAATGCAAATGGGTTTTCAAGAAAAAGATAGACATAGATGGAAATGTTCACATCTATAAAGCGCGATTGGTGGCCAAAGGTTTCAAACAAATTCAAGGTATTCATTATGATGAAACTTTTTCGCCCGCCGCAATGCTAAAGTCTATTCGATCATTCTAGCGATTGCTGCATATTTCGACTATGAAATATGGCAAATGGATGTCAAAACAGCTTTCCTTAATGGAAATCGAGTGAGGATGTGTACATGACACAGCCCACGATTTTGTCGATCCGCAATCGATTGGAAAGATATGCAAGCTCCAAAGATCCATTTATGGATTAAAGCAGCATCTCGGAGTTGGAACATTCGCTTTGATGAAGTAATCAAAGGGTTTGGTTTCATCAAGAACGAAGAAGAGCCTTGTGTTTACAAAAGGCTAGTGGGAGCGCACTCGATTTACGGTCTTATATGTGGATGACATATTACTGATCGGAAATGACATTCCTTTGCTCGAATCATAAGTCTTCATTAAAAATAGTTTTCTATGAAAGACTTAGGAGAGGCAGATATATTCTGGGCATCAAGATCTATAGAGATAGATCAAAAGGCTAATTGGATTAAGCCAAGATACGTACATTGACAAGGTGTTGAAAAGGTTCAATATGCATGATTCCAAGAAAGGTTTTCTACCTATGTCACATGGTATAAATCTTAGCAAGAATCGTGTCCTAGTACACCGATGAGCGGATAAAATGAATGCGATTCCATATGCTTCGCTATTGGGTCCATTATGTATGCCATGCTTTGTACACGCTCGATGTTTCATATGCTTTAAGTGCTACGAGTAGATACCATCGATCCAGTGAAAGTCACCGATTGCCGAAAGAACATCTTGAAGTACTTGAGAAGAACTAAAGATGTGTTCCTTGTCTATGGAGGTGAGGAAGAGCTCGTTGTAAATGGTTACACCGATGCTAGCTTCCAAACCGACAAAGATGATTTTAGATCGCAACTGATTTGTGTTCACTCGAATGGCGGTGCGGTAAGGTGGAAGAGTTCCAAGCAGACGGATGCCGATTCTACAACAGAAGCCGAGTACATAGCGCTTCAAGCCGCCAAAGAGGTCGTTTGGATCAAGAAATTTATTTCGAGCTTGGTGTGATGGCTAGTGCCTCAGCCCAATGGACTCTCATGTGACAATAGTGGGGCCATTGCGCAAGCCAAAGAGCCTAGATCGCACTAAGTCCAAGCACATTTTACGGCGATTTCATCTCATCCGCGAGATAGTGGAGAGAGGCGATGTGAAGATATGCAAAGTACAAACGGATTTGAACATTGCAGATCCGTTGACAAAGCCGCTTCCCACCAAAGCATGAGGCTCACACTAGGGCAATGGGTATTAGATACCTACATGGTTGACTCTAGTGCAAGTGGGAGATCATAGTGATATGCCCTAGAGGCAACATGGAGATGTTGTATATATCACATACTATGTTTATGATACATTACTTTGTTCCTTGGAATAGACATCATCATTATTGATCAATGAGTATGTGACTTATTCATGAGACTCTTAAATACTAAGATGTTGCTATTTCTAAATGATCCCCGATCGTATATCATATGAGGAACAAATATGATTCAAAGACAAAGATCAGATATGTATTGATTGATGATCATGTCTCATGGATCATGGTATGGTGATACCAAATCAATAATATGGACATGTGTTAGTGAACATATATTGATAGACTCGCCATGAGACACCGCAGAGATTCCATGTGTCATCGCTGGTCTCAAGTAGTGTTTATGTAGAGTCCTTAGACTTGAGATCATCATGGTTCCCAACATGAGTAGTAGCTTATTTTGGGACTACTAAACACTACTCCGTGAATCGGGTAGTCATAAAAGTAGTCTTCGGTTTGCCATGAAACATGTAGTGGGATGTGAATGATCAAGATAGAATTTGCCCTCCTTATGGGAGAGATATCTGGGCCCTCGATGTAATGGATTATGAAAGTGCATGGCCATGCCAAGGTGATTGAGGAGTCAATCACGAGTTTATAATCCATCACGGAATCGAGAGAGTGATTGAGCTATTAAGAGGATGACACAGTCTCGCCTTGAGCTCAATCTATATCGTGAGGCAAAGGGATTCGTACATGAGAGAACATTACAGTTCACCGATATGATCTTTACATATACTTTGGGGTTAATATGTCTTACTAGAGGCCGCTATTAACATGGTAATCGAAAGGCGTTTCGGTCACGACCAAGTATACGTGAACCTGCTGTGGTCGCACGCTTAACGGGTTGGAACACTAATTCGAATATGATTCGGATATGGGCTCAATTCGGATAGAGATCCGAATAGACTCCTATTGGGCCTCGGTCCACGAGGCCCACGTGAGGAGGTCTATATATATGGAGGCGAGGGGCGGAGGGGATTCGTCCCGCTAACATCTAGCAAAACCCTAGCCGCCACCTCCCGAGCCAAACCCTAGCTGCCACGAGTGCTAGTACACTCGCGATCGGCGCCCAGCCCCGGGACGTGTGGATACCGGTAGAGGCGCCGCCGTTGCGATGTTGATCGGCGTGCGTGGAGGAGACGATCCGTTCGGACGATCGGCTACTTCCACTACTACCTCGACGCGCGAGATTGATCGGTTTCAATTCTTCTTCACGCGCTGCTGGCCTAAGTGGTAACGATCCATGATCCTTCCTTAGCATGATGTTCTTGGGTGCGCGGTAGAAAAGTTTTGTTTTCTGCTTCCGTAGCCTACGTGTATTCCAATAAAATTAGCACAAGAATTTGAATTGTGAATGTTCCACCCTAGTCATTTAAGTACCGACTCTTGTGTTTGTCCAAACTGAGCAATTCCGTACAACCACAAGTTAAAATGGGTACAACCTAGCTAATTAACCTACAATAGTTTAGTCTATATGACACCATTGGAAAATGGGTACCAGGGCTTTACTGGTTACTCAAAGTGAGGGACAGGGATTTACTGTACTCACATGGCGCAAGAGGGGGCTTCTGACTGTGGTGGATTTAACCCTTCAGCGGTGAAACCTCAGCGGGTGGTATATAACTAGACTAGAGTAGGGGAAAAGCTTTGTGATATTTTATCTGGGTCTCATGCCAAAAGAAGCGTGTTGACTATTAAGATAATTTATCTCTTGTGGGTAAAGCTGTACAAACTCTGCAGAGTAATAAACTATTCGAATAGCCATGCCCACGGTCAAGGGTGGGCAAGGAATGCATTCACATGGTAGACTTTTGGTTTTGGTTTTACAAATAAAATGTTTTTGGAAAACTCGGGAGTGGAAGGAACTCTTGATATTTCGGCCTGGTGGTCAAAACTAGTGCGCGTGGTTGGAACACATAAAAGTTTAGATTTGGTGGAATTAGCCTTGGTGCTAGTGTTGATGATGAAACCTTCACTAAGTTGTCTTAAACATTTTTTTACTATTAAAAAAACCAGTTATTAAATCAATTTCTTTTGAAATAATTATTTAGATTTAAAATAAATGTTGCTTTATGCAAAAGAACCGTATAACCCTTCTTTGTTAAGCCCTGCATCTATTGCATATTTTCCTAGACTTGCGGAGTACATTTTGTACTCACCTGTTGCTCTCCAATTCAAACACCAGAAGACTTTGAAGATCAGGAAATGGATGACCACTACTTTGAGGGAGCTGAAGAGGAAGACTTTAGAGAGTACTAGGCCGCGTTGCTCCAGTCAATTGCCTGTGGCAGATTGATGGGCCGTTTGCTCGAGTTGCTTTTGCATCCGCTGTTATCTTTCTTTTGTAAGAGGTTCTGTATACCTCGGTTGTAAGGCAATGGCCAAGAAGTGTGAACTTCAGTTATTATTGTAATAAAGCGTGGTTGGCAATGTATCATTTTCTGATTATCTGTCTGTACTAGCGTTGATCTGGGACTAGTTCTGCAATACACAGGGGGTCCAGGAGTTTCTACTCCAGGGTCTCACAGATGCCCAGACCCACGCAGAACTTACAAAAAGAGGCTGCATCGAATTGAGTCCCGTTATTGACAGTTACCTCCTTTGGCACGCCAAATCGACAAATGATGTTCTTCCACATAAATTTTTGGACCGTCACAGAGGTTATCTTAGCCAATGGCTTAGCCTCGGTCCATTTGGAGAAGTAGTTGATGGGCACCACGATGAACTTGTACCCTTTGGTCTAGGGTTTGAAGAGACCAACCAGATCTATGCCCCATCAAGAGAGAGGCCACGATGGTGGTATCGACAACAGGTCATTCGCAGGAGTGTTTGTGTCACGCCCTATCCACTGGTAGGTGACACAGATACGCACAAGGGACTCTGCATCCTACAGAGCCATTGGCCAATAGAACCCTTGATGAAATGCTTTCGATACTAGGGTATAGGGTGTGAGATAGGAACCAAAAAGCTCTAGTATATCTCATGTAGCAGATTGGCATCCTTGTCCTTGGATATGCATCAGAGGTACGGCTGGCAGATACCACACTTATAGAGGTGTTGTTACGAATGACAAAGCCTCTTGTGCAGCTCCTCAGCCTTTGCACATCGGTGGGGGTAGGCTCAGCCCCGTCGACAAGGTACTCAATGATCGGCCTCCTCCAATCTTGCTCCCCGATGGCTCACTCCTCTGGGAACCCCTTCACTGTTGGCTTCGTCAGGACCTCGTAGAAAGCACCAATGGGTCTCTATCAATGTGCTAGCGGCTCTTGTCAAGATGTCTGCTTTAAGATTGTTTGAGTATGGGATACTCCGAACGGTAATACCGCTGAAGTACTTCTCCATGGCATAGATGAGATCCAGATACTTTACCAAAGCTGGATCCTTGTCTTGGTAACTCTTGTCAATGTGACAAACGATGAGTTGGGAGTCGCTCTTCATTAGGAGTCGCTTGGCCCTTACGCCCAAGCTTTGCACAGCCCAAGCAACAGGGCCTTGAACAAATTGGATCTAGGGTTTGCTTGCTTCACATGCATACCATGGTATGTGGAGTTATGGACCAACAAGTCATTATGATTTCGGAGCTTCACACGGGTAACGGGGACGAGGAGTGGTGGAATGCCCTACCCTAGCTTCCCTCAATAGCACCCTCGTGGGGTGCGGGGAGCCACACATCCCCGGCACCTAATAGGGGAATTCTCCTGCGGCAAATGGGGAATAGAGCCGTTGCCATCCCTAACTCTATCTGACATGCCTATTCAGCTACCGACAAACAACATCTTCAATCCTAACACTATCAAAAAATTTTAAAATATGCCAAGAAGTCTATCACAATATCATGTTGGTGGCTACAAAATCTTGTGGAGATCCAACCAAAATTGTAAGTTGTAATTGAAATAGTGCAAGTAATTGATAGCAATGACAGAGTCAAGAACCATTATTGTTGAACCGGATGACAACAAAGGTGGGAGGGGGGTGAATGATGCCAACTCGAATTTTTCCCTAAGTATTCAAGATTCTATTATCATACATCTACAGAGTTGTAGAAAATAGAATTTTCATTCAAAAACTCAAGACAAATGACTCAAAACCACAAAACCTTGAAGCCAACACTCCCCGGTGGTCTAACCAGCCCACAAATGGCGATCTGACTGCTCCTTCAATAGCGGTCTGACCGCCTGCTATAGTAAAATCAGGGAATAAATAATGTTTTCAACACGATTTCAAAAACCAAAATCGAGAGAATTTTTGATCCGTAGAAGCAAATGACATAAATTTTGTACGGATCTTCTCTAGGTTATTCTGAACCAATTCCAACAAATGATCATGAAATTCATGGCTAAAGTTGAGACATTTTTTAGTTTATTGGAAAGTTGCACCAAAATCGAGCCAAAACCCCTTGCTTGTGGGTAGATGATAGTTAATATGGCTCTAGATGTATTCTCACATGTTATAGTAAGTTAGAATACCAAAGAATATGACCCAAAAACCCTTGAATTAAACTTGGGTTTTTTCATAAACTTGCTATCAAAGTGCCTAGATGATAGAAGATTAATCGCCAGAGGTTATCTTTATCTTAGTCACATCCTTAGCACAGCAAGATCAAGAACAGGAAAGAAGAGATATCAAAATTAACCGAAACAGGAACAAATCAATCAAACAAGAAATAGACATAGAGATCATCAAAGATTGATGTATTGCTTGCTTGAGAGGGATAGTTTTACATCCACTCTATTTTGGAGGACAGAGAGCACACCATGCACTCAAAACACTAACGCTAACACAAGGAAGCACAAAAGAGATAGATTGGATGGTTAATCACATGTCTCTATCCCAACCCTTTTTATAGATGGGCTAGCTAGACACATCTGCCCCTTAATGGATACTATCTATTTAGTAAAATGGGAAAATCCCGTTAACCCCACACAAACGGGTTTTACTCCCACATGTTTACTTATGCACGTTTTTCAAAGCATATAAACCCGTATCTATTAAATTCTTAACCTTGATCTATCTTGATCAAACCAGTTCCACCTTGACCTAAACTGCTTTCTAATGCGCCGTCCATACGTCGCAATTTTGATCTAAGTGTTAGTGATATGCTCTAGAGGCAACATGGAGATGTTGTATATATCACATACTATGTTTATGATACATTACTTTGTTCCTTGGAATAGACATCATCATTATTGATTAATGAGTATGTGACTTATTCATGAGACTCCTAAATGCTAAAATGTTGTTATTTCTAAATGATCCCTGATCATATATCATATGAGGAACAAATATGATTCAAAGACAAAGATCAGCATATGTATTGATTGATGATCATGTCTCATGGATCATGGTATGGTGATACCAAATCAATAATATGGACATGTGTTAGTGAACATATGTTGATAGACTCGCCATGAGACACCGCAGAGATTCCATGTGTCATCAGTTGGTCTCAAGTAGTGTTTATGTAGAATCCTTAGACTTGAGATCATCATGGTTCCCAACATGAGTAGTAGCTTATTTTGGGACTACTAAACACTATTCCGTAACTGGGTAGTCATAAAAGTAGTCTTCGGGTTTGCCATGAAACATGTAGTGGGATATGAATGATCAAGATAGAATTTGCCCCTCCTTATGGGAGAGATATCTCTGGGCCCCTCAATGTAATGGATTATAAAAGTGCATGGCCATGCCAAGGTGATTGAGGAGTCAATCACAAGTTTATAATCCATCACGGAATTGAGAGAGTGATTGAGCTATTAAGAGGATGACACAGGTCTCGCCTTGAGCTCAATCTATATCGTGAGGCAAAGGGATTCATACATGAGAGAACATTACAGGTTCAGCCGATATGATCTTTACGTATACTTTGGGGTTAATATGTCTTACTAGAGGCCGCTATTAATAGGGTGACCGGAAAGACGTTTCTGGGTCACGACCAAGTATACGTGAACCTACAGGGTCGCACGCTTAATGGGTTGGAACACTAATTCGAATATGATTCGGATATGGACTCAATTCGGATAGAGATCCGAATATACTCCTATTGGGCCTTGGTCCGCAAGGCCCAAGTGAGGTGGTCTATATATGGAGGCGAGGGGCTGAGGGTCACGCACCTGTTAACCCCTAGTGTAACCCTAGCCGCCACCTCCCGAGCCAAACCCTAGCCACTCACGAGTGCTAGTACACTCGCGATCGGCATTCCAACCCCGGACGTGTGGATACCGGTGGAGGCGCTGCTCATTGCGAAGTTGATCGGCGTCAACAACCTACAGATTGGATCCGCTCGTGGTGTGGTTGATTGCGTGGAGGAGACAATCTGTTCGAGACGATCGGCTAATTCCACTACTACCTCGACGCGCGTGGTTGGATCGGCTTCTCCAACTCTTCTTCCGCTGCGCTGCGCGTCTAGTGGTAACGATCCATGATTCATCCTTAAGCATGATGTCCTTGTGTGCACGATAGAAAAATTTTGTTTTCTACTTCCGTAGCCTATGCGCATTCCTTTACTAAGGTGGTTTCTAGTATTCTGGTCAAACTACCAAAATATCCCTCATTGACCCGATCATCATGATTCTTTGCAAGCAATCACCATGCTTGCCACGTATAGGTGCACCACCAACTTGCCATGTGTCGCCAAGTCTCTTTTATCCCGGTTCCACCAAACCACAGCTTATTTGGACTGTCCAAGCCTCTTGGTGTAATCCTGTCGTTTGAACTCATCTTCAAAATTTTCCACTTTTTCTCGTGTCATGCTTGAGCTCACCGTCTCATCCGGCATCCTCAATCATTCTGGGCCTCAACTTCTCCATGAGCCTATCCCCGATCCTCGCCGTTGACCATAGTTGACTCCAAGCGACCCTACACATCCAAAGACAAAGAAATTATTTTCAGGTAATTCTTTACAATTTGACTCACATTAACTAAAGCATGCATCATAAAACCTTAATATATCAACCTAGATCACCTCAACTCAATCCATAACTCAAATTCTAAAGTCCTCAATTTCTGTCCAAACCAATCCTGACAAAGTGTGTTCTTTGTAAAATCAAATAACCACTTTAGAATCATTGCAATGGTTTATCATAATGTTAAACAGGACTTTCTTACATGGTCTTTCAATTATGTAATGACTAGCTCTCTCACTATATATAGTAATTGATCAATGAAATGCATACCCTACCCAATCATGTGACAGGGACGCACGCTCGAGCAGCACGACTGCATGCAACAAACCATTATTCCATTTTTGCCAAAAATCCAACTTTGAAATGCAGGAGAGTTTTTGATAAACCCTTCTACTTGTAAGTGGGTGTTGGCAAAATTCTCATGTTTTTGTTTTCTATTGTGAAGATGTAGAGGTCACTATGATGGTGGTCACCACCAAGGATAAAAAAAATGGCGGTAACCGGCAGGTGTACCGGTCTGGCCTGGTAAAAAAATATCAATCTAAAATGTTATAAATTTAAAATTTAAATTTAAATCAATTAACAACAATTCCGGCAGGTAACCGGTCAAACGGGCGGTAACGAGCCAAAAACCAGTCAAATTTAATTTTTGAGTTTAAATTTTGTTTGATGAAATTTGACCGGTATGAAAACCGGTAACCGTCGATAGCTAGTCTGTAACCAGTAACCGGTATCAGAGCGGTCCGATATTTTCCCGTTTACGGTTTTTGAATCCTTGGTCACCACTCAATGAGTCAATAGCTGTAATTCCACACAAGCTTCCCCGGTCAGAACTCGTAATGGAGGAAAATAATGATACAATTCTACCATGCATGAGCCTATATATGGGGTGCCAACTGCCAAGGGAACCGTCTCACACATTCACAAATCGCAAGCTACTAGCTGTCTCTGTGATCACATACAGTTCGTGCTCCTTCTTTGATGTACGCCACGCGACTTGCCCCTACCTACCGGAAACACCATCGGGCTAATCACAAGACAATCGTGAGATCGAGCCAACAGATCGAGGTCTTGTGTTGTGGTCTCCTCAAGTATACCGATCGCGATGATCAATATGATTGATCTAATGAAAATTGAGACATTTTGAACGGCTCGGATTTGGGTTGATTTGATTGGCCCGATGAGATTTTCATAGCGATTTCATAGATTGGAATGGTGTGAATAGTATGGCCCTTGTATAGCGTCATGGGTTCACATCATTAGGTAGAATGCGATTCTACGTCTAACTTGTTTTTGCAGGGAATGGTGTGAATAGTATGGCTCTATAGCTTATTGGAATTTATGAGATGTATGTGATGCATGTAACATTCGTTCATGGCATGCGTGTCATGATTATTTCAGCTATTGTTAGCTGTATATATTGTATTTAACGACCTGCATGTCGACCTTAATGCTTGAATCTATCATTGTAATCGTCAATTTCTAGCTATTATAGGTAGTAGCCTAGTTTTGAGGTTACAAGCTTTCAAGCATGATGGCCTAAAGGAGTGATGTGGAGGTTGGAGATCGTCTACACCTACATGGAGATGGATATCACCATTTTTGGGCCATATTACTTCACAGTTAAATGTGTTTATCTGTGATGTTATCTATCTTATTCTTATGCAATGATATATATGATATATTGCTTTGGTAGGATAGAATCCCTCTTAAAATTAGGTGTTAATGCCCTTCCATATGTTGCACCAAAAGATAATGATCACCATATGGTAGGTTTACCAAAGTAGAGTGCCGTCAGTTATCATCATTATTTGGGGTAGATGTCGGACATCTACATGCGGAAGCATTTGGTTTACTTAACAAGGTTATCAAAATAGTTTTGGACCTTGGGGCATAGGTTGGGGCCGGGGCATACTGATGTCACCAAAAATAGAGTCACATAGGGATGTGATTAGCAAGGTGTTGCTTACCCATGTCACTAGTTTTCTAGTCGTGATGCCAAAGCTCACTAGGAATTAGTGAAATGAGGATCTTGACCCACTATGTAACTTAGAGTTTTTGTTGCAAAACTCATAGTGGGAGTCTTTTGTTAAATAGTTTAATAAAAGATGAACATAAACATAGTGCTAAACTTTGCATATTCTTATGTTGTAGATCATGTCACTAACGCCGTGATCCAAGATTTTTAATTTGCGATCCGTTCTTGAGAAAGAAAACTCAATGGAACAAACTTTTGATTGGTATCGCAACTTGAGAATTGTTCTCAAGTAAGAGCGCAAGGAGTATGTCCTGAGTCTCCTTACCTCAAGACTTGCTCGATAATGCTACCGTGGCTGCACGGAGAGCTTATAAGAAGCAAACGAATGATTGCCTTGATGTGAGTCTGTCTCATGCTTGCCACAATGTCCTCTCGAGCTTCGAAGCAATATGAGAACACAGATGCCTACAATATCATTGTGGGGTTACGTGGTATGTTTGAGAACCAAGCAAGGGTGAGAGTTTCAATACTTCAAAGTCCTTATTTATGCAAGCTTGCGTAGGAAATCCCACACCCTCATGTGATTAAGATGATTGGCTACATTGAGAGTCCAAAAGCTTGGTTTTCCTTAGCCAAGAGTTGGCTACGATATGATTCTACGCCGCTTCCCGAGCTTTGAGCCATTCATAATGAACTATCACATGAACAACCGACAAGACCCGGGTCAATTGCATGGGATGATAAAATCGCCGAGGAAAGCATTAAGAAAAGCAGCAATCATGTGATGATGATGCAGAAAGGCAAGGGCAAGCCCTATGTCAAGAAAAGCGCAATAAAAGAGTTAGCTCCCGATGCGATCGCGAGCGCTTCTAAGGCCAAGCGAGACAAAAAGGGCGCCGCTCATCCCGATGCGATTGTTTCTCTGTAAGCAATCAGACATTGGAAAAGGAACCGCCAAAGTACTTGGAGGATCTTGAGAAGAAGAAGGAAGTACGACTTCCACCTGTATAAATGTTATAGAGATCAATCTTACTACTTCATCCACTAATTCTTGGGTATTTGATACCGGATCGGTTGCTCACATTTGCAAATCGTTGCAGGGGCTAATAAGAAGTAGAAGTTTGAGGAGGAGCGAAGTGGATCTTTGCGTTGGCAATGGAGCAAAAGTTGCTACGGTAGCTGTTGGCACTATACCATTGTCTTTACCTTCAGGATTAGTTTTGGAATTGAATAATTGTTATTGTGTTCCATCTCTTTCAAAGAACATTATTTCTGCTTCATGTTTGCAAGCAGAAGATTATGACTTTAAATCTATGGACAATGGTTGTTCTCTTTATTTCAAAGATATGTTCTATTGTCATACTCTATTAGTAAATGGGTTATGTAACATCCTGTTTTTCTGAGATTTTTAAAGCTTGGATTTCAAAAATGAATTTTCTGGAATTTTCTGAAATTAATTGAAGCTTCAAATGAATTTTCAAAGTTTTAAATGATTTAATGTGATTAAAATAAACATTAACATAAGTGGAAAATATTTTATTTGTGTTCCTTGTGTCACAAGGAATTTTCTGGTATTTTTGGTGAATTTTCCGGATTTATTTGCTATTTTCTAGAGCTTTTAGAAGTTTATTTGAATTTCTGGAAAAAGAAAAGAAAAGAAAATAATCCCCGCCGCCCGATCTCCTCTCTCCGCCACGTCATCCATCCCCGCCGCCCGCCGCCACATTTTTTCCGCGCTACGCTACAAGGCCGCCGCTCGATCTCGCCAAGGCACGCTGCGCAGATCGCACTGACATGCTGGCGGCACTGGGCCGCCGCCGCTTCGTCGCCGCGCTGCCGCCTGATCGCGCGCCAAGCGATCGCAGCCGGCCCCCGCCAAGGTCCGCGCTAACCCTAACCCTAACCCTAACTCGCGCGCGCCCGCCGTCCGATCCTCCCGCGTTGAATCCTAGCCGCCCAAACCGATCCGCGCCGCCTGCGTGCAGAATCGATCGGATTGCCTCGTTCGCGTGATAAAACCCCGCCGCCGCTCGTTCGTGCCCGCCGCCGAACTCGCCGCCGCCGCCTCGCCGCTCGCTCGCGCGCGCTGCCGCCGAGCCGCTCGCCGCGCCTGCTGCCGCCGCCGCGCGCGGCGCCGCGCGCGCGCGTCCCTCGCTGCCGCCAAGACTTCGCGGTGAGCTCGCCGCCGCTCTCGCTGACGTCGCGCCGCCCGCTCGGCCGCCTCGCGCACTTCGCCGCCTCGGTCCTCGAGCTCGCACGCGCCGCGCGCACAGCGCTTCGCTGGCGACGCCGCGCGGAGCGCCGCCACGCTGCCGCCGATCCGCCCGCGCCGCCACGCTGCCGCCATCTCCTCGCCTCTCGCCCAAGCCGCCCGCGACGCTGCGACGCGCGGCGAGCCGCCACGCGCCGCCGATCCGCCCGTCACCGCGCGCGCGCCGCGCGATCCTCGCCGCCGCTCGATTCGAGCCGAGGGCTCGACCGCCGCGTGTCCGCCTCCCCGCCGACGCCGCCGCGCCGAGCCGCCGGCCACCTAGCCACGTGGCAAAGCACCGGGCGCGTGCCACGCCAGCCCTAGGCCATGTGGCACGACACGTGGCATGCCACGCCGCGCACGCGCCGCCCTAGCCGCCCCGAGCCACGTGGCAGCCACGCCACCGCCACGCCACCGCGCCACGTGGCAAAGATATGCCGCCGCCACGCCAAGACGCCCCGCCGCCGCCCCTCTCCCGTGCACTGCCTGCGGCGCGGGTTCACCGTGGACCGGTATTTGGTACACCGGTTCACAAAGACAAGAGCCTTTTTCAATTTTCCTGAATTAATTTTGAATTAATTTTCCGAGCCCGCTTCTCCTCCGTCCTAGCTCCGATTGACCCCGTTCTTTTTTCTAAATTCATCTAAAATCGAGCTCTAGCTGTTGGTTCTGTTTTTGTGAATTTTTGAGTTCTTTTGCTTGTCATTTTATGTGTTTCTTTGTTTCCGATCGCTTTCTCTCTCGTTAAATTCGGATTCCGGAGGAGCAGGTTTCGCGCCAGAAGACCAGGAGTACCCCGCTGAGCATAACGGAGGCAAGTCGTGTCCCTTGATCATGTTGAACCCAATTTTACAAACTATTATTTAATTATTTTGCTTTAAATTACATTGCATTGCTATTTTTTTTTATTCAAACCGTTGCACAGGTAGTTATTGACCCAATTGCAAATATACCTCCTTGACACTTTGAAATACCATGGAGCCTTTGTCACCATAGGTTGGGAAATTTAATAGTGATGCTAGTTTATTTATCACATGGGTTGGTACGATTAGATTGCTTAGCCAGTTTATATTTACGTTTGGTCTCATTGCACATATTAAATTATTAATTTGACTTAATGATATATGGAACTGTGGTTGGTGCCACGTGTATTAAAATTTGTGCCACGGCATTGGTGTGACGCTGGCTTGGTTATACAAATTGGTTTTGCACTCAAGCAGTGATCGTAAAGAAAGGGGGAAGTACAGTTGTACTTTGGGGATGTGGTAGTCTCGCCGTAATGCTAAGGACTTAACTTTGTGCGCCATTGATCCGAGCTTAATCGCAAACCACATGTCTATTATGGGATGGACTGGCTGATTAATTTGTAATATTTCAATTCGATTCTGCCATTGTGATGAACATGGTTGCTGATTTCCATGTGGCGCAAGGGGGGGTGTGATGCGAAACCCTAGCGGGCAGGATTGTATTGAGGTAGAGCATTGTAAAGGCCTTGTTGTGATTTCCTTAGGCCTAGGCTAATCACATCGTGTGGGTACATTGTGCAACCTCCGCAGAGTGTAAAACTATTCGAATAGCGCGCCCCTGGTCATGGGCGGTGCTCGGGATTTCACACGAGGGTTAGTGTTTCATTTATAACATGGTGGTTTATGTTGGGAGTGGACAGGTAGTTCACTGTTGGTTTAACTTGTGAATTGGTGTTCACAAGTGGTTCATGATTATTCCTTTGATTATCTATTGTCACTGTTTTCAGCTAACTTTCGCCAAGTTATTTAATATATTTCATCAATAAATGCCTTTATGCAAATTAACCTTTCAGCCTTCCTTTGGTAAGCCTTGCATATTATATTGCATTTATTGTTACAAACGACTTGCTGAGTACCAATGTACTCACGGCTTTACGCCTATGTTGCTCAGTTGAGGGAGAGGAGTACTATCAGCAGGAGGTGCCAGAAGGAGAGTACTACGACGACTTCACTGATTAGGCTTTGTTCTCCACCGATAGCCCGTGGCTTGTCGATTGGTCGCTACGCTTTATTTTGGATTTCACGCTATTTTGTTAAGCCCTTCCGCTAGAGATATTGTAAGCTTGGCCATAAGGTCGCACTTTGATATTTTATCGATATTCTAGTTTTCCTTATTATTGTCGTGTGTATGACGTGATGGCATCTATGTTTGATGTGTGTACTAGCGTGATCCTCGACTAGTGCAGTTTATACAGAGAGACCGAATTTGCATATTCGGTCTCGACAGAGATGGTATCGAGCTATATCGATCAGAGGACGAAGCCCTAATTAGAAGTTGTCGCCTTAGCCCAATTTCAAAGTTTATTTTCTCAATCAAATCAACAAATTGAATATTTAGTGATCCTCTATTCTTACCTTATTCTTAGGATTCTTAATCCTCGCTTTTCGTAAATTTATTTTCAAAATTTTAATTTGACTTCTCATCTCATCAACATCTATAGAAATTCCGAGTGCCCGCCTTCAAAAAGGTGGTCGACTCATAATCCTTCATGCTTTACGGTGAAGATTGAACCAAGCAAGCAGCTAATTTAGTCCAAGACAAGACTGAAGATTATCGTGAAGATTAGTAGTCACGATTGAAGCCTCGTTATAGTTTTTAGCGCCGTAGATCGATTTGCTTCTTCTGTCTTTGTTGTGTGCGATGTGAGCTGCAAATATTGCCTCAAAAGCATTATATTGCATTCATGTCAACTTTTATTGGAGTTCTTTTCCTCGGTTTTGTTGTTAGCCTTTCCGGCTAAGTGTTTGTTTAGCTTAGGTTACCATTAGAAATCCCCCTTAGACGCATTTACCTCTTATCTATGATTTTCCCTCTCGCCTTTTGCCTTTGGTCAGCCAGCAGTTGTTTTCTTTTCAGAGCAAGATGGTTGACACCAGGAACTCCTCCAGCCGCAACTGGGGAACCAGACCAGAGAACAAAGCGCGCGCAGCCTGCCACTGCCTTGATCCTCGCGCTCACCGCTTCTGATGGCCTGCATACGATGATGCAGACTATGATGCAGGTATGCAGACTATGATGCAAATGACAAAGACCAGAGCCGCACCACCGCCAAAGACTCGTCGCCAGACCAGCTATGCAGAGTTTATGAGGACGACCGCCTGCTTTCTCCAGCTCATCGAGTTTTGAGGCCGACGACGGGTCCGTTCAGCTTGAGAAGAAACTGAACTTGGCTCGCTGCACCGGCAGGAGAAGGTTCTCAGATGCAAAGACATCGCCTGAGGGACCAAAGCAGCAGAGTGGTGGAGAACCATCGTGCCGCCCATGAGGACCAAAGACAACATCACCGGAAGGAATTCGCAAAGGCTTTCCACACCGCTCATGTCATGGAGGGAGTGGTTGAGATGAAGAAGGATGAGTTTCGGGAGTTCCAGCAGAGGAACTCTCGCTGAGTGAATATCTCAATAAATTCACTCGCTTGGCTTCGCACGCGCAGGATGTAGTAGCATGCATGCAGTCGCGTAAGAGGTTCAAGAAAGGCTTGAACCCAGCTTTGAAGGTGCAAGTCGAGGCAACGACTATGCCGCCAGCAGTTGGTGGATAAGGCCATTCTCATCGAGGAGAGTCGCCGCGAGCTCGAGGAGTCTCGCAAGAGGAGGTTGATCCAGCAGGATCACACCACACCAGCCTCTGAGGCCTTGTTTTGGTACCTACCACCTGCACGAGTGCCACAAAGAAAGAAGAAGAAGCAGCAGCAGCAGCAGCCTTCGTGGTTTCGACCCCACTGCATAATCGCGCTGGGCCGGCCAGACAGCGCCCTAGTGGTTCCAGTGGACAGCAGCAGCAGCAGTAAGAGTAATAATCCAGAAGATCCATCACTTGCTTCAAGTGTCATGAAGTGGGACACTATGCTAGCAAGTGCCCTCGAGGCGTGCCCCGACACCGCCGCTGGACTTGGGAGCCACACCTGGCCGCACTCTACCCCGAGCAGACGAGGAGCACCCCGCCTGTGGCAGGCCAGCAGGACGCCGGTGGTGAGAGGTCGTGAACCACGCCACCGCAGAGGATGCCTGTGCAGCGCCAGACGTTGTGATCGTGACGCTTCGCATATCTGGCCTCGCCACCGCTTTATTTGATTCTCGAGCTTCGCATTCGCTTGTTTCTGAGTTTTGCTTTAAAGCAACAATTGAAAATCGTTGTTCTTGGATCTGCTTCTTTTAATCCAATCCCTGATCCGAGTTGAGGTCCAACCTAGGTTGTCCAGAGTTAGATAACCATTCAAGGAGTTGAGTTCAGTGGCCGACTGATTTTGTTGGATATGCACCCTAGATGTAATCTTGGGAATGGATTGGCTTGTAAGCAGTAAAGTGTTAGACTGTGGGAGCAGTGGTTGAACTTAACCAATTCAGATGGAGTTAAGGTGCGATTCGCAGCCGCTGAGTGCCACCAGAGCTACCATGATTTGCCGAGTAAGGTAATCCAGCTTGGAGGATGTACCACTTGTCGAGAGTACCCGACGATTTCCGATGATCTTCCGTATGCCACCAGAGAGGGAGGTTGAGTTTCGATTGAGCTTGTGCCGTACCGCCCGATTTCCAAGAGACCCTATCGGATGCCCGCCAATGATTTAGCAGAGTTGAAGAAGCAAATTCAGAGTCGTTGGATAAGGGTTACATCGATCGAGTTCATCCCCGTGGGAGCGCCAGTTGTTGTTCGTCAAGAAAAAGGATGGTAGTCGCCGCATGTGTGTAGACTACAGAGCACTTAATGAGGTCACCATCAAAAATAAGTACCTCCGCCTGTGATTGATGACCGCTTGACCAGCTTAAGGGAGTAGGAGTATTCTCCAAGATTGATTTGAGGTCGATATCATCGATGAGGATACGTAAGGAGGACATACCCAAGACAGCCTTCTCGACTGCTATGGTCTATACGAGTTCACAAAGTGATGTCATTTGGTTTGACTAATGCTCCAAAGATATTTCATGTATTTGATGAATAAGGTGTTTATGGAATATTTGGACAAGTTTGTCGTTGTGTTCATTGACGACATTTTGATATATTCCAAGATCGAGGAGGAACATCAGAGCACCTGAGGTTGGCATTGCGTAAATTGAGGGATAATCGGTTGTATGCAAAGTTCAGCAAATGTGAGTTTTGGATGAAGAAAGTCGCTTTTTAGGGCATGTGTTGACAGCAGAAGGAGTCGCAGCTTGACCTGTGGAAAGTAAGTGATGTTTTGGATTGGCAATACCCACTTCGCTTACCAGTCGAGTTTTCTGGTATGGCAGATACTACCGTCGCTTATTGAGGGATTTTCCAGCAGGTGGCTGCACTTCACGCAGCTTGCTCAAAAAGGAAAAGAAATTCACTTGGACGCCAGAGTGCGAGAAAAGTTTTGTAAACTTAAGGAGAGTTTGACCACAGCCCCAAAGGCTTGTGTTGCTCGACATTAACAAGGATTTTGAGATATTTTATGATGCTTCGCGCAAAGGTTTGGGTTGTGTCTTGATGCAAGACAAGAGAGTGGTAGCCTATGCCTCACGCCGCTTAAGACCGCATGAGGAGAACTACCCTACCCATGATTTGGAGTTGGCACTGTAGTGCATGCTTTAAAGATTTGGCGCCATTATCCGATGGGTAATGATGTGAGGTTTACACGAATCATAAGAGTCCAAATACATCTTTACCCAAATCCGAGCTTAACCTCAGCAGAGGAGGTGGTTAGAGCTAATAAAGGATTATAATGTGGGCATACATTATCATCCCGGGAAAGCTAATGTTGTTGCAGATGCCTTGAGCGTAAAGGTATACCGCAATTCTGATGGTTCGAGAGAGTCACCACTTTGCATGAGGAATTTCGTGCTTAACCTTGAGTTGGTTGAGCCAGATTCTTGGCAGCTATGGAGATGCACCTACTTTGATGGTCGATTCGCAGCTCAATGATGATGAGGCATTTCAATGGATCGTAAAGAATTTAAGTGAAGGTAAAGAGTCGATTTTCGTGGATGATCAGGAACCTTGTGGTTCAAGCAGCGCTTGTGTGTGCCCAACAAGCAAGAACTAAAGGATGTGTTATTAAAAGAGGCTCATGAGTCACTATATTCGATTCATCCAAGCAGCACTCAAGATGTACCAGACATTAAGGATAAGTATTGGTGGCCAAGCATGAAGCGTGAGATTGCTGAGTATGTAGCCCTATGTGATGTTTGTCGAGAGTAAAGGCAGAGCACCGTAGACTCAGTAGGTTTGCTACAGCCATTAAAAGTCCCTGAGTGGAAGTGGGAAGAAATTGGTATGGACTTTATAGTCGGCTTGCCTAAAACCAAAGAGGGACATGATTCGATTTGGGTCATTGTGGACCGCTTGACCAAGGTTGCTCATTTCATTCCGCTTAAGACGACTTACAATGGTGACAAATTGGCGAGCTATATATGTCCAGATTGTCACCGCATGGTGTGCCCAAGAAGATTGTGTCGATCGTGGATCGCAGCTTCACCTCTCGATTTTGGGGTAGTTTCCATAAGGCTATGGGAACCCACCGAATTTCAAGATAAAGATATCACCCTGCATGCATGGTCGACAGAGCGAGTTAATCGATTCTCGAGGACATGTTGAGAGCCCGTGTGCTTGATCATGGGTCTAAGTGGGACAGCTTGTTTACCTTTGCAGAGTTCTCATACAACAACGCTTATCGTGCCGCTTGCGATGTCACCGCTTGAGGCATTGTATGGCAGAAATGCAGACCCCTCAATTGGAAAGAGACGGGGAAGGTCGTTTTTGGCCCGATTGTTTGAAAGAAGCCGAGGATAAGGTCCGCTTGATTCAGAAAGGTTGAAAGCCGCCCAGTGCCGCATGTAAAAGCTATGCGATACCGACGACGGAGTTGAGTTTTGAGCCGATGACTTTGTGTATTCGAGGATCACACCATTCAAAGGTGTGAAGAGATTTCAGCTAAAAGGGAAGCTTGCACCGAGATATGTTGGTCCGCTCAGATTCTCAAACGCAGGGAGAGGTTGCTTATCGCTTGAGCTACTCGCCCTTCATGGGGTACATGACGCCTTTCATGTGTCCCACCAAGAAGTGCTCGCGCTGCACTGCAGGAGGTTGTGCCGCTTGAGGCCGTGGATCTTCGTGGAGGATCTGTCTTACAAAGAGCACCTACCAAAATCTTGGAAGTGTCGAGCGAGTCACCCTAATAAAGCGGTCCGCTTTTGCAAAGTTCAGTGGAGCAACCATTCGAGGAGGAAGCCACTGGGAGCGCGAGGAGGATCTCGAGCAGAGTTTCCAACCTATTCTCTTAGTTGGCCCAGATCTCGGGTCGAGATCTCGCTTAAGGGGTAAGGTTTGTAACATCCTGCTTTTTCTCGAGATTTTAAAGCCTGGATTTCAAAAATGAATTTTCTGGAATTTTCTCAAATTAATTGAAGCTTCAAATGAATTTTCAAAGTTTTAAATGATTTAATGTGATTAAAATAAACATTAACATAAGTGGAAAATATTTTATTTGTGTTCCTTGTGTCACAAGGAATTTTCTCGTATTTTTGGTGAATTTTCCGGATTTATTTGCTATTTTCTAGAGCTTTTAGAAGTTTATTTGAATTTCTGGAAAAGAAAAGAAAAGAAAATAATCCCCGCCGCCCGATCTCCTCTCTCCGCCACGCGTCATCCATCCCGCCGCCACCGCCACAGATTTTTCTCGCGCGCCACAAGCGCCTCGCCGCTCGATCTCGCGCGCCACGCTGTCGCAAGATCCTACTGACTGCATGGCGGCACTGGGGCGCGCTTCGCTCGCGTCGCCGCGGCCGCCGCCGCGCGCGCGCGCGATCGCAGCCGCCCGCCGCGCGCGCGAACCCTAACCCTAACCCTAACCTCGCGCGCCGCCGTCCGATCCTCCCGTTGAATCTCTAGCCGCCCAAACTCGATCCACGTTCGCCGCGTGCCGTAATCGATCGGGATTGCCTCGGTTCGCGGATAAAACCCGCCGCCGCCTCGGTTCGTGCCCGCCGCCGAACTCGTCGCCGCCGCCCGCCGCCGCCGCGCTGCCGCCGCCGCCGCCGCCGCCGCCGCGCGCCGCTGCCCGCGGCGCCCCTCGCGCGCTCGCCCTCGCCGCTGCCGCCAAGACTTCGCCGGTGAGCTCGCCGCCGCTTCTCCGCCGACGCCGCGCGCCGCTCGGCCGCTCGCCGCACTTCGCCCCGCCGGTCCTCGAGAGCTCGCACCGCGCGCGCCGCAGCACTACGCGGCGCGACGCCTGGCTGGCGCCGCCACGCGCCGCCGATCCGCTCCTCGCGCTGCCACGCTGCCGCCATCTCCCGCGCCTCCGCGCGCCCAAGGTCCTCACGACGCCGCGCGGCGAGCCGCCACGCGCCGCCGATCCGCCTCACACCCGCCACCATAGGTTGGGAAATTTAATAGTGATGCTAGTTTATTTATCACATGGGTTGGTACGATTAGATTGCTTAGCCAGTTTATATTTACGTTTGGTCTCATTGCACATATTAAATTATTAATTTGACTTAATGATATATGGAACTGTGGTTGGTGCCACGTGTATTAAAATTTGTGCCACGGCATTGGTGTGACGTTGGCTTGGTTATACAAATTGGTTTTTGCACTCGGCGAGTGATCGTGCAAGAAAGGGGGAAGTACAGGTTGTACTTTGGGGATGTGGTAGTCTCGCCGGGTAATGCTAAGGACTTAACTTTGTGCGCCATTGATCCGAGCTTAATCGCAAACCACATGTCTATTATGGGATGGACTCGCTGATTAATTTGTAATATTTCAATTCGATTCTGCCATTGTGATGAACATGGTTGCTGATTTCCATGTGGCGCAAGGGGGGGTGTGATGCGAAACCCTAGCGGGCAGGATTGTATTGAGGTAGAGCATTGTAAAGGCCTTGTTGTGATTTCCTTAGGCCTAGGCTAATCACATCGTGTGGGTACAGTTGTGCAACCTCCGCAGAGTGTAAAACTATTCGAATAGCCGCCCTCGGCCATGGGCGGTGCTCGGGATTTCACACGAGGGTTAGTGTTTCATTTATAACATGGTGGTTTATGTTGGGAGTGGACAGGTAGTTCACTGTTGGTTTAACTTGTGAATTGGTGTTCACAAGTGGTTCATGATTATTCCTTTGATTATCTATTGTCACTGTTTTCAGTTAACTTTCGCTTTCAAGTTATTTAATATATTTCATCAATAAATGCCTTTATGCAAATTAACCTTTCAGCCTTCCTTTGGTAAGCCTTGCATATTATATTGCATTTATTGTTACAAACGACTTGCTGAGTACCAATGTACTCACGGCTTTACGCCTATGTTGCTCAGTTGAGGGAGAGGAGTACTATCAGCAGGAGGTGCCAGAAGGAGAGTACTACGACGACTTCACGGATTAGGCTTCGTTCTCCACTCGATAGCCTGTGGTTTGTCGATTGGTCGCTACGCTTTATTTTGGATTTCACGCTATTTTGTTAAGCCCTTCCGGCTAGAGATATTGTAAGCTTGGCCATAAGGTCGCACTTTGATATTTTATCGATATTCTAGTTTTCCCTTATTATTGTCGTGTGTATGACTCGTGATGGCATCTATGTTTGATCGTGTGCACTAGCGTGATCCTCGACTAGTGCAGTTTACGCAGAGACCGAATTTGCATATTCGGTCTCGGCAGTTATACGTTCTTACTCTTGAAGGACCACCGGTCTATAACATTAATGCAAAGAGGCAACGTCCGAATGATTTGAATCCCACGTTTATTTGGCACTGTCGCTTAGGTCACATAAATGAGAATCATTAGAAACATGCGAATCTTGTTTACTTGGCAAGATGACAAAGGCACCTTTCACCGGTCAAGGTGAACGGGCAAATGACTTATTGGCACTCGTACATACTGATGTATGTGGACCAATGAGCTTAATAAACGATGTGGTTTTCGTGATTTCATAACTTTTACTGATGACTTTAGTAGATATGGGTATATCTACCTGATGAAGCATAAGTCTGAATCCTTTGAAAAGTTCAAAGAATTCCAAAATAAAGTGCAAAATCATTTAGGCAGGACAATCAAGTTTCTACGATCTGATCGTGGAGGTGAGTATTTGAGCCACGAGTTTGGCAATCATCTAAAGGATTGTGGAATTGTTCCACAATTGACTCCGCCAGGAACACCTCAATGGAATGGGGTATCTGAACGGAGAAATCGCACCTTATTAGATATGGTGCGCTCCATGATGAGACAAAGTGATCTTCCGTTGTCTTTTTTGGGGTACGCTCTTGAAACACCGCCACACTAAACAGGTTCCATCAAAATCGTGAGAAAAGACACCATATGAGATGTGGACAGGACAACGACCTAGTTTGTCTTTTCTTAAGATTTGGGGATGTGAGGCTTATGTAAAATATTTACAATCTGATAAGCTCACTCCTAAATCTGATAAATGCTTCTTTATCGGGTATCCTAAGGAAACAAAAGGATATTACTTCTATAATCAAGAAGAAGGCAAAGTGTTTGTCGCCCGGTATGGTGTCTTCTTAGAGAAAGAGTTTCTCTCAAGAAGGGATAGTGGGAGCACAATACAACTTGAAGAAATTCGAGAAACACCTGAAAACATTTCAGCTCCTACAGAACCACAACAGGATGAACAAACTGTTGAATAACCTATTGTGGACACACCGACACCACGTTGGTCAGAGAGGTCACGTCATGCACCTGAGAGGTACATGTTCTTGTCTACTCAACAACGGGATATATTGTTGTTAGACAACGATGAGCCTAAGACATATGAAGAAGCGATGGTGGGACCAGACTCTAAGAAATGGCTTGAAGCCATGAGATCCGAAATTGAATCCATGCACAGTAATCAAGTTTGGAACTTGGTTGATCCACCTGATGGTGTTAAAACCATTGAGTGCAAATGGGTTTTCAAGAAAAAGATAGAGATAGATGGAAATGTTCACATCTATAAAGCGCGATTGGTGGCCAAAGGTTTCAAACAAATTTAAGGTGTTGATTATGATGAAGCTTTTTCGCCTGTCGCAATGCTAAAGTCTATTCGGATCATTCTAGCGATTGCTGCATATTTCGACTATGAAATATGGCAAATGGATGTCAAAACAGCTTTCCTTAATGGAAATCTAAGTGAGGATGTGTACATGACACAACCCACCGGTTTTGTTGATCCGCAATTAGTTGGAAAGATATGCAAGCTCCAAAGATCCATTTATGGATTAAAGCAGGCATCTCGGAGTTGGAACATTCCTTTTGATGAAGTAATCAAAGGGTTTGGTTTCATCAAGAATGAAGAAGAGCCTTGTGTTTACAAAAAGACTAGTGGGAGCGCACTCGTATTTCTGGTCTTATATGTGGATGACATATTACTGATCGGAAATGACATTCCTATGCTCGAATCTGTTAAGTCTTCATTAAAAAATAATTTTTCTATGAAAGACTTAGGAGAGGTGGTATATATTCTGGGCATCAAGATCTATAGAGATAGATCAAAAAGGCTAATTGGATTAAGCCAAGATACGTACATTGACAAGGTGTTGAAAAGGTTCAACATGCAGGATTCCAAGAAAGGCTTTCTACCTATGTTACATGGTATAAACCTTAGCAAGAATCAGTGTCCTAGTACACCTGATGAGCGGGATAAAATGAATGCGATTCCATATGCTTCGGCTATTGGGTCCATTATGTATGCCATGCTTTGTACACGTCCAGATGTCTCGTATGCTTTAAGTGCTACGAGTAGATACCAGTCAGATCCAGGTGAAAGTCACTGGATTGCCGTAAAGAGCATCTTGAAGTACTTGAGAAGAACTAAAGATGTGTTCCTTGTCTATGAGGGTGAGGAAGAGCTCGTTGTAAATGGTTACACCGATACTAGCTTCCAAACTGACAAAGATGATTTTAGATCGCAATCTGGATTTGTGTTCTGCCTGAATGGCGGTGCGGTGAGCTGGAAGAGTTCCAAGCAGGAGACGGTTGCTGATTCTACAATGGTTTAATACATAGCAACAGAAGCTACCAAAGAGGCTGTTTGGATCAAGAAATTTGTTTCTGAGCTTGGTGTGATGGCTAGTGCCTCTAGCCCAATGGACCTCTACTGTGACAATAGTGGGGCCATTGCACAAGCTAAGGAGCCTAGATCGCACTAGAAGTCCAAGCACATTTTACGGTGATTTCATCTCATCCGCAAGATAGTGGAGAGAGGCGATGTGAAGATATGCAAAGTACAAACGGATTTGAACATTGCAGATCCGTTGACAAAGCCGCTTCCCCAGCCAAAGCATGAGGCTCACACTAGGGCAATGGGTATTAGATATCTACATGGTTGACTCTAGTGCAAGTGAGAGACTGTTAGTGATATACCCTAGAGGCAACATGGAGATGTTGTATATATCACATACTATGTTTATGATATATTACTTTGTTCCTTGGAATAGACATCATCATTATTAATTAATGAGTATGTTACTTATTCATGAGACTCTTAAATGCTAAAATGTTGCTATTTCTAAATGATCCCTGATCATATATCATATGAGGAACAAATATGATTCAAAGACAAAGATCAGCATATGTATTGATTGATGATCATGTCTCATGGATCATGGTATGGTGATACTAAATCAATAATATGGACATATGTTAGTGAACATATGTTGGATAGACCTGCCATGAGACACTGCAGAGATTCCATGTGTCATCAGTTGGTCTCAAGTAGTGTTTATGTAGAATCCTTAGACTTGAGATCATCATGGTTCCCAACATGAGTAGTAGCTTATTTTGGGACTACTAAACACTACTCCGTAACTCGCGATCGGCATTCCAACCCCGGACGTGTGGATACCGGTGGAGGCGCTGCTCGTTGCGGTGTTGATCGGCGTCAACAACCTACAGATTGGATCCGCTCGTGGTGTGGTTGATTGCGTGGAGGAGACGATATGTTCGAGACGATCGGCTAATTCCACTACTACCTCGATGCGCGTGGTTGGATCGGCTTCTCCAACTCTTCTTCCGCTGCGCTACGCGCCTAGTGGTAACGATCCATGATTCTTCCTTAAGCATGATATCCTTGTGTGCGCGGTAGAAAAATTTTGTTTTCTACTTCCGTAGCCTATGCGCAATCCTTTACTAAGGTGGTTTCTAGTATTCTGGTCAAACTACCAAAATATCCCTCATTGACCCGATCATCATGATTCTTTGCAAGTAATCGCCATGCTTGCCACGTATAGGTGCACCACCAACTTGCCATGTGTCGCCAAG
The DNA here is from genome assembly GCA_036346265.1 of Melocanna baccifera. Lineage (NCBI taxonomy): Eukaryota > Viridiplantae > Streptophyta > Magnoliopsida > Poales > Poaceae > Melocanna > Melocanna baccifera. Next base: position 27,315,182 of record CM070686.1, on the reverse strand, counting down.
TCTCTTCTATCCCGGTTCCACCGAACCACAGCTTATTTGGACTGTCCAAGCCTCTTGGTGTAATCCTGTCGTTTGAACTCATCTTCAAAATTTTCCACTTTTTCTCGTGTCATGCTTGAGCTCACCGTCTCATCCGGCATCCTCAATCATTCTGGGCCTCAACTTCTCCATGAGCCTATCCCCGATCCTCGCCGTTGACCATAGTTGACTCCAAGCGACCCTACACATCCAAAGACAAAGAAATTATTTTCAGGTAATTCTTTACAATTTGACTCACATTAACTAAAATATGCATCATAAAACCTTAATATATCAACCTAGATCACCTCAACTCAATCCATAACTCAAATTCTAAAGTCCTCAATTTCTGTCCAAACCAATCCTGACAAAGTGTGTTCTTTGTAAAATCAAATAACCACTTTAGAATCATTGCAATGGTTTATCATAATGTTAAACAGGACTTTCTTACATGGTCTTTCAATTATGTAATGACTAGCTCTCTCACTATGTAGAGTAATTGATCAATGAAATGCATACCCTACCCAATCATGTGACAGGGACGCAAGCTCGAGCAGCACGACTGCATGCAACAAACCATTATTCCATTTTTGCCAAAAATCCAACTTTGAAATGCAGGAGAGTTTTTGATAAACCCTTCTACTTGTAAGTGGGTGTTGGCAAAATTCTCATGTTTTTGTTTTCTATTGTGAAGATGTAGAGGTCACTATGATGGTGGTCACCACCAAGGATAAAAAAAATGGCGGTAACCGGCAGGTGTACCAGTCTGGCCTGGTAAAAAAATATCAATCTAAAATGTTATAAATTTAAAATTTAAATTTAAATCAATTAACAACAATTCCGCAGTGTAAGGTCAAACAAAGCAGAACGAGCCAAAAACCACCAAATTTAATTTTTGAGTTTAAATTTTGTTTGATGAAATTTGACCGGTATGAAAACCGTAACTGCCGATAGCTAGTCAGAATCGTATCGAGCGGTCCGATATTTTCCGCTTACGGTTTTGAATCCTTGGTCACCACTCAACGAGTCGCTAGATTGCAATTCCACACAAGCTTCCCGGTCAGAACTTTGTAATGGAGGAAAATAATGATACAGTTCTACCATGCATGAGCCTATATATGGGGTGCCAACTGCCAAGGGAACCGTCTCACACATTCACAAATAGCAAGCTACTAGCTATCTCTGTGATCACATAAACACCCCCATGGCTGCCGGAGTAGTGGTGATGACTGGTCGTCTTCTCGTCCTGTTGCTCCTTCTAGCCGTCGCTTCCGGCGCCGGCGAGCCGTCTATCGGCCGGAGAAGCTTCCCCGAGGGCTTCATCTGTTGGATCTAGGAGCCCAAACCTGTAATCACACGAAATCTGGAAGCAAATGGTGGAGTAAAACACAAGATATTTTGCTCTGAATTTAGAGCTTTTCACGCAGACTCTATTTCTTCGTAAGATCGATGTGCTACGCTCATATGAAGAACTGGGAATTAACTCTAAACCACACGACGCCACAAAACTCTAAACTGACACCCGAAAAACTTGCAACGTGCAAACTCTACGCTGGTTCGTGATCCTAATAACCCAGACCACAAACTTACAAGTCAAATATATCAAAAGACACACTTATTTGCAATCTAGCCGAAGCTGCAACCTGACCACCAGGCATTCAACAAAACGGTGTAGACCTAAACTGACACCCGAAAAACTTGCAACATGCGAACTCTACGCTGGTTCGTGATCCTAATAACCCAGACCACAAACTTACAAGTCAAATATATCAAAAGACACACTTATTTGCAATCTAGCCAAGCCGCAACCTGACCACCGTGCATTCAACAAAACGGTGTAGACTCGAGACAACCGAATCGAGCTAAGCTTAAGCCGGCAAAAGTGAAAACCGATCTGAGACTTCTTATTCGCAGATCGATCAAGGTTCGAATCAGAGCAAAACAAGATTAGAGATAACATTCACCCTCTAATCTTGTTTCCCTTTTCTTGTATCCACCATACCAAGTTTCTCCCTCATTTCAAGAAATTTGACACGGCCTAATGACTTCGTTAAAATGTCAGCCAATTGATCTTCTGTTCTCATGTGCTCCACTTCTATTGTTTCATTCTCAACACAGTCACGTATGAAATGGTACCTTGTATCAATATGCTTGCTCCTGTCGTGGTGCACGGGATTCTTGCACAAAGATATAGCCGACTTGTTGTCTACTAACAACTTGAACTTCTTTTGCTCCTGATTCAACAATTCACTTAACAACCGTGCCATCCATATGCCTTGACAAGATGAAGTTGTTGCTGTAATATACTCAGCTTCACATGATGACAAAGCTACCACCTTTTGCTTTTGTGATAGCCAAGTGATCAGACTTGTACCGAGATAAAACACAGCCCCGGTGGTGCTTCTTCAGTCATCTACATCTCCCGCTAGATCATTGTCGCTATATCCAATCAACTCTACTGTGTTGCTGCCCTTTCTTGCATAGAAACACCCAAAATCAAGTGTTCCACTTATGTATCTCAAAATCCTCTTCACGGCAGTCATGTGCTCAATTGGTGGACTCTCCATAAACCGACTAACAATCCCAACTGAGTATGCAATGTCAGGACGGGTATTAACCAAATACCTCAAACTCCCAATGATGCTCCTATACAAGGTTGGATCAACTGGAGGACTCTTACTCTTTTTGCTCAACTTGAGTCTCTCTTCCATAGGTGTGGCACAAGGATTACACCCTTCCATCCCTGCTTCTCTCAACACTTTCCTAGCATATGTTGATTGACACAATGTGATCCCTTCTCTAGTTTGCTTGACTTCGATACCCAAGCAATAACTAAGCAAACCAAGGTCACTCATACTAAAGAGCTGTTGCATTTGAGTCTTAAACTCGGCAATTTCAACATTACTTGAGCCCGTGATTATCAAATCATCCACATATACTCCAACTATCAATACTGAAGAGTCTTTTACCTTCTTGTACACTGCGTGCTCCAATGGACTACGCTCGAATCCGAGTGTTGTAAGACTCGAATCCAATTTGATGTTCCAAGCTCTCGGTGCTTGATGAAGCCCATATAACACCTTCTTCAACCTCAACACCTTATGCTCTTGCCCTTGTATATCAAAGCTAGGGGGTTGTGACACATACACTTCTTCAGTTAGTTCACCATTCAGGAATGTCGTCTTCACGTCCATATGATGGATTTCCCAACCTTGTTGCGCTGCCAAGCTCACAAGTAATCGCACGGTCTCCATTCTAGCTACCGGTGCGAAAACTTCATCATAGTCCACACCATGACGTTGGACATATCCCTTTGCTACCAATCTTGCTTTATACTTGACAATTGCTCCCGAGGGATCTTTTTTTGACTTTAAACACCCACTTCAACCCAATGGGTTTTTGACTCCCTGGATGTTCCATAAGTTTCCAAGTCTCATTATCTTCAATAGACTTCAATTCTTCTCGCATAGCTTCCCTCCAACATCTTTCTTTCACTGCTTCTTCAAAACTACTTGGCTCTTCTGCTGCCAACATACAAAGTTCCAAATGTTCTGGGTGTAGCTGAATTGGGACAGTGGCATTATATATGTCCTGCAGTGACCTTTAATGGTGAGGACCTTCACTTGAAGAACTGCTTGGCACTAAGCCTGATGGTGTGATTGGGGACAAAGCAGCCGACAAAGATGGTGAGTTGCTGTTCTGCACAGGCACTGAGCTGTTGTTCTGCACATGCACATCTTCTTCTCCACTGCTATTTCCACTGAAATTTCCAGCAGCACCTGCATTCCCAGCGCTTGATTCCTCTGATGCATTATCCACTGCCGGCTCAGGTTGGTCCTGAACTTCAACTTCACTTGCATCTTCACTACTCCCAAACCGGACTGTAAAGTCATCACCTTGACTGCTCTCCATTGAATTATCTTCAGTATGTTCATGCCATTTCCATTCACTTTCTTCTTCAAACACCACATCCCTACTAACGTATACCTTTTGGTTCTTGGGATCATAAACTCTATAAGCTTTAGAACCAAGTTCATACCCAATAAAGACACCTCGGACACTCCGATCCTGCAGCTTACTAAGATATGGAGCTGCAGTCCTCATATGAACTATGAACCAAATGTACACAAGTGATGAACTTGTGGTTTCCTCTCATACAAAGCTTCATAAGGTGTCTTTCCGACAACGCTCTTTGTCACAGATCGGTTAAGTACACTGCAGTAGTTGCTGCTTCACCCCAAAATTTCCCAGGCATTTTCTTGCTTTTCAACAAGCTTCTAGTCATGCCAACAACCGTTTGATTTCGCCGTTCCACCACTCCATTCTGCTGAGGAGTGTAAGGAGCATTTAGAAACCTTTTCAGCCCCATTTCATCACAAAACTGATGGAAAGCCTTTGAGGTAAACTCTCCTCCTCGGTCAGTCCTGAGGGCTTTGATTTTCAGACCAGTTTCTAGTTCTACTTTTGCCTTTACTATTTTGAAAGCAGCTAGAGCCTCATCTTTAGTTTTGATCAATACAATCCACATGTATCTAGTACAATCATCTACCAATAGCAAGAAATACCTCTTGCCTGAAGGAGTTGCCGGAGAAATCGGTCCACATAAATCTCCATGTAGCAGCTCCAATGGAGATTGTGCCCGAAAAGTGCTTGCCGAAGGAAATGGCAGCCGATGTTGTTTCCCTACCATACAACCTTCACATAGCTGCTCAATATGATCAATTTGTGGCAGCCCTTCAACCATGTGCTGTTTAGACATGTCCTTCAAAGCTCTAAAATTTAAGTGGCCAAATCTAGCATGCCAAAGCCACTCCTTTTCTTTGAGCACACCCATTAGACAAACTGGAGTTGTCGGTTGTAGCTTCAACAAATACAATCTGTTATTGGTTCTTCTGACTTTTGCTAGCAACTGTGTTTCCTGATCATAAATCCTCAATGTTCCATCTTCAATCACTGTTTTACATCCATTCTCATCTAGCTGGCCTAAACTCATTATGTTGCTCTTCAACTGAGGGATATAATAAACTTCAGCTAATACCTTGTGTTCTGCAGTCTGGCAATTGAACAGTACTGATCCTCGGCCATGAATTTGTGCAACAGACCCATCCCCAAATCTTACAGTCCCAGCCACTGTTGTGTCAAGCTCATTGAACATCTCACGACTGCCTGTCATATGGTTACTCGCCCCCGAGTCAAGATACCATATGAAATTTTTGGTGGCACTCACTTCACCAAGATTTGGAGTTACATTCTCTTCATTCAGAAAGACAGCTACTGCTGGGAGGTTGGTGAGCCGCATTGCTTCCTTTGCTTGCACCATCAACAATGCCGGTTCATCGTTTTTCTTCTCAACCAAATGCGCCCGCACTTCCTTCTTCTTGGACTGGCATTCTGAGGAATAATGCCCATAATTTTGACAATTGTAGCATCTCACCTTTGCTTTGTCAAATTTGAATTCTTTGTCACCTCTCCACTGTCCGGTATTGTCACCTCTCCACTATCCGGTATTGTCACCTCTCCATGATCCGGAGCCCCGGCCACGCCAGCGCCCACGGCAGCTTCCGCGGCCATGACCGCCTCTCCTGGAACTACTCTCACCACTTCGATTGCTCCATGGCATTTCACCTCCTCTCTTTTCCTCTTTAACCTTCCACTGAGCTCTGGTCAACAGCACATGCTCATCACCATCATCTTCTGCACTACGCAGCCTCTCCTCATGAGCTTTAAGACGCCCAATGAGTTCTTCAACAGTCATCGTCTTGAGATCGGCAAATTGCTCAATAGAACTTACAATCTGCAGTAAATCACTGGTAGAGATCGAAGCATTCTCTTGACAACATATGAATCTTCCATAGTCTCCCCAAGTTCTCTGATCTTGTTGACAAGAGTACCAACCTTGAATGTGTAATCTTCAATGGCTTCACTGTTTTTCATCTTGAGTCCGTCAAACTCCTCCTTGAGTGATTGAACTCTTGCCTCCTGCACACGTTCGGCTCCAAGGAACATGTTCTTCAATGCAGTCCATACCTCTTTAGCAGTCTTCTTCTTTGCCACAAGAAAACGTACGTCCTCAGGTATTGCACTGAAGATGGCTGCTCGGGCAATCTTATTTTGCTTCACATCCACCGGCACCAACGGATCTGCAGGATCAATGTAACATCCTGTTTTTCTGATATTTTTAAAGCCAGGATTTTAAAAATGAATTTTCTGGAATTTTCTGAATTTAATTCAAGCTTCAAATGAATTTTTAGAATTTTAGAAGATTTAATATGATTAAAATAAACATTAACATAAGTTGAAAATTTTTTATTTGGATTTTTCAGGTCTCAAGGAATTTTCTGGTATTTTTGGTGAATTTTTGGGATTTATTTGCTATTTTCTAGAGCTCCTAGCATTTTATTTGATTTTCTGGAAAAGAAAAAGAAAAGAAAATCCTCCTCAGCCGCCCGATCCCTCCCTTGCCACGCGGCGGCCATCCAGTCGTGCCCACGCCGCCGCCGTACGCCCGCTTCTCGCGCACGCGCCGCCGCACTCTCGCCCGCCTGATCCCGCTGCCTCCACGTGTCGCGCATCCGCGCCACCACGCGGTGGCACCAGCCGCGCCCGAGTGCCGCGCCTCGCCTCTTTCCTCCGCTGTCTAATCTCGCGCCGCGCCTCCCCAGCCGTCGGATCCGCCCGCGCGCTCGCAAACCCTAACCCTAACTCGCGCCGCGCCTCACCCGTTCGATCTCCCTCCCGCCAATCCGGACCGTCCAAACCTCCCGCCGCAAGCGCCCGAGCCGTCTCCAGATCGAACTCGCCTCGGTTCGCATGTGTTTATACGTACGGCCACCTCGGTTCGCGTGCCTCACCTTTGCCCTCGCTGTCGCCTCCGCCGCCGCCTCCTCGCGCTTGCGCCGCCGTTCCCGGAGCCGCGCCGCTGTCGCCCGTGCGTCTCCTTCCCCGCCCGACGTCGCCGAAGTCGTCGCCGCCCTCGCTTCCCCGCCGGTGAGCCCCTCCGCCCCTCACTGCCGCTGCGTAACCCCGGTCGCCCGCGTCGCCTCCCCGATCGCCGGACAAAGCCGCGCGCTCTGCCCTTGGTCCCCGCGCCCGCGCGCGCTGCGCTGCGCGCGCCGCCACGCTGCCGCCGATCGGCCGACGTCCCGCCTCCGCACCGCCCCATCCGAGCTGCTCATCCAGATCTGAGCGAGCGGCCCGGATGCAACCACGCGTCGTCGCCTCCGCCGCCCGATCCAGCGCTGCGCCGCCGCGCACCCGAGCCGCCACATCAGCCCTGCCACCTCAGCCCTCCACGTCAGCCCTAGCCGATGTGGCATGCCATGTGGCTATGCCACGTCAGCCCAGTCCCACCCCTAGGTGCCACGTGGCAGCCACGTCAGCTGCCACATCAGCGACCACGTCACCCGTGCCACGTGGAAGCATCAGCTGCTGCCACGTCAGCCATGCCCCGCCGCGTCAGCGCCGCCATCCCCGAGTGCACTATTCAACGCGCTGAGTCCACGGTGGACTCGGCATTCCGTGCGCCTGGTCTACGGAACAGTGCATTTTCCGAATTTCCTGATTTTCCTTTTGGATTAATTTTCGAGAGCCCGTTCTCCTCTGTTCTAGCTCCGATTGACCCCATTCTTTTTTCTAAATTCATCTAAAATTGAGCTCTAGCTGTTGGTTCTAGTTTTGTGATTTTTAGAGTTCATTTGCTTATCATTTTATGTGTTTTCTTTGTTTTAGTCGCTTTCTCTCTCGTTCGATTCGGATTCCGGAGGAGCAGGTTCTACGCCCGAAGACCAGGAGTACCTCACTGAGCATAACCAAGGCAAGTCGTGTCCTTTGATCATGTTGAACCCAATTTTTCAATCTATTATTTAATTATTTTGTTTTTCGTTATATTGCATCGCTACTTTTATTCAAACTTTGCAACTGGTAGTTACTGTCCTATGTTGTCTATCCCTCCTTGATAATTTGGAACATCATGATACCTTTGTCACCTTAGGTTGAGAAGCATACTAGTGATGTTAGATTATTTGTCACATGGGTTGTTTCGATTAGATGCTTAGTCCTGCTTTATTTACGACTGGTTTCATCATCACCTGTAAATTATTAATTTGACTTAATGGCATATGAAACTGTGGTTGTGCCACGTTAATTAAAATTTATGCTATGACATTGGTGTGTCATTGGCTGGGTTTATAAACTTGGTTTTGCACTCGGGCGAGTGATCGTGCAGTAAAGGGGGAAGTGCAGGAGCACTTCGGGGGATGTGGTAGCCTCGCCCAGGTAATGTTAAGGACTTAACTTTGTACGCCATTATCTGAGCTTAATCGTGCAAACCACATGTCTAGTATGGGATGGACCTAGCTGATTAATTTGTAATATTTCAATTTAATTCTGCCATTGTGATGGACATGGTTGCTGATTTCCATGTGGCGCAAGGAGGGGTGTGATGCGAAACCCTAGCGGGCAGGATTGGGTTGAGATAGAGCATTGTAAAGGCCTTGTTGTGATTTCCTGAGATCGAGGTTAATCACATCGTGTGGGTACAGTTGTGCAACCTCTGCAGAGTGTAAAAACTATTCGAAGAGCCGCGTCCTCGGTCATGAACAATGCTCGGTGATTTCACACGAGGGTTAGTGTTAACTTTTAAACTTGGTGGTTATTGTGGGAGGTGGACAGGTAGTTCACTGTTAGTTTAGCTTGTGAATAGGTGTTCACAAGTGGGTTATGTTTAATCCTTTGATTATTTATCATTACTGTTTTCATTTAAATTCCGCTTTCAATCTATTTATTCATATTTACCATGAAATGCCTTTTATGCAAATTAACCTTTCAGCCTTCCTTTGGTAAGCCTTGCATATTATATTGCATTCATTTGTTACAAACGACTTGCTGAGTACCAATGTATTCACGGCTTTACGCCTATGTTGCTCAGTTGAGGGAGAGGAGTACTATCAGCAGGAGGTTCCAGAAGGAGAGTACTACGATGACTTCACGGATTAAGCTTCGTTCTCCACTCGATAGCCTGTGGGCTTGTCGATTGGCCGCTACGCTTTATTTTGGTTTTCCGCTGCTATTTTGTTAAGCCCTTCTGGCTAGAGATATTGTAAGCTTGACCATAAGGTCGTACCTTTGAGATTTATCGATATTTGAGTTTTCCTTTATTATTATCATGTGTATGACTGTGATTACATCTATGTTCGACTGTGTGCACTAGCGTGATCCTGAACTAGTGCAGTTTACACAGAGAGACCGAATTTGCATATTCGGGTCTCGACAATCTACCGCGTCCCACATATCATTTGCTTCCATCACGGTCTGCATCTTGATAGACCACGCAGAAAAATTCGAACGGGTCAATACTGGATACGGCAACCGGGCCGAATTTTGTCTACTGGTGCTTCCCATCGTGTCCGCTGTCGACAGGTGCTTGGGCATCCGCCGGTGAGTATTCCGTCACCAGCCCGCAGCTCTGATACCAAATGTTAGATCTAGGAGCCCAAACCTGCAATCACACGAAATCTGGAAGCAAATGGTGGAGTAAAACACAAGATATCTTGCTCTGAACTTAGAGCTTTTCACGCAGACTCTATTTCTTCGGAAGACTGGACAGGCTACAGTTCATACGAAGAACTGGGAATTAACTCTAAACCACACGACGCCACAAAACTCTAAACTAACACCCGAAAAACTTGCAACATGCAAACTCTACGCTGGTTCGTGATCCTAATAACCCGGACCACAAACTTACAAGTCAAATATATCAAAAGACACACTTATCTGCAATCTGGCCGAAACTGCAACCTGACCACCAGGCATTCGACAAAACGGTGCAGACCTGAGACAACCGAACTGAGCCAAGCTGAAGCCAGCGCAAAGCTGAAAACCAGTGCAGACTTCTTATTCGGCAGACTGACTGAAGGTTCTGAACTGCAGCAAAACAAGATTAGAGATAACATCATCTTCGGCACGGCCTCGTCGTCCTATCAGGTTTGAGGTTTCCACTTCCCTTCCATTCATACACAGCCACACAGGCTACTGCTGTTTGTTACCAGTTCTGTAATCTGTACTAGAACAACGTACGAGATCGTACGTTGGAGTGTCCTGCATGCCTTCTGATCAGCTAGCTGTACAAAGGTTTAACCAATTCGGTACATGCCACACGAACTTCTAATGGCGAGTACAAGAAAGAAAAAGATTGAATCAAACTGCTACCGAAACTTCACCGGAACTCAAGTCTCTTAAGAATCTAGCTAACAATTGGTTAGATACTGCTGTAGTTGTGGCTGTGCAATGCACACTGCGTGATATATCACACATGTACGACTGCTACTTGCCCTTTTTCGTTGTCTCAAGTACAGAAATATTTGACTAAGCAACTTTGCATATGCATAATGCGCCTATATACTGTAGTACGCCCATAATTTTTTTAAACAGTTGATTGTGCTGTTTTTGAAAATGGCATGTAGATACCAACAGACAATGCTACAAAACATTTCCCAAATTGGCGTATAGCTAGGAATCCATGATCTGATCCAAGCATTCACTAGCCAATTAACTATTTCTAATCGTGACGTGTTTTTTTTCCGTCTGATCTTAATTATGATTTATGAGTTGTATTGCTTTTGCTTCTTCTTAATACAACGGCGTGTAAATCTTTGGGCGTTCCCTAAAAATTTATTATGAGTTGGCTGGGCCTTCACATGCAGTATGAAGGTGCTGCAACGGAGGGGGGCAGGGGACCGAGTATCTGGGACACCTTCACTCACCAGCACCCAGGCATGTATATCTGACATCTCTGTGTCTGCCTGCCATGCTACACGCAGCTTATATTAATCATGCTTAAGCACTGTGTATGCTGTAGTATCTAGTCAATAATAAAACCAATCTTTGGTAGAAATTCCAAGTTTCCAACCACTCCAAAGATGTAAGAAACAAGGTGCGTATGTAGTATCATAGTAAAGAGGTGTGTGTCTGAATATGTCTGAAGTCCGAACATTTTTGCTGTCGGTATTGAGAAGTTCAATTGTAATTTTTTTTTAGATGAGTTCCATTGACAAGTACGAAAGCATATCCATCCGTCTATGGTACCATTATTGTTAGTTAATCTCGGCGACTCGTGAGGGAGATCATTGTGAGGACGATTTTGTTCTGTCCGAACAAATCGATGCCGGTTTAGTGATTAGCTTGACCTGGAAATCCAATCATGACGCTTTCAGACAACACAATTCCAATTCACGTGGTGGGTTAGTCAAGAAGTAACCATCTGCTCAATTCCATTTCGTCCATTCGTTAAGCACCTGCATATAGCTTACCAAACAAGCCGTTGAAAATTATTGATAAACATGTGGATGTAAAGCTTAATTTGACGTGTATACATCATAGTCCAAAGGTGCAATGGACAAACCTGGGGTAAATTACTTGTATAATTGATTTTTGGAAACAAGAGTTTATAATTGAAATTGACCGACGAAACAATGGGCAAGGTGCCATCTTTGTTTGTTAACAGATCTCTGATTTGCCAGATAAAATCGCCGACAGAAGCAACGGGGATGTGGCCGTGGACTCCTACCATCTCTACAAGGTACCTCCTCTGTCCACAAATATGTATCGCTGTGGGTTCTATGTGATTAATCTTTTTAAGTTTTAACTATTAATATATATTAAAATATATATATTGACTACATAAAAATAATATCATTGGATTTGTCTTACAAAATTATTTCATAATATATATTTATTATTTTTACTAAAATATTATGACAATAAATTGTAGTCAAAGTCTTGCATTGGAGATAGTAAAAAAATCATAAATGACCTACAATTGAGGACGGAGGGAGTAGCAGCTACTCATTCATTTCTTTTTTTACTTGATATTTTTAATTTTTTACAATCTTCGAGATACAACTTTTTCGTTACTATTTTATAATTTTACATTAAGATATACTAATAAAATTATAATATTATGAAAGTTTTTTTAAAGCAAATCTAATTACACAATTATCATATGGCTAATCTAGATAGTTTTAAATGTATTAACAGACAAACTCTATAAAGTTTGATCACACGGATTCTAAGATGTCAAGTAAAAAATGTTAGAATCAGTGGCAGTCATTGCACGAGAGAACAATCATAATAAGCACAAAACCACACAAGTGACAGCTCTCTAGTTACATAACATTTTGGCGAATCTTGATTATATCCTAACACTCGATACAGAAAAAAAAATGATGATACGAAGGATGCAGTGAATATGTTGTTTGACCTATGGACCGACTTTCTAGCCTACGTGGCCAACCGGTGCAGCAGGGAGTCCCTATGCCAAGAAGCTCAACAGTGGCGGTGAGCTTATGACCCTGCTCTTTTGGGTTTCACCTTTTAGCTCTTAGTTTCTAGTTTTTAATTTTGTTTTTCCTGATTTTTTGGTTTTTTAGACTTTTTGCTTTTTCATTTATTCATTTGCATTGTCTGTGATGGTCTAACATAATTTTTCTATTTTTAATTTTTAAATTTCATTACGCTAAAAAGTCACCAGTAGATATAGTGCAAAATAAATAAACTACAATGCTAAATAGTGAAAAATAAGCTAAAATGAGCCGCACCTACAACCGTCCTGTGACTTATGATAGAATATATTTGCCAAATAAAAGCAACTATGGGACGTTCTTCCTATGACTATGGCCTTGCTCTAAACAATTTTAGTTTTTATTTTTTTTGGATTTTGATTTATTTAAACAAGTAGTTATTTGGAACATATCAGTTTATAATTTTACCATTTTTGGACTTTTTTGCTTATTTTTTTCTTTTTATTTTTTTGTATTTTCCGTGACGATATATCGGTTTTTTCCTAATTTTTTTAAAATTTTTTAGAAAAAACTAACATCCAACTATAATATAATTTCAATCCTTTCAGTCCTTATTACTTAGCTTGCTACTCCAACATAGTAGTCAACAGCAAGCTGACTCTATAGTGTACTACTACTTTAGATTTAAACCCGTTGCACTGTATATTTGCATTTTACTTGGTCATAGCTACTGGTTTGAGACGTGTTCATATTCACGTCATGGCCGTGATTCTCAGTTAGACTGTTAGTTAGTGGAGACGTGGTTATACTGAACGTGGGATGGTACGGCTGAAGCGGATTATGCGTAAAAATAGGCAATAAATTTTAGTTTTGCTTTGTATTCGGATCATATAAATCTGAGAAAAAAGCTGAGAAAAACTACACAGTTTAGCGCGGCATAAAAAACTCCATTCTCTCATAGTCGTAATCGAATATAGAAATCTCCGAGTGTTCGAGTGCTTATGGTCATAATTGACTGCTCGAAGTTGTAGTGGTACTGTAGCAGTGATATTGTAGTAGTCGTAAGATCATTCTAGCAGCGGTATTGTAGTAGTCGCAAAATCACTGTAGCAGTTGTAAAACCACTATAGTCATAAAAGTAATCGAGTGTTGCGTAGTCATAGACGAGTATTAGGTACTTATAGTACTACGGTACTACTAGTGCTAGCTAGCTACAAGTAACATACCGGTGAAGTGACCATTTAGAAGGTACCACGGCCACCCAACGATCTTCTAGCTCATCTAAGCCGCACGGCTGCGCGCCATATTTACTCATGATTATCAATTTCCTCGCACGCACGCACGCATGCATATCTTAATTTCAAAATTTTTACGTACAGTGCTTGCAGGACTACGCGGAGCTCGCAACAATGGCTGGAGGGCCGATGGACCTTTGGAATCATTGGGCAACCCAGATTCTAGTACTGTTGAGCCTCTCGTTGCAGGTTGTCCTCCTCCTCTTGGACGGAATCCGTCGTCGTAAATCCTCTCCCGTGCTGCGGCTCTTCCTCTGGTTGGCGTACCAGCTGACCGACTCCACCGCGACGTACGCCATCGGCCACCTCTCCCTCAGCAGCGCGCCACACGAGCACCAGCTCGTCGCGTTCTGGGCGCCGTTCCTCCTGCTACACCTCGGCGGCCCGGACAACATCACCGCCTACGCCCTGGAGGACAACAATCTCTGGAAGCGCCACTTTTTAACCCTGGTGGTGCAGGTGCTGGGAGCCGGATATGTCCTCTACAAGCATATCGCCGGCAGCGGGATCTTGGTCTTGCTGGCCGCCGTCTTGATGTTCGTCGTTGGTGTTGCCAAGTATGGGGAGAGGACATGGGCGCTCAGGTGCGCCAACTTGAGCAGCATCCGGAGCTCTTTCAAGAAGGAGCCACGTGCCAAATGCCATTTTTACCTGCAAGCGGGGTTCAAGGGGAAGGTCGACGAAGAAGAATTCCTCATGCGGCATGCGCACTCCCTTTTCCATATCTGCAAGTGTGCAATAGTTGATTCTTCGGTCGACATGGAATATGATAGCCCTGACATCAAAGTACTTGAGCACCTTGAAGCTGAACAACAGTATGTGGTAATGGAGATGGAGCTGTCCCTGATGTATGACATGCTGTACACCAAGGCAGCTGTGATCCACACTTGGCATGGCTACTGCATCCGCATGGTCTCGCCGGTCGTCACTGCCACCTCGTTCTTACTGTTCCAGTTCAGTGGTAAAGATGGTCACAGCAGGGTTGATGTTGCTATCACCTACGTATTGCTGGCTGGTGCCGTCCTCCTGGAGACAAGATCGCTATTGAGCGCACTAGGGTCGAGCTGGACGCTTCCCTTCCTGTGATATATACGGTGCGCGAGGGTCTAGGTCAAGGATTAGGTCGTGAAATCCTAGTTGGCTACCTGTGGGCAAGTCCGAAGGGTCTTACCTATGTGAAGATTTTTCCGCTGCTGCATTCTTTGTTTCTGGCCTAATCGTCCCATGTGAGTTATTATTGTATAATCTACGCTTCCGCTTAATATATGTTTTCGATACACAGTGATGTATCTGTGAGCACTAGCTACTGATCCAGGGAATAGTGCAGAAATCACAGAGAAATTTGGAATGAGTAATTCCGGTTCCGACAAAAACCAAGTAAATCAAAAGCACAAGATAAAATTTATTGCACAACTCACTTGGAAGAAATTCGGATGCTCATTTTATTTTGAGAAGAATGTTTTACGGCCACTCTTCATGGAGGATAGAGTTCTAACCCTAGAACACACATATAAGTTCCAGCAATAGGAATGTTTTACAGCCATTCTTCATGGAGGATAGAGTTCTAACTCTAGAACACACAGATAAGTCTCCAACACTAGGAAACCTAACCTCTCTTTCTTCTCTCTCAAAATCTCTCTTCCCTCAACACATACAAGGGCTTATATAATAGAGATTTCTCACGTCACACCAAACTCTAACAACCAACCTACATTTAGTTGATACAACCACTTACAAATCGAAAACCAGTAACTCATACACAAAAGGACTTTACATTTACATACTTTTTAAAGCATGGTTTTCATATGACTCTAAATAGCCCAATAAAACACTCCATCCTTCAAGATGTGACAAAAACCACCTTAGGCCACCACTATATTTTTGCAAATTGCCTCTCCACCCAGTATCAAAAATTTCTTTAATTGCCACCCTCTAGCCTTCATGATACTTCTTCTCGAAGCAGCCATCACAATAAAATCTGTGATGCCCAATAACTTACCGCCAAGATCGTATGCCTCCTTCAGAGGACCATCATCACTTGAAACACTCAAGTCCAATGACACATCACATGCATGCACTTACCTTATCATAATCCTTGTCTTTCTCCTGTGTTTCTCTACTTCACATGATGCTCCACCTAATCAGAGCACCAAATTGCCAATATTGGAACTTTTGTACTTTGTAGTGATTCTCTTGATCATTTGATCTCTTCTCATCATGACTAAGATCAAATAGAACAATTATTTTTTCATATGGACTTAGAGTAAGATTTCCTAATTTATTTGGTGGAGTTGAAGCTTTTTGTGAAAAACCTGCTCTATTCAGTAGCTTCACTCTATTTGTGGCTTATATGGTCATTTTCAATCTTTCCAATCTTTCTTGGACCATTTTGAGTCTCTCTTTGCAAAATTCCCTCTTTATTTCTAAAATCACATTCTATTTGTATTTTTAGAGAAATTGCTATAAATTCATCATTGGGGAGATTGAAGGACCACGCGAGTGGTGAACCATGGATATATTTGTGGAGTTGAAATTTGAATTTGCACTGTCTGCATTTTTTGGAGGTTTTGTCAGGAAAATTGGTAAGACCAGTTGGCTAGATGTGTATTTTGCACTTTCAGTAGGAATTTTGTGAGTTTGTACATTTATTCTCGGTCTCCATCTTTCTAGATGTGTACTAAAGAGATGTACTTGCGTGCGTATGCCTATAGTGTGCGTGTGTGGTGGTGTATTTGTGTGTGTCTTCCTTATAATTAAAAAACTAAAATTTAAAATGAAAAATAAAATAAATTAGCAACTTGAATTCTACTGGCGGATCATTCGTCTCCCGTGATGCCATGACCATGATCCGTGAGGCTGATGTGTGTGCAAGTGTCAGGGGTGGACTGGTGGCCTTGTTCAGTTGAGGAATCAGTACCGGCAGATGGGAGCCAGGTGGGCCCACGGCAAAGATGTGGACACTCCAAAAGGTTTTGGGGAAACTGTTAGATCCACGTGGTCCATGGACCAATTTTAATTTACTATAACATCGTCCCATGGATTTTTGTCACGTCTATCGATCGACCGAACGCAGCCACAGTGCACGGCAACATGGCGGATATGTGGTGCAGGCTAGTACCACATACAAGTGCTAGGCTGCGAGCTAGCTACAAGTAACGTACTGGTGATCACTTAGAAGGTACGACGGCCACTTTGCGATCTTCTAGCTCATTGTCAATTTCGTCGCACGCATACATTCATCTCTTAATTTTGCAGGACTGTTTGGAGCTCGCAACAATGGCTGGAGGGCCGATGGACATTTGGAATCATTGGGCGATCCAGATACTCGTACTCTTGAGCCTCACTCTGCAGGTTGTCCTCCTCCTCTTTGCCGGGATCCGTCGCCGTAAAGCCTCTCCCGTGCTTCGGGTCATCCTCTGGTTGGCGTACCAGCTGGCCGACTCCACCGCGACATACGCCGTCGGCCACCTGTTCTTCAACGGCGCGCCGCTTGAGCACCAGCTCGTGGCGTTCTGGGCGCCGTTCCTCCTGCTGCATCTCGGTGGCCCGGACAACATCACCTCCTACGCACTTGAGGATAACAAGCTCTGGCTGCGCCACCTTCTAACTCTGGTGGTGCAGGTGCTGGGAGCCGGATATGTCCTCTACAAGCATATCGCCGGCAGCGGGAACCTGATCCTGCTGGCCGCCGTCTTGATGTTTGTCGTCGGTGTCGTCAAGTACGGGGAGAGGACATGGGCACTCAAGTGCAGCAACATGGACAGTATCCGGAGCTCTGTCAAGAAGGAGCCGACGAAGAAGAATTCCTGCAAGAAGGACAGCCATTTTTACCTGCAAGCGGGGTTCAAGGGGAAGGTCGACGAAGAAGAATTCCTCATGCGGCATGCGCACTCCCTTTTCCATATCTGCAAGTGTGCAATAGTTGATTCTTCGGTCGACATGGAATATGATAGCCCTGCCATCAAAGTACTTGAGCACCTTGAGCACCTTGAAGTTGAACAACAGTATGCGGTAATGGAGATGAAGCTGTCCCTGATGTACGACATGCTGTACACCAAGGCAGCTGTGATCCACACTTGGCATGGATACTGCATCCGCATCGTCTCGCCGGTTGTCACTGCAACCTCGTTCTTACTGTTCCAGTTCAGTGGTAAAGATGGTCAAAACAGGGTTGATGTTGCTATCACCTACGTATTGTTGGCTGCTGCCGTCCTCCTGGAGACAAGATCGCTATTGAGCGCACTAGGGTCGAGTTGGACCCTTCCCTTCCTGTGTAGCACACGATGGACGTGGCTTAAACATGCAGTTTTGTGCGCCGGAAGATGGGAGCGCCTCCGTCGTGCGGTTGTATCTCTTCACCGGCTCGTCAAGATCATGGGACTTAGTGGCTACGTGAGATCGGCAAGGAGGTGGTCTGGCACCGTGGGGCAGTACAACATGTTGCACCTGTGCACTCGTCCCAGCAAAAGGAAGAGGAGCGGCGGGAGCATCTCACCATGGGACAGCCCTCTGCTCGGTAGATTGGCCAAGATGCTGGGACTCGAGGAGTTGTGGGACAGGAAGCATCACTCCCGGACCGTTAAGGTTTCAGAGGACCTGAAGGAGAGGTTGTACAGGCTCACAGATCGATTGCCCGGGCAAGGGAAAGTGAGCACGCTGGGCATAGTCAGGAAGAAGTGGGGTCAGGAGGCACTGGAGAACTGTAACTTGTACAAACCTCTCGAAGACTGGCTAGGCGTTGAGTTCCAAGAGGGTGTCATCATCTTGCACATCGCCACCGAAGTTTTCCTCGCCGGGACCGAGCTCAAGGAAGGCGATGCACACATTGTGAAGATAGTCAGGGTGCTATCCAACTACATGATGTTCCTCCTAGTTGAACACCCATACATGCTACCGGGCCTTGCTCAAACCAGGTTGTACCAGCTAACCTGTCAGAATTTGGAGGACATATGGTGTAAAGATGCTGGCAGCAATAACAATACTCTGCTGCTCAAGAATCTGTTCCGCCTGCGTGATGACCCCAATTCTCTCTCTAGTCTCCGGGACACAAAGAGGCTTGCCGCCATCCTACTCAAAAAAGAATTAAAATCCACCCCTGAAACTCCTCGTCTCTCGTACGCGACTTACGTCGCCAAAGTACTGATCAATAATGACAAGGACAAAGGAGAGTTCGATTCGTTACTAGTGCTCCTTTCCGTGTGGAGGGATTATCTGGTCTACGCGGCCAACAGGTGCAGCAGGGAGTCCCACGCCAAGAAGCTCAGCAGTGGTGGTGAGCTCACAACCGTCGTGTGGCTTCTGGTCGAACACCTTCATCAATTAAGTCTTTCTCGACGCACAGTGGAGCCATGAATCATGCATGCAGATCAGATTACTGCATCCCCATCTTATGTCTATGAGCCTAATATATATCTCATATGTTCTATGACTTGTCTTTTGAATAAAGTACGCTTCGGACTTTGAGTACGTAGGGTTGGTGCAATTCAGTTTTTTTTCTTGAGCATGGAAGCACTTCTCAAGACATTTTCCCAGTGACGCATTTCCCTACATCTCTATATCTAGAACTATATGATATATAAAGACATTTTTTGGGATGTTTCTAAAAATATCACAAGATTTTTTTAGAAAAGGTTTCCATATGGCCGTATCATTTAAGAATTATATAGAGGCGAATGTTGAGACGTTTTGGAACACGCCTCAACGTTTAGAGTAGTAATTAACTAATTTTGCATTTTTTATTTTTCCATATATTACTTACATAATTATCGTATTGACGACCTCCACGTCTCCAGTCCCCGCACGATCTGGAATCCCTAGCGCCGCCGCTCGCCCTCTCCTATCCTAGCGCCGCCGCTGCACGTCCTTCGGCCACCGCCGCCGCGCCCTTTGCATCTATTTTCTCACGATCTGGAATCCCCAGCACCACTCCCTCTTGCCCTCCCCTGACGCCACCACCATCGAAGCCCCATCCGTGGTGCCTCCCGCGGTGGTGTCCGCCGCAGAGGACATGCTCGCAGCTGCCGAGTCTGCGGGGGACCACCTCGCCGAGCTGCTCGCGTCAGTAGCCGAGGACCCCTATACCGTCTCAGAGCTCCCGCCTCTGTGCCGCGCGCGCGCCTTCCTCATCGTGGCCCAGGCCGCCACCTCCCTCTTCGCAAGTAGGAACTCGCACCTCCCCGTTTCGCCATATGACCTACATGGCATCCGCCTTTCTTCTGATTAAATGTCTTTCTTTGGGGGTTCTTGCAGTGCGACTGAGGTGTTCGGGGATTGATTCGTACAAGCACCCTATCAGGAAGTTCGTAAGCTCTCTTATATCTGAGAACCCTATCTCGTTACTTACTTTTTTTGCGCCGCCCTTGGAGTAGAAGCTATATTGCAGAGGTGCTAATTGGAACATAGGTAGGATGTTCCCCTCTATTATTGTGTAGTTCATTCGCAAAAAATGTTCAACTGGGTTGTTGAATATGCACATGGCCAGGGGCGGACCTGCCCTTCGGGCGAGCCGGCCGGACCCCCCCGGCGCCGCCCCCGTGGAAGCCGGTGGAAGCACACCCCCCGGGCCTCGGATGTGTAGTTGGTGGACAAGGCCCAAGTCCAAGCAACACTGCAACACCCAATAAACACACGACCCAACAAAGCAACGAGATATACTGGCGTAGGACGCACGGGCCAACAATCCACCAAGTAAGAGAAGACAGCTGGCGCTAACCTAGATCTCGACCTCCCGGGCGGCAGAGGCGGAGGACGGCTCCCCCTGCGGAGCCCAGGCGGAGGAGTCGGAGGACGGCGTGGTGCGGCGGCACCCAGGTCCCCAGGCGGCTAGGGGAGGCCGGGGAGCGCGGCAGCAGGGGAGGCCGGGAGGCGGTGGCCGGTGGACGAGGGAGGGCCGCGGCGCGGAGGCGCGGAACGGCGGAAGGAGCGGTTGGCAGGCGGCAGATTTGAGGACTGAGGAGAGCGGCCGGCGGAAGGACTAAGGAGCCGAGCGCAGTGATTTGAGATTTTGAGGAGGCGAGGAGAAGCCGATTTGAGGAGAGCGGCCGACAGATTTGAGGTGATTTGTTGAGGATTGGTATTTGGTAATTACTTTTACAATTTTATATATTGCACTTTTACAAGTTGTTGAGGATTGGCGATTTGTTGAGGAGGCCTCCTCAACAACAAATTTTATATACAACAGGAGTTTACTATCCAGATAAATCAGTTTCTCAAGCCAGCATTTCTACCTCGTAATCTTTTGATTCTGAGCTATCAATGGGTGGGTTAAAATAGATTATGCCAGGATTTTTTTGACCATGAAACCGTAGGGGAGGTCCCTACAGTATAAAGAATAAATATATTAAAACAAATAGAGGTTTATGTAGATTATACCAGGAGTTTGTTTCTCAAATCAGCATATCTACATTGTTTTGATAGCTTGACCAGTTGACCATGATTACTTTTTCAGTGTTTATATAACAAGGTAATAAAGATAGATAGGATACTACATTGTTTTTATAGCTTGTCAAAAATTTACCTACTACCTAGAATATTTAAACTAGTAAATGAGTTGGATCTTGCTGAAAATCAGTTCTTGATCTAATGGTACATATGTGGTCTTTACTCTTGTAAGTTTCAAAAATCAAATGGATTTATGATATATTGATATTATCATTGTTTGACTGTTTGATTTGAAGAGCTATTATAACAAAGTTTCAAGCAAAAGTACCATGGAAAGCGGAAGGGCGACCGCACGCGCACAATCTCAACTTGATCTCCAATCGGCTTTATTAGTGAGGTATTTTTCAATGCCCTACCGTTATCTATATATGTTTACATGCGAATTGTAGTTGTTGCTTTGATTCTGTATCATATACGCTTATTAGTGCAATTGCAATGTTGTTTGATAATGGATTATTATGCTTTTAGGTAATACTATTTGTTTCGTGCTTCTAAGTCCGCCCTAGCTGTATTCTATTCCTGGGTCCGCCACTGCACATGGCTTTAGTATAGATTTTGTGGATCAGAACAGAACTTGTAGGTTTGTATTTTCACCTTTGACATGGTTTAGTTCAAAAATGACCAACTGGGTTTGCTGAATATGCACGTGGTTTAGTTCAAAAATGTCCAACTGGGTTTGCTGAATATGCACATGGTTTAGTGCAAAAATGTCCAACTGAGTTTGTATTTTCACCTTTGACATGGTTTAGTTTTTAGTGGGGGTGTTGGTATACCTTAGTCAGTTGTTGGAGCAGAGAGTTGTTGTTTGGCAGAAAGATTTGGACATGACAAAGTTTCATAATTGTGATTCTTGGGTGAAGAATTCTATGTGAGCATATCTTGGATGGAAAATTTGATTATTTTTGTCAACTTTTGTGCTACTTAAATTGGATGCATGAAAGGTTAAGCCTGTGGCAAGAGAAGTTAAATTGATTTGAGAACTGGGACAAGGGTACTTGACTGCTTATTCACTCTTGTTGCATGCCTAACTAATGCATAGATATGGACTAACTGCTTGAATTCTGAATTGCAGCACCATTGCGTCCTACCACTACTGTGAATACACAAGCAGCAGCCACAAGCAGCGGCAAGTTTCATTGGTCACTCACTGTCTCATTTGACAGCTGGTACATAACTGCCTGTTGAATTTGTATGTGCTTGGGTTTTTGTTTTTAATGGTATAGAGTTGAGGTTTCATTCTTTTTATTACATATCGGAAGAGGAGCATGCAGGCAATCAGTAGAGAAGGAAGGGGGCTAGTCTGGGAAGAAGAGAAATCCACAGCAATTGCCAGATAGGAAGTCGGTTCGTGCTGCTGCAGAAGAGTTCCTTGCAAAGGCTACTCATGAGCTTAGTGGGTATAATGATAGCAGGGTGAAGGGCCCTCAGCTTCCTGGTGGACTCAGGATTTCTCCTGAATGACCGGGTTGTCGAGCCACTAGAAGCTTCGAAGGATGACCTGCTTGTGGTGCGTGAGAAGCTCTTATTCGCTTGTCTCGTAGAGTTTTATTTTGTCTGATGCAGTCTAAGTTTGCTATAATGGCTTGCCCAATCAGGTGCATTCACATTCATATTTAAACAGCCTTAAGAGCAGCGAGATGGTTGCGTGAATAGTAGAGGTACTGGTATATTCAATGTACGTATATTTGATGAGTATGGTCCTTCCCTTGCTATAAGAGCTTTTAACTTGAGCTACTGCATCATGGAAAATGTGCTGATTACTGAAGCACTGAACCATCTACAGGTTCTCTATAATAGAAACTAGCCTGCTTGGTGTTTATGGCAAATTTCTTTCTAAAATAAGAGGCTATCTGTTGTAGGATATAATCAATGCTCCTTGATTTTTCTTTGGTTCCAGCTGTGGCGCTACTCCCTAATTTGCTTGTGCAGCAAAAACTTCTTTATCCATTTCGGAAGCAAGTACGTATTTTTGTGCTCCCCCAACTGCTTATTTCGGATTTTCAAAAAGCATGCTAACATAAGTTTTCAGGTGGGTGGTTCTGTTTTATCAGCCAAACTTGGACTAGAAAGGGGATGAGCTATCAATATTGGTGGGTACTTTCAACATTGTTCGGTGCAGGAATTCCTTTCATGTTTTGTCTCCCCAATCGGCAACTGGTACGTTCTTCTGCTTCTCGAAAAGAACATGTCTTTTCAGTGACAAGCAGTTCATTTTGTGCAGCAAAAAAGCAAAGTAAATAGATCTTTTCAGTGACAAACAGTTCTTTTAGTGGCATATTTTGCCTCTGATGTCTTGGTAACTTTGTTGCTAGGTGTACTTGCACTTGATTGTTGTTGCCTAAGAAGACAGCACAAAACACACATTAATAATAATGGTGTCAAACTATGGGCCTGTTCTTTGCGGCTTCTAAAAGCCGCTTTTGGCTTTTGCTACAGTAACTAATTTTTAAACGGAGTATTTTTTTAAGATGGGGTCTACAAGTTAATTATAGTACACATTAAAAAACTAATATCTGTACCATCAAAAATCGCAAGCGAGTATCTCTCTTTCATAATCTCTATCGCAAAGCACCAAAAAGCCATCACCGCATGACTAAAAGCTATCACCATGACTAAAAAGAACAGGCCCTATAGATCCCTATCTACTGTTGGGTCAATTGTCTATTTGCTTTACTAGCTGGTCTTTACATCTTTGGCACCTTTTTCTTCAGTTCAAAATATGTAAGGAGAAAACCAAATGTTGTTTCATTTATAATTAGTTCTAAGATGTTAAGTATTCTTTCTAAGGTTGTCAAGGCGTCGCCTAGGCGACGCTTAGGCATCTAGGCGACCCGGAGGGAACGCTATGCACGCTCGCCTCACCTTAGGGGGAGGAAGCCGCAACTTGGGGGGTTGGAGGCTGCGGGTGGAGGAGGCGGTGGGGAGGAGGGGCGGGAGGGGCGGCCGGGAGGGGGAGGAGGCGGCGGGAGGAGACACCGGGAGGAGGCGGCGGGGAGGGGGATGCACCTGGGAGAGGAGGCAGCGAGGGGAGGTGAGGCGGTCGGGAGAGGATCGGAGGAGGCTGCCAGGAGAGGTGAGGCGGCGGGGGGAGGGTCGGAGGAGGCGGCGAGGAGGGGCCAGAGGAGGCGGCGGGTGTGCGACTCTGTGAGAGATGCTGCGGAGAGGAGTTGGCGGGAACCAAATCCTGTTGTAGACTTCACTCGCTCGGTTGGCTCGCTCGCTCGGAGAGAAGTCGGCAACTTCACTCGCAGAGTCGCAGGCTGCTCGCAGCTCGCTCTTGTTACGCGCGGCTCGCCTAGGCGTCCAGGTGCCCCTCGCTCGCATCGTGTGGGTACAGTTGTGCAACCTCTGCAGAGTGTAAAACTATTCGAATAGCCGCGTGCTCGGTCATGGACTTTGCTCGGTGATTTCACACGAGGGTTAGTGTTTTCATTTATAACTTGGTGGTTTATGTTGGAGGTGGACAAGCAGTTCACCGTTGGTTCAGCTTGTGGATAAGTGTTCACAAGTGGTTCATGTTTATCCCTTTGATTATTTATTATTATTTTCAGTTAAAGTTCGCTTTCAATCTATTTATCATATTTACATTTAAATGCCTTTTATGCAAATTAACTTTTCAGCCTATGTACTCACGACTTGCTGAGTACTAGTGTACTCACGGCTTTACGCCTATATTGCTCAGTTGAGTGAGAGGAGTATTATCAGCAGGAGGTTCCAGAAGGAGAGTACTACGACGACTTCACGGATTAGACTTCGTTCTTCACTCGATAGCCTGTGGGCTTGTCGATTGGCCGCTACACTTTATTTTTGATTTCCGCTGCTATTTGTTAAGTCCTTCCGGCTATAGATATTGTAAGCTTGGCCATAAGGTCGTACCTTTTGAGATTTATTGATATTCAAGTTTTTCTTTATTATTATCGTGTGTATGGTTGTGATTACATCTATATTTGACTGTGTGCACTAGCGTGATCCTGGACTAGTGCAGTTCACACAGAGAGTCCGAATTTGCATATTCGGGTCTCGGTAGAGATGGTATCAGAGCCATATCGACTGTAGGACGAAGCCCTAGTTAGAATGGTTATTAGCCCAAAAATTTATTTTCTAAATCAAACCAACTAAATTTGATGTTTAGTAATATCTCTATCTTCTTATCTGATTCTTAAGGATTCTTGTCTCTCGCCCCCATTCTTTGAAAATTTGTTTTCATAAAGTTATAAACTGCTCTTTCCTTGATAAATGCATTAGATGTCCCAAGCTTCTTACAGCCCGATAGGAGGATGGAGAGCACTTCTACGCATTTTGTTGCGGAGCCCCGGATTGAAGAGATTGCCTGTCTACCTCACCAAAGATGAGAAGCATAAAGGACAACGCATTGAAAGCATCTCCCGGCTGTACTTCACCACCCGAGTCGGCAAGCAAGTACTACATCACAGCTTCAAGAATGCCGGGGCCAACGGAGAGATGTCAGCACAAGGAGTTGCGCACAAAGCCATTCGTCGCCTTTGCAAGTTATACAAGATAAACATGGCCAGACTCATCCGAAAGTTCAAGAAGCAGTACGGAGTTACCCCTAGACTACCAGAGCTAGTCAGGGAGGAGCCCCGACCGCAGTCGCCAGTACCTCTACCGTCGCCTACACCGCCGAGTCCAGAGCGGAGACGTCGTATCACCGGTGATCATCGAGCATATCTTCGCCAGTTCACCCCAGTCCCGGTCAGAGAGCAGTCGCCGCCGGTCCACAACTCGTGGGTTGTCTACAACGATTCAGAGGATGATAGTGTTGTACCTTATTTGTCAGGGCCCGAGTGGGAGCCTTCAAAGTAGATAGTGCGAGTAGACACGTTGGATTTTATTTGCAGTTGTGTGTGATGTGAGCTGCAAATATTGCCTTAAAAGCTTTATATTGCGATCATGTCAATCTTTTAATGGAGTTATTTTTGCTCAGTTTTGTTGTTAGCCTTTTTGGCTAAGTGTTTGTTTTAGTTTAGGTTTCCATTAGCAAAATCCCTCTTAGACGCATTTACCTCTTATCTATGCTTTTCTCTCTCGTCTTTTTGCCTTTGGTTAGTCAGTAGTTGTTTTCTTTTCAGCAGCAAGATGGTTGATACCATGACTTCCTCAGGCCGCAGCCAGGCAAACCAGGATCCAGAGAGCAGTGCTGCGCAGCCAGTCCCACCGGTTTTGGACCCCGCCCTCAGTCAGTTTTTGGTGGCTCAGACTCAGATGATGCAGACAATGATGCAGAATATGCGAGCTATGATCTGAGAGACAACGACCGAGAGCCGCATACCACCACGGCACCTCGTCGGCGGTCTAGCTATGCGAGTTCATCGGGGCGAGACCGCTGTCTTCTCGGTTCGTCGAGCCGTTGGAGGTCGACGATTGGATCCGTTCGATTGAGAAGAAATCGAACTTAGCTCGGTCTGCACCGGCAGAGAGAAGGTATTATATGCAGCACACCAGCTTGAGGGACCAGCAGCTGAGTGGTGGGAGAACTTCTGTGCCGCCCATGAGAACCAGAATAACATCACTTGGAAGGAGTTTGTCAAAGCTTTTCATAACGCCCACGTCTTGGATGGTGTGGTCGATATGAAAGAGTTTCGGGAGTTCCAGCAGAGAAACCTGTCAGTGAGTGAATACCTCCATAGATTCACTCAGTTGGCCCGCTACGCATCAGAGAACGTAGCCACAGATGCAGCTCGTCAGAAGAGGTTCAAGAAGGGCTTGAACTCAGCTTTGAAGGTCCAAGTCGTAGGCAACTATGCCAACTTTTAGCAGTTGGTGGATAAGGCCATTCTTATTTAGGAGAGTCACCGCGAGCTCGAGGAGTCTCGCAAGAAGAGGATGATCCAGCAGGGATCGCAGTCGCACCAGTCTCAGAAGCCCCGTTTCGGTTCTTATCAGCCTACACGGGTACCTCAAAGCGGCAGCAGCGTCGATTTGGGACCCGGCTCGGGCGCCACGCGAGTTTCGCCAGGGACGGCGTCACGGTAGTTCCATGGTCGCAGCAGAAGAGCAATAAATCGGCGGCGTCGTCACTTGCTTCAAGTGTCATGAGGTGGGACACTATGCTAGCAAGTGCCCCCAGGCGAGCCCCGACGCCGCCGATTCGCCGACTTGGGAGCCACGCCGGTCGGACTCCTACCTAGGAGCGGGGCGAGAGCACCCGGGCATCGGGACGAGCCAGCGGGCGCCGGTGGTGAGAGGTCGAGTGAACCACGTCGCGCAGAGGATGCCGAGCAGCACGGATGTCGTGATCGATGCGTTCCTAGTACATTCGGTTCTCGCTACGCTTTATTTGATTCTAGAGCTTCGCATTCGTTTGTTTCTGAGTTTTGCTTTAAAGCAATAATTGAAAATCTGTTGCTCTTGGATCTGTTCTTTTAATCCAATCCCGGTTTCGAAGTTGAGATCCAACCTAGGTTGTCCAGAGTTAGGATAACCATCCGAGGAATTGAGTTGTGGCCGACTGATTTTGTTGGATATGCGGTCCTAGATGTAATCTTGGGAATGGATTAACCGAAGTGGCGGTGCTAGACTGCGGGAGCAGAGCAATAACCTTGACCAATTCAGATGGGATTAAGGTGCGGTTCGCAGCCAGCGAGTGTCAGCCAGAGTCAGTCATGGTTTGCCAGAGCAAGGTGATCCAGTTGGAGGATGTACGGTTGTCGTGAGTAGTACGATGTGTTTCCAGATGACCTCCCAGGTATGCCACCCGAGAGAGGTTGAGTTTTTGATTGAGCTTGTACTACGCACCGCTCTGATTTCCAAGAGGCCATATCGGATGCCAACCAATGATTTGGCAGAGTTGAAGAAGCAAATTCAGGAGCTGTTGGATAAGGGTTATATTAGACCGAGTTCATCCCCGTGGGGAGCACCAGTGTTATTTGTCAAGAAGAAGGATGGTAGTCAGCGCATGTGTGTGGACTACAGAGCACTTAATGAGGTCACCATCAAGAATAAGTTCAGCAAATGTGAGTTTTGGATGAAGAATGTCGCCTTCCTAGGGCATGTGTTGATAGCGGAAGGAATTGCAGTTGACCCAGGAAAAGTGAGTGATGTTTTGGATTGGCAGTCGCCCACTTCAGTTACCTAGATCAGGAGTTTTCTGGGTATGGCAGGGTATTACCGTCGCTTCATTGAGGGATTTTTCAGTGTAGCCAGACCCCTCACGCAGTTGCTCAAGAAGGAAAAGAAATTCACTTGGACGCCAGAGTGGGAGAAAAGTTTTCAGAAACTTAAGGAGAGTTTGACCACAGCTCCAGTGCTTGTGTTGCCTGATATAAATAAGGATTTTGAGATTTATTTCGATGCCTCTCGCAAAGGTTTGTGTTGTGTCTTGATGCAAGACAAGAGAGTGGTAGCCTATGCCTCACGCCAGTTGTGACCGCATGAGGAGAACTACCCTACCTATGATTTGGAGCTAGCAGCCGTAGTGCATACTTTGAAGATTTGGCGTCATTATCTGATTGGTAATAGATATGAGGTTTACACGGATCATAAGAGTCTGAAATACATCTTTACCCAGTCTGAGTTTAACCTCAGGTAGAGGAGGTGGTTGGAGCTAATAAAGGATTATAATATTGGCATACATTATCATTCTGGAAAGGCCAATGTTGTTGCAGATGCCTTGAGCAGAAAGGTATATTGCAATTCAGTGATGGTTCGAGAGAGTCAGCCAGCGTTGCATGAGGAATTTCAGAAGCTTAGCTTTGAGTTGGTTGAGCAAGGATTTTTGGCATCTATGGAGTTGCAGACTACTTTGGATGGTTAGATTCGTCAGGCTCAGTCAGATGATGAAGCATTTCAGCGGATCAGGAAGAACTTAAGTGAAGGAAAAGAGCCAGGGTTTACAGTGGGTGACCAAAGAACCTTGTGGTTCAAGCAGCGTTTGTGTGTGCCCAATAAGGAGGAGCTAAAGGATGTGTTGTTAAAAGAAGCTCATGAGTCGTTGTATTTGATTCATCCAGGCAGTACCAAGATGTACCAGAACATTAAGGATAAGTATTGGTGGCCAAGCATGAAGCGTGAGATCGCTGAGTATGTGGCCCTTTGTGATGTATGTCAGAGAGTAAAAGCAGAGCATCAGAGACCAGCAGGCTTGCTGCAGCCATTAAAAGTCCCCGAGTGGAACTGGAAAGAAATTGGTATGGACTTTATAGTCGGTCTACCTAAGACCAAAGAGGGCTATGATTCGATTTGGGTCATCGTGGATCGATTGACCAAGGTTGCTCATTTCATTCCAGTTGAGACAACCTACAGTGGTGATAGGTTAGTAGAGCTATACATGTCCAGGATTGTCAGTTTGCATGGTGTGCCCAAGAAGATCGTGTCAGATCGAGAATCGCAGTTCACCTCTCAGTTTTGGGGTAGTTTCCATAAGGCTATGGGAACTCACCTGAACTTCAATACAGCTTATCATCCCCAGACAGATGGACAGACAGAGCGAGTAAATCAGATTTTGGAGGACATGTTGAGAGCATGTGTGCTTGATTATGGGTCCAAGTGGGACAGTTGTTTGCCTTTTGTGGAGTTCTCGTACAACAACAGTTATCAGACCAGTTTGCAGATGTCACCGTTTGAGTCACTTTATGGCAGGAAATGCAGAGCCCCTCTCAATTGGAAAGAGACGGGGGAAGGTCAGGTTTTTGGTCCAGACTGTTTAAAACAAGCTGAGGATAAGGTCCGTTTGATACAGGAAAGGTTGAAAACTGCCTAGGCCAAACAGAAGAGTTATGCAGATACCAGACGTCGAGAGCTGAGTTTTGAGTCAGATGATTTCGTGTATCTCAGGATCACACCATTCAAAGGTGTGAAGAGGTTTCAGTTAAAAGGGAAGCTTGCACCGAGATATGTTGGTCGGTTTAAGATTCTGAAACGCAAGGGAGAGGTTACTTATCAGTTGGAGCAACCTGCCTCCTTCAGTTGGGTACATGACGTCTTCCATGTGTCTCAGCTGAAGAAGTGTTTGCGTGTGCCAGAGGAGGTTGTGCCAGTTGAGGTCGTTGACCTGCAGGAGGATCTGTCGTACAAGGAGCACCCAGTCAAAGTTTTGGAAGTGTCAGAGCGAGTCACCCGGAATAAAGTGGTCCGTTTTTGCAAAGTCCAGTGGAGCAACTATTCCGAGGAGGAAGCCACCTGGAGCGCGAGGAGGACCTCAGAGCAGAGTTTCCGAACCTATTCTCTTTGTTGGCCCATATCTCGGGGTCGAGATCTCGTTTAAGGGGGTAAGGTTTGTAACATCCTGTTTTTCTGATATTTTTAAAGTCAGGATTTTAAAAATGAATTTTCTAGAATTTTCTGAAATTAAATTATGCTTCAAATGAATTTTTGGAATTTTAAAAGATTTAATGTGATTAAAATAAACATTAACATGAGTTGGAAATATTTTATTTGGATTCTTCAGGTCTCAAGGAATTTTCTGGTATTTTTAGTGAATTTTTGGGATTTATTTGCTATTTTCTAGGGCCTTTTGAAGTTTATTAGATTTTCTGGGTAAAATAAAAAGAAAATAAAAAAGCCTGGGCCGCTCCCCGCCGCCCGATCCACCTCCCCTCTGCGTGGTGCCATCCCGGCCGTCCACGTCGCACCTCAGCTCATCATCGCGCGCCCGCTCCTGCCTCGCATCCCCACCTGCCGCGTGTCGGTGCCGCTCGCTCCGAGCCGCCCGGTCCTCCCGCGCTCGCTCTCCGCGCCGCCGTCGATCCGTCCCCCGCGCCACGCGTCGCGCTGCTAGTGCCCACGCCAGCGGTCGCGCCACGCCCTTCCTCAGCCACCTGATCTCGCGCCGCGCCACTCCAGCAGTTGGATCCGCCCGTGCTCCCGAAACCCTAACCCTAGCGCCCCGTGCCCCTCGCGTCCTCGCCGTCGGATGAGGCCACGCGGCCCGATATCTGCCGTCCGCGCGCGCCGACCGCGTCCCGCCCGCGTCTGCGCCGTATCCGGATCGGTGACCTCGGTTCATGTGATTTAAACGCCACCGCTCCCTAGGTTCGCGTGCTCCTCGCCCGAACCCTTGCCTTCGCTCAATCGCCTCGCGCCGTTGCCCCGGAGCCGCGCTGCCGCCGCCCGCGCCATCCCCGCCGTCGCCCGAAGTCGTCGGAGCATCAGCCATCGTCGAACCCCGCCGGTGAGACCCTACGCACCGTCCCTGCCGCTGCGTCGCCTCCCGTCGCCAGAGTTGCCTCCCTGTCGCCGGACCTGGCCGCTCCCGACGTTGCCTCGGTCCCCGCGCCCGAACCCGTCGCCGATCCGTCCCCCGCGCCGGCAACACGTCGCCACCGCCCGCGCCCGCGCCTGGCCGCCTCATCCCCGCCGTCGCCTCAGATCTGGATCAGCGATCCAGATCGCGCCAGACGCCGCGATCCCCGCCGTCGGATCCCCGCCACCGCCGCGCCTGAGTCGCCAGCACCAGCGCGTGCCACGTCAGCCCTAGTCCACGTCAGCCACCACGTGGCATGCCATGTCAGCGCCACGTCAGCCAATCCCCGCCGCCCGAGCCACGTGGCAGCATCAGCAGCCGCCATGTCAGCAACGCCCCGCCGCGTCAGCGCCTCTCCCCGTACACTGTTCCGTGCGCCGGGTCTACGGTGGACTCGGTATTCCGGGAACCGGGTTCATAGCACATTGACTTCTCCAATTTTTCCCGATTTTATTTAGGTTAAATTTTTCGAGAGCCCGTTCTCCTCCGTCCTAGCTCCGATTGACCCCGTTCTTTTTTCTAAATTCATCTAAAATCGAGCTCTAGCTGTTGGTTCTGGTTTTGTGATTTTTGGAGTTCGTTTGCTTATCATTTTATGTGTTTCTTTTGTTTCGGTCGTTTTCTCTCTCGTTAGATTCGGATTCCGGAGGAGCAGGTTCTACGCCCGAAGACCAGGGGTACCTCGCTGAGCATAACCAAGGCAAGTCGTATCCTTTGATCATGTTAAACCCAGTTTGCAATCTAGTATTTATTTATTTTGTTTTCAATTACATTGCATCGCTATTTTTATTGAAGCCTTGTATCTGGTAGTTATCATCCCAATTGAAGTTATCCCTCTTTGATAATTTGGAATGTTATGATACCCTTGTCACCATAGGTTGGGAAACATACTAGTGATGCTAGTTTATTCGTCACATGGGTTGGTACGTTTAGACTGCTTAGCCTTGCTTCACTTTACGAATAGTCTCATCATCACATGTTAACTATTAATTTGACTTAATGATATATGGAACTGTGGTTGGTGCCACGTTTATTAAAATTTGTGCCACATCATTGGTGTGTCGTTGGCTTGGTTATACAAATTGGTTTTACGGTCGGGCGAGTGATCGTGCAGTAAAGGGGGAGGTGCAGTTGCACTTCGGGGGATGTGGTAGCCTCGCCCGGGTAATGTTAAGGGCTTAACTTTGTGCGCCATTGATCTGAGTTTAATCGTGCAAACCACATGTCTAGTATGGGATAGACCTGGCTGATTAATTTGTAATATTTCAATTGAATTGTGCTATTGTGATGGACATGGTTGCTGATTTTCATGTGGCGCAAGGGGGGTGTGATGCGAAACCCTAGCGGGCAGGATTGTGTTGAGGTAGAGCTTTGGAAATGCCTTGTTGTGATTTCCTGAGATTGAGGTTAATCACATCGTGTGGGTACAGTTGTGCAACCTCTACAGAGTGTAAAACTTGGTCATGGACTTTGCTCGGTCATGAACTTTGCTCGGTGATTTCACACGAGGGTTAGTGTTTTCATTTATAACTTGGTGGTTTATGTTGGAGGTGGACAAGTAGTTCACCGTTGGTTCAGCTTGTGGATAGGTGTTCACAAGTGGTTCATGTTCACGAGGGTTAGTGTTTTCATTTATAACTACGACGACTTCACGGATTAGGCTTCGTTCTCCACTCGGTAGACTGTGGGCTTGTCGATTGACTGCTACGCTTTATTTTGGATTTCCGCTGCTATTTTTTAAGCCCTTCCGGCTAGAGATATTGTAAGCTTGGCCATAAGGTCGTACCTTTTGAGATTTATTGATATTCAAGTTTTCCTTTATTATTATCGTGTGTATGGTTGTGATTATATCTATGTTTGACTGTGTGCACTAGCGTGACCTGGACTAGTGCAGTTCACACAGAGAGTCCGAATTTGTATATTCGCGTCTCGACACGTCTGGCGACGAAGGCGGCGACGGGAGGCGACGTGGCGACGGGAGGCGATGCGGGAACTCACCGGCGGGGACGACGCGGATGCCGGCTTCGGCGGCGGCTAGGGTTCGAGCGACGGGCACGCGAACCGAGGCGGTCGCGTGTATAAAAACACACGAACCGAGGGGTTTGATTCGGGGACGGCGCGAAGCGAACGCGGACGCGGCTAGACGGCTGGGATGCGGCCACATGACACGGGCGCGGATCCGACGGCTCGGAGCGGTTAGGGTTAGGGTTTAGGCTAGCACGAGCGCGGGCAGATGCGCGACGCGTGGGTCGGGGGCGGATCGGGCGGCGGCCGAGCGCATGCGCGGGGCGCGGGCGCGCGCATATCTTTTGCGCGTTACAGCGCGAAGCGCGCGGCGCGTGGATGGTGACGTGTGGAGGGGTGGGGCATTGGACGGGCGAGCGGGGCGCGGGCGATGCGCGGGAAGGGGGGTACGGCGGTGGCGCGGGGAGCGGTGGATGGTTGACCGTGGAGGGGGGGCGGACCGGGCGGCGGGGAAGTTTTTCCTTTTCTTTTTCTTTTCCAGAAATTCAAATAAACTTTCAAGAGCTGTAGAAAATAGCAAATAAATCCCAAAAATTCACCAAAAATACCAAAAAATTCCTTGAGACCAGGAGAACTCAAATAAAATATTTTCAACTTATGTTAATGTTTATTTTAATCATATTAAATCTTTTAAAATTCTAAAAATTCATTTGAAGCTTGAATTATTTTTAAAAAATTCCAGAAAATTCATTTTTAAATTCCTGACTTCAAAAATAGCAGAAAAATAGGATGTTACAAACCTTACCCCCTTAAACGAGATCTCGACCCCGAGATCTGGGCTAAGAGAATAGGTTCGGAAACTCTGCTTTGAGGTCCTCGCGCTCCCAGGTTGCTTCCTCCTCGGAATGGTTGCTCCACTGAACCTTGCAAAAACGGACAACTTTATTCCAGGTGACTTGCTCTAACACTTCCAAGATTTTGACTGGGTGCTCCTTGTACGACAGGTCCTCCTGCAGGTCAACAGCCTCAACCAGTACAACTTCCTCTGGCACACGCAAACACTTCTTCAGCTGGGATGCATGAAAGACGTCATGTACCCCACTGAAGGATGCAGGTAGCTCCAACTGATAAGCAACCTCTCCCCTACACTTCAGAATCCTGAACGGACCAACATATCTCGTGCAAGCTTCTTTTTTAACTGGAACCACTTCACACCATTGAATGGTGTGATCCTGAGATACACAAAATCATTTGGCTCAAAACTCAGCTCTTGACGTCTGGTATCTGCATAACTCTTCTGTCTGGCCTGGGCAGTTTTCAATCTTTCCTGTATCAGACAGACCTTGTCCTCAGCTTCTTTTAAACAATCTAGACCAAAAACCTGTCCTTCCCCCGTCTCTTTCCAATTGAGAGGGGTTCTGCATTTTCTGCCATAGAGTGCCTCAAATGGTGACATCTACAAACTGGCCTGATAACTGTTGTTGTACGAGAACTCTGCAAAAGGTAGACAACTGTCCCACTTGGACCCATGGTCTAGCACACATGCTCTCAACATGTCCTCATAAACTCTACAAACCTGTATTGTTGATGAGCTAGCTGAGGTGCAACTGCTTTTTGATTATGCTGATTCATCATGGCATTCATATTTTGCATCATGGCATACATCAACTGAGTCTGGGCTGCCATGAACTGACTAAGAGTTGGATCCAATCTCATTAGGGTTACTTGGGGTCCCTGAGCTAATGGATTGGTGGTGCTGTTCCCTATATCCTGATTAACCTAACTATAACCAGCTGAGTTCCGGGTGTCAACCATTTTTTTATGCTCTGAAAGAAAAACAATTGCTAACCTTACAAGGCATAAAAGGTGAGAGGGAAAAGCACACATAAGAGGTAAACTCGTCTAAAGGGATTTCTAATGGCAAACTTGGACTAAGCAAACACTTAGCCAAGAGGCTAAAAACGAAAACCACTCAAATAACTCTAATAAAGATTTGATATGAATGCAATATCATGCTTGTAAGTGCAAAACGGCAGCTCACATCACACTCAACTGCGAGTAAAAACCCAAACGATCTGCTCGCACTTTCTAAGGGCTCCTACTTAGGTCCTGACAAGTAGGGCTCACTCAACTCCTCTGAGTCACTATAAATCACCCATAAGTTATGGACTCGTAGCGATTGCTCTTCTGCTATGGCTAGAATGAAGTGCCAAAGGTACTCCTGACGGTTGCCTGTTATGCGTCTTCGCTCCTCCGGGCTTTGGCATAGGTGAGGGTAGATGTACTGGCAGCTGTGGTCGAGGTTTCTCCATGTCTCCCTCCTGCTTAGCATGTTGGAAGTAGTTACATTTTGCTCTTTGAACTTCCAAATGAGCTTTGGCATGCTGATCTAGTCCAGGATCACGCTAGTACATACAATATAACATAGATGAAATATTAATCATATACATGATAAAATAATTAAAAAAACTGAAATATTAATAATTATCAAAGTATGACCTTATGGCCAAGTTTACAACTAATAGCTTGAAGAGGTAAGGAACTAGCAGCGGAAAACAGCAATTAAGCATAGAAGCCACTCGACATGCCCACAGACAATCGACTGGGAAGCGAAGGTCTAATCCGTGAAGTCGTCGAAGTATCTTCCCTCTGGTACCTCCTGCTGATATAACTCCTCATCCTCAACTAAGCTATAATGGGCATAAAACCATAAGTATATTTATACTCAGCAAGTCGTTTGTAACAAATAAAAGCAATATAATATGGAAGACTTACCAATGGATGACTGAAATATTAATTTGTAGAAAGCAATAATTTAAAGTAAATACGGTAAATAGATTGAAAGCGAACTTTAAGAAAAAAATGATAATAAGTAATTAATCAATGGAATTGAATAAACCACTTGTGAACTACGTATTCACAAGCTAAACCACCAGTAAACTATCCATTCACTTTTCAAAGATAACCAACTAAGTTTTTATGAAAACTCTATCCCTTGTGTCAAATCACCGAGTATTGTCCATAACCAGGGACAGGACTATTTGAATAATTTTACACTCTGCAGAGGTTGCGCTAAGGAAATCACAACAAGGCATTTACAAAGTTCAACCTCAACTTAATCCCACCCGTTTGGGTTTCGCATCATCCCACTTGTGCCTCATGGAAATCAGCAACCATGTTCATCACAATGGCGAGATTGAAATTGAAATATCCCAAATTAATCAGCTAGGTCTATACAATACTAGACATGTGGTTTACACGGTAAGACTCAGATAAATAGTGCATAAAATTAAGTTTTTAACATTACTCAGGTAAGACTTCCGCATCCCTCGAAGTGAATCCATACTTTCCCATTTACTGCACGATGACTCACCCAAGTGAAAACCAATTTTGTATAACCAACACCAATGACATACCAATATCATGGCACACAGATTTTATAATTGTAGCTCCAACCATGATTCAATATCGCATTAAGTCATATTAATTAACTGATCACATGTGATGATGAACCAATGTGACAACTAGTATGGTATCACTAAATAATTTTTCATCCTATAGTAACGATGACATCATGGTATTCAAATTATCAAGGAGGGATTAATCAATCGGGATGGTAACTACCAAATACAAGGGTTTGTAATAAAATAGCGATACAAGATAATTTAAAACAAAATAGATAGATAATAAATTGAAAACTAGATTCAATATGATCAAAAGACATGACATGCCTTGGCCATGCTCAGTTACGAACTCTTGATCTTCTGGCGATGCTCCCGCTCCTTCGAAGATGCCATCGAACGAGAAAGAAAATGACTGAGGCACAAAAATAAAACCAAATAAAATTTAAATGAACTCTAAAAACTTCTAAACTAGAAGCAAAAGATAGAGCTTGATTTTAGATAAATTTAGAAAAAAGAACGGGGTTAATTGAAGGTAGGACAGAAAAGAACAGGCTCTTGAAACATTAATCTAAAGAAAAATACTAGAAATTCAAAAAAATTATTGTGCTGTGGACTTGGTGCATAGAATAGTAGGTTTACGGTGGACTCAGCTGTGGAATAGTGCATGGGCTACTGGGCTGGCTGACGTGGTGACTAGAGCTACCGTGGTAGCTGACTGGACTGACACGTGGCTGACAGATGCTACTAGGGTTGATGTGGCAGATGACATGGCAAGGTGATGTGGCTGACATGTGGCATGCTAACGTGGCATCTGGGATGGCTTGGGTGCTGACGTGGCATTGACACGTGGTGACACGTGGCACCTAGGGTTGAAGTGGCTCTCACATGGCTGTTGACTCACGGGTTCATGGAATAGTGTCCTCTGGCAGGTGGGACCCAACTGACAATGGCACGGTGCATGGTAGACTCGGTCCACGAAGAAGGTGAACCGTTGGGTAGCGCGGGTGCGGGGTGACATCACGACGAACCAACGATAGTGGACGAGCCACATGAATGGATCTCAACAGTTGGATCCATCGATCGACGTAGATCTGATCGGACGATGGCTAAGGGTGATCGGCACGGCACATAGATCCGAGTGTCGACGCGTGGCACGACACAAGAACCAAAGTGACCCTTCGGTGAGAGAACGGTCGCGGCGTCTGTCGAGCGGGGCGATAGCTGTGCATGCGAACCGAGGTGCGACGCAGGTGGCGATGCGGGCATGGTCAAGCTGGAGCGAAGCGAGGCGAGGTCAGCTGGTGGCTGGATGGGGCTCGGCGGATGATGGCGCGAGACTAGATGAGGCGAAGGACGTGGTGGAGATGCTCACCGTCGGCGAAGACGATGGCGGTTGTCGACCAGCGATGAAGACGATGGAGAACGAAGCGATGGTGATGGCGGAGCTCAGCGAGAACAGCGAGGCGGTTGTGGGGTGCACTGGACGGAGGCGGGGCTTATTTTTATGCATAGACGCCGAGGGAGTCCGGCGCAGACACGGTCGGGTGATTGAGTCGGAGATGGTGGCGGAGTTTGATTCATGCATGCAAACCAAGACAGTGACAGATAGAGTCCGCACTGAGAGGATGATGAACAGTGCTTGCTCCGCTGGATGGGCGACGCGTGGCACCAAAGAGAAACAAACGGCAGATGGTAGACCGCACCAATGAACAGTGCTAGCAGCTTACGGTGGTTGATGCATGGCAACTGGGAAGATCTGGCGGTCGGTTTTGGTGGACGGTCGGATGGGTGACGCGTGGCAGAGGAAAAATCAGGCGGCTGGGACTGAATAGGCTGGATGAACAGTAATGGGCCAGCCCAGTACTATTCACAGTATTTTTAAGGGTTTTCTTATTTTAGAAATTCAAATAAAACAAAAGGTGCTCCCGAAAATTGCAAATAAACCCAAAAAATTCTCAAAATTTTTTAAAAAATTCCTTGAAACATAAGGAATTGAAATAAAATATTTTTAGCACATGTTAATGTTAATTTTAATCATATTAAATACTTTTATTTAATAAAAAGTTATTTTAAGCTTTAATTAAATCTAGAAAAATCCAAATGATGAATTTTATTTTAAAAGCTTCAAAAATACTTTGAAAATTTGGATGTTACAGACACGAAGAAGAACACGCAGAGGCGGGTCATCTCAATAAGGACGTCGACCTTAAAGGCGCACGCCTTTTCAGGTATGTCTCGTGAATCGACAACACGCAAGTCGACAGCGCACAACGCACCAACCGCCCTTGGGCGCGTGTCACATGATACAGCAGTAGCAGCCGACCATGGTCATCGCAACACAACCCATGAGCCAACTACTCAATAGGTCGAAGAGACAGAGGTGGCCAAAAGGCCTAGCGACATGGTGTCAACCTATAGGAGATCAAACGCTTTACCATAAGAGACTACTGTTATAGGGGTGGCCCCCACCTACATCTATTCGGTTTACTGAGCCAAGAGGCCCAATAAAGAATATAAAAAGTCACCTATACCCCTGGCATAGTGGGCCATCGTGGGGGTATGATTGTAATCAGGGCCTTATGGCTATATATATATTCAACCTTGAGAAAGAAAGGAGCGAGATAGCTTATTTCTCCTACACTCACTCTACTGCCCCCCATTTACTATTTGATCTGTATCCACAACACCATTGTTTTCCTTTAGAGTATTAAGTGGACTATGGCTCGTGGCCCATGGGACGATGTTTATAGGTACCATTCTTCCTACTCTTTAAATTCCCACTTATATTTGCAAGATGTTTGTATTGCATTACTATTTTCCTATGAATAATTAAACAAATACATGCTTTTCATAGACAATATAGAAATCACGTAGCCTATATGCTGTCAATAAAACCCCAAAATTTTATTTGTGAAATAGTAGTTTTAGGTAGTATGACCACTTGAACTAAATCGAAGCATTGCATATCAAGTGGAAACAAGTTTCAACCTATTATGGAGTTCGGAAATTACATGGTGCCCCTACAAGCACAACACCCCATTTCTCTATTTGGCTTGAGGAGATAGGAAATACTTTTTGCTCCGTACTCTTGCTAGAGTAGAAACTATTCACATAAATAGCATTGTACCTATTTTTTCTTCAAATTTAGTACCTAAACATTCGTTTTTGCAAATCTAGCCCCCTTGAGCTCGGCAGTCGGCAGCACCTACCGAGCAACTACTGAGCTGCCGAGCTCCCCTACAATTGTAGTAAAAGCTATTGAGCCCCCTGACTCGGTAGCAAGTAAATGGCAATGATTAGCACTAATTAAATATGATTAGCACTAATTAAATGTGATTAGCACTAGTTAAGTATACACACTAATTAAATGGAGGGCATTAAATGCGACATGCGTGGTTGGCCGGAGTCCTACCGAGCTCGGTAGGTCCAACGAGGGGGTCTAGATTTATAAAAATTGGTGTTCAGGGATCAAATTTTTTTTTTTAAAAAAAGTGGCTTCAGTGCCA
This sequence comes from Melocanna baccifera, assembly GCA_036346265.1. Taxonomy (NCBI): domain Eukaryota; kingdom Viridiplantae; phylum Streptophyta; class Magnoliopsida; order Poales; family Poaceae; genus Melocanna; species Melocanna baccifera. The sequence continues at coordinate 27,275,057 of CM070686.1, read as the reverse complement.
TTTGTGTGAATAGTTTCTAATCGAGGGACATAGAACTGGTTGTATCTTGAAATCAGAAATGTAAATTACTCTAAACGTGAGGGTGCATTACGGTCTTAGGGATGTGCACAGATAATTGCACTTATCTTGGGACTATTTTTTCAACTAATCTCGTTTAGTCATTTGTTGTTGTCCTTTATACTTGGATATATATTTTTGTTCTTGTAGAATTTCTTAGCAATGGGCATTTTTGTTCAAAGTAAATAGGCGACACACAGATCCCGATGGTCCAATGAAGGCAACCAATGGCGAGGAAGAAGCGGCAATGTGGGCATGGTTGTGATGGCGATGTAGATTCAGTCGGCTCTGGTTGAATCCTAGCGGAAGTGAATTAAAGGATGACGCTTTGGTGCTGGGAGTGACGAAGGCTTATGTCGAGATCCGAATATGAAAATCCAGACTCTGTGTATACCGCACTAGTCCAAGATTATGCTAGTGCACACAGTGTAACATAGATGAAATATCGACCATATGCATCATAAGCTAAAGGGAAAGACTCAAATATTAATAATTATCAGAGTACGACCTTATGGCTAAACATACAATTAATAGTCTGAAGGGCTTAAGAAACTAGCAGCAAAAAACAGCAATTAAGCGTAGAAGCCATGAGTACATTGGTACTCAACAAGTCATTTATAATAAGTGAATACAATATAATATGCAAAACTTACCAATAGATGGCTGAAAGGTTAATTTGCATAAAGCAATAATTTAAAGTAAATACGATAAATAGATTGAAAGTGAACTTTAAGATAAAATGATAATAAGTAAATAATCGACAGAATTGAATAAACCACTTGTGAACTACCCATTCACAAGCCAAACCACCAATGAACTAACCATTCACTTTTTGAAGATAAACCGACCAAATTTTGATGAAAACTCTACCCCTCATTTGAAATCACCGAGCATTGTCCATAACCAGGGACACGGCTATTCGAATAGTTTTACGCTCTATAGAGAGTGCACAACTGTACCCACACGATGTGATTAGCCTCGCGCTAAGGAAATCACAACAAATCCTTTACAATGTTCAACCTCAATCTCAATTCCACCCGCTAAGGTTTCGTCGTCGAGTAGGCTCTAATCTAGTCGATAATTGCCTCTCTTGCGTCTCATGGAAATCAGCAACCATGTTCAACTCAATGGCAAAATTAAAATTAAAATATCACAAATTAATCAGTCAGGTCTATCCCATACTTGACATATGATTTGCACGGTAAGGCTTAGATCAATAGCGCACAAAGTTAAGTCCTTAATATTATTCAGACGAGACTTCCATATCCCTCGAAGTGAATCCACACTTCCCCTTTTACTGCACAATTATTCACTCAAGTGAAAACCAATTTTTTATAACCAACACCAATGATACACCAATGTCATGACACATAAATTTTATAACTATGGCACGAACCACGATTCAATATCTCATTAAGTCAAATTAGTTAATTGATTACATGTAATGATGGACCCATCAAGACTATAAGCATGGCCATGGAGACTATAAGCATGGCTAAGTAAATTTTATCGTACAACCTATATGACAATTAGTATGATGTCACTAAATAATTTCTCATTCTATAGTAACAATGACATCATGGCATTCAACTTATCAAGTGAGGTATTAATTAACAGGATAATAACCACCACATATGAAGGTTTGTAATAAAGTAGCGACACATGATAATTTAAAATAAAATAGATAATGAATAGATTGAAAACTATGTTCAACATGATCACTGGCGATGTGGGTGGTAGAGCGAAACGGGGTGGCGTTCATCGGCAACCGGGACTCACCGGCGGTTGCAGACAACAGAGGGGACTGCTCGGCTGTCGGCGGCACACGAAGGAGTGGCTGGCTGACTAGCGAAACAGTGAATGAACTGAAGGAATGCTCGTCGTCGATGGCAAAGGCGATGTCCGACCTTGGCTGCGCACACACAGGAATCAACAACAACGGCGAGGCACATGGTGAGCTCGACTGTAGGGTGTGGGAACCAAGAGGTGATGTCATGGCTTTAAAGCATGGATGCCGAAAAGTTTGGGTTGAACACGGCCAAGAGTTTGTGACGGAACTAGCACGGGCGCTAAGGAGTTCGCTGCAAAGACGAAGACGAAGACCGACTCAGAGATGATGATGAACAGTAGATGAGCTGTCAGATGCGTGACGCGTGGCAAGCCAGGAGATTAGACGGATGGTGTTAGACGGCATGGATAAACAGTGCACGGTCCTCCCGATGGCTGATGCGTGGCAACTGGCGAGATCCAGCAAACGATTTTAGTGGACGGTCGGATGGGTGACATGCGTTCGAAGGAAAATCGGATGGCTGAGGGAGATGGGCTGAGGTGAACAGTTACGGGTCGGGCCCAATACTGTGCTAAGGATTTTGGGCTTTTTCTTTTTCAGTAATTCAAATAAAATAAAAGAAACTTTAGAAAATAGCAAATAAACCTGAAAAATTCACAGAAAATTCCTTGAGACACAAGAAATCTGAATAAAATATTATATTTTAATTTAATCGTATTAAATCATTTTAATTAATGAAAACTCAATTTGAGCTTTAATTAATTCCAGAAAATTTCAAATGGTGAATTTTATATCAAAAGCTTCAAAAAGGCTATGAAAATCAGCATGTTACAGCTTACCAACGGTCGATGGATGTTGGCGACAGAGGAGCTTAGGGGCAACGGCAATAGCGGTGGCGTAGATCCAAATGAGGATGTCACCAAGGGTTAGGGTTTTGGTGGTGACAATTGTGGGGGTGTGAAAGCTAAGGACAGTGGGGGTATTTATAGCTAGGGCTGGTGGCTAGGGTTGGCGTGGGTGCCAATGAAAGGCGGCAGGGCGGTGGAGTTCGGCTCAGACTCTGGTCCAGTCAAGAAGAAGCACAATACCATTGGACCCAAATTTTGGTAGCAGCGGTGTAGTTAGATGCGTGGTGGAAGCGGGCCAAGCCAACTAGGCCATGCGAAGAGAGAGAGAGGGGCAACATAGGAAGAAATGGGCCGCAGGCACAAGAGGAGAGAGTGGAGTGGGCATGGGAAGTAATGGGCTACAGGTCCTTCTGAATTTTTTTGCAAAATCCTCAAGAACACTTTCTTTGCAAAATTTATCCAGATCATGCTCTGACCTACTCAGATCTTTCTTCTCAGAAAAAGCTTCTATGAAATTGATCCAACCGTTAGTCTGATTGACTCGGATTTTTCGGGCTACATTGAAACTCAAAGATGCATTTCTCTTTAAAATTAGTTTGACCCATGCTTCGGGTCATTTGAATGATCCAACTCCCATTGAACTTAGGAAAGCATGCCTGTTGTTGAATTGATCTGACTCATGCTGTGGATCACTTGGATTGTCTGACTCCCATTAAAACTCCAAGAACATGCCTTTTGGAACATTGATACGACCCTTGGTCTGACCCAGTCAGATTATACGCCTCAGCGCAAATTTTTCTAACCAAGTCCGAAAATATGCAACCTTTTCAATTTTTACATGCTCACTTGGTTTGTTGTCTTCCACTGGCTAGATATGAGATAGAGAGACCTAGTATGCACCACAACTAGCTATCCAACCTCACTAAGCTCAAGTTACTAACTTTGAATCCCCTTAATAATACGACCGATGTAAAAATAAAGCCTATCACTAAAGTGATGCAAACTTGACTCATCGTATCATTTCTAGTCACAAGGTCCTTAATTTTCATGCTTTACCATCATTTGCACCATTTGGGGATCTATGAACACCAAGAACATCCAAATTCACTATCAAGACCTAACACCCAAGTTCACCATCAAGACCTAACTTAACTCATTTTCACTCAAAACAAAGTTAGTTTTAATTAGTTATTTGTCATTAATCACCAAAACACCAAATACCTCGAAAATAGGGCCTAGATTCTTATATTATTCATATTAAATCATTTTAAATTTCTAAAATTCCTAGTTAAGCTTCATGAATTCAAATGACAATCCTGAGGCGGGCGAGAGGCGCGACCGTTAGTTGGAGCAGTTCTAGGATGCTGTGGTGGAGCTCCATGAGAGGGGAATCAGGCCATGATGTGCCAGAGAAGAAGAAGCGGTGGTGGCCGGTGGTTCGGTTGGGGGCGGGGAAGAGACGTCGTTTCGGCGAGCTTAGGGCATGGGCTTCCAATTAAAGTGAGGGGAGGGGAGGAGACTTCTGGGGGCACGCCATGATGCAGTTGAATTGGCGGGAGCTTCGCCAGTGAGGAAGAATGGCGAAGGCTTGCGACGGCCGATGGGCATGGTGCGAGTGTGGGGACGGGCGAGCTCAGGGAGGAATGGGGAGGCTGAGAGGAGGCTCACGCAACCCTTTTAAAGGTAGGAGTAGGTTGTTGGCTGCTAGGTGCCATTATGGCTGGCGCATGGGGTGGAGCTAGGCGACATAAATGCGATAAGGTGTTAATGCGACGTCAATGTGTCCTGGCTCAGGCGCGACGGGGAAAACTGGACGTAGCGTGGCACGTGGAGCAGCTGGCGCATGGGGTGGTCGGTGCAGCTGATGCCAGGAAGAGGGAGAAAGGAAAGAGAGGGAGAAGACAGAGTCGGCTGGGCTGGGTGGGCCAAGAGGAAGAAAAGGCTAGAAAGAGAAATGGGCTGAGGGTGCAAGGATTTTTGAGAATTCAGAGAATTTCGAAATTCAAACGAAATTTGGAAATGCTATTTAGAAGATAAGCTTAAGTTTTGAATTTTGTTGGCTATAACAATTAGATGGGAGTTTTAATATAAATTTTTGATTTAAAATTCTATTCTCATTTTTGAATTTTCACATTCCAGTTTCGAAATTGAATTTCGGACTTGCGAAGAAATTCAAAATTTCCTCGACTTGATTTTCTGTCTCAGTTCTTAGTCTTTGATTTTGTTTTAAATTTATTGGCTAAGATCCAAACCAAAACTCGAGTGTTGACTTTGTACTGATGCCAGACTTGTACCATGCTGATACCTTCTCTGCGTGCAATCTCTAGCAGAACGACCCCGAAGCTCTAGACATCAAAGCTCCGGTTGAACTCAACCACCCCTGATTTCCTGCACTGTGGATCTAGGTACCCCTCTGTCCCTGTAGCGGTTGTCTGTAGCGTTGCATTGTCGTTAGCAACCTTAGATAGTCCGAAGCCAGCAAGCTTGTCATTAAAGTCCTTGTCCATGAGTACGCTGCTTTGAGTCTCTGTGCAGGCTGTATGATGGCACTACGTGGAGGTAAACAAGAGTTGCGCCAATGTCCTCCACTATTTTGTACAGTTGTACCTGATAGACGGACAAATAGACACAAAGCTAGTAACATGGTGCTAGACGAGCCCCACATGTCCTTGCTTGCATGGGAGAGCTAGCCATCCGGGTGGCCAGTGCCGTAGCCAGGCAGCGGCTAGATCTTAGATGAGTCCAACCGACCATCATAAATATTAAACAGCAAGTAATTTTAATATAGACCTCGGACAATTGCTCCGCCCCTGCATGTGGCCTACTTGCGTGGCGTCCCAGGTGCCTGGCCATAACGTGTCAATGTATACACGGAGAGAAGATAGGTGAGCTAGGCTTTTCAGTAGGACCACCGCGCGATGGAGTTGCAGTTCCTTGAGGAATTGGTCTTTTAAAAGTGTAGCTAGTCAAAATCCTCACTAAAAGTTGCAGTCAACGGTTGCTTTTACCATTAAAGTTCTAGATGTACCAAATTTACTCCAAAAATTACCTTTAAATTTATACTGTTATAATCTGAATTCATTATAATTGATGGTGCGTCTTCAATTATTGTGGTAATTTACCCTTTGAGAGTGAATCTGGTGGCTTATCTTAATGTGGTACTTTGCTAGCTGTTACGCATCAGGATCGGTCCGAGGGGTATGCACCTACGTAAGCTCACATGGTCTGGTCCCCCGTCACCCCGCACGTTAACCAACAAATTAGCTACAAATGAAACGACCATGGCGTATAGTGGCGTGCTCAAGAAAAGCTAGCTAAAGGAAATAAGGAATCCATCTAGGTTAATTATACGATTATGAGCAGACGTGATTCCTCACCTTTTTTGTTCATTGCGGCCGCGATCACATATACGAGTTCATTTCTTGCGACCAAACTCCTTTTCCAAAAGCATAAGGCAAAGAAAAGGAAAAAGCAGACAAATCTCGCGAAACACAAGGATGACAACACTACTACAAAAAGGTTTATATTAGACGCCTCATCACAGACAGTTCATAAAAACCGTCTGTATTAAATACAATCACAGACGGTTCTTGATAAGAACCGTCTGTGATACTATCACAAACGGTTCTTATTATGAACCGTATGTGATATTGCCAATATCACAGACGATTCTTAAAAACCGTCTGTGATACTACGGAATATCACGAGGCGATGCTCGTGATATTCCACGATATCGCGAGCGGTTCTTAAGTAAAAACCGTCTGTGGTACTATCACAAACGGTTCTTATTATGAACCGTCTGTGATATTGCCAATATCACAGACGGTTCTTACTTAAGAACCGTCTGTGATATTACGGAATATCACAGACGGTCTGTGATATTCGGTAGTATCACAGACGGATCTTAAGTAAGAACCGTCTGTGATATGTTTCCCATCCCACACACCTCTAAAATTTCATAATTTTCCGCTTGAGTTCGAGTAGAATTTCGTTTTGACACACATTCAGTAAAACGGGCATAACTTTTGCATACGGTGTCCGTTTTCGACGTTCTTGTACTCATTGGAAAGCTAACGACGAGCCCGATAAAAAAATGACTAGCTTGCGTTAGTTGCCCTCGAAGACCCCCAAAATCGGTCATTTGTAGCCTCAAATTCGAATTGGAAGTTTTTGAGTTATGTTTTTGCTAAAATTTTCGATCTTCCCTTCGAAATTTAAGGTTTATCTCAACTGCAAAGTTGTAGGTCTCGTCGAAACCTTTCAAATGAGTATATGTAAGCCATACAGAACTTTGCTATTTCATACTTTGAAACTAGTTGTTAATATTGTATCGGTATATATATAGCCAATATCACAGATGGTTCTTAATTAAGAACCGTCTGTGATATTGGATTTCACAGACGGCTCTTAATTAAGAACCGTCTGTGATACGTTTCCTGCTTCACGCATCTCTAAAATTTTATAATTTCTCGCCTGAGTTCGAGTAGGACTCCTCTATAAATACTCACCCGAACCCATCTACCCCCTCCCTTCAAATGCGTCTGTGGGGTTTAGGTCTCCATTATTTTTTGCTTCCTCCCTCCATTGTTTCTTCAAGTATTTGATTATGTGGGGTTTAGGTCTAAATCGTAGTCTCCATTGTTGCTACTTTGTTGGATTTAGAGTTGCCTAGGAGCTTACAGTGAGGCAGCTGCTAAGAAGGTCTACCCGAGCTTGTGATGGTGGATTGTTCTCTGCTATGTAGCTTTCATTGTTCTCTTCATCATAGCCTCCATTGTTACTTCCATTGTTTTCTACTATGTTCTCTGCTATTAGTGCACTGTAATTTTGTGATGTTGTAGTGGTGAATTGTAATCTTATGATGTTGTAATGGTGGATTGTAATCTTGTGATGTTGTAATGGTGGATTGTAATGGAAATAAAATGTTCTCTGCTATATTTGATATCGTATTTGCTTGTTTTCAAAAAGTATAGCTAACATTTCCTGAGACTAACTGAAAAATAGAAAAAAATTTTGGTATAGAATGAACTATCATAGACGGTTTTGTAGTATAAACCGTCTGTGATTACACATCACAGACGGTTCTAAACTTAGAACTGTCTGTGATGTGGGAGTATCACAGACGGTTCTATATATAGAACCGTCTGTTATATAGAACCGTCTGTGATAGTGTTTTTCACAGACGGTTCTAGTTACAAACCGTCTGTATTGTATTTATCACAGACGACTTACAAATCGTCTGTGATAGTTAATCCTTTCTCCTCTTTCTCCCCTTTCCACATTAAAAAAAAACTCTTATCCTTTCTCCTCTTTCTCTCAACTAATCCTATATACCTATACAATTGGTCCCAACTAATTATAATTAATTCTAATTTACTGCCCTCTAGTGAAGCCACATCATCTCAAGTATTCATAGCCTTTGGATGTGTGCTCTAAGTACAAATGATCAAACAAATATGTGGCTGATACAAATGATTTGCGATGCACATTTGTACATCGAAATATGAGTAAAAGCCAACCTGTTTTAGTCGATGTCGTTCATGTATTTGGCTGATACAAAAGGAATATGTACGGCTCCTCCTATTGCCACCATGAATGTATTTCAGAGATACTGAACTACTGAAGAAACCGAACGGCCCAGATTGGCAAAATAAAGGAGGAAGATTATAGAGGAAATACACTCGATCACAGTTTCCACATTGTAACTCTCCAGCTCACACTACTACAAAAAAGTTTATATTAGATGTTTCATCATAAACGGTTTATAAAAACCTCTAGTGTTAAATGCAATCACAGATGATTCAATTTTAGGGATGTACAAGGCGGGAAATATATCACAGACGGTTCTTATATTTCCCAAAGAACAGTCTGTGATATATTTCCCACCTCGTACATCCCTAAAATTTTATAATTTCCTACTTAAGTTCGAATAGGATTCCGTTTCGACACACCTTCAGTAAAATAGGCATAACTTTTGCATACGGTGTCCGTTTTTTACGTTCTTATACTCGTTGAAAAGCTAACGACAAGCCCGATCCAAAAAAACCAACTGTGATGTGTCAGAACGGTTGGTAAATAGAACCATCTATGATGTGTAAGTATCACAGACGGTTTTTGTTTCGAACCGTCTGTGATAGTGTTTTTCACAGATGAAAGTGTTTAGAGCTTATCAAGGATATGACATAATCATAAACTACCGGTTTTTATTTCGAGCCGTCTGTGATAGTGTTTTTCACAGATGATAGTGTTTAGAACTTATCAAGGATATGACATAACCATAAACTACCACCTCAGAAAAGCAAATGTTGTCGTAGATACACTTAGCAGAAAATCCTACTACAATCAATTGTTGATTACTAATTATGACCCAAGCTTGCTACAATATATGGCCAAGATGGAAATTAAATTCCAACCCTCTACGACTGAAGCCACTATCGCCACTATGACTATCTAACCCACACTACATAACCAAATCAAAGAGCAACAGCCGAGGGAGCCATGGCCAACAAGGCCATGGCTAGAGGAGTATCTCCACGACGATGTGTAGCCATGGCGTGTCAAGCACTATACCAATCATGGATTATATAATTTTGCTTTCCCTAGTTAGGTGTTTGTTAAGATCTTGTTTTCTGATTTATCTTATACAAGGGAGATCAATCAAGTACTTGTGGATCTGTTTGAAAAGCCAAACAATGTTGCTTGTGAATTTGTGTATGAATTTGTATTTTCATATGAGGATCCACAAGTTAATGTACCTGCAATTTTCCTAAAATTATTGACTATGATATGCTTACAAATTATTGACTATGATATGCTTACATACTACTTTTTTTTAATACTCCATACCACTTTTCAAATATCCATACTACTTTTTTAAGATACTCCACACGAAGGCAAAGTGATACTAGATTTCTGGACAACCGTCGGAATTGATGTCATGTGTGGATGGGCTATCATGTATGGATGGGCGTCGCCACGGCAAGATCCCAGCTTTGGGTCATCCTAGGTAGATCCTCGGCAGTATAGAATAGTTGTGCATCTTGATTCAGGGCTCTGGAGTATATACAAATGCTTATCCTGATACATAGCATCCTTATGTCTGACATCATGCAATCTTAGAAACTCAATAGAGTATGTACGTACAGATAACATACTACATACTCCCCTCCACATAGATACTCCCATTTATGTAAAAACAGTGTGCATACTCCATAAATGCATTATATACTTCCACTTTATTCATGAAGTGAACATGGTACGTATACTCGGACATCCATACTCCATTTCATCCATACATGAATAAGGTATGTGCGTTATTGCGAGAGATATACCGCATAATCCCTCTCCGATTAGTTAGCAAGGTCAAACACGGGAACGTGACCGAGAATCTTGCTGTTTGTTGTGCTAATTAATTATTTAATTAAACCAGTTAGTTAGTTCACCCACTAATGGATCAATGTAGGAGTATCTTAAGGATGATGAATGCCAGATATAAAGGGAGTAATTACATCTAGGTGTAGAAAAATGCTTCACACATACATACATAGAAACACTAACCAGAGCACAGGTGTTGTAATACGCGAGGAAGTTACTGACTTTTTGAATACAGTTACTATCGGTAGCAAGTGAAGTTACTGCCGAACACTTATAGTACACAGCTGATGGTAACTTTTCTCATAGCCGATGATAACTTTTCTCACAGTCAGTGATATATATATATATATATATATATATATATATATATATATATATATATATATATATATATATATATATATATATACACACACACACACACACACATCATTTGTTATATACTTCACAGAAAGCTATTAGTTATATATAGATCTCAAGTCAATAACTCACACAATTATAATTAAATAAAGTTGCACTTGATTTTTTCTAGCTATGCAAAATATGTTAAGTTTGATATCGCTATCATCTGAGAAATGGAGTAAAAATGAGTTATGCTATCACCCACCCATCCGATGGCCTCCCACCCACTGAGGTTTACAATTTTAATGCTAATGATTTCATATCCCATACTAAATGATTCATGAGTTAAGTGAGTACTGCTAGCACACTTATGATGGTTCTAATCCACATTGCACTAAGAACTCCAATTTCATCTACAACCATCTTTTTTCAATAAAATCTCTACGATGTTCCTCGCCCCCAAAGATGCCTTCATCATCAAGGTAAGAATATATCCACAAAAGAGCTCCTTTTAAGATGTCATTGTTGCATTATTGAATACTTATTAATTTGTTATGGCTTTCTTAGTAATTGAGTATGATGTATTTGTTTCGCAAGGCAATTGTTTCACAATACTTATTAATGCTTTCTACCATTTTAGCTTCACAATCCATATTAATTCATTCCTTATTCTGTAAGACATACTTGGTATGTATTATGTAAAATTATTTTTTCTACTTCAGATATCACCAACTCTCAAATGGTTGTCATGGACAAATTTTAACCAACCTCCACTAAAGAACCACCTGTTACCACTAATCACCATCTTGGTTTTCTATATTTTCCCTATGCACTAGAAGTAGTATATATATATATTTCATAGTAATACTAACATATGTAGTCTTGCATATCCAACAATTTAAATGAGCTAGATAAAAAAGTTATATCTCATATCACACTTGAGCTTCAAAGGGTACGAAGCAAATCACACACTAGATTCAGTGTGTGATTTGCTTCGTGCCTTTTGGAGCCCAAGTGTAGTATGGGGAGCTAGAAACAAAGTCAGATCTCATATCACACAGTATGTGATTCATATATCACACTTGGTTTTCAAATGGTATGAAGTAAATCACACACTGTGTGATATGGGAATCACATACTTTGTCTCACTATGTGATATGGGAATCACATACTGTGTCTCTAGCTCATTTAAATTATGAGGTGTGCAAGACTACATATATTAGTGTTATTATGAAATATACATGTACTGATTCCAGTGTATAGGGAAGATATAGAAAACCAAAAATAGTGATTAGTAATATCACAGACGGTTATTTTTAAAAACCATATGTAATAACACATCATATATGGTTTTTTATTAGTCATTTGTGATATGTCGATATTATAGACGGTTATTTTTAAAAACCATCTGTGTTGTTACTTTTTATAGATGGTTTGAAAACCGTCTGTGATGATTTCATGTCATTACTGATCCATAAACTCAGACGACTCATGAAACTATCTATGATAATGTTTTGAAACCATCTGTGATAACTTTTTTGCAATAGTGTAGGCTCATGTTTGAAACTGTACTTATATCTACCTAATCCCGTGGTTCCAAATTTAGTATTGACAAGCTACCAAATGATGAGTTGGGTCTGGAAGATGCAAGCACATGCGTGATTCTTCACCAATTGCCTTATTAATTTCTGGTTTATTTGGATTCTTTTTCAATGTAGGTTGCTAGATCTTATCCCTTGTTGCTTAACTAGCTACACCAACATGGGAGTCAATAGTATGCTGACTCTACAGTGTACAACTACAGAACTACCACGGTATACCACATACAAGTGCTAGGCTGCTAGCTAGCTACAAGTAACGTACTGGTGATCACTTAGAAGGTACGTCGGCCACTTTGCGATCTTCTAGCTCATTGTCAATTTCGTCGCACGCATACATTCATCTCTTAATTTTACGTACAGTTCTTGCAGGACTGTTTGGAGCTTGCAACAATGGCTGGAGGGCCGATGGACATTTGGAATCATTGGGCGCCCCAGATACTGGTGCTCTTGAGCCTCACTCTGCAGGTTGTCCTCCTCCTCTTCGCCGGGATCCGTCGCCGTAAAGCCCCTGTCGTGCTGCGGGTCATCCTCTGGTTGGCGTACCAGCTGGCCGACTCCACCGCGATATACGCCGTCGGCCACCTGTCCTTCAACGGCACGCCGCGTGAGCACCAGCTCGTGGCGTTCTGGGCGCCGTTCCTCCTGCTGCATCTCGGTGGCCCGGACAACATCACCTCCTACGCACTCGAGGATAACAAGCTCTGGCTGCGCCACCTTCTAACTCTGGTGGTGCAGGTGCTGGGAGCCGGATATGTCCTCTACAAGCATATCGCCGGCAGCGGGAACCTGATCCTGCTTGCCGCCGTCTTGATGTCTGTCGTTGGTGTCGTCAAGTACGGGGAGAGGACATGGGCACTCAAGCGCAGCAACATGGGCAGTATCCGGAGCTCTGTCAAGAAGGAGCCACGTGCCAAATGCCATTTTTACCTGCAAGCGGGGTTCAAGGGGAAGGTCGACGAAGAAGAATTCCTCATGCGGCATGCACACTCCCTTTTCCATATCTGCAAGTGTGCAATAGTTGATTCTTCGGTCGACATGGAATATGATAGCCCTGACATCAAAGTACTTGAGCACCTTGAAGCTGAACAACAGTATGCGGTAATGGAGATGGAGATGTCCCTGATGTACGATATGCTGTACACCAAGGCAGCTGTGATCCACACTTGGCATGGCTACTGCATCCGCATCGTCTCGCCAGTCGTCACTGCAACCTCGTTCTTACTGTTCCAGTTCAGTGGTAAAGATGGTCACAACAAGGTTGATGTTGCTATCACCTACGTATTGCTGGCTGGTGCCGTCCTCCTGGAGACAAGATCGCTATTGAGCGCACTAGGGTCGAGCTGGACACTTCCCTTCCTGTGTGGCACACGATGGACGTGGCTTAAACATGCAGTTTTGTGCGCCGGAAGGTGGGACCGCCTCCGTCGTGTGGTTGTGTCTCTTCACCGGCTCGTGAAGATCATGGGACTTAGTGGCTACTTGAGATCGTCAAGGAGGTGGTCTGGCGCCATGGGGCAGTACAACATGTTGCACCTGTGCACTCGTCCCAGCAAAAGGAAGAGGAGCGGTGGGAGCATCTCACCATGGGACAGCCCTCTACTCGGTAGACTGGCCAAGATGGTGGGACTCGAGGAGTGGTGGGACAGGAAGCATCACTCGAGCACCGTTGAGGTTCCAGAGGACCTGAAGAAGAGGTTAATCAGGTACACAGATCGATTGCCCTGGCAAGGGAAAGTGAGCACGCTGGGCATAGTCAGGAAGAAGTGGGGTCAGGAGGCACTGGAGAACTGTAACTTGTACAAACCTCTCGAAGACTGGCTAGGCGTTGAGTTCCAAGAGGGTGTCATCATCTTGCACATCGCCACCGAAGTTTTCCTCGCCGGGACCAAGCTCAGGGAAGACGATGCACACATTGTGGAGATAGTCAGGGTGCTATCCAACTACATGATGTTCCTCCTAGTTGAACGCCCATACATGCTACCGGGCCTTGCTCAAACCAGGTTGTACCGGCTAACCTGTCAGAATTTGGTGGACATATGGTGTGAAGATGCTGACAGCCCAGCTCCCAGCAGCAATAATCTGTTCCGCCTGCATGATAAACCCAATTCTCTCTCTAGTCTCCGGGACACAGAGAGGCTTGCCGACATCCTACTCAAAAAGGAATTAGAACGTCCCACCCCTGAAACTCCTCGTCTCTCTTACGCGACTCACGTCGCCACAGTACTGATCAATAATGACAAGGACAAAGGAGAGTTCGACTCGTTACGAGTGCTCCTTACCGTGTGGAGGGATTTTCTGGTCTACGCGGCCAACAGGTGCAGCAGGGAGTCCCACGCCAAGAAGCTCAGCAGTGGTGGTGAGCTCACAACCGTCGTGTGGCTTCTGGTCGAACACCTTCATCAATCAAGTCTTTCTCGACGCACAGTGGAGCCGTGAATCATGCATGCAGATCAGATTGCTGCATCCCCATCTTATGTCTATGAGCCTAATATATATCTCATATGTTCTATGACTTGTCTTTTGAATAAAGTACGCTTCGGACTTTGAGTACGTAGTAGGGTTGGTGCAATTCAGTTTTTTTTTCTTGAGCATGGAAGCACTTCTCAGCTAGTGCACATGCACGTCCTACATCATGATCCACATGGTTCTCCATAGTAGTAATAGTGTTAGCACATGATGGCTGTCTTACACTAACAATTAAACAACACTGTTGTGGTTACAAAACTAAACAGCAGAGAATAGTGAAATTGAGAAGAAATGTTGGATCGAAGGTAGCCCTCTGCCCCTAGGATTGCTCTGAGGGGACTATTTATACTACTATCATTTTCTTGTTACAATATTACCCCTAGGTAATATGTATCGCCTTGGGATATTATCGTCTTTTTACATACTCAGGTGGACCTCTTGGGCCTGACCCATTTAAGCATTACAACACTTACTAAAACAATCAGGCCGAATGGGCCTAAGGTGGAGGCCATCCCCACAACAGTAGCCTCTCACGACCAAAGGCTCTTCTCTGGATAGGCTGAGGCTATGCTATCAAACTTTTTGGTCTCCTCCGTCCATTCGACCTATTTATCTTCGGCACCCCTTTAGGTAGGTTGAGATCGTGTTGTTAAACCACTTGGCTTCCTCTGCCTTCGAAGCCCTCAGAGCATGGTGAAGTTCATTCCCTCGAAGTCTCTGGTCTTCGCCCGATTTATGCGGAGCCCATCGTCTTCGCGCTTCCTTTAATGTATGATGCCGAAGTGTGCGAGAGGCCTTCGGTAGTTATGCGTGATATGCAATCTTCGCGAGACACGACGAGGTCTCCGATCTTGAGCACGTCTCTGGGGCAACCGGTGAAGTCCTTACGCTTGAAGCCTCAAGGCTTTACTTGTTGTGTGAGTGGCCCCATGAAGTCCGGTTGTCTTCGGCAACTTGGTGCCGCAGCCTTCGCAAAATTTTGGTTGAAGAGAAGCCGTAGCGAGCGAAGGATGTAGGGCAAACATGTACTTCGGAGGCCGAACAACTTTGTGTTCTTTGGGGCACCCAATCACTAGCAATCTGTCAGAAGAACAGTACCGCCGGAAGTAAGTCGTTTAGCCATTGAAGGGCCGTAGCTGCCGTGTTTGTCGACTCGCGTGTTTCCAAGGTATGAGGCGCTCTCGAAGTACAGCGGATGGGACTCTGCAGCTACGCGTCAGACAGCTGCCAGGCCATCATGTCTACATCGCCTATCCCCTTTGTATGACTCATCATTTCGCGTGCTACTTTGGGGTAGTCAGTGAGACAACGAACACGTAATTGATGGAGATTTTGGCGTTCCCGAGGCCCAGTTGATGGAACACTTGAAGCGAAAATGATGGAGCTTCACATGCCCCAATGTACAGTTGATGGAACACTTGAAGCGAAAATGACAGAGCTTCACGTGCTTGCGAGTCGTAGCCGATGGGACGTCTAAAAAGCAATTGTCGAAACTTCATGTGGGTACCCTATAAAAAGGGGTGATTGGCCAAGCGACGCTCCATCCTTTCCTCCAAACTCTCCGACCACTATAACTCATGTTGCTTTCTAATCCCATCTTCCTCGTGCCCAAGCACGCCTAACTTCGGAGTTCTGATGGGATTTGGTGTTTTGATGCCGATATGACTGAAAACCCTTCGTTATCGACAAGCATCAGTGAGCGGTTACGAAGCTGGGTGACCTTCGTAGCTTCCTCTGCCGAGGTACCTCGGCAAGATGGACTGGAGTCAACGCAGCTGACCCCAGGTGCAGTCGTCTGCCATGGGATGTGCTGGACAGTGGGTTTCCTAACTTCGGGAAGGAACTTTGTTCCCTCTGACTCGGGGTGGTGGTGCTCACCACATGTCTCGAACCCAGCCTCTGGTGTCCCTAATAAGGCTCTTTGGCTATTCAGGCTGGCGCTGATGGAGCTGGCGTTTGGAGTGGCCGTCCGTCGCGGAGTGTACCAAGCGGACGGCTCCCCAGTTCCAGGGAGAAGATTTAACCTCCTTGCACCGGGTCTATCCCCCTCTAGAGTCGCTCGCTCCATAACTCTTCCTCTAAGGTACAAGCTCTGAATTGAGTCTCTGTGTCACCCTGATGGTTGACATGGTGTACTGCGACACGAGCTCAGACGCTCATAGCTCCTTTGATTTCTTATTTGGATGTCAGTGCATTTTGACATCCTCTTGTATAATACCAAGACCTAGATTCAGTTCTTCAAGGTGATTAACCTTCTCAACTTTCTCGGTCTATGGGTGAGTGTCTTTTTCCGTATTGGCATAAACACGCTTAATATCATCTCTAAGATGTCGAGCTCGTCTTGCAAGATGCTGCTCTGTGTGATGCTGAGAAAGCTTGTGCTGGTCAGGAATTTGGCAGAGGCTACCTTATGCCCTTCTGACCACAATGCCAGAGTTTTTTCTTGATAAGCGTCTTCTTCCATACCAGCAAAAACACTCTCGTTACTGTCTCGAGGGTGTTAAGCTTGTCTTGCAGGAAGCTGTTGAATGGCATTACGAACGCTTGTGCAAATCAAGTATCTAACAGAAGCGTGTATCTTGGCTTGGGCCGCTGCGTGCTCCTCTGACTTCAACACCGGAGTCTTTCGTGAGATCTACGGTGCTACCGGGCGGGGAGGTCCAGCAGCAACGAGGTCTCCGCCCAGGCATGTTGAGATGGAGGCCCTAGAAAAACTAGCCACCCAGGGTGTTCCATACTTGTAACTATCCTTTGTATCATTATATGAACAATGAAATAACACTTCGCAGAATTTGTTTGGGACTTCGAATCTTACAACGTCTTTAACTCGGCCCATTGAGTGTACATGTAGCCCCCTGGACTTCCTGTTCCCTTGAGGTACTTCGCGTAAAGGGCTCGTAGCCCCTGGACTCCGCATTCCTTCGAGGTACTTCGCAGAAAGGTCTCACGAAGTCTCAAGTCTTTGGAGTGTGCGCGAAGTCTCTGACCTTCACACATTTTTGGCCTCCTTCACGGAGAGTGCTTGCAAAGCCTCTGGTCTAGGGGTAGTTCGGTGATGGAGGGCTACTATCATGCCCCAGGCAGCCAGGCGTGGCTTGAATACTGATGTTGATGCCTGCCGCACGCTTGTTCCCAAAACCAACAAGTGTGGTCCCTGGGTAAACAGATAGCCTAGTAGTTGAAGTGTGGGAATATCTCGCCAGTTGAGAGGATTAGGCCCAGTGTCATACAGCTCCTAGAGCCTCGCGCCCGTTAAGCACTTGTGCTCTGCTTAGTCCCAACACTCCTCATGTCTCTAAGACCCAAGGGTCAGGACTCCGCAGCCTTGCCAGATACAGGGCGCTTCGCAAGTGCGGTTGGCGTGACCTTCAGGGTAACGTGTTCCGCAGCAGTTGGACTGTCGTACTCGTACCAATTGACCTTTCGCATACCTCCACAGCGTGTCGCTTGGTGATCGATGCACATGTTGGCCCTGTCGCTTCGGGCACCCTCGGTGCGTAAACTATCTCCTAAGCCGTTATTGTCGGACTCGAAGAGGCGCCATTAAAGACACCTTGCTAGCACTCTCAGCCTTTAAAACGCGAGCACCCAGTCTGTATCTTCCACTTGCTTGCCAGACCTTCTGCTGCTGCATTCTCTCCACGCTCATCCTCTTCCCCATTTTCTGCTCTTCACCTTCGCAATGACGTGCTCCCGCCATCCTGTTGAGATAGAGTTCGAGCTTGTCGAGCGGGGAGCATCCGCCGCTGACAAACGGTAGTGCGCGACCCAGAGAACAAATGACAACTGCTCCAACGTTTTGGGCGCAAGCTTGGCTGACAAAGAACTGATTCGCAACCTAGTCCGCAGCGGCAAGATCTCCAGTCGGGATGTGGTCCGACTCCTCTCTCGTGATGAAAGAGAGCCCCATCCGTCGCAGTCAGAAGCCGTATTGTTCGGCGCGTTCTTTGACGCCTGCTTGAGGTTCCCTTTGTCTATGTTTGTGGGCGATGTACTCCGACGATATGAGCTGGAACAGGTGCAGCTAACCCCAAATGCTATTGTGCGCCTGGCGATTTTCTGCTGGGCATACCGGGCGGAGGGACCATGGCCGAGCACCTCTCTCTTCTGCTTCTTGCATGACGCCCGATGTTAGCCCAAGAAGGTTGCGAAGGGTGAATATGTCAATCTCAGCAGTGTTAACTTCGTGCTACAACCACAATGCACGAAGCTGTTTCCGGCAAACGTGACAAAAATGAAGTGGGAGTCTAACTGGACACGCCAATGGTTTTATCACTGCTTGGAGGGTGGCGACGCATTGAAGTGGTACGGGGGAACGTTAGATTTTAACATGTCTCCTTCAGTATCCCTCGATTGCGACGACGAGGCGACTGCTCAGAAGCTGGTCGGAGTGGCCCATCGCCTCAGCATGAGAGACCTAGCAGAGGAATTCCTCATGTTCGGGGTATCTCCGCTCGCTTGTCAATGGTCTGTCCAATCAAGCGGTACCCACGACGATGGCCTTCGACCTAGCATCTCTTCTCTGCACCAACCTGAAGATCCTCGTAAGTGTTCAAACACAGTATGATGAATTGGTGTTCTTCGCATGCTGATGGCATGTCGTTTCTATGTAGGAATCACGCTCCAGAATGCGAAGCAAGCTGCTGTCGTCTTCCTTGGGCCGTACATCGCCAAGGAACATAACCTACGGGAATCAATGACAGTGGGTTGCGAACGGATCAACCAGGTTTGCGAGGCTCTCAAGATTCCCGTGCCAGAGCGTCCCCCTCCCAAGGCTCCGTGAGCACGCAGCAGCAAAGGAAATGCCACAGGGGTGTCAACCTCGCACCTCCAACTCCATCCTTCATCGGAGTCACCTCTTGCATCCTCTCCATGCTTGTCCCCATCCGGGGTGGAAGATTTGGACATTGCTACCTTGACAGAGTCCGCGCTGCAGATCCCGCTCTCTCAGATGCCGAGGAGCTGAGGAGTATGGAGCTAGGGTTACAAGGAACCGCTCATGGAGAAACGGATTCAGGTTTCCCCTCCCCCTCCACGGCACACCAAGCTAAAGCACGCTCAGATGAATTCTCCTACCCATGCCACCGCGGCCTCCGGAGGGAAGTTCCGTGTGACGTCTTCAGCGTTACTATATAGCTCTGACTCCGAGGAGGAGATCCTTGCTCTTGGGTCGGAGTAGGAGCCGTGGTCCCAACAACCGGACTGGAGACCCTTGCCCCCAGAACTGGGATGGAGACATCCATCCCCAGGGCCGAGCTGCTCCTGAGGTCGAAACAGGGGCCATCGCGAACGAAGGTGTCGATGGTTCGCCATCAAGAAGGGGTGATCGAGGTATAGACACGGTTGACCCCTTTTTGAATTTAAACTTCACGCGTTTCCCCCCTTCTTTCGCTGACAATGTCTCTGGCATTAGGGAGTCAGCTCTCCTCAGGATATGCACCAGCTTCATACCTCAGAGCCAGGAATAACCTCGAAGAGGTGGCGGTAGTGGATACCCCTTCAAGTCCTCTGGGCGGGACGTTGGTTACCGAAGCCCAACGAATGGTCCTAGCGGACTTCCTCGCCCGGCCAGACACCCTGCGGATCCTGCAAGCAGCAGTAGACCATGCGGATTCCACACTGGATCATAGGGTGCTCTCCACGTGCGACTCCTAACTGCTGGAGCTCACCTTGGAAGCCACCGAGATGAAGGTACGCTTTTAACACCATTATGATAACTGTCAGACCGAATACTAACACCTAGACACAACGCAGGCTCTGGCCCTTTCTCGGGTGATCTAGGACGCGCGAAGTCCTGAACGGGCTACCCTTCAAAAGCGCCTGGCAGCTGCGGAATCCTCCGCGAAGTCCACTCACTGCAGCGCCGCTGTGGCAGCCTCTGCCGCTTTCGAAGAACACACCGAGCTCCTCCGACGGATCCGCGAGCTGGTAGCGGAGAAAGAGCAAGTGGTGCAAGCGGCTGTTGAGTCCGCCCGCCAATCAGCTGAAGAGCTGGCCATCGCCATGACGGAGAGAGATGAGCGCATCTGGTTCCTCGAGACGGAGGGCGTCAAGGCCCTCGATAAGGCCAAATCCCTTGTCGAACAGACTCCTGAAGCTGCCGCGGAAGAACGCATGGGCCTGCTGCAGCAAATCTCTGAGCTAGAGGCGGAGAAGGTGCGGCCGACATCCGAGGTCGAAGCTATGGGATGCCGGCTCGGAGATGCCTCTCTGCTAGCATGGAAATCAATGGAATCACTGGAGATATCTCCAGCAGTCTCCGTAGGATTGGAGAGGCTTCGTCATTGGCCCTGAATGCTGCTCGTTCATTCGGCAACCACTGCTCTTTTGTAACAACAAAGATATTGCTCGGTCTGCTGCACGTGCGTGGATGTCTGCACATTGGCAAGCTGGTCTCTCCTCATTTGGACCTCCCCGAAGGGAATGGCGTCATGTCGGGGGCCATCTATGCTGTTCGGAGATCCGTCCGTGCCTTCCACCAACGCATCTGGGAGTTCATCGGAGAGTCCATCGCTAAGATTGCCTTGCGGAATACCCTCGGTGCTAACACCGATCTTGAGCGATGGTTAGATGAAGTCCCTTGTCAAGCTGAAGGGGAGGAGGCTGGATCAGCCTCTGGTGTAGCTCCGTAGGTGACTCTGATGTCCCCCTGCTTAGTTACCTACTTTTGCAGCAGCAATCCTGCATGATGTAATCATCATTTGATATAATACATAAACTTTGCATCACCTTCTTATGTATATTAACCACTTGAATAGATCAGGTGCTTGATAGAGATATGCCTCTTGTCTCGGATCGTCTCATGCGGCGTCGACTTCGACATTGGGGCTTCGCCGAAGACATCGTCTCGTGCGACTCGTGCTTGACCCAGGACACCTCGAGGTGAATTCCTAGCTGAATTGGAGGACGCTTAAGTCTTCAGACGAATAAGATTTCTTACGTGTTCGATGCTTGTAATCACGGTAAACTGTATCTCGATACCGATAGTTATGAATAATGATCTTGGACGTTTCACATTTCTTGCTCTGACCTTCGGACTTTCATTCGAGATCATGTTTCAAAGGGTAGCTAACTCATAGCCTTCTTCTCTTAGTCTTGCATAATGAAGATAGGAGTGCACGTAGTCAGTAGCCAAGTGAGGTCCGTGGACGCACATTTTGCCCATAAGCGCACACTTCGGCCGGAAGCGCATGCTTCACACGCACGCTTTTCTTAACCGCCTTCAAACTGACTTCGATGGCCTCTTAAGAATAGTGCGCACTCCGTCTCCATCCCTCGATTTGGTGCCGACAACGTTGACACCTCATCATAATGATGAATTAGAATGGACGAGTACCCCCTTCGTGGTTAGGGGTCAACAGATGCTTCGTTGCCTCTAGACGCCTCGGGTTAAAGGAGTAGGTTACATAGGGCATTCAAAACCCCTGGCTAGCCTCTATATATGTATATTTAGTGGCGAGGCTCCCACTGCGGAGACTCTAGTACGCCTAGGGCGGACATGCTCTTTTATTGACTATCATTTCCAAGACTGCATGTGTTTCATAAGATACATCAAGCGCTTGCTGGCGGCACCAGTGGCTTATGGCCTGGGTGTCGAGACCCGAATATACAAATTCGGACTTTCTGTGTAAACTGTACTAGTCCAGAATCACGCTAGTGCACACAGTCAAACATAGATGTAACCATAACGATATACACGCTAAAATAAAGGGAAACTCAAATATCAGTAATTAACGAAGGTACGACCTTATGGTCAAGCTTACAATTTATCTAGCCTGAAGGGCTTAATAAAACTAGGAACGAAAATTTAAAAATAATCGTAGTAGCCAATCGACATGCCCACAGGCTATCGAGTCTAAAACGAAGTTCTAATCTGTGAAGTCGCTGAAGTACTCTCCTTCTGATACCTCCTGCTGATAGTACTCCTCTTCCTCAACTGAGCAACATGGGCATAAAGCCGTGAGTACATTGATACTCAGCAAGTCATTTGTAACAAATGAATGCAATATAGTATGCACGACTTACCAACGGAGGGCTGAAAGGTTAATTTGCATAAAAGGATATTTTAAGATAAATACGAATAATAGATTGAAGGAAAAATTTAATGGAAAATAATAATTAATAATTAATCAACGGAGTTGAAATAGACCACTTATGAACCTCCTATCCACAAGCTAAACCAACAGTGAACTACCTGTTCACTTTCTAACCATAAACCACGAGCTTTCATGAAATCTCTACCCCTTGTGTGAAATTACCGAGCATTGTTCATAACCGGGGACACGGTTATTCGAATAGTTTTATACTCTACAGAGATTGCACAACTGTACCCACACGATGTGATTAGCCTCACGCTAAGGAAATCACAACAAGGCCTTCTAGAGTTCAATTCCAACCCAATCTTGCCTGCTAGGGTTTCACATCACACCCCCCTTGCGTCACATGGAAATCAGCAACCATGTTCATCACAATGGCAAGATTGAAATTGTCATATCCCAAATTAATCAGCCAGGTCTATCCCATACTAGACATGTGGTTTGCGCGATAAAGCTCAGATCAATGGCTCACAAAGTTAAGTCCTTAATAATACCCGGGCGAGACTTCCACATCCCACGAAGTGAATCCATACTTCCCCCTTTACTGCACGATCACTCGTCCAAGTGAAAACCAAGTTTGTATAACCACGCCAATGACACACCAATGTCATGGCACAAATTTTATAGTTGTGGCACCAACCATGATTCTATATCTCATTAAGTGAAATTAAGTATTCACATGCGATGATAAACCCAATCGTAATAAAAGCAAGACTAAGCATTCTAATCGTACAACCCATGTGAGATCTAACATAGCATCACTATTAAGTTTTCCAACCTATGGTGACAATGGCGTCATGACATTCAAATTATCAAAGAGGGGTTAATCAATCGGGACAATAACTACCAATTACAAAGGGTTGTATTAAATAGCGATGCAAGATAATTTAACATAAAGTAGATAAATAATAGATTGAAAACTGGGTTCAACATGATCAAAGGTTACGACTTGTCTTGGTTATACTCAGCGAGGTACTCAGGGTCTTCTGGCGTTGATCCTACTCCTCTGAAATCAGGATCTAACGAGAGAGAAAGCGACTAAAATAATAAAAACAAATAAAATAATAAGCAAATGAACTCCAAAAACCTTCAAACCAGAACCAAAAGCTAGAGCTCGATATTAGATGAATTTAGAAAGAAGAATGGGGTCAATCGGAGCTAGGACGGAACAGAACGGGCTCTCGAAAA
This sequence comes from Melocanna baccifera, assembly GCA_036346265.1. Taxonomy (NCBI): domain Eukaryota; kingdom Viridiplantae; phylum Streptophyta; class Magnoliopsida; order Poales; family Poaceae; genus Melocanna; species Melocanna baccifera. The sequence goes on along the minus strand of CM070686.1, from coordinate 27,251,296 downwards.
ATTAAATCTATAGAAAAAAAATGCTAAAAATCAGAAATTACACTGTGCTGTGGACCCGGTGCACGGAGAAACTAGTCTACGGTGGACCCTGTCTATGGAATAGTAAACACGGGCAGCGGTGCTGACGCGGTGGGTTAGGGTTGACGCGGCAAAGAGGCAACGATCGAACGAAGACGATCATGCAGCTACGAAGGCGGTGAACGTTCGGATTGTCCGATGATGATGATATCGGATGGTCCAACGCCGATTGGACGGCTACGGAGGCGAAGATGTTAGGACTGTTCGATGGTGTTGACGATCGGACGGTCCAACGTCGATCAGACGGCTGCGAATATGCAATGATCGGACTATCCGATGACGACTTCGATCGGATGTTCCGCCATTGATCGGACGGCTGCGAAGGTGTGCAACGATCGGACTGTCTGACTATTAGGAAGATTAGACGGTCCAACGTCGATCGGACGTCTGCGGTGGTAAGGGGACATTCGGACCATCCGAACTGAGTGGCACATCTCGGCCGTTGGGAGAGATCGGTTCGACGGATGGCCGACACTTGGCGGCGTGCTGCGTGAAGCGTCGCGGGAGTGCGGCGTGAGTGTCGGACCCCGGAGCAATGACTCCTAGATCCTCTGTGTAAATCGCACTAGTCCAGGATCAAGCTAGTGCACACAGTGGATAACAAAGTTTTATATCATGCACAATGACATTTATTCATTAACTAAATATGGGCCTGATGGCCAAAGGTTACATCAATAGTTCATAAACCAAAAATAAATATAAGCAGTGGAAGAAAACCAATAAAGCAGCAGCCCATCCTGCCTGCCCACAGGCGAATGACTGTAAGACGTGGCCTAGTCGTCACCATCCTCACCGAAGTTGTTGACGTCATCCTCTGGCAACAGATTTTAGCAAGGTGAGCACATAAAGTACTCCCAAGGTAAGCACATAAAGTACTTACGCAAGTTACACCAGGAGTTTTAATAGAGTGAATGCATGCATAGGGATAACAAAGAAATGCTTAATAAGGTTATTTGTGTGAAAAACAGTACTGAATTTAAATACAATAGCATAAGTGCAAAAACTGAATTTTTAATACATCATATGAAACAATATTTTAACCAAAGTATTATCGTTAGTGTAGGCTCCGACCTACACTAACCTAACCACGGGCATCCCACCCGGACCATTGTCAAAGCCACTGTTGTTTGTTTGAAAAATCAAGTTTTATAAAAACTAAGTCTAATCTGTGAAAACTCTACTCAACATGTCCATGACCGTGGACACGGCTATCCAAGATAGATTAAAACTCTGCAGAGGTGTACAGCTTTACCCACAAGACACGATCATCCCATATTGCCACTAGATTAACACACTTCCTTTGGTGTACGACGAGGAGATCATGACAAGGTTGTTACAATGACCCATAGCCAAAACAGTCACGCCGCCACTAAGGTTTCACCACAATTCGAATCCACGAGTTGGAGCCCCCTCTTGTGCCATGTGAGACTTCTCGCGGCCTACGCCACGCTCACATTCAGTCTATAGCGAAACCATATTTGGAACTTCACAAATTACTTGACCAGGTCCGTCCCATACCGGACTTGTGGTAGTACGAAGTGACTTCGTAAAATGAATCATAGAAATAATCCTTAATCCGACTTAGGCTCAACCACATACCCACATGCACGACAATCAACCATGTGTCACCAAACACGAGGCATGCCGGCACCCCACCACCTAACCAATAGCCTAAGTCCAAATCATAAGTTTTCATTTTCATTTTTAAACCACTTTCATAAACCATCCTTGACTCATCGAAGTCAAGATTTCAAAAGGAGCTGTCATTTCATGTGAATTAGTTGATCCCACCTGAAATCACACTAAGCCAGGCTAAGCATTTCTATAAAATTTTTAGTCAATACTATGGTACTAACTAGTTTGCAGCTAGGGTGACAAGGTATATGAATTCGAGATTCAAATGGGCTATAATCAAAGGATCGTAGGTATAACTAAAGTTTAAACTGAACTTAAATTAAATTTGAATAGAAGTACGCATGCATATACAGTAAAACAACATAAATAAATTTAAAATATTAGGTCCAACATGGTTAAAGGTGTAACTTGCCTTGCTTCGAAGTTTGCTGAGATTCGTTGAAGTTATACTCTTCGAAATAGTCGTAGTCTACACGCGAAAAGCCAGAACAAACTAAACTCAAATAAAATCCAGATAAAATCCAAAAATTATAAAATATATGCTGGGAGATAGAATATGACTTTAGATGAATTTAGGAATTTAAATTGGTCTAATGGAGTTAGGGCGAAGGAGGACAACTTCTGGGAGTTTGAATTCCAAATAAATGAATAAAAGGAATTCTTGGAATTCTTTTCTCTATGAAGGAAAAGTGGTTGGAAGCTACAAAATTTGTGTATGATCGAAACCATAATCGAAGGTGTAGTCGAAGACATGGTCAAGACCATAGTCGAATCAATGGTTGAAGATGCGGAGGTCTAAGCCAAAGACAAAGACTCCAAGTATGGGTGCAGTCGAATTTGAAGATTAAGATTCGGTCGAAGACTTGCTCGAAATTGTATAGTGGTCGAAGAACACTATAACAGTCGAGAACCAAGGGTAGTCGGAGTCGAGCGGTCGGAGAGATCAGAAGGTTCAGAGAGATCGGAGGGTGCGGAGGTTAAAACAATCAAACAATCATGGTCGGTTCGAAGACGGAGGTTAAAGTCGAAGGCTCCGATATTGAAGACCGAAGTCTAAGTTTTCGAGGTCGAAGGTCAAAGGCTAGAGTCGAAGTCTCCGAAGGTCAAAGTCTCTAGGGATGAAGATCGAAGTCGAAGTTGAAGGCTCTGAGCAGTCGGAGACTAAGAAGCCTCCGAATCAGCGGAGTCTAAGGAAGTCTTCGAACAGTCGGTGTTTAAGGAACCTTTGAACGGTCAGAGTCTAAAGAACCTCTGGACGTCAGAGTCTTAAGAGCCTCCGGACATCGGAGTCTTAGAATCGGATGGTTGGGAGAAGTCGGACGACTTCACGTGACAAGATCCGAGTGATCCAACGGGGCAAAGACCGGGGAGATGTACAAAAGAGGAAGAAGAGTATGAGTCTGGTTTTACCTTGGCGCAAGGTTCGGCTGCATGAAGTTGGCTGGCGGCGAGGGTGTAGCGGAGGCGGGTACGATTATCGGTGGCATCGACGAGGCGTAAGGAGGTCCGAGGCACCGACAATTCCTCGTCGGAGCTCCTCCGACGAAGAAGGTAGAAGTCACTCAGTAAGACAGGTTTACGAGCGAAACCAGGGAAATTGGGTGAGGGGAACAGTAGAGCCGAGCCCATGGACGGCGGTGTGGCGCACGAAGCCTGTGCGCTCGCTGGTGATGCGGGGCACAGCGGGGTTGGCGAGGGGCACAAAAGAGAGTGGGGACTACGAGGAGTGCGCTGGTGCTCTTGTGCAACATCGCAAGTGGTTGGAAGGTGGTTGGTGATGAGGTGAAGCGGTGGCGCAACTCAGGCGGTGGTGGCGATGGTGTTCCGGCGGTAAGGAGACTCAACCAAGAGCGGTCGAGAAAATTCAAAAATTATGAAATATATACTAAAAACTAGATTATGAATTTAGATGAATTTTAAAACTTGAATCACTGGATTCGGAGTTCGGACGAAGGAGAACGAGCGATTGTAAGATTGGCAGATCAGAAAATTCTGAAAAAAAGAAAAATCAGGAATATTCCTTCGGAATATTCCCGCATGTACAGTAACGGACAGCAGCCCTTTTCACTGTTTTTGGCTGTGTCGTTGGCGAGGAAAAGGCACGGGAGGTGAAGCCAATGGGTTGCTAAGGACCCGAGGCACATGTAGGAAGTGACGGCACGTCAAACGGAGCACGGTGACGACGTGTACGGCGACAACGACATAGGGTGTGGAGAGAAGAATATTTTTCGGGTAGGGAATATGGAGAAGCAAGGTGAGCATGGCCTAGAACATGGCGAGGCGAAGCTAGAAAAATTATCGGCTAAGCCGAAAACTCACCAGAGGCAACGCAATCGTCGTTTGAACGACGACGGTACCGAAACACGAAAAACTCAATATCTTTGTGCTCGGTGAGGCGAATCTAAAACCGTCTGAAACGTAGCCTCCTGGGATGGTTTGGTATGTTTTAACGTGAACGGATTGTTGAAAGCATTCCCGGACAGGCGGGGCGCGAAGTGCAATTTACGGCCATGGCAAGATGTCGGGCGCAAAAATTTCGGAAAGATTTTTGGACGAACGGAGGGGAGCACGCCGTAGAACGCGTCGAGACGAACTCAACACCGCAGACGGCTCAGCCAATGGACTAGCGAAACACGGTGAATAAGACTTTATGTAGCCTACAGGCTGACATCGGCGTTCCGGGCAAACGGAGAGGAATTAACATGCGAGAGTTGCGGCGAATCGTGATGCTCACCTTGGTTTTGGTCGGGCATCCACGGTCGGCCGGTGGCGACGCGACGAACGCGGACCTGATTTGGCCTACGGTGCCGACGATGCTCCGGCAAAGTTCCGGCGAAGGCGAGGTGAGCACCGCGTAGAACGCGACGAAGCGAAATCAATAGTGTGGTTAAACGCGGCGGGGCTTCACCGGATGAGGTGCAAAATGTCGAAGAACGACGCTTGGAATACAAAACTAAAACTTCGATTGCGCCCAAAAGAAGAGGAGTGGGAACATGAGATTTTCGGGGTTGAGTGAGGATGGGGAGAGGCTCACGGGGCTCCCTTTTATAGGGGTTGAGGAGGTCCGAGGAGGGAGATTAACCATCCATATCCTTGAATGGTATGAGTTAAATTCCGCAAAAATGGTCATCCATGAGAGGGGAAACGGTGGGGGAATGAAAGAGTTTGATGAGAGGATTTGAATGCAATTTACTTCACTAAAAACCGTTGAGTAAATCATGAGTTATTGAAGATTGAAGAATGCACCATGAAACACCATGGCTGCTGCTCACGCACGGGATGCCTCTTGGAAGAAGAAAGGAAAAGGAAGACAGAAAAAAGAGAGAAAAGAAAAAAAAGAAAAAGAAAATTTGGAAAAATTTAAAAAAACATTTCTAAAGATCCTTGGAACCTGAAAAGATTTTAAAAAATTATTTCGGAATTTATTGAAATTTATTTTAATTTTTAAAAATATTTTTCTTTTTCTACCTTAAAATAATACAATAAATAACAAATAAAGCTTAAAAATCTTAGGAAAATTTATAAAAGTTCCTTAGGCTATTTTGAACTGATAAAATATTTCTAGCTAAAATTTAGATATTTTTCTTTATAAAATATTTTTTTGTTTAACAGAAAGGCTCTTTTCTTCTTCTTTTTTTTTTTTGCAGAAAATTAAGTTAGCTAAAAATTTTAAAATTTCAAGAAACCAAATAACTTTAATTTTTGTTTTAAACTAACTTATTTATTACCTTATTTATTTTTTTATTTTATTTTTTTTCTTAAATCACCTTTTCATAACCTTTTTCTTAAGCAGAAAATCTGGCAATTAAATGTTTTTAAAAAAAACTTAAGAAACCAAAAGTAATATTTTATTTTCAATTAAATCAAATATTTTAAAATAAACAGCTGGGTTTTTATAGTGAGGCGGCACGGTGACAGTTCAGTGACGACGGCGCGGGCACGGGAGTGCGGCGGTGGCTTACCGGCGACGGTGACGACAGGCGGGGACGGCGCACGTCAACGGCGACGGTGCTCCGAGAGAGGCGGCGGCGAAGACAATGGCGCGAGGCATGTGTGGCGAGAACGGCAGCGGCGCTCGATGGGAGGTGAAGGCAGGTGGCAACGCTTTTAAAGCACACACACCGAGGATGTTCGGCTAGGGCACAACACGTGGCAGAGTCCAGCTCGGAGACAGCGAGCCCACTCACGACACATGGACGGCCCGGATACGATGCGCGGGGATCGGGCAGCGGAGATGCGGCGAGCGAGAGTGGGGGCACGACGAAGGGAGATGGGCCGAGGGGATTCGGCCCAAAAGGCTTTTAGGGTTTTTCCCCGAGTTCTTATTTCCTAGAAATTCAAATAAGCAAAGGAACTCCAGAAAATATCAAATAAATCCCACAAATTCACCAAAAATTTCAGAAAAAACCTTAAGACCTGAGGAATTCAAATAAAATATTTTTAGCTCATGTTGAAGTTTATTTTAATCATATTAAATTCTTGTTAATTTGTTAATTCCAAAAAAAATTCTAAAAATTTATTTTTAAATTAAAGGCTTTAAAAATTCAGAAAATAGGATGTTACACTGGGATGGCCAAGTCCCTAACGCTTTAGACTCTGCTGAGTACGCAGGGCACTCGCTGGCAGCTTAGACGATTTTGGCCTGGGACGGCGAAATTCCCAGCACTTTATACTCCACAGAGTACGTCGGGCGCGTAGGGCAGCTCCGACGATTTTTCTGGCCTAGGGCGTTGATGTCCCTAGCGCTTTATACTCTGCAAAGTACGTTGGCTGCCCAAGACAGCTCCGACAATTTCCCTGGCTTGGGCGATCACACCCCAGTGCTTCATACTCCACAGAGTACATCGGGCGCCCAAGGCAGCTCCAACGATTTTCCTAGCCTGGGGCGATCACGTCCCCAACGCTTTATACTTCGCAGAGTACATCGGGCGCCCAAGGTAGCTCCGACGATTTTTCTAGCCTGGAGCGATCACGTCCCCAGTGCTTTATACTCCGCAGAGTACATCGGGCGCCCAAGGCAGCTCCGACGATTTACACATATACAAATGCAAATGCTGGCCATCAAGAAAATACACGATGACATTTATATATGCTAAATGGTTTATATCTGATTGGAGGATCTTCAGAAAGTACATCGGTAAGACTAAAAACATGACGTGAGCATCTTACCTTCGAAGGAAGTCCGCGTTTCAGGTATGGTTTAGGATATACCCCTCGAGGGTGGACAAGCGGTATGCACATGGTGGAAATTTAGCAACGACGAGGTACGGACCTTCCCACTTGGGATCGAGCTTCTCGACCACTGCAGAGGGTACCGCCTTGCACAGAATGAGGTCTGTCTCGTGGGAGCTTCGCTAGCGAACGAACTTGTTGTAGTTCCTTGCCTTCGTCCGCACATACTTGGAGATATACTCCACCGCGCTAGAGCGGATTTGGAATAGATCCCGTCGAGAAGGATGGGGGAGACTTCTCGTTGGCCAGACGTGGCTGGAGCGGTAACACGCCTTCCATGTTGATTGCCGTTGATCCCGAAGCCCTCTTCCAGAGCCCCAGGTGAATCGATGGCAACAGTCACTTGCTTTCCCACAGGATCCTCCTGTCTAGAGGTGAAGTTGACGTATACCTCGCCTTTATCCATCACTTTATCACCCTCTTCGGCACCAGCTTGGTGGTCCGATACCAACCAATCATCGGTTCTGACTCTGGCTTGCGTAACTGCCTCCCTTGAATTCCTTTTCCTCGTTGCCACTACCTTCGGTGCCATTTTCAGATCGTGGCTACTTGATGTTCAATCCCCACAGATGACGCCAACTGTTATGGTTACAAGACCAAACATCAAAGAATAGTAAAATTGGGGGGAAATGTTGGATCGAAGGTAGCCCTCTGCCCCTAGGATTGCTTAGAGGGGACTATTTATACAACTATCATTTTCTTGTTACAATATTACCCCTAGGTAATATGTATCACCTTGTGATATTATCGTCTTTTTACATACTCGGGTGGGCCTCTTGGGCCTGACCCATTTAAGCATTACAACACTTACTAAAACAATCAGGTCGAATGGGCCTAAAGTGGAGGCCATCCCCACAACAAACACAATACAACAAACTACTCCTAGTTCAATAGAGACATTTTCCCAGTGACGCCTTCCCCTACTTCTCTATACCTAGAACTATATGGTATATAAAGACATTTTTTGGGATGTTTCTAAAAATGTCAAAAGAATTTTTTAGAAAAGGTTGTTTGCCCTTTGTAGAGTTTTCTTACAACAATGTTACCAATCAGAACTGCCACATGTTAGCACCCCGATGTGCCACGTCAGCCCTAACCTGCCGCGTTAGCACCGCCGCCTGCATGCACTGTTCCGTGAATCGGGTCCATCGTGGACTGGCTTTTTCGTGCACGGGTTCACAACATATTAGCTTTTTCGATTTTCTAGGGTTTCTTTTAGGTTAAATTTTTCGAGAGGCCGTTCTCCTCCGTCCTAGCTCCGATTGACCCCATTCTTTTTTCTAAATTCATCTAAAATCGAGCTCTAACTTTTGGTTCTAGTTTTAAGGTTTTTAGAGTTCATTTACTTATTATTTTATATAATTTTGTTGTTTCGATCGATTTCTCTCTCGTTAGATTTCGATTCCGGAGGAGCAGGAGCAACGCCAGAAGACCCCAAGTACCTCTTTGATCATAACCAAGCCAAGTCGTGTCCTTGGATCATGTTGAACCCAGTTTATAATCTATTATTTAATTATTTTATTTTAAATTACATTGCATCGCTATTTAATTACAAACTTTGTATATGGTAGTTACTGTCCTATATTGAATTACCCCGCCTTGATAATTTGAATGCCGTGATGCCATTGTCACCATAGGCTGAAAAATTTACTAGTGATGCTATGTTAGATGTCACAGGGGTTGTGCGATTAGAATGCTTAGCCTTGCTTATTTTACGAATGGGTTTATCGTCACATGTGAATAATTAATTTGACTTAATAAAATATGGAATCGTGGTTGGTACCACAACTATTAAAAGTTGTGCCATGACATTGGTGTGTCATGGACGTGGTTGTATAAAAGTTGTGCCACGCCAATGACACACCAATGTCATGGCACAAATTTTAATAATTGTGGCACCAACCGTGGTTCCATATTTCATTAAGTCAAGTTAAATATTCACAGGCGATGATAAACCCTTTCATAGAATAAGCAAGGCTAAGCATTCTAATCGTACAACCCATGTGACATCTATCATAGCATCACTAGTAAATTTTCCAACCTATGGTGACAATGGAATCATGGCATTCAAATTATCAAGGCAGGGTAATTCAATATGGGACAGTAACTACCATATACGAAGTTTGTATCAAATAGCGATACAATGTAATTTAAAATAAAAATAATTAAATAATAGATTGCAAATTGGGTTCAACATGATCAAAAGACACGACTTGCCTTGATTATGCTCAGCGAGGTACTCGGGAAGGGGTCTTCTGGCGTTACACCTACTCCTCCGGAATTGGAATTTAACGGGAGAGAAAATGACCGAAACAATAGAAACATATAAAATGATAAGCAAATGAACTCCAAAAACCTTGAAACCAGAACCAAAAGCTAGAGCTCGATTTTAGATGAATTTAGAAAAAAAAAAACGGGGTCAATCGGAGCTAGGATGGAGGAGAATAGGCTCTCGAAAAGTTTAGTCTAAAGAAAATCCTGAAAATCAGAAATTGCACTGTGCTGTGTACCGGGTTCACGGGATTGAGGGGGTCTATGGTGGACCGGGTCCACAGAATAGTGTTGGGGTTGCTGGTGTGGCATGCGTAGGGGGGGTGACATGTGGCAGTACTGACGTGGCATGACACGTGGCACCGGGGCTCGGTTTGGCTGATGTGGCAGGACACGTGGCCTAGGGCTGACATGGCTTAGGGTTGATGTGGCGGTTCTAGTGTGACGGCGATGCGGCTGGATCCGACGACTCAGGAACGACCACGTGGCACGATCTGATCTGTTGGTTCGGATCTCGATGAGCGGCCACGATCGGGGGTGGTGGCCGTCCGATGCTTGACGCGTGGCACTGCGCGTGGGACGAAGCGATGCGGGCATGGCGTGGTCTGGTGTGCGGACCGAGGCGGACGCGTCTGGCGGGGCGGTGCGCAGACCGACGCGAGAGCGCAGCGCGGGTGAGGGTTCGGGTGACGGGGTCCTCCTCCAGTGACGATGGTGGAGGGACACCGGAGACGGCGGCGGGGCTCACCAGCGGGGTCAGAGATGGCGACGCATAGTGACTCCGAAGGCGGCGGTCACAGGGACCGCGATGGCGAAGCTCCGGTGGCGGGGTCCGACGTCGGCGACGGAGACAACGGCGCCGGTGAGGGTCGGCGAGGGTGCGCGGGAGACGGCGGGGCACAGCGGAGGCGACGAGGGCAGCGGCAAACATGGGAATTGAGGGCGGCGGGGGCGCACAATTATAAAGCACGCGAACTGAGGTCTCTCGGATGAACGCGGCGCGGCACGGGGACGAGTCCCGATCGGAGACGAAGACGCAAGGGGCGATGCGTGGCAGCGGGCGAAGGATCAGACGGCGGGGGAGAGTCCAGGCGTGGACCGTGCGGGGGCTGCGAGCGGCGCGGTGGACAGGCTCCACGCGGCAGCGGCGGGGATCGGGCGGGGGCGGCTGACGCGCGCGAGAGAGGAAAGGTGGGCTGGGGAGATGGGCAGAGGGTGAAGCGGGAGGGAGCGGGAGTGGGTGAGGGCGACGCATGGCGGGCTGAGGGGACATGGGCCGGAGGGAAAATTGGCCCACGGGGTTTTCGTGATTTTTCCCCGAATTTTCTTTTTAATAAATCTAAATAAAATCAAAAGGGCTCCAGAAAATAGCAAATAAATCCCACAAATTCACCAAAAATATCAAAAAATTCCTTGAGACACAAGGAACTCAAATAAAATATTTTTAGCTTATGTTAAAGTTTATTTTAATCATATTAAATTATTTTAATTTCCAAAAATTCATTTTAAGCTTGATTTAATTTCAGAAAATTTATTTTTGAAAACATGATTTTATAAACTCCAGAAAAACAAGATGTTACAACAACTTGCGGCTATGAGGTGGCCTTACAATTGTGAGGTGGCCATAGGAAAACTTACAACTATGAGGTGAGGTGGCCGTAGGAGAGCTTACGACTATGAGATGGCCGTAGAAGAGCTTATGAAGATGAGATGGTCGTAGAACTTACGACTATAAGATGGTGATAAGAGAACTTATGACCATGAGGTGGTCGTAGGAGAACTTACGACTAGCCTATGAAATTTCTCCCTTATAGATAAGGGATACAATCAAGGAGTGTAATAACGTAACACTATTATTCACAGATAAATAATAATTTGAGAATTGTTATATCCTCGTCAGGTTTCTTGTCTATGTCACACGGTATTAGTCTTAGCAAGACTCAGTGTCCTTCGATACCTAATGAGCAAGACTGAATAAGTAAGATTCCATATGCTTCTGTCATCAGGTCTATCATGTATGCTATGCTTTGTACATGCCCAGATGTATCATATGCTCTAAGTGTTATGAGCAGATATCAGTCAGATCTAGGTGAAGGTCACTAGATAGCTGTAAAGAATATCTTGAAATACTTGAGAAGCAAGGGATGTGTTCTTTGTTAACTTCTAAATGGTTACACTAGTGCTAACTTCTAAACTTATGAAGATGATTTTCGATCACAGTTTGGGTTTGTGATTTGTCTTAATGGAGGAGCAGTGAGTTGGAAAAATTCTAAGGAAGAGACGGTTGCTGATTCTATAATAGAGACCAAGTACATTGAGATTTTGGAAGCTGCAAAGGAGACTGTTTGGATAAAAAAAAGTTCATCTCTGAGCTTGAGTTGGAAAAATTCCAAGGAAGAGACGGTTGCTGATTCTATAATAGAGACCGAGTACATTGCGATTTTGGAAGCTGCAAAGGAGACTGTTTGGATAAAAAAATTCATCTCTGAGCTAGGTGTGGTCTCTAGTGTTTCTAGTCCAATCGATCTCTGTTGTGATAACAGTGGAGCCATTGTGCAAACCAAGGAGCCTAGATTACATCAAAAATCCAAGCACATACTTCAGTATTTTCACTTCATTCACGAGATTGTTGATAGAGGTGATGTGAAGATATGCAAAGTGCACATAGATTTAAATATTATTGATCCGTTGACAGAGCCCCTTCCACAGCCAAGGTATGAAGCACACACAAGAGCTATGGGTATTAGATACTTGCATGATTGATTCTAGTGCAAGTGGGGGATTGTTAGTGATATGCCCTAGAGACAATCATGGAGATGATTGTATCACTTCTATATTTATGATCTTTTGAATAATATGTTATTTTGTCCCTTGAATAAATGTCTTTCATATTGATGAACCAGTATGTGACTTGTTCGTGGAACTCTTTATTTATGTTTTGATGTTATTCTAAATCATCCCTGATCTCATGTCATGATGTGGAATAATTATGATTTAAAGATCAACACATGTATAGATTGATGATCATGTTTCATGTATCATGGATATGAGGATATCAAATCAATAATGTGGACACATGTTAGAGAACATGGTGTTTGATTGACCCACTATGAAACACTATGATAATTGTTATATTCTTAAGTGTCATCAGTTGGTCTCATACATAATGTATATAGGATTCTTAAACCTAAGATCATCATAGTTTTCTACACACGTAATAGGTTACTTAAGGGTTGCCAAAGACTACTCCTTAACTAGGTAGTCATAAAGGTAGCTTTTGGGTCTACTATGAAACATGCGGAGGAGTGTGAGTGATCAAGATGAAATTTGCCCCCCATATAATGAGAGAGATATCTCTGGGCCCCTCGATGTGGATAAATTAAGGAAGTGCATGGCTATGCCAAATGTGATTAAGTAGTCAATCACAACAGAGTAATCTACTACAGTTTCGAATGAAAGATTGAGCTATCGTGGGATGCATGCTTCTCCCCTTAAGTTCGATCTGATATCATGAGGATCGGTACATAAGCACTATATATGTTCGTTCGATATGATTTTTACGTATTTTGGGAGTCATTATGTCTTGCTAGGGTCTGCTACCGACTTATGGAGCGAAAAGGAGTTTTTAGCCCATGGTCAAATATACATAAACCTACAAAGTCACATATTTAATAGGTTGGAATGAGAAGGGTCCAGATAATAGACTCCAAGTGGAATACGATCGTTACTCGCATTGGATTCGGTTGGAGGCGCTCCGAGTGGGATAAAGATCTAGCCTAAGGCTTTCTGAGTTGGATACGATATCTGATCATATCAGATAAGAATCCGATTGGAGCTTATATAAAGGGAGGTGCAGGAGCTGAGGGAGGTATCCTGAGAGACACCCATCGAAACCCTAGCCGCCACTTCTCATAACCCCCTACCATGCGCGCTAGTGCTAGCACACCGTTGCATGATGTTCCACCTAGATGTATGCACCTCAATAGAGGCACTCCTACGACTACGGTGCTGATCGGGATGATCACGAGGAGACAGTTGGTCAGAAGACGATGACTACTTATACTACATCGACGCAGGCTTCGTTGAACCAACCGCTTCAACTCTACTTCTGGTGCACTGCACCTCTAGTGATAACGATCTATGAATTATTACTCACATGGTTTTTTTGTTTACGCGGTAGAAAAATTTTAATTTACGTTAGTGTAGCTTACCCGTATCCCAACACGGACCACATCGTTGCCGACTATGTAGCCCATGGATAGCCTATGTTGCAGTGAACAACCTGGCCAAGCATGGTGTAACATCCCAAATTGGGGAATTTTCAAAATTATAAAAAGTTTAAAATCTTTTGCCGCTCTTCGGTGCTATTTAAAATTTTCGGCGTTCGTCGAGATTCTCTTTTTGGATTTTTCAAAACAACTCAAATAATGAAAATAAAAAAAGGAATCAAGAGCCAAGCATTTCGAAAGTGATTTGAACAAATCATAAATTTGAAATTCAAATAAAAAATTAGTATCTGAAACCAAATTATTAAAATGACAAAGAAAATCTATGTTAAAATTTTGTGTTTCAACCGAATTGAGCCAAGAATTCAAATTCAAATTTACTCTCAAAATGGGAATTGAAAATTCAAAATTTGAATCTCCAAATTTTGTGCTAAACCCCATTCCTCTCTCCTTCCCCACTCTTCCAGCTGGGCCGACTCCCCCCTCTTTCTCCCCCTTTCTTCGTTCTTCTCCTGTTTCTCCTCCTCTGTTTGCCTCCTTGGCGCTTGTCCCCCCCCCGCGCAATGCACTCAATAGCTGCCCATGCTCTGACTACCGTGCCAAACATGTGTGTCCTCCTGTGCACCACCCGTGTCTCGCGCCTATGCCTCCTCTCTTCCTCATTTGCCTTTGCTTCCCGGCACTACCGCATGCGCCATGCCATGCGGGAACGTGTGCTCCACAGCATGTCGCGCCTGCCTAGCCTAGCCTATGCCTGCATGCACTTCCCACCCTCTGTGTTGCACAGCCCGTGCTGCGTGTTGTCGTGCCACCCATGCACACGTGCACCACATAACACCGCGTCACCTGCATCACGTGCCATAACCGGGCCGCACACTTGCCATGTCCGTTGTGCCTCCCGTGCCACTGCTCGGCACTAGCACGCAGTAGCTTGCCGCCTTGAGCTATAAATAGACAAAAGCTCCCCAGCTTTGTTTCACCTTCTTCCTCCTTTGTCCTTTCCAAGTCGAAGTTCACCTGAGCTCACACCAGCCGCCGTGCTATTCATTGTTCAGATCACCCGAGCCATCTTCCAACGAAGTTTTTGAATCACTTTGTGTTCCCGGGTGTCCTCGGCCTCTTCTCACGGTTAATTGGAGTTTCGTCACCTCAACACACCGGAACACTATCCTCCACCGTCCCTGGCTGAAAACTACCACCACCACCGCCCCCTTCTCTCCGGAGCTCCTCCCTCCAATTTGTCACTATGGGAGCTTCACCTTGATGCCCTGGAGCTCCCCTAACCACTGGCCAAGGCTCTCTACCACCCGAGCTCCTCCTCCACGGCCCTCCCCACGCTGTCGCCTGTGTCGTCGTTGGCCCACCACGGCTCCTCCCCGGCCAGCCCGATCACCATGGTGAGTCCCCCTCATCTCCCTTGTGCTCATGATGGCTCTAATTTCTCCCTCCTTCGTCCCAGCCACCACTGTCCATGTCGCCTCCCCACTCTGGCCGCCAAGCCCCACTACCTGAGATGCCTTGCTCTACCCTGACTTATGGCGCCACCTCCTTTGGCTTCCTCTTGGCCCCATGGTTCCATTTTGGTCACTCACTACCGCCCCTCCCACCTCTCCTCACCGGCGACACTGCGCCGACTAGACATCGTTGCGCCCTGTTCGGCCCCCTACTCTGTTTTCTCCTGGGTGCATTCCCCCTATGTTTTCCCTTCTCAATGACAGTGGGCCCAAGCACTATTCACTAGACCCACATGTCATGGAATATTCCCCCATTTTCTTTTTCTAGTTAAAGTGACATATATATAATTCTGGGGAAAATAATAATTAGCATAGTTCAAATACAAATATAATGGTATATCATTTAGTTAAAAATAAAAAAAAGAAATTAATAAAACTTGTTCTTATAAATGAAACTAAGAATAAATTTAAGTTGTGGCATTATAATTAAAAACTTATGCAAATTAAAAATAGTAAAAGATCTGATCTTGATTAATTCCATGTCAACCAAGAAGTTAGCAAGATCATGAGAATAATTAGCGCAAGATTTTAAATTTTGCATATTGCCATGGAATAGAAATTAGAATCTATTTAAAAATAATTCTTAATGCTCTCAGTATTTTGCTCTACAAAGTCGATTAATAATTCCAAACCCTATCAAATCACAAGTGGTCCAAATGCTAACTACCCTGTCTTCATCCCCATATCTAAAATTATCTTTGATGGTTGTTCATTTCCAATCAGGAGGCCTTTCTTTTAAATGATGGTTGAATAATTAAGATAAATCATTTAAACCTTAAAATCCCCCATAATTATCTGTAAAATGCTGAGTTTCAAATCAAAGATCACCTTGTATTTGATTAAGGTACTCTCAAAATATTAGGGCACCATTGATCTCTATCTCAAACCCAATCACAAATCAGATGACCCCTTAAAATGATTGGTATGCCACTAAAATGTATCTCGAAACATTACTAAAAGGGGCATAAAATAATGTTATTCCATGCAAAGAGCAGCTTCAAGTAAAGAGTCACTAAAATGCAATCTTGCCTGATCAATGATCATCCCATCATTATCTCTGGATATAATTTCACCAAAGATAAATAAAGCTAATTGTTGTATCAACTGTTCACGGCTCTAACCCTCTAGTTATTTTGTCGCCAATTAATGCCCAGTACCCCATATTACCTCTCCTGTCTATCCATATATCTACCTTGCCTCACGGAACTTTCTTAATAAATATAAAATAAAAATAGAAGTTATTAAACAAAAGATCGAGCCTTGCTATTCCGCAATCGGCTATATCTAGCCACCTTCAGATCCTAAGTAGAATATTTCTGTGAATATTCCTTTATCATTTGTTTTTCCTTATGGTAAAGCTACCCAGTCGCCGCCTTCGTTCACTAAAAACTCATCTGACTCAGTGTCTATCCCACAATTCGCTAAATCTTCTCTCATATCCTCAATCATGGCAACACTTAAATAAGCTCAAATGAATCTATTTGGATTTTTGGATGTTCCTCAAATTTATTTGTATTTCGATCATGTATTGTGTAAATAGAAGTTAAAGCTCCGAAGAAGTAACAATTCGAGTAGGATCAAGATTTGGGTAAAGATAAAGGCCAAGAGTTTCAAATCATTGATTGAAAAGGGCTTTGAGTGAAATCAAGGCTATGGTAAACTGAGTAAGGCAAGTCAACACTTTGATCATATTGAATCTACATTTTATGCAATTTTATATTCATTTAAAGTATCAATCGGCATGCTTTATTTCCTATGCAAATGTATGTCAAATTTTAAAGTAGTTGCATGCCTACCTATGAATGAAATATTACCACATGCCTTGAGACTTGAAGATCATACAATCTTTTCACCTTAGTTAAACTACTTGGTAACCATACTAGCTATAGTTAGTACTTAAATGCCAAGCTAGTCTTGTTTAAGTACTAGGACAATACAAAGCCTTGATCATGATTTCTTACAACATAAAATTTATTTTGGGCAGTTATTGGATGTAAATCACTGATACTTTGTGATAACTTAGTTTATTCTCCTCAAAACCCTAAAACTTACTGTTACCTTATCTGTGCAGATGGTAAGAAGGATGGTTCGGATGTAGCACGTGAAATCATGGTTTGTGCTAAGTACCACCTAGATTAAATTAAGAACTTAATACTATGATGACCTTCCAATGTAAAACAGTACAACTAAAAGTCTATAATGGTGTCGACCTAACTAAATAATTTGTGTCCACTGGTGCGAGTTGCACCAATACTGTGACCCACAAGTCATGTCACTGGTTATAAGCCGTCGAAGACACATGTCGTGTCGCTGGATTTAAACTGTCATGTGGTGCAAGAAGGGTCTATGTGTGGCGAACGTAACCATCCTCAAATGAAACCTTAGCGGGTGTAGCTTACACTGAGGGATGCATTGTAAAGGCTTTGTGATGATATTCTTGATTCACATGTCCAAGGAAATGTGTGAAATATACAAGTTGATTATCTTTTATGGGTAAAGATGTACAGTCTCTGCATAGTATAAACTATTCAAACAGCCATGCCCACAGTTAAAGGCGGACATGGGAACTTACTCGAGTTAATTCTATTTCAAAAACCTTTATTGGGTAGGACAAAAATTTGTCGGGTGGATGTAACCCATATTTTGGATTTTTCCTTGGTGGAAGTAACACAGTGATATTATTGGGTGGATGTAACCCTGATAATAAAGCTAGCATATGGTGGATGGAACCATGCTCCGTAACAGGTGGATGGATCATGCACTATTATTATTATTATTGCACTCTTGAAATCTTTAAAAACATGGTTTAGTAAAAATGCTAGATCTCAGAAATTTCATATAGTTGTATCTCGAAATGATGGCACTTTCGCAAATATTATTATTGCATTTTGTGTGGTGGCTTGCTGAGTACCGTTGTACTCATTTTTCCTCAATTACAATTATTCAGTCTTTAAGAAGGACAAAGTTAGGCCCTATAGTTATCTAAAGGAATTGATGGAGCTGGAACACGATGAGGTTATGAACCAGGTCATGAAACCCTTGTTGGCTGCCTGTGCGCATGTCATGAGGGTCCCACCTTGTGAAGTTCTGTTTTCGCTACTGCATTTTAAGTATTTTGGCCTGACTAGGACGTGTGTAAGTTATTACTATATTATTTACGCTTTCGCGGGATATGTTTTTATATACAGTAATATATCTATAAGTACTATCTACTGATATAGGGAATACTGCGGTAGAATCACAGGGGATTCTGGATTAGCAAATCTGGGTTCGACAGAGCTGGTATTAGAGCATATCGACTATAGATCGTGACCTTAGTTAGTATGATCATTAGTTTCATAACTAGTGCGATTTCTCCAAACTCTACTTCCAACTTATAAGCACTACTACTTCTTTTCATCCCTCCTAGATGATCTCCTATTATCTATATCTTGCCTTGGCAAATTTCAAACTTTTGAAACTCTCTTACCTCGAAATTCAAAACTTGTAGATTTTTAGGATTTCTGTAAGGCCCTCTTTGAAGACATCTTGAAAACCTCTTTTGGGCTAGAAATTTCAAGGCTTAAACTTTGAAAATTTATTTTCAAAAGTTGTTTTATCCTTGGAAGTTCACTTACCAAATGGTTTGCAAAAAAAACTTATTTGCCATGCTTGGTCTCGCTACCCATGGTTAGGAATTATTTTGCTCACTTTTTTCAAATTAAAAATTTTTGAAGCATGCTTTCCAAAGTAATTGTCAACATTACCCTCAAAGTTGTTACACCTCAATTTTTGTTTGAAAGCTCTATTGATAAAGGTTTTCCACAAAAATCCCTTCCCCAAAACTTGTCCCTAAAACCTTGTTTGCAAGCAGGCTTTCGCATTTTCAAAAGGCAACCTATATGTCCATATTTCATTTTCAAAAATTATTGTAGGATCGATTCACGCTAAGATAGGCAATCAGAGGGGGGGTGAATGATTGCGGAAGCTAAAAATAAATTTTAAGACTTCCCCCTAAACACAAAACCTATTTAAGCCGTGTTTTAAAAAAAGGAACAGAACGCTATGTCCTCACTAATACTGATCTCGATAAAAAACCGTAACTCCGATTGACCTTAAAATTTGGCAGAATAAACTAGACAAAGTTATTGAACTAATCCAACTGGAATTACATCAAACGGAGTCTAGAACTCAAGATATAAAATAAACAAGATTGCTGATGCAAATAGTGACGAGAATTGATTAAGTCCTAATTATGCGATTAAACAAAATCCATAAGGAATTAATCAACCAAATTTTCCAGATCACAAACTGACCACATGCATGCAGCTTTTAAACGTAAATACTTCTCATCAAAAAGTTAGCACTACCAGGTCAATACTCAGGCAAGGAAACAAGGTAGGAGTGAAAAGCAAACAAACTCACTGCGTGTACTCGCTCGAGTCTTCCGAAAGTCACGAACATGCATGCAAGCAATTCTCTTAGTACCTTTTTCTTCTAATCAGAACATGCATGAAAGCACCTTTCTCTAGTATCCTTCATGCAAGCACGTAACATTTTCTAGTGACCTTCAAGTTGCCTAATGCATCTCCTACCAAAACTAATTAGTTTTCCTAATCACACTATCCAGGTGTTGTTCCAATCCGATTCAACCAGCCGCACACAACAAAAGAAAAACAAGCTGAAAGCCAACACAAACTCGAGGTAAAGAGTACAGAAGCAATACCAAAAATTCGGCCAAAGCACACCTGTTTAATTCATCTGCATGTCACCATGATTAGTACCTTTAATTAGCACCTCTAATTACCTCAGATTGGCACCTGTCTCAAGTCACGGCTGCCTCGTCTTTTCAATTTCGGTCACGGCTCCGCTCTTCTGCAAAGTCCTGCTACTTCTTTCCGAGTCGCTCCTTTTCTTCAATTCTCCAATGCATGCGCCGTCTTTTTCTTCCGAGAAGCAACACTGCGCCGCCGCTCCTGTTTTTTGGCCAAGAATCACCGCGCCGCTGCTCCTCCTTCTGCTTTTCTCTCGAGACAGCGCAAAGAGGCTCGGCCGCCGCTCCTGTTCTTTTTCTTCGAAAGCTGCTCCTGCTTTTCTACCGCGCAGCGCTACGCTTTTTCTTGTCTTCCAAAGATCTCGGCAAAAAGAGCAGCCACCAAAAAACTGCCGTGTAATTCAATCTCATCAAAAGCTACGGCAAAACAAAGCCACAGCCCTCACGTTTCTTGTTTTACAAAAGTCACGGCACAAACTACAGCCACAAGCCTCTCCTTTTATCTAGTCCCTCTTCTTAACTTACTCCAATACGTTATTAACCCTAATACAACTCAATCTGGGCATTTTTGCCTCAATCAGGCTTTTTAGCCCATTCTTTTTACGCTTTCGAATTTTTCAGCTTTCCACGTGTTGAAGCCTCCAGGACCGCACCTCCTGTATCTTCTCCACGCATCATCTCCATACGCATTGTTCTCTATCCTGAACATCCCATATGACATCCTTAACCGATAGGATCTCAGTTCCTCCCTGAACTTAGTCCCGAAACCTCAGTTCCTCCCGAACCTAGTTTCAGTCTCGTCATCGACCATGTTCTGCCTCAAGCAACACCTGCACATGAATAAACACGCAACCGCGTACGAGCACAAGTCCACGACTTGACTCAAGTCAATCCGCACAATACCTCATGCGAGCGTATCATGCAACATTATCATATCACCATGCTATCACAAGCATATAAAGAAGCAACACACCAAAAGTAATACCATAACCAATGTTGTCAATTATTCATAATTCAAAATAGCCTAGATCTGGCCATATGGTCTAACAATTATCACCTTTAAAACCCGATTTTGAAAAGGTTTTACACAAAAAAACTCAATTTCAAAAATTTATCGTGAAAACTAGACTATGGTATTTATTTGTCCGGACTTGTATCCAAAAGTTTGTTTTCAAAACCAAAAATGTTTTAAAACTGTTCTCTTGCAAGCCATGGACAAAACCCCCTTTTCTTAAAGCAAATATATCAAAATCGGTATTTCAAAGAACACATATGAAAATCACTTTGCCAAAAGCCCTTTTTCAAAAAAATAGTAATACAACCGTGAGTATTGCTATCGATCAAAGTATCTCTGGATGCTCTTTCCTCCTTTCCTTTGATTCCCAGAGATAATTAATACTCTATTTCCTTGCCCCTACATCAAAATCTTTATAAAGGATCTTGATTTCAAAAGACAACTGTAAAACCTAATCCTTGAAAAAATTTATTTTCTGAGTCCTTTTCCAAAGAACTTGTTTTCAAACCAAGAGTTCAAAAACCTTTCTTTTTCAAAAAAATTATTGAAGGGGACTCTCTCTTCAAAATAGGTGTATCCAAAATGTAGTAAATCAAACTGCTATTAGAAAATTCTTCTTACTGTAAAGCTATATTTTTTCAAAAAAAAATATCCATATCTTTTTTGCAAAGAAGCTTCACTTCAAAATCACCCTTTGAAACATAGCCCCAGTATTTGGTCCCAAGAAACTCGATCCCAAGAACCTGCTTTCAAAACCAAGACTTAGAGCTCTACCCTCTTTGCCAATTATTGGTGACATTCTCTTTTGAAAGACAAATATTTTTAACTTCAGTATTTTAAAACCCTTATCTAAAAACATTTTCTGAAATGTTCTTTTTCCAAAATAATAAAAATGAGTTTGGTTATGCCGTCAAAACACTTCTCAATGATCTTCTTTCGCTGCAAAGGACATTGGTTTTTTCCTTTCCTTTCCCTTACTTCAGAAACCTAAGTTCAGGAACATCGAAGATGTTCATGAAGATAAGATGATCTCGTTTTTAGAAACGTACTTTGCAACCTGAACCCTACACCATCTTATGTGTGTGTCTCCACACATAGATGTTGCACTGTTGTGAGTTTTCAGTTAGACCCTGTGCACAGCCTCCTTGCCCTAGAGCATCTTATTTCACAGTCACAGGAAAAGCTTGATTTCAAAATTTGTGTGATTTGTGTGTGCCACCCCAGCCTCCTGGGTGTGCTCTTTTTGGATTAGAATGGGTTTAGAGTGCCTTATCCCTACAATCTTTCCCGTATCCCATGCTATTTTCCCTCTTGCCCCTCTTGCTGAAAAACCCCCTCAGAACTAAAGGCACGAAGTGACAAATAGCCAAACCAAGACAATCAAGAACATGTGAAGACCCCAAATTTTGGAGGAAATAACATTATCAAGGAAAACCACTCTGAAGCCCCAACTCGCACAAGGACCAAGACTCGAGTTCACCGCTTTGCTTTTAGTTCACCGCTTTGCTTTTACTCTATTCTTACCAATAAACCCGTTGATCAAGTCTTCGTCAAACAGACCCAATGACCAGGAACAGGACAACTAACCTTGGTGGAGGCAACAAAAAGGGACCAATGGTTTCTACTCGCCCTAGCCACTATCATCTGTGCAAGCTTTCGCCTAACTCCACTCCATGAGGACTACCAAGAGGAAGCCACCACGTTAAAGATAACCATACCACTACACCATGTGGACCCCAAAAGAATGTCACTTACTTTCACTACGGAAATACTAGACACTTCGCCCCTAAGTGCCCCCAAAAGAAGCAAGGCAAGGAAACTAAAAGTCCCCTTTGTAGCAACATGGGACACTGTGAACAAATGTCCCCAAGGGAATATAGAAGAACAAGCAAAGGATGTCATTGCCACCAACCTCAGCCTCGGCAAAGAACTTATCAACCTCAAGTGACCCCAAGCAAAACCAACTTGCCCTTACCAAAGTTCTATTACCAAGCCCGGAAGCTCGACCAAGGGCTACAAGCTTCAAATGTGGCAATACAGGATATGATGCCCAATTATGTCCTCTAATACGACAAGATACAAGAGGAGTGTGCTTCACCTGTGGTCAAATTAGACACTACTGCTACAAGTGCCAAGTTTTCTACCACCCCCACTGCAAGAAATACCATCAACCAGAAGACTGCCTCAAGAACCTAGTGGATGTAAGCGTTGTGGAGAAACAGGACATCAAGCAGACCAGTGTCCTGCAAGCTGCCCCAACTATGATGTAGACCACCAAGCAGGTGAATGCCTAATGAGTGAAGTCATGTGTTTCCTCTACAACGGAAAACATCACTGTCCCAAAGATTGCTCTATGAGAGTATTGCTGACCAAAGCAGATGAGATAAAACGAGAAAGTCTCCAAGCCGCCGTGAGACTCGTCATGACTGGAGATGGCAAAGACATCTAGTGTCGGCCTCCCCTGTATCTTAAGGGGTGTAACCAGAATAAATGGGAGTGTCAAAATACCACGATGTTGGGTAACTCCTATCCATCTATCGTCAAGCACCCCTACGATAAAAGTACAGACAACTATGACTTACTCGGAAGAACAAAGTTGTTCCCTGCCTCCTCCAATTGTTAACCTACTTTTTGTGCAGATCTTATCTCTTCTGAGTGCTCCAAGTAAACGAACATGTGCCAAGCAAAAACCTGGAACCTGTTGCTTGCCAGTTTTAGCCCCACCTCCTTTCTTTCTATTCTACCAGAATCTCAGAGTCGTGATTCCTTTTAAGTGGAGTAGGATCTAGAACATTCCAAATTTGGGAATTTTCAAAACTATGAAAAGTTTAAAATCTCTTGTTGCTTTTCGGTGCTATTTAAAATTTTCAACATTCGTCGAGATTCTCATTTTGGATTTGTCAAAACAACTCAAATAATGAAAATAAAAATCAGGAATCAAGAGCGAAGCATTTGGAAAGTGATTTGAGCAAATCATAAATTTGAAATTCAAATCAAAAATCAGTATCCGAAACCCATTAATAAAAGGACAAAGCAAAGCTATTTTAAAAATTTGCTTTTCAACTGAATTGAGCCAAGAATTATAATTCAAATGCAAATTCAAATTTAATCTCAAAATGGGAATTAAAAATTTACACTTTGAATATCCAAATTTTTTGCTAAACCCCTTTCTCTCTCTCCTTCCTCACTCTTCTAGCTGGGCCCACTCCCCTCTTTTTCTCCCCCTTTCTTCCTTCTTTTCCTTTTTCTCCTCCTATGCTTGGCTCCCTGGCACCTGACCCGCCCCGCTGTCCTCGCCGCGCTATGTGCTCGATAGCCACCCACGCCGACTGCCATGCCAAATGCGTGTGTCCTCCTATGCACTGCCTGTGTCTCGCGTGTATGCCCGGACCCCCTCTGCACTCTTCCTCCTCCTCTGCCTTTGCTTCCCGATACTGGTGCATGCGTCACTCCATGCAGGCATGTGCACTTGACCGTGCATCGTGCCTGCCTCGCATGGCATGTGCCAGCGCGCGCTGTCCCCCCGTTGGCATGCTGCGCATGAGCACGCGCGCCGTGCAGCACCGCATCACTTGCACTGTGTGTGCCTGCCCATGCCACATGCTCACCATGTTCGCCGCGCCTCCTGTGTCGCGACTCAACACTAGCACGCAGCAGCTTGCCGTCCTAAGCTGTAAATAGCCAAGAGCTCCCCTCCTTTGTTTCACCTTCTTCCTTTTTTTCCTCTCAAAGTTGAACTTCACCCAAGCTTGCATCGACCGTCGTGCTCCTCACCATTCCAATCACCCTGGCCATTTTCCCATAAAGTTTTCATGTCACTTTATGTTCCCAGGGGTCCTCGGCCTCCCCTCATGGTTAATTGGAGTTCCGTAGACTCAACACGCCAGAACAACGTCCTCCACCGTCTCTAGTCGAAACCTACCGCCACATCCGCCCCCTTCTCTCTGGAGCTCCTCCCTCCAATTCGTCGTTGTAGGAGCTTCACCTTGGCGCCCCAGAGCTCCCCCAACCAATGGCCAAGGCTCCCAACCACCCGAGCTCCTCCTCCATGTAGCCCTCCCTACGCCACCGCCCGTGCCTATCATCGGCCCACCACGGATCCTCCCGGCCATCCCGATCACCATGGTGAGTCCCCCTCAGCTCCCTCATGCTCATGCTTGCTCTAATTTCTCCCTCCTTCTCGGCCGCCGCCATTAATGTCACCTCCCCACTCCGACCGCCGAGCCCTACCACCCAAGCCGCCTTGCTCCACCCTGGCTCGTGGTGCCACCTCCTTTGGCTTCCTCCTTGCCCCATGGTTCCATTTTGGTCACTCACCATCACCCCCTCACACCTATCCTCACTGGCGACATTGCCGCAGCCTAGGTGCTACCGCCCCCTATTTACCCCCATCCTTTGTTTTCACCAAGGTGCATTCCGCGTTTCTATCTTTTCCCCTCTCCATGACAGCGGACCCAAGCATTGTTCACTAGACCCACATTTCATGGAATGTTCCCCCCATTTTCTTTTTCCAATTAAAATGATATATATATAGTTAAAAATAAAAATAAGAAATTAATAAAACACGTTCTTGTAAATAAAACTAAGAATAAATTTAAGTTGTGGCATTAGAATTAAAAACTTATGCAAATTAAAAATAGTAAAAGATCTGATCTTGATTAATTCCATGTCAACCAAGAAGTTAGCAAGATCATGAGAATAATTAGTGCAAGATTTTGAATTTTTCATATTGCCGTGTAATATAAATTTGAAGCTATTTAAAAATAATTTTTAATAATTCCAAACCCTATCAAATCACAAGTGGTCCAAATGCTAACTACCCTATCTTCATCACCATATTTGAAATTATCTTTGATAATTAAAGATAATTGGCGTAGCAAAATTTTGCCACATAAAATGATAAACATTGTTTGCTCATTACCAAATCAAGAGGCCTCTCTTTTAAATTATGCTAAAATAATTAAGATAAATCATTCAAACCTTAAAGTCTCCAATAATTATCTGTAAAATGCATATTTCAAATCAAAGATCACCTTATATTTGATTGAGGTACTCTCAAAATATTGGGGCATCATTGATCTCTATCTCAAACCCAATCACCAATCAGATGACCCCTTAAAATGATTGGTATGCCACTAAAATGTATCTCCAAACATTACTAAAAGGGTCATGAAATAACGTTATTCCATGCAAAGAGCTGCTTCAAGTAAATAGTTGCTAAAATGCGATCTTGCCTGATCAATTATTATCCCATCATTATCTCTGGATATAATTTCACCAAAGATAAATAAAGCTAACTATTGTATCAACCGTTCGTGGCTCTAACCCTCTAGTTATCATCTCATCAATTAATGACCTCTCCTATCTATCTGTATATCTACCCTGCCTCATGAAACTTGCTTAATAAATATAAAATAATAAAAGAAGTTATTAAACAAAAGATCAAGCCTTGCTATTCCGCAATCAGTTATATCTAGCCACCTTCAGATCCTAGGCAGAATATTTCTATGAATATTCTTTTATCATTTGTTTTCCCTCGTGGTAAAGCTGCTATGTCGCCGCCTTCTTTTTCTAAAAATTCATCTGACTCCGTGTGTATCTCGCAATTCTCTAAATCTTCTCTCGTATCCTCAATCATAGCAAGACGTAAATAAGCTCAAATGAATCTATTTAGATTTTCAGATGTTCCTTGAATCTATTTGGATCTCAATCTGTATTGCATAAATAGAAGGGAAGCCCCGAAGAAGTAATATCTCGAGCGGGATCAAGATTTGGATAAAGATAAAGGTCAAGAGTTTCAAATCATTAATTGAAAAGGGGTTTGAGTGAAATCAATGTTGTGGTTAACTGATCATATTGAACATATATTTTATGTAATTTTATATTCATTTAAAGTATCAAAATGCATACCCCGACTCTTGCTGAGGCATCGACCATGCCGGAAGCTGCTCCTCCGCAACGCAGAGGCTGGACGGGCATCATGCGCCCAATGAAGCCGCTGGATGCACAATCTCGGCCATCGTTGACTCTGCTGCTGCTGTTGATGTGTTCGTGCACCACCTGTTCGAGACAATGCCTCAACGAACCACAACTTGGCGGTTTTGCTATTGATGTGTTTGTGCACGCAACCAATTTACAGAAGCCAAAGAATCTCCAATTTTGACACCAAAATGTACCACATCGGAGAGCAAGAACACAAATCGGAACACGTATCCGTGCACCCAACCACGGCGATCGAATCGCCGTTGCCACATATCCATGATCCGCGATTGACACATCTCATCGCCAGGCCGGTGCCGCTCGTGCTGCCGAAGCATAGCGAAGCAGCAGCCAAACAGCCGCGACACTGCGTCTCTCGTCGCTATCGCCAAGACGTGGGCAAGCCGGCCCGCGGCCACACCAGAGGGATGCCTGTAACGCCCCCGTTTCCAAAGGCACTGTTTCTCCCATAGCTGCTCAGAACTGTTTAGCTATAGGGTACTGTAGATGAGTGTACGTCGTTGCCGACACATGCTTAAGGTGAAAACCAAACTTTATTACAAGATAATGGCCTAACGGCCGAGTCTTACAGCGGGGCAGCGGCCCTTACAAATTACACAACAAAAAGGCACCATAGACAGGTCTGAATATAGAACAACCCTACAACCACACATCAACTTCGTCATACACGTCATCGTCTTTGCCTTCGTAAATCTCTTCATACTCTTGTGACACATTTTCAGTTTATGTTTTTAGCAAGTGTGAGTACAACCACCATACTCAACAAGTCACACGAGGAAACACTATATAATTACATGCAAGGAATACCAAAAAATGGGATTATAACGGTTCTATTATTTTATGTGCATGCAGCTTGCTTTTGTAAACATTTTGAGTATAAAACAAGAAAATCAAAAGCTTCTTAATGAATTGGGGTTTCAAACTTGATCAGCGAACTTCAGCATTACCAAAACATTTTCAAATCTACTTATGCTTTATTAATGGAATCACCCAATAAGCATAGCTTCATTTACCAGAAGTACGGCATACTCGAATACCATTTATAATTGACTCTACAGAGCTATTAAGCTTTACCCACAAGATTTCTTAACGCTCATGACTGCGTTAAGAAAACAAGGCTTTTCATCGCTCAAATCTTTATATAGTCTCTACTCGATAGACTTTTGGCCTACGCAAACTCGGGTATCCAACGTGCCAAAGTCGGTACACATCTGCCCGATTTGTGATGATCTATCGTTCGTAGTAAGTCCATACCATGTCCCAATCATTTATCTTTCCTGTAGAGGTTTAATCAAATTGAGCAGTTACTAAATCAGGTTTGAGGAATCAATGCTTGTGGTTGAGTGTTCACTATGTTCTTTACTTGGCACAAATGTAACACCTAAGGATCCAAACTGGATTAGGCCTAACCCTATTATGGATAAGCCACGCACACGTAATAACCTGCTTACGCTTTCATCCTCGCTTCGCGTAAAACGGTTAATCGGAGGTTATTACTAATGGTACCTATGGGTTTATATATTGGTGCTACTCATGCTAAGCTAGTAATATGAGACTAATCTACACACTCATGTGCACACACACATAGGCCATAATGGGCCAGGGTGTCACATACACCCCCCTAAGAGAACCCAACGTCCTCGTCGGTCCAACATATCCACACTGGGGCAAATGACTAGGATCTCCCCCTCTTGGGACACGTCCGTGCGTCCAGTGCTGGTTCATATACCATGCCGTATGACCACTCTGGGCCCACACGCGCCATGCATCTTATGCCCACACCCTTGACCCGCACGCGCCCGTGCAACCGCGAGGGTCGGCTCTGATACCATTTGTAACGCCTAAGGATCCAAACTGGTTTAGGCCTAACTCCATTATGGATAAGCCACGCACACGTAATAACCTGCTTACGCTTTCGTCCTCGCTTCGCGTAAAATGGTTAACCGGAAGTTATTACTAATGGTGCCTATGGGTTTATATGTTGGTGCTACTCATGCTAAGCTAGCAATATGGGACTAATCCACACCCTCATGTGCACACACATATGGGTCATAATGGGCCAGGGTGTCACAACAAAGTTCTAGTCCTTACATTTTCACTGAGGCACTTCCATTCACAAA
This sequence comes from Melocanna baccifera, assembly GCA_036346265.1. NCBI lineage: Eukaryota > Viridiplantae > Streptophyta > Magnoliopsida > Poales > Poaceae > Melocanna > Melocanna baccifera. Next base: position 27,222,452 of record CM070686.1, on the reverse strand, counting down.
CCCATGCATTAGTGCCTTCCGACACTAAACCAGTACTTATCCATACTGCATCCTTTTTCGGTACATGCCTCCACCCTAGGACAAGATCAGGGACCCAACCATCTTGTGGCTTCCCGTGATATCTTCTTATCCTAGAACCATTTTTTAAAACTTTAACGGCAAGACGCTAGGTCTCTTACTAGTGTAAAATAATAGTATTTCCTACACTACCATGATTGATTCAATAGTACTATTAATATTACTAAGTCTTGTCAAGATGAATGTGACCATCAAATTAAACAGGGCTTTTATCAAGTGGTAGGGCATAACTATTATCAAGTCATTCCAAAACACTCATTGTACAAAAAAGAACAGTGCATAAATAACATAATAAAAATACTGATAAATAAATAATTAAAGGAATGTAGGTTCAATATGTTCAAAAACATATGACTTGCCTTGCGGATTGATATATTCAATTAATTCATTTTCTTCTAAACCTTGCACTTGAGCTTGAGCTTCTTCTAGTGCTGGAGGGTCTGCGACGTCGAGAGCTAGCACAAAAGATAAGCAAATTAAATCCACGCTTGAAGGATTGAGCTGGGATTAAAAAGAGAGAAAATAAAATCCAAACAAAATAGGTTTGGGGTTTTTAAGGGTATGGCATTGGAAAATGGAGCTCGAAAATAGGTAGACAGGCTCGAAACGGTCAAAATAGACATATATATATATATATATATATATGTATATATATATATATATATATATATATATTTGTGTGTGTGTGTGTGTTAATGAGTCTGGTGAACAGTAACGGGTTTAGGGTTTACTGTTCACATGCGGACCCGGTATTGTTCATCTTCTTCGTTTGAACCAGCACAGCGGTGGGATAGCAGAGCGGGGAAGCGGTGGTGTCTGGTGGTGCTACGGTGATCTACGATGGGTTTTGAAGCCATGGACGGGTTCCTAGTGGCTTGGGGTTTGCATTTTTGGGGTCGACGGCGACGGGAAATCCGGTGATCGCCGGCAGCGGTGTTTCTCCACCGTAGGACTTTTGAATGGCACCAGGGTGATCGGAGGGATATCAGGACAATTATATTAGATTTTAAGCATCGTTAGGGTTAGAGGAGGCTGGGGGAAGTGATGGATTGGCCGGAGCATGTCTGGTTTTGGCTGTCCATGGCGGCCGCTTCAGCCAGGCGGCGGTGCTCATGACCAGGTCAGTGGAGGGCTCGGGTGTTCCTGGCATTGCTTCGAAGGGATTCCTGGGGACTAATGGAAGCTACTGCCGAATGTAATTGAAATCTAATTGGCTAAATCATTGGATGGGAGGAAGAGGCTTACTTCAGGTTCTTCAGGGGTTTCTGGCAGTTGGATGAGCATCAAAGCAATTGGTTATAGAGGCTTGTTGTGCGTCTATGCTTTGCTATGGAGGGGTGTCGGGGCTTAAATAGGGTCGAGATGGTCGTTTTGGCCGTGTCCTGGTACCGGCGGTAGGAGAAATCGGTGGCCTTCGAGAGAGCTCGGGGAGGCACGGCTCTACCGACTGGGGAAGGTGTATTGGAGCCTTAGGGGCGGCGTTGCGGCTGTCAAAAGCTACTGAAGCAGGTCAGGTTGGCCATGAGAGAGTAGGGTTGGCTGTGAGACGGGAACAGATGGCGCGGCTGATTCTCTTCCTGGTAGCTTGACGCGCGGTTGGCGAGCATTACATGCTTCTCAGTGGCTAGTCACTCGAGGCATATGACTACTGACACGGTGGTAGGGCGAAGCAGTGGTGGGAGAGGCAGTAGAGCGGGGCGGTGGCAAAAATCAATGGCGGCGGTGGATTTTCAGACGGTGAATTATGCCAGCACGCGAAACGGACGGCAAGGTAGGCTCGGTAGTGGTTTTGGGCCGAAAATGACTAGGTTATGTGCGGATTTGGGCTGGGATTAGCAAAGAATCAAAAGCAATCAAAGATTCAAAAGTTTTGAAGATTTCAGTTTCATTTCAACCTACCCCCCTTAAAAGAATCTCATCCTTGATATTAACTTGACTCAATGAGTAGGTTATAATATGACGATGGCCCGATCTTCCTGTAACATCCTGTTTTTCTGCTATATTTAAAGCCAGGATTTTAAAAATGAATTTTCTGGAATTTTCTGAATTTAATTCAAGCTTCAAATGAATTTTCAAAGTTTTAAAAGATTTAATGTGAGTAAAATGAACATTAACATAAGTTGGAAATATTTTATTTGTGTTCTACAGGTTTCAAGGAATTTTCTGGTAATTTTGGTGAATTTTTGGGATTTATTTGCTATTTTCTAGAGCTTTTAGAAGTTTATTTGTTTTTCTGGAAAAAGAAAAGAAAAAGAATTAAACCCCGCCGCCCGATCTCCCTCTCTCCTCCACGCGTCGGCCATCGGCCGCGCGCGCCGCCGCCGCCGTACCCCCCGCTTCCCGCTCGCGCCCGCGCCGCCCGATCCCGCCCCGCGCCACGCGTCGCGCATCCGCGTGCTGACGCGCGGCGGCACCAGCGCACCCGCACCACCCACGCCCCCAACCGCCGGATCGCGCGCCCGCGCGATCTCCGCCGTCCGCCTCGCGCCCGCGCCGTGAACCCTAACCCTAATCCCGCCGCCCGCGCACCCGCATCCGCACCGTTGGGGGAGCCACGTGTCAACACCAGCAAACCCCGCGTCCGCCCGTCCGATGCCGTCGGATCACGCCTCGTGGCTGCATCCGAGCCGTCCAAACCAGTCCGTCCCGAACCCGCGACCGTCTCCGGATCAACTCGCCTCGGTTCGCGTGTATTTATCACGTTCGTTCCTCGGTTCGCGTGCACGCACCGCCGCCGCTCTCGCCTCCGCTCCCGCGTCGCTGCCGCCGTTTCCAGGCCACGCCGCTGTCGCTCGTGCCCTCTCCGCCGTCCGCATCGTCGCCGGAACCGCCTCGCCGTCGGAGCTCCCTCCTCGTCGCCGTTCTCGCCGAGGGTGAGCCCGGCCGCCGCTCCGCCCCGTCGCCGCGTCGCGCCAGAGCTCGCGCCTCGCCTCGGCGCGGCCGCCGATCCGCCCTCCGCCCGCCACGCTGCCGTCATCGCCTCCGCTCCGCGCGCGCGCAAGGCGCGCTTGCGCGACGCCTCGCGCGCCGTGCGGCCACGCGTCGGCGATCCGTCCGTCGCCGCCTTCCGCCCGCGCGATCTCCGCCGCCTGCTCAGATCTGAGCCGAGGGCTCAGATCTGGCCGCGTGCCCGCGTCCCCGTGGTCGGATCCCGCCGTCGCCGCCCGCGCCCGAGCCGCCAGCTCAGCCTAGCCACGTGGCAGCACCAGCGCGTGCCACATCAGCCCTAGTCCACGTGGCACGACCCGTGGCATGCCACGTCAGCGCCACGTCAGCCCCGAGCCGTCCTCCGAGCCACGTGGCAGCCACGTCAGCTGCCACGTTAGTCGGGTGACACGTGGCGCATAGATATGCCGCCGTCGGTAGCGCCCCGCCGCGTCACCCGCCGCCCCGTGCCTTTGTTTTGTGGACCGAGTCCACGGTGGACTCGGAATTTCGTGGACCGGGTTCATGTTTATTCCACTGTTGGCTTAACTTGTGGATTGGTGTTCACAAGTGGTTCATGTTTATTCCTTTGATTATTCCTTATTACTGTTTCTAGTTAACTTTCGCTTTCAAGATTATTTAATATATTTCATCAATAAATGCCTTTATGCAAATTAACCTTTCAGCCTTCCATTGGTAAGCCTTACATATTATATTGCATTCATTGTTACAAACGACTTGCTGAGTACCAATGTACTCACGGCTTTACGCCTATGTTGCTCAGTTGAGGGAGAGGAGTACTATCAGCAGGAGGTGCCAGAAGGAGAGTACTACGACGACTTCACGGATTAGGCTTCGTTCTCCACTCGATAGCCTGTGGCTTGTCGATTGGTCGCTACGCTTTATTTTGGATTTCCGCTGCTATTTTGTTAAGCCCTTCCGGCTAGAGATATTGTAAGCTTGGCCATAAGGTCGTACATTTGATATTTTATCGATATTCGAGTTTTCCTTTATTATCGTCGTGTGTATGACTATGATGACATCTATGTTTGACTATGTGCACTAGCGTGATCCTAGACTAGTGCAATTTACATAGAGAGACCGAATTTGCATATTCGGGTCTCGACAGAGATGGTATCAGAGCCATATCGACTGTAGTACGAAGCCCTAGTTAGATTGGTCGCAGCCCAAAAACTTGTTTTCTAAATCAAACCAACTAAATTTGATATTTAGTAATATCTCTATCTTCTTACCTCATTCTTAAGGATTCTTGTCTCTCGCCCCAACTCTTGCAAAATTTGTTTTCCTAAAGTTATAAACTGATCTTTCCTTTATAAATGCATTAGATGTCCCAAGCTTCTTACAGCCCGACAGGAGGATGGAGGTCACTTCTACGCGTTCTGTTGCGGAGCCTCGGATTTAAGAGACTGCCTGTCTACCTCACCAAGGATGAGCAGCATAAAGGTCAACGCATTGGAAGCATCTCCAGGCTATACTTCACCACCCGAGTCGGCAAGCAGGTGCTACATCACAATTTCAAGACTGCCGGTGCCAGTGGAGAGATGTCAGCACAAGGAGTTGCGTACAAAGCCATTCATCGCCTTTGCAAGCTATACAAGATCAACATGGCCAGACTCGTCCGGAAGTTCAAGGAGTAGTACGGAGCCACCCCGAGACTACCAGAGCCAGTTTGGGAGGAGCCCCGACCGCAGTCGCCAGCACCTCTACCGTCGCCTACACTGCCGAGCCCAGAGGAGAGACGTCGTATCATCGGAGATCGTCGCGCCTACCTCAGTCGGTTCACCCCAGCCCCAGTCAGAGAGCAGTCGCCGCCGATCCGCAACTCGTGGGTTGTCTACAGCGATTTTGAGGACGATAGCAGTGTATCTTATTTGTCAGGACCCGAGTGGGAGCCTTCAGAGTAGATAGTGCGAGTAGACACGTTGGATTTTATTTGCAGTTGAGTGTGATGTGAGCTGCAAATATTGCCTTAAAAGCATTATATTGCGATCATGTCAATCTTTTAATGGAGTTTATTTTTGTTCAGTTTCTCTGTTAGCCTTTTGGCTAAGTGTTTGTTTAGGTTAGGTTTCCATTAAGCAAAACCCCCTTAGACGCATTTACCTCTTATCTATGCTTTTCCCTCTCATCTTTTACCTTTGGTCAGTCAGCAGTTGTTTTCTTTTCAGAGCAAGATGGTTGATACCAGGAACTCCACCACCGCAATCAAAGCGAACCAGACCAGAGAGCGATCTTTGCGCAGCGGTGCCACCTACCTTGATCCCGCCTCGATCGCTTTTTGATGGCCCAGACTCAGATGATGCAAGACCATGATGCGGGGTATGCAGACTATGATGCAGCGACGCCAGCACCAGAGCCGTACCACCCAGCACCTCGTCAGCAGTCCAGCTATGCAGAGTTTATGAGGACGAGACCGCCTATTTTCTCCAGTTCGTCAGAGCCTTTGGAGGCCGACGATTGGGTCCGTTCAGTTGAGAAGAAACTGAACTTGGCTCAGTGCACCGACAGAGAGAAGGTTTTGTATGCAGCACATCAGCTTGAGGGACCAGCAGCAGAGTGGTGGGAGAACTACTGTGCCGCTCATGAGAACCAGAACAACATCACCTGGAAGGAATTCGCCAAGGCTTTCCATACCACTCATGTCATGGATGGAGTGGTCGAGATGAAGAAGGATGAGTTTTGGGAGTTCCAGCAGAGGAACCTGTCAGTGAGTGAATATCTCAATAAATTCACTCAGTTGGCTCGCTACGCGCCAGAGGATGTAGCGTCAGATGCAGCTCGCCAGAAGAGGTTCAAGAAAGGCTTGAACCCAGCTTTGAAGGTGCAAGTCGTAGGCAACGACTATGCCAGTTTTCAGCAGTTGGTGGATAAGGCCATTCTCATTGAGGGGAGTCGCCGCGAGCTCGAGGAGTCTCGCAAGAGGAGGTTGATCCAGCAGGGATCACAGTCACACCAGTCCCAGAGGCCTCGTTTTGGTTCCTACCAGCCTGCACGAGTGCCACAGCAGCAGCAGCAGCAGATCCTCGGATTCGGACCCGGCTCGACACCGCGCGGTTTGATCGGGACGGCGTCCTGGTGGTTCCAGTGGTCAACAGCAACAGAAGAGCAATAATTCAGCAGCATCCGTCACTTGCTTCAAGTGTCATGAGGTGGGACACTATGCTAGCAAGTGCTCTCAGAGGCAGGCCCCGACACCAGTTCGCTTCGACTTGGGAGCCACACCCGGTCGTACCCCTACGCCAGGAGCAGGACGAGGAGCACCCCCGGCATCAGGACAGGCCAGCAGGACGCCGATGGTGAGAGGTCAGGTGAACCACGTCACCGCAGAGGATGCCCAGGCAGCACCAGACGTTGTGATCGGTACGTTCCTCGTATATTCGGGCCTCGCCACCGTTTTATTTGATTCTGGAGCTTCGCATTCGTTTGTTTCTCGGAGTTTTGCTTTAAAACAACAATTGAAAACTGTTGCTCTTGGATCTGTTCTTTTAATCCAATCCCCCCGATCCGAGTTGAGATCCAACCTAGGTTGTCCAGGAGTTAGGATAACCATTCAGGGAGTTGAGTTCAGGGCCGACCTGATTTTGTTGGATATGCAGTCCCTAGATGTAATCTTGGGAATGGATTGGCTTCAAAAGCAGCAGGCAGTGTTAGCCTGTGGGAGCAGAGCAGTGACCTTAACCAATTCAGATGGAGTTAAGGTGCGTTTCGCAGCCAGTGAGTGTCAGCCAGAGCCAGTCATGGTTTGCCAGAGCAAGGTGACCCAGTTGGAGGATGTACCAGTTGTCAGGGAGTACCCTGACGTGTTTCCAAACGACCTTCCAGGTATGCCACCAGAGAGGGAGGTTGAGTTTCTGATTGAGCTTGTGCCAGGTACCGCCCCGATTTACAAGAGACCCTATCGGATGCCAGCCAATGACTTAGCAGAGTTGAAGAAGCAAATTCAGGAGCTTTTGGATAAGGGTTACATCAGACCGAGTTCATCCCCGGGGAGCGCCAGTGTTGTTCGTCAAGAAGAAGGATGGTAGTCAGCGCATGTGTGTGGACTACAGAGCACTTAATGAGGTCACCGTCAAGAATAAGTACCCTCTGCCCAGGATTGATGACTTATTTGATCAGCTTAAGGGAGCAGGAGTGTTCTCCAAGATTGATTTGAGGTCAGGATATCATCAGATGAGGATACGCAAGGAGGACATACCCAAGACAGCCTTCTCGACTCGTTATGGTCTATACGAGTTCACAGTGATGTCATTTGGTTTGACCAATGCCCCAGCTTATTTCATGTATTTGATGAATAAGGTATTTATGGAATATTTGGACAAATTTGTCGTTGTGTTCATTGACGATATTTTGATATATTCCAAGAATGAGGAGGAACATCAGGAGCACTTGAGATTAGCATTGCAGAAATTGAGAGATAATCAGTTGTATGCAAAGTTCAGCAAATGTGAGTTTTGGATGAGGAAAGTCGTCTTTCTAGAGCATGTGTTGACAGCAGAAGGAGTCGCAGTTGACCCAGGGAAAGTAAGTGATGTTTTGGATTGGCAGTCACCCACTTCAGTTACCCAGGTCAGGAGTTTTCTGGGTATGGCGAGATACTACCGTCGCTTTGTTGAGGGATTTTCTAGTGTGGCCAGACCCCTCACGCAGTTGCTCAAGAAGGAAAAGAAATTCACTTGGACGTCAGAATGTGAGAAAATTTTTCAGAGACTTAAGGAGAGTTTGACCACAGCCCCAGTGCTTGTGTTGCCTGATATTAATAAGGATTTTGAGATATTTTGCGATGCCTCTCGCAAAGGGTTGGGTTGCATCTTGATGCAAGACAAGAGAGTGGTAGCTTATGCCTCACGCCAGTTGAGACCGCATGAGGAGAACTACCCTACCCATGATTTGGAGTTAGCAGCCGTAGTGCATACTTTAAAGATTTGGCGTCATTATCTGATGGGTAACAGATGTGAGGTTTACACGGATCATAAGAGTCTGAAATATATCTTTACCCAGTCCGAGCTTAACCTCAGGCAGAGGAGGTGGTTAGAGCTGATAAAGGATTATAATGTAGGCATACATTATCATCCTGGGAAAGCTAATGTTGTTGCAGATGCCTTGAGCAGAAAGGTATACTGCAATTCAGTGATGGTTCGAGAGAGTCAGCCAGCTTTGCATGAGGAATTTCAGAAGCTTAGCCTTGAGTTGGTTGAGCTGTGATTTTTGGCAGCTATGGAGATGCACCTACTTTGACTGGCCGATTCGCTGTGCTCGGTCGGATGATGAGGCATTTCAGCGGATCAGAAAAAACTTAAGTGAAGGTAAAGAGTCAGGATTTTCAGTGGATGACCAGGGAACCTTATGGTTCAAGCGGCATTTGTGTATGCCCAACAAGCAAGTGCTAAAGGATGTGTTGTTAAAAGAGGCTCATGAGTCGCTGTACTCGATTCATCCAGGCAGTACCAAGATGTACCAAGACATTAAGGATAAGTATTGGTGGCCAAGCATGAAGCGTGAGATCGCTGAGTATGTAGCCCTTTGTGATGTTTGTCAGAGAGTAAAGGCAGAGTATCAGAGACCTGCAGGTTTGCTACAGCCACTGAAAGTTCCCGAGTGGAAGTGGGAAGAAATTGGTATGGATTTCATAGTCGGTCTGCCTAAGACCAAAGAGGGCTATGATTCGATTTGGGTCATTGTGGATCGATTTGACCAAGGTTGCTCATTTTATTCCAGTTAAGACGACCTACAGTGGTGACAGATTGGCAGAGCTATATATGTCCAGGATTGTCAGTTTGCATGGTGTGCCCAAGAAGATCGTGTCAGATCGTGGATCGCAGTTCACCTCTCGGTTTTGGGGTGGTTTCCATAAGGCTATGGGGACTCACCTGAACTTCAGTACCGCATATCACCCCCAGAAAGATGGTCAGACAGAGCGAGTTAATCAGATTCTGGAGGACATATTGAGAGCCTGTGTGCTTGATCATGGGTCTAAGTGGGACAGTTGTTTACCATTTGCAGAGTTCTCTTACAACAACGATTATCGTGCCGGTTTGCGATGTCACCGCTTGAGGCATTGTATGGCAGAAATGCAGACCCTCTCAATTGGAAAGAGACGGGAAGGTCGTTTTGGCCCGCATCGCTTGAAAGAAGCCGAGGATAAGGTCCGCTTGATACAGATAAAGTTGAAATCGCCTGTGCCGCATGTAAGAGCTATGCAGATACCAGACGCCGAGAGCTGAGTTTTGAGCCAGATGATTTTGTGTATCTCAGGATCACACCATTCAAGGGTGTGAAGAGGTTTCAGCTAAAAGGGAAGCTTGCACCGAGGTATGTTGGTCCGTTCAGGATTCTGAAACGCAGGGGAGAGGTTGCTTATCAGTTGGAGCTACCTGCATCCTTCAGTGGGGTACATGACGTCTTTCATGTGTCCCAGCTGAAGAAGTGCCTGCGCGTACCAGAGGAGGTTGTGCCAGTTGAGGCCGTTGACCTGTAGGAGGATCTGTCGTACAAAGAGCACCCAGTCAAAATCTTGGAAGTGTCAGAGCGAGTCACCCGGAATAAAGTGGTCCGTTTTTGCAAAATCCAGTGGAGCAACCACTCCGAGGAGGAAGCAACCTGGGAGTGCGAGGAGGATCTCAGAGCAGAGTTCCCGAACCTATTCTCTTAGTTGGCCCAGATCTCGGGGTCGAGATCTCGTTTAAGGGGGTAAGGTTTGTAACATCCTATTTTTCTGCTATTTTTAAAGCCAGGATTTTAAAAATGAATTTTCTGGAATTTTCTGAATTTAATTCAGGCTTCAAATGAATTTTTAAAGTTTTAAAAGATTTAATGTGAGTAAAATGAACATTAACATAAGTTGGAAATATTTTATTTGTGTTCTACAGGTTTCAAGGAATTTTCTGGTAATTTTGGTGAATTTTTGGGATTTATTTGCTATTTTCTAGAGCTTTTAGAAGTTTATTTGTTTTTCTGGAAAAAGAAAAGAAAAAGAATTAAACCCCGCCGCCCGATCTCCCTCTCTCCTCCACGCGTCGGCCACCCGCCGCTTCCCGCTCGCGCCCGCGTCGCCCGATCCAGCCCCGCGCCACGCGTCGCGCATCCGCGCTGACGCACGGCGACACCAGCGCACCCGCACCACCCGCGCCCCCAGCCGCCGGATCGCGCGCCCGCGCGATCTCCGCCGTCCGCCTCGCGCCCGCGCCGCGAACCCTAACCCTAATCCCGCCGCCCGCACGCCCGCATCCGCACCGTTGGGGGAGCCACGTCTCAACACCAGCAAACCCCGCGTCCGCCCGTCCGATGCCAACGGATCACGCCTCGTGGCTGCATCCGAGCCGTCCAAACCAGTCCGTCCCGAACCCGCGACCGTTTCCGGATCAACTCGCCTCGGTTCGCGAGTATTTATCGCGTTCGTTCCTCGGTTCGCGCACGCACGCACCGCCGCCGCCTCGCCTCGCTCCGCGTCGCTGCCGCCGCTTCGTGCCTCGCGCGCCGCTCGTTATCTCCGCCGTCCGCGTCGCCGCCGGAACCGCCGCCCGGAGCTCCTCTCGCCGCCGTTCGCCGAGGGTGAGCCCAAGTCGCCGCGCCGCGAGCCGCGCCGCCTCGCCTCGCCGTGCGCTGCGCCATTGCGCCGCGCGCGCGCGCGCGCGGCCAAGGCCGCCACGCCGCCGATCCGCCTCCGCGCGCGGCCACGCGTCGTCATCGCCTCCGCTCCCGCCCGCGGTCGCGACACCTCGCGCGCTGCGGCGCCACGCGTCGGCGATCCGTCTGTCGCCGCTTCCGCCCGCGCGATCTCGCCGCCGCCGACCGGAGCCGAGGCTCGGACGGCAGCATGCTCACGCCCTCGCGGTCGGATCCCGCCGCCGCCGCCGCGCCGAGCCGCCACCGGCCTAGCCACGTGGCAGCAACAGCGCGTGCCACATCAGCCCTAGTCCACGTGGCACGACACGTGGCATGCCACGTTAGCGCCACGTCAGCCCCGAGCCGTCCTCCGAGCCACGTGGCAGCCACGTCAGCTGCCACGTCAGTCGGGTGACACGTGGCAAAGATATGCCGCCGCCACGCCGTAGCGTCCCGCCGCGTCGACCGCCGCCCCGTGCATCTGTTTCGTGGACCGAGTCCACGGTGGACTCGAATTTCGTGGACCGGGTCCACAAAGACAAGAACTTTTCCGAATTTCTCGAATTAATTTTAGAATTAATTTTCCGGGAGCCCGTTCTCCTCCGTCCTAGCTCCGATTGACCCCGTTCTTTTTTCTAAATTCATATAAAATTGAGCTCTAGCTGTTGGTTCTAGTTTTGTGAATTTTGGAGTTCATTTGCTTATCATTTTATGTGTTTCTTTATTTTTGGTCGTTTTCTCTCTCGTTAGATTCGGATTCCGGAGGTGCAGGTTTCGCGCCCGAAGACCAGGAGTACCCCGCTGAGCATAACGAAGGCAAGTCGTGTCCTTTGATCATGTTGAACCCAATTTTGCAATCTATTATTTAATTATTTTTGTTTTAAATTACGTCGCATTGCTATTTTTATTCAAACCTTTGCACTGGTAGTTATCATCCCAATTGAGGTTATTCCTCCTTGATAATTTGGAATACCATGATGCCATTGTCACCATAGGTTGGGTAATTATTTAGTGATGCTAGATTATTTGTCACATGGGCGAGTACAATTAGACTGCTTAGCTGGCTTATATTTATGATTGATCTCATCAGTACATGTTAAATTATAAATTTGACTTAATGACATATGGAACTGTGGTTGGTGCCACGTGTATTAAAATTTGTGCCACGTCATTGGTGTGACGTTGGCTTGGTTATACAAATTGGTTTTCACTCGGGCGAGTGATCGTGCAGTAAAGGGGGAGGTGCAGTTGCACTTCGGGGATGTGGTAGCCTCGCCCGGGTAATGTTAAGGACTTAACTTTGTGCGCCATTGATCTGAGCTTAATCGTTCAAACCACATGTCTATTATGGGATGGACCTGGCTGATTAATTTGTAATAATTCAATTCTGCCATTGTGATGGACATGGTTGCTGATTTCCATGTGGCGCAAGGGGGGTGTGATGCGAAACCCTAGCGGGCAGGATTGTGTTGAGGTAGAGCATTGTAAAGGCCTTGTTGTGATTTCCTTAGGCCTAGGCTAATCACATCGTGTGGGTACAGTTGTGCAACCTCTGCAGAGTGTAAAACTATTCGAATAGCCGCGTCCTCGGTCATGGACAGTGCTCGGGGATTTCACACGAGGGTTAGTGTTTCATTTATAACTTGGTGGTTTATGTTGGTAGTGGACAGGTAGTCCACTGTTGGCTTAACTTGTGGATTGGTGTTCACAAGTGGTTCATGTTTATTCCTTTGATTATTCCTTATTACTGTTTCTAGTTAACTTTCGCTTTCAAGATTATTTAATATATTTCATCAATAAATGCCTTTATGCAAATTAACCTTTCAGCCTTCCATTGGTAAGCCTTACATATTATATTGCATTCATTGTTACAAACGACTTGCTGAGTACCAATGTACTCACGGCTTTACGCCTATGTTGCTCAGTTGAGGGAGAGGAGTACTATCAGCAGGAGGTGCCAGAAGGAGAGTACTACGACGACTTCACGGATTAGGCTTCGTTCTCCACTCGATAGCCTGTGGCTTGTCGATTGGTCGCTACGCTTTATTTTGGATTTCCGCTGCTATTTTGTTAAGCCCTTCCGGCTAGAGATATTGTAAGCTTGGCCATAAGGTCGTACATTTGATATTTTATCGATATTCGAGTTTTCCTTTATTATCGTCGTGTGTATGACTGTGATGACATCTATGTTTGACTGTGTGCACTAGCGTGATCCTGGACTAGTGCAATTTACACAGAGAGACCGAATTTGCATATTCGGGTCTCGACACTTCCGAGAGGTACTGATAAGTCGATTATGGAGAACTCGACATTGATGATCCAAAGGTTATGACCAAAATAGATCGATCCCCTCGCAATCACTACACCACTGCTCTGATGGTTATCAACCGTGCCGAACGCGGTTAACCTCGCCAAGAAGGCTATTTCCTGTAAGCGAATCAAGAACACAAGTAAGAGAGTAAAAGATGCAATCTGAAATTGTATTACGAATAAGATTAAGTTCATAAATTGGGGTTCCTCAACCGGACGTGCGGTGAGACTGCTAAGCAAAATAAACTCTTACGAAAAACCCAAGGAAAACTAAAGGGGTGCGACCTCCTTAAATAGGAGTGGGAAAGGCCGCACTTATCTAACAAAAGGGGGTGCGGTACTATTCATAGGTACTGTTCATATGAATAGTACACCCATGATTAGTGTCGGCCCAAATAGTCTAAGTATGATTACAAGACCCAAGGCCCACTTTGACTCGGACAGGAAAGTGATACCACTTGTTTTGCAGTTTATGATCGGTTCGGATGGAATTTCGAGGTGAGACCAGATTCATCTAAAAGTAGACTCCAAGAACTTTCCAACGAGTACTCACGGGCCCCGAGAAATCTTCTAGATTAAAAGTTATGGTCGTTTGAAGTAGGCGCTGTCCAGCAGTCCGAATCTGAGTCGAACTCGCGAATATGAGTTGGATTGCGCTTGACGGTTCCACTTCTACACTAAAGCTCGCGTGGTTCTTCTCCATGGTTCCTAAGGACAATAAAATCACAAGTCTTAGGAAGTATTGAATGCTCAGCGGAAATATTATTGACTTCTAAAAACGAGTTTACCTGATAGTTAAGTTGACGAGCACGTGCCCGAGTGATTGGACCTTGCCCATCATTCATGGAAGCAGTAAGAGGAGTGTTCATATTAGTAGAAGTGATGTCCTCATCATCCTCCCCTTCTTGAATTGGAGTCGTCCTCGACTCAAGCTCATCTTCCGCACCGAAGAATGGTCGTACATCTGTAATGTTAAAAGTGGGGCTCATGAGCTCAAATGTTCTCTTTAGTTGTCTCATGCATCTTAAGTATCAAATCAGCACGTTGTTAAGGATCAAGATTTACCTCCTCCGAAGCGGGAAGGGGCAACAAGTCAATAGGCGCACGAGGGATGAAACCATAAACAATCTCAAAAGGGCATTTCTTTGTGGTAGAATGCAGCGAACGATTATAAGCAAATTCCACATGAGGTAAACATTCCTCCCACAGTTTTAAGTTCTTTTTAAGCATAGCCCTAAGCATAGTAGATAATGTTCTATTGACTACCTCAGTTTATCCATCGGTTTGGGGATGATAAGTAGTAGAAAATAACAGCTTAGTCCCCAATTTAGCCCACAAGGTTCTCCAAAAATGACTAAGAAATTTAGCATCACAATCTGAAACTATCGTATTCGGAATACCATGCAAGCGAACAATTTCCTTAAAGAATAAATCAGTAACATTTGTAGCATCATCACTTTTATGACATGGTATAAAATGAGCCATCTTAGAAAATTTATCCACGACAACAAAAAATACTATCCCTCCCCTTGTTTGTCCTAGGCAGACCTAAAACAAAGTCCATAGAAATATCTTCTTAAGGTGTGCTTGGCGCAAGGAGAGGCATGTATAAACCATGAGGATTAAGTCGTGACTTAGCTTTTTGGCACGTGGTGCAGCGGGCAATGAAACGTTCGACGTTGTGCCTCATCTTTGGCCAATAAAAGTGGTGGGTCAGAATGTCTTCAGTCTTCTTCACACCGAAGTAGCCCATTAATCCTCCTCCATGCGCCTCCTGTAACAACAAAAGACGAACGGAGCTAGCTGGAATGCATAGCTTGTTAGCACGGTACAAGAAACCATCATGCACCACAAATTTATTCCAACCCTTTCCCTCCTTACAATTGAGCAACACATCTTTAAAATTAGCATCATGCACGTATTGCTCCTTTATTATCTCTAATCCAAAGATTTTGAAGTCAAGTTGTGAAAGCATGGTATATCTCCTAAACAATGCATCAGCTATTACATTTTCTTTACCCTTTTTATGTTTAATGACATAAGGGAAGGACTCAATAAAATCAACCTACTTAGCATGTCTACGGTTCAGATTGATTTGACTTCGAATATGCTTCAAAGATTCATGATCAAAACGTATTACGAACTCTTTGGGCCATAAATAATGTTGTCATGTTTTCAAAGTTTGAACTAGAGCATATAATTTTTTATCATAGGTAGAATAGTTCAAACTAGGCCCACTCAAGTTTTCACTAAAGTAAGCAACAGGTTTTCCTTCTTGAATCAACACGCCACCAAGACCTATGCCACTAGCATCACATTCTAATTCAAAAGTCTTGCAAAAATCAGGGAGCTCAAGCAAAGGGGCGTGTGTCAACTTATATTTGAGAACGTCGAAAGCATGTTGTTGCATGGTGCCCTAAGTAAAAGAAACACTCTTCTTTGTAAGCTCATTCAGCGGTGCAGCGATGGTGCTAAAATCCCGAACAAAACGCTGATAGAAGCCAGCGAGCCCTAGAAAACTCCGCACTTGTGTGACCGTTTTAGGAGGTGGCCAACTCTGGATAGCGACGATCTTAGCCTAATCAACTTCAATGCCTTGTGGAGTAACAACATAGCCAAGAAACGATACTCGATCGGTGCAAAAGGTGCACTTCTCAAGGTTACCAAACAAACGTGCATCTCACAAAGTATTAAAAACAGCACATAAATGATTCAGGTATTGTTCATATGACTTGCTATATATCAGAATATCATCAAAATAAACCACCACAAATTTTCAATGAAAACACGTAAAACTTCGTTCATCAAACGCATGAAAGTGCTAGGTGCATTAGTTAAACCAAAAGGCATCACCAACCACTCATATAGCCCGAATTTAGTTTTAAATGCTATTTTCCATTCATCTCCTAATTTCATTCTAATCTGGTGGTACCCGCTACGCAAGTCAATCTTTGTGAAAATAATAGAACCACTCAACTCATCTAGCATGTCGTCCAAATTAGGAATAGGATGACGATACCGTATTGTGATATTATTAATGGCCCTACAATCAACACACATACGTCAACTCATCTTTCTTGTGCACAAGGACTCAGACTTTCTCATACATACCCTCGGTCCAAAAGATCTTGAACTTGTCGTTGAATTTCCTTAGTCTCCTCCGGATTGGTTCTATACACCGCACGATTTAGCAAAGTCGCTCCCGGAATTAAGTCAATTTGGTGTTCAATCCCTCTAATAGGTAGCAGTCCCGGGGGTAGTTCAGCTGGAAACACATCCTCATATTCCTGCAAAAGATTAGTGACAGCAGACGGCAAAGAACTAGATATATCATCAAGTGAAAATAAAGCGTCTTTGCATATAAAAGCATAGCATGGCATATCATTGTCGACAATTTCAGCATGATCAGATTTGGTTGCAAGCATGGCACAACCCTTTAATTTAATTCCCTCAGTCCTAGAACTATATGCCTATTTCTCTTTCTTAGGTAGGAAAATATTCTTCACTACTTGCTGATTTTCGTATTCATGTTCATGTTCTTTTCTCTCATTTGCAGCTATCTCTTTTTCACATTGCACAATTTCAGCAGGTGTCAAAGGTAGCAAAATTATTTTCTTTCCTTTGTGCATAAGAGAGTACTTATTACTTCTACCATGATTAGTTGCATCGGTATCAAATTCCCATGGACGACCTAATAAAAGTGAGCAAGCTTGCATAGGTACTACGTCGAAATCAGCTACATCATGATAGGAATCAATGGAAAAATACACCATTATAGATTGTGTTACCTTCACCTTACCTCTGTTGTTGAACCACTGAATGTGGTATGGATGAGGATGTTCACGTGTGGTCAAGCCAATCTTCTTGACCAAATCTAAACTCACCAAGTTATTACAACTCCCACCATCAATTATGACATGAACACGGCAATCCTTAACGGTGAGGAACCCGACTTAAATGTTTTGGGAAATAACATTAAGTCACCAGGGGTCCAAGAAATTTCCACTAACTATATTGATTCTAGAGAATCATATGATCGTAAGACTACAATTGTCAACATTTATTTCTTCACAACAATTGCAAATAATCTTCAAAATGATCCAGATCCCAAGACCATGGCAGAGTGCAAACAGCGCTCGGACTGGATTCAATGGAAAGATGCCATTCAAGCGAAGTTAGCCTCGCTCAAGAAAAGAAATGTATTCACCAATGTGATACATACACCTTCTAATGTATTCTCTATCGGATTCAAATGGGTTTTCATCCGCAAACAGAATAAAAACAATGAGATGGTGAGATACAAAGCAAGGCTTGTACCACAAGGGTTCACGCAGAGACCCAGCATTGATTTCAATGAAACTTATTCTCCAGTAATGAGTGGAATAACATTCCGATATTTAATATCATTGACAGTACAAAATCATCTATCTTTGCAGTTGATGGATATAGTGACTGCGTACCTTTATGGGTCACTTGATTCGGACATATATATGAAAGTTCCTAATGGAATTTCAATTCCGAATCCAAGCGCAAATCGCAATATATATTGTGTAAAATTGAACAAGTCTCTATATGGCTTGAAACAGTCGGGTAGAATGTGATACAACCGATTAAGTGAGTTCCTTGTAACACCCCAGGATCCACATCACCCTGGGATGTTACTAAACCACTCTACAGCTAGCCAAAAATTTCAAGATAATTTATTTCGGCAACAATTTCTAGACATGAAGCATTAAGCAGAAGCATAAACAACTAAGAGAAATAAGATAATGGTAACAAGTTCAATAACAACCTCTAGCAGAATAAATCAATAATAGTTTACAAGATCATCATTATTAAATAAAATAACCATCTATGGATAGATAGACATTTGGCTAGAAATCCATTGACTTTATTACAACATGAATTGATGAAACAAGTGCATTATTGTGGTGCCACTCTACCCATCCCATGAATGCTCAGGAATCACCCGTGGGGAAATAAAGGTGAGATAAAAATCACAGCAAGCAAACTGTTTAACAGGCTATTCAGACTACAAACAAATATACAACATCATTAAAGTATTCACATGTCCACATCTACAATGTGCATCTATATTCATTAACAAGCTAATTAAACTACAATGATATTAAGCATCAATATCCATTTCCCAAATGACCACAATTATTGCCTCAACCATATTTACTACCAGCAATAGTAAAATATTAGCAAATGAATCTTGATTAACTATTTCACATCATCCACCACTACCAATGACAATAAAGCATTAACAGGATTTACCTCACTAACTTTATTATTCCCCGTGTGCACAACTGCTATCACTACTAACCACAAGAGAACAGAATCTCATGCCACAATCACAACCCCCTATCATACCACAAAGGGATGAACCACAATCTACAACCACAACCACTTTCCTCATACCACAAGTGGCTCTCATGAGCCAATTCCACACTATAACTATGAAGTTGCAGTTGTTTGTAAAATAACTTCACTGCATAAGGATGCAAATGATCTTTCCACAATGCAATGTATATGCATGCTATGCTCCACTGCACCTTTACCCAACAAGGTAAAAGTGTGCATCGTGCTACGGCAATGCACGATGCTGTACCGGTACGGTCACGGCTATAAGCGGCGACATCAACAATGCAAATGTCGTGACATGTTATAAATGATATGATAAATATAAACCACAAGAATTTAACCATGAAGGTCAATCACATAACCCACAATATATTTATCAAGATTGCTACCACCACAACCACAAGTATTCACTAAGAATACCACCACCGAGACCACAATAATAACAACTTCGAGGGCATCAAAATGATCCTTATGAATTTAACGACAAGGAAATACCGTCATATCCACCATGCATTTACTTTCGTATACCACAATACTACTAAAACTCATCCAAACATGCCAAGTGATTAATATCTTGCTACCACATTCATACTTAGAAAGCATGTAATCATGGCATATCATTTAATATTACGTAAATCATGCATATTGCAAGTAGTAAGAATAACGGGTTAAACGGTAGCACATCCGCTACGTTTACTTGCCTCTACCGGCGAAACGACGAAATCATGCGCGTTCAGAAGCAAAACCGTCTGTCCAAAATGTACCTCTCAGCACACATTACAACAATGAAAATGCGACTCTCGAAGACAAGATATCGCTAAGCCCCAAAATCCCACAACATCCTTCCCCACGTAACGGTTCTATAATCTTCCCACTGTAGCGGCGCTGCTTAACATTTTCCTATCTTTAAAAATATAACACTAATCACAGCAAAAGATATATATCTAGATTCCTCACTTAAATACCTACACTTTTCATGTATATCACATATTTTTATTGTCATTAACAAGGTGATCTCTAATGCACAAAACAGAGGACGTCCTCTGTTCTTAAAGTCTGGTCAACCGATTTGTAATGCGTCCCCAGAACAGATCAAGACTCAAAAAATTCTGATTATTTTACAGTAGATAGACTACTGAATTCTTCACACTTTTCTCAATTATGACCATACGCATAAAAATCATTTGCTACCCCTTAATCCCAACTGAACAGCAGTCTGCCCCAAACTGCATCCTTGACGGACAGCAAGATTCCTGACCTTACTGTGCCCAGATCCTACAGCCAAAAAATCTGAAACAAATACAGAAGATGCGTATCATCGTCCTCTACGTTTTTCCTTTTGGGGAGACCCTCGGGAAAAATCGTTTTAGGGGTCTAAACTGCACGAACAGTAACCCTGCGCGATTGGATCTACAGACAGTCAATCGGGATTCTATAATCGGGGTTTTCAAAATTGCTAATCTCTTCAAATTTGGGACTAAGAACCCTAAATTCAGCAGAAAACAGAGAGATTGGGGTGAGGGAGAGTTACCTAGGGGATTGGAATCACCCTCTTCTTCCTCCTCTTGTCCTTCCCTTTTTCTCCTTCCTTCTCCTCCTCTCCTTCCTCTTCCCTTCTTCTCCTTATTCCCCTTCTTCTCCTTGCACAAGGGGCAGCACCTGGGCAATGGGGAGGCGCAAGGGGGGGGGGAGAGGGAGTGGCGGCTTGGGGGGAAAAAGGGGGAGGGGTGCGGCCACAAGGGGCTAGGGTTAAGTGGAGGGGGGGTGCGGCCACCCCTTGGGCCCCCTGGCCCAAGGTGGCAGGCCCACCCTCTCTAAACTATTTTTTATATTAAATTATATTTTATCTCTTTTTCAATTTATTTCTAGCTCAAAATTATTATTTTCCCTTTCCCGCATTTTACCGAAACACCGGGCGTCTCCGCGATTATTTTAAAACCTACGCCAAATCGACGTTCAGGGCATTACATTCCTAACCAAAAAGGGATACTCCAACAATGATAATTGCCTATGCGTGTTCATCAAAAGATCCTCAATAGGATTTTACATTATATTTGTGTATGTTAATGATCTCAATATCATTGATAATACACAAGATATAGATGAAGCACGTAATCATCTTAAGACGGAATTTGAAATGAAGGATTTGGGTAAAATCAAATTTTTCTTAGGTATACAACTTGAGCACCTTCATACAGGCATACTAGTGCATCAATCAGCCTATGTCCATAAAATATTGGAGAAATTCAATATTGACAAAGCATATCCATCGAAAACCCCCATGGTTGTTCGATCTCTAGACAGGGACAAAGATCCTTTTAGACCCCGAGATGACAATGAAGAGTTATTGGGACCTGAGGTTCCATATCTCAGTGCCATCGGAGCGCTTATGTACCTTGCAAATTGCACCCAGCCGGATATTGTATTTGCCGTTAATCTACTTGCTAGATATAACGCTGCTCCAACCAAAAGACATTGGGTAGGAGTGAAGAATATCATTAGATATCTTCAAGGCACTCAAGATCTCGGTCTATTCTTCCAGAAGAATAAACGTATGGATTTAATAGGATATACAAATGCTGGCTATTTATCAGATCCTCATAATGCCAGATCTCAGACAGGCTTTGTGTTTTTACATGATGGAACAGCCATCTCTTGAAAGTCTTCGAAACAGACGCTAGTGGCTACATACACTAATCATTCTGAAATAATTGCATTATATGAAGCATCACGTGAATGTGTATGGCTTCGCAGAATGATTAACTACATACAACAATCATGTGGTATCGTTGCTATTGCATCACCCACCATTATCTACGAGGATAATGCTGCTTGTGTTGTTCAAATGCAAACGGGTTACATAAAGAGCAATATCACAAAACATATTACACCTAAAGTATTTTACCCACATGAATTGCAAGAGAGTAGGGAAATAACTATTCTACAAATTAAGTCTTGTGATAATCTTGCAGACTTATTCACTAAGTCATTACCAACTTCCATATTCCAGAAATGCATTCATGGAATTGGTATGCGAAGACTACGTGATTTGTAGGCGTCAGGGGGAGAAATCTCTTAAGACTTAACCCGTTCAAATATGAATATTGTACTCTTTTCCCTTTATGAGTTTTCCTCTAAGGTTTCTCATCAAGGTTTTTAATGAGGTAATATAACAACGTAATCATACATATACTATATCTCTATTTTCCCCATAAGGGTTTTTAAAGAGATAATCAAATATATGTCATATTATTTTTCTCCTTAAATTTTTTCCACTGGGTTTTAAAGGAGTTTTTCATGGTATATCTACTCTTCAGATTCTCCTCATATTTTTCCTACAGGGTTTTGGAGAAGTTTTTCCAAAATGATGAATCAAAGTGACCAGATGAAGACACGTTGGTCAAAGGGAAGTGTTAGAAACAACCTGACCAACAGCCATGTCGTACGGACGCGACGATCCGTACGGACGTCGGTTCATTGCCGGTATCTGCCACTACTTCATCATCTATATATATTGTAACTCATTCATGTACGGAGAGATGAATCAATAAAAAGGCAACAGTTCTTGTCTTGTCAAATCTCCCTGTAATATTATACACGGAGAGAAGATAGGTGAGCTCGGCTTGTCAGTAGGACCACCGCGCGATGGAGTTGCGGTTCCTTGGGGAATTGGTCTCTTAAAAGTGTAGCTAGTCAAAATCCTCACTAAAAGTTGCAGTACACGGTTGGTTTTACCATTAAAGTTCTAGATGTACCAAATTTACTCAAAAATTACCTTTAAATTCATACTGTTATAATCTGAATTCATTATAGTTGATGGTGCGTCTTCAATTATTGTGGTAATTTACCCTTTGAGAGTGAATCTGGTGGCTTATCTTAATGTGGTACTTTGCTAGCTGTTACGCATCTTAATGTGGTACTTTGCTAGCTGTTACTTTGCACCTACGTAAGCTCACATGAAACTCTTTGAACTCTGATTGTTTGACAAGACTGTTCGTCGTCTGGCATAGTTCAGAGATCAGGAATTGCGTTGGTTTTTCTAACTTTTTGATCCTAATAAGGGCGCTCCTATTGTGATGATGGAAACAATATCTATGGAGTGCAAAATAAATGGGCGCACACACGTTGGCAATCAGATTGTGTGAGTTCTTTTGGACTGTTGCTTATGGTTTTTTGATTCAAAATTTTGAATTTTTACTGTTCGTAAAAGAGAGTACGGAGAGAGATACTCGTATGCGATTTTGGCCAATATAAATGAAGTCGATATAGTGTATACTACAATCGATTTGTAAATCTCATCTTAAAAAGGTATTCCATTTAAAAGAAACCGTGCTGATCTCGGCCCATCCAAACTAGAGATACTTGGCACTGGCCACCTAGGCGGTGGTATTGTCGTAGAACGGCACCGGGTGACCGTACGACATCCATCCCTTGCAAGTATTCATTGTCTTGTCGACCGAGTTGCATGTCAGGTCGACCAACTTGCCGTGCACGCCGGCCACGCCCGCGTCGCCCTCGAATCTGAGGTCATCTGAGCGGTAGCTGGATGTGTTGGTGAAGTCAAAGCTGAAGAAAAAGGGTGAGGCTGCAGCAGCAACGCTGTTAGTGTTCGGAGCATCAAGCGACAAGGAGAGTACAAAGTAGGCGAAATGGAGGAGCAGGAGCCGCGCGCTGCTGCTGCTTGCAGGCACGCCCATGGCTGTAACTGGAGCGAGGCGAGATATGGATGTGGTACTAGCGTAGCGCTGTGTACATGTAATTTGAATGTATAAATAGACTCGTACAGTTTCCGTTAAGCCTCATGTACATATAATTTGAGTCTATAAATAGAAGAGAAAATAGAAAAGAAGATGGCGGATTGGCACAACGAAATAATCTTATCTGTCTTTGAGTTGGTCTAAGGTGTTTACGTGTGTCTACGACCACCGCGTGTGTATGCTCTGTTCCGTCCATGGACCAACAGGCACTGGCTTGGTCACTTAATGATGCTTGAAACTTTTTTCCCACTCGTGTCTTAATCATGGTCACTTCATGATGCTTGGTCACTTAATGATGCTTGCAACTTTTTTCCCACTCGTGTCTTCATCATGGTCACTTCATGATGCTTGGTCACTTAATGATGCTTGAAACTTTTTTCCCACTCGTGTCTTGATCAATCGGGAGAGCCACCCGTTTGATAAGAAAAAAAGAGTGTGCTGTCAAGTTTGGGACAGTTTACTTTTAATTGTATTTTCCATGTTGCTCAGCTGAATATTTGCACATACACGCAGAGCACGCAGCTGAGATGCCACTTGCCACCACATGTAGCTCTTACGTTACCCATTAGTGATTTCATCTGTAACGCGCACGCGTAGAACCAGTCACCGGGCTCCCACAGGGATCCAACGTTCGCTCGGATGGCAGAAAAGCGAGAGCCAAGAAATTTTGACATTTGTAGTACCCTGTAGCTCCGAAATTCCCGAACTAGCACCGGTTGTGAAATAATTCCAGATCTAACCTCCGACGCACCGCACGACTGCAGCTCCGACCGCACGACCGCGAGGATGCCGACGCGTGTCCGATCATGCGGTACCGGACCGCACGACCGGTGCTACAGTAGAGTCGTGCGGTTCGGTACCGCACGTTTACACTGTTCACCGGTCGTGCGGTACCGGTCCGCACGACCGAGCTGGCACCGCCGACCGTATGTGCTGATGTGTATGAAATAAATTTTTGAAATGAATAAAATTGTATTTATGAAGTTGTATTTAAAAAATATTTACATGTACAGAATTAATATTTGGAATGAATAAAATTTTGGATATGTATAGAATTAATTGTAGATATCGTATTCATTTATATGTATATGTAAAGTTATATTTCCCCAAGCGTATAGAATTTAGATGTATTTGTAAGGTTATATTTAGAATAAAAATAATTTTGGATATATGAAATGATGTTTGAAACATATGAATTTTATGTACATTCCAGCCATCGCTTGTGTAATTTTGTTGTAACAACTATCTGAAAAAATATTTGAAACATATTGAACACATGAAGTTTGATAGTAATTCTTTCATCTTAATGTAGTTATAAAAATGTGAAAACTGATACATATGATTAATTTTAGAGTTTGATTACTTACTTAAAAGTATGTTGAAAACATTTGTAAAAATCATAATTCTGATATTTTCGTTGTAGGCATTGCAATATAAGGAGTTTGAGAGGTTTTTGCATTCCAATTGAGCTTGAAAAGATATGTGAAAAAATGACTTAGAAGAGTGCAATAATTGTGAGAAAATTTGTCCATCTGGACCAATATGTGAGGATCAAAAGTCATAATTATTCCTACCTCAGATTATGAACACATTAAAAGATATGAAAATCAGAAAAGTGCTCAAAATTATGCGAAAGTTTGTGCATTCCAATTGAGCTTCAAAAACTAGCTGAAAAAATGACTTATAAGAGTGCAATAATTCTGAGAAAATTTATCCATATAGACCAATATGTGAGGATGAAAAGTCATAATTATGAATACCTCAGATTATGAGTGCATTAAAATATATGAAAATCAGAAAAGTGCTCAAAACTATGTGAAAGTTTGTGCATTCCAATTGAGCTTCAAAAGTTACCTGAAAAAGTGCCTTAAAAGAGTCCAATAATTCTGAACAAATTTGTCAATATAGACCAATATGTGAGGATGCAAAGTCATAATTATGACTACCTCAGATTATGAGCACATTAAAATATATGAAAATCACAAATCTACTTAAAACTATGAAAAGTTCTGAAATTTTAGCAATTTGTCAAAATGAGAAAAGTACAGATTGATGTCTTTTCATTTAGTTTTTTTTGTACATTTAGATATTGAAGTCCTCATATGGCATATTATTTAATCCGTCTGAACATGCTATTTATATTGCTAAAAGAAGAATATTGAAATGACAAGATGAACATACGATTAGCGTAGAAACGGCTGGTAAATAAGAACATAAGCGATATTGAGGACATGAAGAATTGAATGCAAAGGTAAACATGAAAATAACATAGCGCACAAAGTTACACGATAGAAAACAAACTGACACACTCCTACGATACATGTGCGCGTTGTTATGCGGACGAAAACAAACACGAACACACACAACCTAATAACCGGGCCATTCACGGACCAGCGGAACAAGCCCACCTATTGCGTGGACCGGGCCATTTTCCTTTTTCGACGACATCTGCGTCGAACTCCTCGGCTGCCTCTTTTGCCTTGGCTGCTAGCTCCCTCTTCCTTTCGTGTTCTCTTTCGCGAAGCCGTGCTCCCTACGCGTGCACGCCGTGATGAGCTTGCGTCTCCCGACGATATCGCTCGCTCGCTCTTCGCTCCGACGCTCCGCCTCGCGAATCTCGGAGTCCTTCTATCATTCCACTCGTGGAAGTCGAGAGTCCACCGGTCGTATTCGTGGATCTCTTGGTCAATCCACTTGCGATACCCGCACAGGGGTTCTGGGGACTGCGAGTACAAAAGAAATGTTAGTGCGGACATGAAACGAGAAGTAGGAGGGAGGAACACGCTGTCAGCGGTTCTTGACACCAACAGAGGTGCGTGTGTCCCAACGTCGGTCCGGATAGTCACTGGAGTAGTTTGCGCAACCCCAGTAGCGCATACCCAGGCTAAGCCGCTGCTTCGACTTGACAAACTTACATGGATCTTGACACCAACGAGGGGAGGCCTCTCCCCTCGGCGGGTCTTGCGGTGAACGCGTCGTTGGAACCGCCGGGATAGGGTCGGTGCAACGCGGGATATCTTCTCGGGGAGCCGTCCTCCTCGCACGCACCGCTTCTTGGGCCCGCTCCACAGCTGCCTTCGCCCGTTCGTCGCGGGCCGCCGCAGCTCTTGCTATGTCGCGAGTCTCCTCCCATTGCTTCTGCATCTTCTCCCATTGTGCCTTCTGCCGCTTGTACATCTTGAAGGTGTGGGGTTTGGATTCAGAGTGACTTATCTCCAATCCCTTTCACCTCCTTATGTACGCTCGGGGTTGGAATGGTGTGGATAATTTCGAACCATGAAAAGGTGCCCGTGAATTAATGAAACAAAGGTGGTTGGCCCATCTCAAGCGTGCACAAAGCAATACACAAAGCTTGTGCCACATCACTGCGTAAAGTAAAGCCGCCCGTCTCGCCTTGTCAATGCGTAGCGGGACACTCTTTCCCCTCACTGCGTAAAGCTGCCAAGTCTTGTCACATCGCCCAAAGATGACTCGCCTCGCCTCGCCTTGTCAATGCGTAAAGCAGGACACTCTTTCCCCTCACTGCGTAAAGCTGCCAAGTCTTGTGCTGTCACTGCGCAAAGATGACTCGTCTCGTCTCGTCTTGTCACTGTGTAAAGCAGGCCACTTGTCCCGTCTCGTCTTTATATGTCACTGTCTACTCATTGCGTAACGCTGACCTCTCTTTCACCGCAGTGCAGAAAGCTGTGCAGTCCCGTCTTTGCAGTCTTTGGTCATGTCGACGCACAAAGCTGGCCCCGTCTAGTCTTTGGAGTGAGTGACCCTCACCCGCTTAGGTGGGCACGCGTAGAAAAAATGAGCAAGCCATAAAATGACATGATGACACCCGCTTGGAGGGGCTCCCGTGACTACCCTACCCTTGTGAACACGTGTCAGCTGCGTCGTTTTCTTGGTCCCCCAGTCCCTACGTAGAGAACTCTTTAAATTGATCGAAGCCCCAGCCCCTTCTCCGTCGTGCAGAAACATACCATGTCGGAAGTAGAGGGTCCAGTCAGATGTGGGTCACCGAAGGAAGATCTTCCCTTGGAAAGGAGGGAGAACTTCGGTCCACAGTACCGCCTGATACCAAGCCGCCGCACTCAACCCGCGTGGTGAAAATGCAGACACAATGAGGACGCGGTTGTGCAGGTCTTGGATGGCCCAATCGATGGCGGGCGACGTTTCTTCCGTTGCCCACACTCAGGGGTAGGAATTGCTAATAGTATAATTTTCATTACTACTTATGGTTCATCCTTGGTAACTGTTTTTTCCCGCAGATGGCGAAATGCGACTTCTCACGTTGGATCGACCCTCCTAATGAACGGTATATTGCCATCTACGTGACTACAATATGGGAACAAATATTGGAGTTGGAGGAGCGAATCGAGACTCTCAACGAGGAGAACAACGACCTCCGCCAACAGATGCAACGCGAGAGGGGCAACGAGGAGGTCGTGAACATAGAAAGCTCGTACGATCCTGGATGTTGCTGCGCGAACCCTAGCTGCATATGTGCGTGCTACTACAACGACGGCCAGCCACGTCCGAGGCGTCCCCCTCAGCAATACTCAATGTGGGTGCCACGAGGTTCTTTTGGCATGTAGGCAACGCGGTGTATGCTTGTACCTTGTATCAGTACGTTTTCTACGATGTGGAGTAGAGAGTGGTTACGTTAGTAGTGTGTCGTAATTTATTTGTTGTGTTTGTCGATCTGTCGCTGCGAATAACTGCTAGTGTTTTAATGTCACTGCTAGTGTTCGTAATTTATTTGGATGTAGTGAGGGTTTGAAGAAGCCTTTGGAATCGCAAGAAAATGTTATTTGAGTCCTACGAACCCAATAGGGAGGGTCTACTCCAATTGGAATCTATTAAGAAGCATAATGTCCTCAAACTCTGAGAGAATGAACCTGCTGTTAGTAGTAAGTAGATTCTTTCCCGGCTATTGCATGCGAAAAACCGAGATAATAAGCTTATAAAGTTGGTACGAACATGGCGCGTACATTTTTATTACATGCATAGCATATAGCATGATATCGGACTGACCGACCCAACTGCTCTCACGACCTCTCGTGCGGACTGGGTCTATTACATCTTGTCTACTGGGTGTAGCGTGGTTGTTTCCCCTTTTTGTCGCGCCCTGAAGATGGCTCCGCTGCATCCTTCTTCCTGTCACTCTTGCTCTTGAGAGCTGCCTTACGAGCTTGAAGCTCTTCCTCCTGACGCTTGATGGCTGCTTCACGCAGAATCAACTGCTCATGCCTCCTTTGCAGCCCATCCTCCTTGCCCTTCAGACGGATTTGGTCCACCCTCACGCGGCGCTCTTGCTCAAGCCGCATCTGTCGTTCCACCTCGCGAGCCTGAGTCATCTTGGCAAAGTATTGTCCTTTATTTTCCACCTGCACTGGCCGGCATAGGTGGAAGATGTGGTATGGAAGACATAGGTGGCCTTTATGTAGGCTTTTCAGAGACTATAGTGTCGTAATAAATTACAGGGTAGGCTTCCAGCTGTCCAGTATAGCAATAAATGGCTCTATGTAGGCTTTTCAGAGACTATAGTGTCGTAATAAATTCCAGGGTAGGCTTCCAGCTGTCCAGTGTAGAAATAAATGGCTCTATGTAGGCTTTTCAGAGACTATAGTGTCGTAATAAATTCCAGGGTAGGCTTTCAGCTGTCCAGTGTAGCAATAAATAGCTCTATGTAGGCTTTTCAGAGACTCTAGTCTCGTAATAAATTCTAGGGTAGGCTTCCAGCTTTCCAATGTAGCAATAAATGGCTCTACGTAGGCTTTTCAGAGACTCTAGTGTCGTAATAAATTCCAGGGTTGGCTTCCAGGTGTCCAGTGTAGCAATAAATGGCTCTATGTAGGCTTTTCAGAGACTATAGTGTCGTAATAAATTCCAGGGTATGCTTCCAGCTTTCCAGTGTATGGAATTAATTTTACATATCGAAGCCTTTACGCAAAGCAATGCCCGATCTTGTCTTGTCATCCTGCAAAGCGGACCGTATCGCCTTGTCATCGCGTAAAGCTCACCTCTTTGCAAAGCTGGCCTCTTTCGTGTTGTCACTGCGTGTCAGTTTAATATTCTGTAGCCTCTGTTAGTGAAGCCCCCCACCGAGCCTATAAGAGGGAGGCATTCCTCACCTAGACCCATGCATTGCTCTCCCTCATCTCCTGAATTAGTTGTAGCTTTCTTTCCTGCTCACTCCCCCGAACGCCGAAATGAGTCATCTCAGCACCTCTTCATCGGCACCCACGGTGATTTACCCACAATGCAACACGGTAGTTAGACGTAAGACCTCACACACCGCTGCGAATCATGGTCGACACTACTACAAGTGTCCCTATCACTCGGTGAGTACGATTGTTTCGGATTCGGTTAAATCGTGTAGGTATGTTTTAAAATCTTCTTATCATGAAACGCAGGAAGCCCTCGGCGGTTGCCGATTCTGGGTGTGGGAGGATGAACTGGGCACTAGGACGGACAGTGTTCGGCAAGACAGAGGTGTCATGGGGGGTAGCGAACTCGTCGAGATGCGGCATCATTTCGATAGACTGGAGTGGAAGATAAATGTAATGTTGTGTGCTATTTTCTATCTTGTGTTATGTTCATTTTTATCGTGAATATGTAGAGCTGTAGGTTGTTCTCGTCTATGGTCGTAATGTTTTAGGCTATGTTGTACCTTCTGTTTGTTGTTATCGTATGTTCTCCTGCTGGGGAGTTAATCTATGTATGTGTAATGCATTGAAGAAGCTGCAGTGTCCACCCTGCAATGATGCTGTAATTGTAGGTAAAATAATTTCACAAGCCCTTGACAGTACAAACATAATAATTGCATAAATGATTGCACGGAACCATGCGACGTTACAACATCTTAATTACAAAAACTCATTCCGAATCTTCTCGTCGCCGCCTCCGACCCCGCATGTGGTCCTCTGAGAAGGTGAACCTGGGGGGCGAGTGCAGTACATCGCGAAGATCATACTGCGAAGCCTGCGACCGATGTTGTCCTGCGTATGGCCCCGTGGGGACTTGTGTTGGATGGGCGAATATGTTGCTCAGCCATTCAGTTGCCGATGGATCTATGTCCTGCTAACAATGTATAGCAGAATTAGATAATGGACAGCTACATTAATAATAAATAGTAATACCACATGGTAATTACCTGGGTAGTCTGGAATGTGTCTGACCCACCGTGAAATTGATGGACCTGTTGCTCCGTATAAACCTGTAATTTTTTTGGCAATGCGATGAGATGGCATTGAAATAGACGTGGTTAGCTTAGTACGTTAGTGCGTACCGAGGTATGAGGCTCTTGAAATGATGATGCCGTAGGAAAATCGCGCATGTACTCCTGCGCTGTGTACCCTTGATAGGTTTGCCCATGCCACCTATCCCGGTCTTCTCGCTGGATCGCACGCCAGGTGAACGGGCAACTGCACCTCCGGTTGGTGCGCCGAGTCACGGTCGCTCCCTGGAGTGAGGGACCGTCGGCCTGGAGAGCACGCTGTCTCCTCCGTCGCCCTCCGTGAAGACGATGGCTGTAGCAACGTGCTATCTCGCCGCAAATGCGAGAAGAACATGTGGTTACACATACATGGCAATCAAGTGGACGAACAAATAGTTGGCAATTATCCAACCGACGGTCCGAAGCGCGTGGAGGACGATGGCTGTAGCAACATGCTGTCCTGTCGGAAATGCTGCGAGAATAAGATGTGGTTAGAGATAAATGGCAATCGAGTGGACGAATAAAAAATTGACAATTGTCCAACCGAAGGTGCGAAGCGCGTGGAGGACGAGCGACCGAAGCTGCGCCGACTGCTCGACTGCGATGGACGTGACGACGATGGCCATGAGGACGATGGCCGTGCTGATGGTGCTGGTGCATCACGTACTCCGTGACCGCGTCGTACAACAGCATCGTCTCTGTGGCGACCACAACTGAGGGTTCGTATCGCAGACATGGCTTCTTCATAGATATTGCGCATTGAAGTGGTCCAGCGGTCACTTGAATTTACCCTCCCACGGTTCAGTGCCTAAGCAGACTCGTCGCGGATACGATGTAACCGCTGCAACTGCACTGAAACAAAGAATGAGTTAAAACGTAATGCTTCACAGGTTAATTACATATCAATGTCGTACCGTCTCATCGTTACGTGCCACTCGATGCCGGTCTGGACCTGCCTGTACAGCGTCCTCGTGTATGACCTCGACTGGACGATGTGGCGGTTGCCCAGTAAGCCTACTACGGGTGCGTGAAAGGTACCACCGAAGGTATGAAGTATACGTGTCGAGGTCGTACTCCCGTGTCTCCGTAACCATCGTGTCCGCTGGTCACGCCACATGTCCGCCCACGGCCGTGATGATCGTATCCGATCTTCGTTGGCTCGGCCTCGCCTCGATTGCCTGCAAGTTAATCGAGACATTACACAGTTAATAGGGGCACAAAGTAATGCATTAATTTAATTTACCGTGTACTGACATACCGGTGGGTGCTGGGTGCTAGAGGGCGTCCTGCCAGGGGTGGGATATGCTGGTACAGGCCGAACTGCCTCATGACTCGCTGTGGGTTGTATGGCTCGACACACTGCGAGAACACCAAGTGACATGTCGTCAACCAGTACATGTGATCCAGCCCGCACTGAGATGATAATCCATGGGGGGCCGTGTCCATAATGAACCGTGCAATCCATGGCCACCAGACTATGTCGGCGTCGTGGAGAGTCTCGAACATGTTGTGGAACTCCGGGTACACACGTCTCGGTCTCTCCTTGGCCCACCGTAAGTGACCATGTGTCCAACGCGTACCCATTGTGGGCCCATCAACAGGGTCATCGCCATCATCAAGGCCGTAGAACTGCGGGACGAACTCATAAGGGTGCACAGCAGGATCGAAGTAAGGCCTACCAACGGGAAAGTGTTCCCACAACCACAACTGAAGAAGGATGTAGCAGACGGCTAGGACCAGCTCACTGGCCGTACTACGCTGCGAGGCATCGCACAAGCCCCGATATGTGGCACTAAGAACTGCTGATCCCCAGCTATATTGTGGCACCTCGGCAGGCCACCCATTTGCCAACGACTCTGCTAGGTGTATGTAGCTCGGCTGCACGGAGTCTCCAGTGGTGGTAGGGAACAAGACCCACCCGAACAGAAATAGCAGGTACGCAACGAAGTGCGTCCGCACCGTGTCCTCATCTGCGTGTCCAGGACATGTCATGAACTGTCGAAGCCATCCATGAGGCACACCAACTACGTTGTTCGGGAGCGGATGACCGAACCGGTGACCCAGATGGACCTTCCAATCTGGGTCCTTTGGGGGTGGTACTACAGCAGCAC
Organism: Melocanna baccifera; assembly: GCA_036346265.1. Classification (NCBI taxonomy): domain Eukaryota; kingdom Viridiplantae; phylum Streptophyta; class Magnoliopsida; order Poales; family Poaceae; genus Melocanna; species Melocanna baccifera. The sequence goes on along the minus strand of CM070686.1, from coordinate 27,190,074 downwards.
CATGAATGGGTAAACCTGTAAGCATCGCCACGTCCTGCAGAGTAACCGTCACCTCACCCCACCGGAAGTGGAAGGTATGAGTCTCCGGCCTCCAACGATCAACAAGAGCCGACAGCAACGCCGCATCATACTCGAACGCATGTCGATATCCAACATACGTGCAATGGGTAGCGCATCGTGTACCAAGTAGTGGGATGTACCGCGGTCGAGAGGCCAGTGCTCTCGGGGGCTCCTAAGGATGAAGCATGGAGGCCCGTCTCCTGAGGTCCATGACAGGCATCGGTGCTCCTCATCCCAACGGGGGTCTAGCAACTCGTACGCCATCTCCTGCCAACGAAGGAAAACAAGTTAGTCCACATTGTTAATAAAATGTGCAAGCAATGACAACAAAATTAACACCAAACGTAACGACAGGGAAACATACGTGACGTACCAAACATACATAAAATGTGCACACCAATATGATCCACACAACAGGGAAACATATGAAACGTAGCAAAACATACATAAAATACGCACGGTAAAATGTTGCAGGCTAATGTTCGCAACATAGAGACATAGAACCATCAAAGCGTACACATGGAAGCAATAATGAGTACAGCAAAATATTATGCTTGCTACTACGGGCGTTGCTTGATGATGGCCTGTTTGGGCCCGGCCGAGGAGTGTCCAATCGCCTTGCATAGCCTACACTTCGGACGCCGAACTCGATCCCCACGCTGGCTATCATCCATGTCATTACGGATGCGACGGCTTTGTCGTCTTCCACGACCGACATGCTTCAATGCATCATTAGGCACCCATTTTACCTCCCCTGGCCATAATTCCTGTAGTGCATGTCTACCCGTATGAATGAAACTCGCACTCCGTGTTGCATATAAGTGCCGCATGTCGTAGTACTTTGAGATGTCTCGCGTCGACGCCGCTTCCATACCGCGCATGCAGCGCACACATGCGAGCATGGCTTGTGCGAAGCCGGGTTTGTTGCAGGTGCAATATGCTTTTTCATCAATCGTACATACCTGCTTGCGATCCCCTCTAATGTGACCCATGACGTACTTCTGTCTGAGGCGGATCTCGAACTTCTTCCTTAAGCCATCTATGGTTTGAGGAATGTGGGAACGACCCTTCTCCATCTTCTTATCCATGTAGGCCTGCATTACCTCAGAGTATTGTTTGTTTTCGTCCATGTGCTTCTTCGCCATCATGGCTCTATTCACAAAGTACCCAACAGTCCGGTTCCAAGTCTCGTCCACAATTGCCGTGATCGGTAGGGATCTGACGCCCTTCAAAACACCGTTGTAAACCTCGGACATATTGGTCGTCATGATTCCATACCTTGCCCCCCCGGTGTCATGTAACAAAGACCACATCTCCAGGTCAGGCGCATTGGATTGAACCCACTGTGTGAACACCCCAACTCTTGTGGAGCCTCCCTCTATGGACCCAGCTTCTGTCTGCACATGCTTGCTAGCCTCCTGATCGAGTTGCCTCCACAAGGTCTCGAACTTCCGCTTCTGGTTCTGCATACATAGCTTCTTGAACATCTTCATTAGGTCCTTGCTACGGAACCTTCTATGGAAGTTCGCTGCGAGATGCCTCATGCACCAACGATTTTTCAGATCATTCCAGTGGAAGGGGGGCTGCGTCCCATTCTGCATCGTTCGCAATGCAGACAACAAGCCTGCATTACGGTCCAAGATGACACACACTTCGGGGCGATCTTGCACTATGGCTTGCTTCACATTTGCAAGGAACCAAAGCCAGCTCTCCGTGCTCTCATTCTCCACAATTGCAAATGCCACTGGGAGTAACTGGTCATTTGCATCAGCTGCAACTGCGGTAAAGATAGTACCCTTGTACATGCCCGATAGGAACGTCCCATCCATCGTTAGCACTGGACGGCACCACCTGAACCCTTCAATCGCCTGATGGAAGGCCCAGAATACTCTATCAAGAATCAAACAATTCGGGCCCTCCGTAGGATGCACTCTCTCCTGCCTGTTAATGTACGTGCCTGGGTTTGATTCTGCAATTTGCTGTAGCATTCTTGGAACCAGGTCGTACGCCTCCTCACAAGTCCCAAACATACAGTGCAAAACCTTTCGTTTCGCCCGCCATACCTTCTTGTAGCTGACTTGAAATCCCACCATATTCGCTACCTCTGCCATTAGAACCTTTGGAGAAATGGACACATCTGCCACGATGAGGTGGCTCACCAGCTCCGCAACATAAGATGATGTCATGTTGCGGTGCCTATGTAATGGCCCCGCAAGCTCGCAACTGTGATCATGTAGCACCGTTATCCGAAACACCGTGCCAGCGCCCTTGTACCGCTGTGCACGAACTTTGCCAGGACAGGACCCGTTGACACACTTCACAATGTACGTGTCCGGGTTTGACCTGTGCACCCGATACGTCCGGCTAATGTTCACGGCATATCTAGCAATAGCCTGCTGGGCAGCACTCTTATTACTGAAGCACTGCCCCAAAATGAGTGTGGCCTCGCTGAACCCCCATTCTGCCTCCTCCGCCTGTGGCAGCACTAGGGATGCCGCTGCATTGTCATCCAGTCTGGACGACACGTACGCAACGTCGGTGGTCACAACACCACCCACCACCCCTCCATTTGTACCTTCGCCTCTGCCATCGTCATCCTCTCCGAAACTGTCTGTTTCCATATTCTCGTCCTCCTCGCTCCCCACTTCTTCCACCTGATCCGCAACGTACTCATGACAGTCAATACGGGCGGCCCACCACCTCTCCCCCACACCTTCGTTGGCCTGAAAATTGTCCGCACGCCTCCTGAGGTCTTCATCACCCACTTCCTCGCCCACATGTTCTCCCGCAGGTACTACATCTTCACCAGCAGCATCATATCCAACCTGTCCGGATGATTCTGTCCTCTCCACGAACTCCACATACACCATTGGCTTGGCATATATCTCAGCATCAGGGTTGCACACGACCTCCATGTAGTTGGCCCATGATGCATTATTGGTCACCTTCAGAAGTTGCCACTTGCTCTCCCCTGCATCACCCACCATTGCGGCATAGAATGCCTCGATCCGTAACTTCTTTCTTGCGGTGTACCGATCGAACGCCGAACGGACATTCCGCCGTAGCTCAGACAAGCTCATGGCGTTCAGACCGGGTGCCCGGATCATGGTCCGGCGACAATTTGACAGGTCCGCCCCATACGGCCCGTCACGTACGAGACCACTGCCGTAGAATATGAACAAATCTTGAATCTCAGCCATGGCGTACCTAATATAAGTGCATAATCAACCATCTTAGTATACAACATGCAATAATCGTACCATCAAACCCCCACTACCGCATTGCAAAATTAACATTGCGGTATTTCATACCTCTTCCTACAGCGTACAAAATAGATTAGTATTTGTTTTCTATTTGTAAATCTACAATTTATTTCTAACTATTTTATTTCCAAATTCTACCATACATCAAATTATATATTCATTTCTTTTTTATTTCTATTTCTAATTCGTATGAAATATACATTACAATGTTATTTTATTTTCACTACTATTCTGTATTAAGCTTGTTTAAATTAATGTAAAAAAACGAGTACTAATTTCTCTTCATTTCTTTCGTAAAATTTTACTTAACGCTGGCTTGCACTAAACAATTTCAATTCCCTTAATGCGGCTTTCACTTACGAAATTGTACATAAATCAATAAATTCATCTTTCTAATTTCATGTCCTTACTATATTTTATTTTAATATACCTTCGTACTACTTTTCTGGTATTTTACGGTCATTCACTAAGCCTACTAATTATACAAATTGTCCCTAAACTAACTGCTGTTGCTATCACCTACACACTAACTTCATTACACATATTTAAATATTTAATCTAACTGCTGTCTCTAATCTAAATATTTTATTTTTCAACACCTACACATGTAACCACATATGTTCATCAAAAACTAACTACATTACAACATGTAACTTCAACAAAAAATACGACATTATTTACACTACAATAAATCATGCATCATATGTGCATGTTTACCTACACATACACACCGTATCAAACATTGGCTTCTAACAACATTAACGAAACACGGTTTGACTAATTACGGGCTAATGACATTCACAAAAAAATAATTGCGCGGGGGCAAAAATTACCTCTTCTTGAAGCTCGCGAGACGATCTACAACTTTTGTATTTACAAAATCTGTTGATTCCAAACAAAACCAACTCAAAATCCTGAGTTCCCACTCTCTTTTTTTCCTCCTTTCACTCTCTCGCTTCTTCACTTCAACTGAACCACAAACTGCAAATGAGTTTCTTGCCTCACCATACGCGCTGCTGTTCTCTTTAAGTTTGCACTCAGCGTTCATGGAGAGGGGCCATGGTTTGTGCTGTGGACGCGTGTGCAAAAAATACCAGCTCGTGATTCCTTTGCTACTTTCGGCGGACCGATTCGACGCGAGAGAGAGACGTGCGGTCGGCGCCTGGGTCGTGCGGTGGGGCAGTTCGGTCGTGCGGTACCGGACCGCACGACCGCTGCTACAGTGCAGTCGTGCGGTACCGGACCGCACGACTCAACTGTAGCACCGGTCGTGCGGTCCGGTACCGCACGACCGGACAGATGTCGCCGTCGGGAGAGTCGTGCGCTCGGATGTTTGATCGTGCGGTGCGTCGGGGGGCCAGAGATGGAATTTTTCGGCGCTCGGTGCTAGTTGTGGAATTTCTTCGCGCGATGGTGCTACAAACATCCAAATTTCGAGAGCCAATGTGCGTGCCCCGTCGCTCGAGAGGAACTCGAGTTTGTGTTGTATTTTCACTGCACGTTTGATGTTGCAAATAATGTACAAAAAAATAAAGACAAAATATACGAATTTTTACGTAAAAAATCCTTACGAAAAAAACAATGAACGCTCGAAGACAAATCACTATAATAAAAAAAATATTACAATAGAGCATTTCTCTTCACTAGCCAATGTCCTCCACTATTTTGTACAGTTGTACCTGATAGACAGACAAATAGGCTGAGAGCTAGTAACATGGTGCTAGACAAGCCCCACATGTCCTTGCTTGCATGGGAGAGCCAGCCATCCGGGTGGCCAGTGGCGTAGCCAAGCAGCGGCAAAGTCTCAGATCAGTTCAACCAAAATAACGATAATGTGGAAGGCATATCTCCATCATAAAAATATTAAACAGCAAGTACTTTTAATATAGGCCTCAGACCATTGCTCCGTCCCTGCATGTGGCCTACTTGCGTGGCGTCCCAGGTTCCTGGCCATAACGTGCCAATTTATACACGGAGAGAAGATAGGTGAGCTCGGCTTGTCAGTAGGACAACCGCGCGATGGAGTTGCAGTTCCTTGAGGAATTGGTCTCTTAAAAGTGTAGCTAGTCAAAATCCTCACTAAAAGTTGCAGTAAACGGTTGGTTTTACCATTAAAGTTCTAGATGTACCAAATTTACTCAAAAAATTACCTTTAAATTTATACTGTTATAATCTGAATTCATTATAATTGATGGTGCGTCTTCAATTATTGTGGTAATTTACCCTTTGAGAGTGAATCTGGTGGCTTATCTTAATGTGGTACTTTGCTAGCTGTTACTTTGCACCTACGTAAGCGCACATGGTCTGGTTCCCCGTCACCCCGCACGTTAACCAACAAATTAGCTACAAATGAAACAAGCATGCGTATAGTGGCGTGCTCAAGAAAAGCTAGCTTAAGGAATCCATCTAGGTTAATTATACGATTATGGCCCCGCTCAGTGTAGCGATCGGCGATGGGCGATTGGTTGAAAAAACACTGTAGCAGGTACTGTAGCTACAGTATCTGCTACAGTAAAATTTATTTTTCCGATTTTTTTTGTTTTTTTTAAAATTTACTTATACTTTTTTTTCGTTTTTTGTTTTCGATTTTTTTATATTTTTTTACATTTAATTATACTCAATAAACCAACTCAACTATAGTGTTTTTTCAACCAGCTACAGTGTTTTTTCAGCAAAAACTAAAAGCTATCGCTATTCCGATCACCCCCTATGAGCAGCCGTGATTCCTCACCTTTTTTGTTCATTGCGGCCGCGATCATATATATACGAGTTCATTTCTCGCGACCAAACTCCTTTTCCAAAAGCACAAGGCAAAGAAAAGGAAAAAGCAGACGAATCTCGCGAAACACAAGGATGACAAACCTAAGCAGGCTAAAAAAGAACTATAAAGTGTACTTTGTATTCCAGTGTGCTAATGTCGACCCTTTCCACATTAAAAAAAAACCCTTATCCTTTCTCCTCTTGCTCTCAACTAATCCTATATACCTATACAATTAGTCCCAGCTAACTATAATTAATTCTAATTTACTGCCCTCTAGTGAAGCCACATCATCTCAAGTATTCATAGCCTTTGGATGTGTGCTCTAAGGACAAATGATCAAACAAATATGTGGCTGATACAAATGATTTGCGATGCACATTTGTACATCGAAATATGAGTAAAAGCCAACCTATTTTAGTTGATGTCGTTCATGTATTTGGCTGATACAAAAGGAATATGTACGGCTCCTCCTATTGCCACCATGAATGTATTTCAGAGATACTGAACTACTGAAGAAACCGAACGGCCCAGATTGGCAAAATAAAGGAGGAAGGTTACAGAGGAAATACACTCGATCACAGTTTCCACATTGTAACTCTCCACCTCACACTACTACAAAAAAAAGTTTATATTAAACGTCTCATCATAAACGGTTCATAAAAACCGCTAGTGTTAAATGCAATCACAGACGGTTCAATTTTAGGGATGTACGAGGCGGGAAATATATCACAGACGGCAGACGGTTCTTAAGAACCGTCTGTGATATATTTTCCAAAGAATTATCTGTGATATATTTTCCACCTCGTACATCCCTAAAATTTTATAATTTTCTGCTTGAGTTCGAGTAGAATTCCGTTCCAACACACCTTCAGTAAAACGGATATAACTTTTGCATACGGTGTCCGTTTTTGACATTCTTGTACTCGTTGAAAAGCTAACGACGAGCCCGATCCAAAAAATAACCAACTGTGATGTGTTGGAACAGTTGGTAAATAGAACCGTCTATGATGTGCGAGTATTACAGATGGTTTTTATTTCGAGCCGTCTGTGATAGTGTTTTTCACAGATGATAGTGTTTAGAGCTTATCAAGGATATGACATAACCATAAACTACCACCTCGGAAAAGCAAATGTTGTCGTAGATACACTTAGCAGAAAATCCCACTACAATCAATTGTCGAAAATCCCACTACAATCAATTGTCGATTATTGATTATGACCCAAACCTGCTACAAGATATGGCCAAGATGGAAATTAAATTCCAACCCACTACCACTGAAGCCACTATCTCCACTATAACTATCTAACCCACACTACATAACCAAATCAAAGAGCAACAGCCGAGGGAACCATGGCCAACAAGGCCATGGCTAGAGGAGTATCTCCACGACGATGTGTAGCCGTGGCGTGTCAAGCACTATACCAATCATGGATTATATAATTTTGCTTTCCCTAGTTAGGTGTTTGTTAAGATCTTGTTTTCTGATTTATCTTATACAAGGGAGATCAATCAAGTACTTGTGGATCTGTTTGAAAAGTCAAACAATGTGCTTGTGAATTTGTGTATGAATTTGTATTTTCATATGAGGATCCACAAGTTAATGTACCTGTAATTTTCCTAAAATTATTGACTATGATATGCTTACATACTACTTTTTTTTAATACTCCATACCACTTTTCAAATATCCATACTACTTTTTTAAGATACTCCACACGAAGGCAAAGTGATACTAGATTTCTGGACGACCGTCGGAATTGATGTCATGTGTGGATGGGCTATCATGTATGGATCGCCACGGCAAGATCCCAGCTTTGGGTCATCATAGGTAGAGCCTAGGCAGTACAGAATAGTTGTGCATCTTGATTCAGGACTCTGGAGTATATACAAATGCTTATCCTGATACATAGCATCCTTATGTCTCACATCATGCAATCTTAGAAACTCAATGAAGTATGTACATACAGATAACATACTACATACTCCCCTCCACGCAGATACTCCCATTTATGTAAAAACAGTGTGCATACTCCATAAATGCATTATATACTTCCACTTTATTCATCAAGTGAATATGGTACGTATACTCGGACATCCATACTCCATTTCATCCATACATGAATAAGGTATGTGTGTTATTAGTGAGAGATATACCGCATAATCCCTCTCCGATTAGTTAGCAAGGTCAAACACGGGAACGTGACCGAGAATCTTGCTGTTTGTTGTGCTAATTAATTATTTAATTAAACCAGTTAGTTAGTTCACCCACTAATGGATCAATGTAGGAGTATCTTAAGGATGATGAATGCCAGATATAAAGGGAGTAATTACATCTAGGTGTAGAAAAATACTTCACACATACATACATATACATACATACATAGAAACACTAACCAGAGCACAGGTGTTGTAATACGCAAGGAAGTTACTGACTTTTGAATAAAGTTACTATCGGTAGCAAGTGAAGTTACTGCCGAACGCTTATAGTACACAGCTGATGGTAACTTTCCTCATAGCGGATGATAACTTTTCTCACAGTCGGTGACATACATATATATATATATATACATCATTTGTTATATACTTCACAGAAAGCTATTAGTTATATATAGATCTCAAGTCAATAACTCATACAATTATAATTAAATAAATTTGCACTTGATTTTTTCTAGCTATGCAAAATATGTTAAGTTTGATATCGCTATCATCTGAGGAATGGAGTAAAAATGAGTTATGCTATCACCCACCCATCCGATGGCCTCCCACCCACCGAGGTTTACAATTTTAATGCTAATGATTTCATATCCCATACTAAATGATTCATAAGTTAAATGAGTACTGCTTGCACACTTACGATGGTTCTAATCCACAGTGCACTAAGAATTCCAATTTCATCTACAACTATCTTTTTTCAATAAAATCTCTACCATGTTCCTCGCCCCCAAAGGTGCCTTCATGTCAAGACCCGAATATACAAATTCGGACTCTATGTGTAAGCTACACTAGTTTAGGATCACGCTAGTGCATACAGTTAAACATAGATGTAACCACAACCATATATACGCTAAAATAAAGGGAAACCTCAAATATCGATAAATATCCAAAGTACGACCTTATGGCCAAACTTACAATATCACTAGCCCAAAGGACTTAAAGTCTAGCAACAGAAAGAACAAAATAAGCGTAGTAGCCATTCGACATGCCCATAGGCAATCGACTGGGGAGCGAAGTCCTAATCCGTAAAGTCGTCGAAGTACTCTCCCTTTGGTACCTCCTGCTGGTAATACTCTTCCTCCTTAACTGAGCAATATAGGCATAAAGCCATGAGTACATTGGTACTCAGCAAGTCGTTTGTAACAAATGAATGCAATATAACATGCAAGGCTTACCAATGGAAGGCTGAAAGATTAATTAGCATAAAATGACATTTTAAGATAAATATGATAAATAGATTGAAAGTAAACTTTAATGGAAAGCAATAGTAAATAATCAAATGAATTAAAATAAACCACTTGTGAACCTCTCATCTACAATCTAAACCAATAGTGAACTACCTGCTCACTTTTCAACCATAAACCACAAGTTTAAATAAAATCACTACCCCTCGTGTGAAATCATCGAGTATTGTCCATGACCGAGGATGCGGTTATTTGAATAGTTTTACACTCTGCAGAGGTGGTACAACTGTACCCACACGATGTGATTAACCTTGATCTAAGGAAATCACAACAAGGCCTTTACAAAGTTCAATTCTAATCCAATCTCGCCCGCTAGGGTTTCGCATCACACCCCCCTTGCGCCACATGGAAATCAGCAATCATGTTCATTATAATGGCGAGATTAAAGCTGAAATATCCCAAATTAATCAGCCAGGTCTATCACATACTAGACATATGATTTGCATGATAAAGCTCATATCAATGGCGCACAAAATTAAGTCCTTAAGTCTACCCGGGCAAGACTTCCATATCCCTCGAAGTGATTTCGCACTTCCTTTTTACTGCACGATCACTCACCTGAGTGAAAAAACTAAGTTTGTGTAACCACGCCAATGACACACTAATGTCATGGCATAAATTTTAATAATTGTGGCACCAACCACGGTTCCACATCTCATTAAGTCAAATTAATTATTCACATACGATGATAAAACACTTTCGTAAATTAAGCAGGCTAAGCATTCTAATTGTACAACCCATGTAACATCTACCATAGCATCACTGTTTAATTTTCTAACCTATGGTGACAATATTATCATGGTGTTCAAATTATCACGGGGGAAAGATTATTCATTAGGACAATAACTACCAGTACAAGAGTTTGTATTAAAATAGCGACACTGGGTAATGTAATACAAAATTTTTAAATAATAAATTGAAAACTTGGTTCAATATGATCAAAGGTTACGACTTGCCTTGGTTATGCTCAACGAGGTACTCGAGGTCTTCTGGCGTCGCTTCTGCTCCACCGAAATCGGGATCCAACGAGAGGGAAATCGGCCGAAACAACAAAAACACATAAAATAATAAGCAATTGAACTCCAAAAACCTTGAAACCAGAACCAAAAGGTAGAGCTCGATTTTAAATAAATTTAGGAAAAAAGGGTCAATCGGAGCTAGGACAGAGGAGAACGGGCTCTCAAAAAATTAACCCTAAAGGAAATACTAGAAAATCAGAAATTCTACTATGCTGTGAATCCGGTGCACGGAAGGACAAGTCCACGGTGGACCCGATCCACGAAACAGTGCGTGCGGGCGACGGTGCTAAGTCCGACAGTGAGGGTGGGGCACGGGAAGGCGGTGACGACGACAGGGCTTACCGGCGGTGAGGTTCGGCTGGCGGCGATCCCGGTGAGCGCCCGAGACGGCGGATGTGGACGTTCTCAGGAGGCGGCTGTGGTGCAGCTCCGACGGCGAGAGGACGGTGAGAAACGGCAGCGCACGGCGAGGATGGGGCTAAGGCGGCGCTCGACTGAAGAGAGATGGCAAGGCGGCGGTGGATTTTATAAGCACGCAAATTGAGGGCGGCGGCGGGATAAATACGTGAACCGAGGACGTGTTTGGGACGACGGCGCGGTGAATTCCGCATCGGGGACGACGCGTGGCACAAGGGACAAGATCAGACGATCTCAGAGCGCGGGCAAGTGGGCGCGGCGCAGATGCGAGGGCGCGGCCGGGATGGCGCCGCGTGGCGAGGGGCTCGGATCAGGCGGCTTGGAGCGGAGCGAGGGCAGGTGCGGCGCACGCACGGCACGGGCCCGACGCGTGGTGGGGGCGGCATAGGGCGCGAGAAGGAGGGCCAGGCTGACGAAAGGTGGGCCGGCTGGGGTCTGGCCTGCTGGGGTTTTGGGGGGTTTTAGGGTTTTTCTTTTTAGAAAATTCAAATAAAAAACCAGGAGCTCAAGAAAATAGCAGATAAATCCCAAAAATTCACCAAAAATACTAGAAAATCCTTGAGACCTGAGGAACTCAAATAAAATATTTTTAGCTTATCTTAATATTTATTTTAATTATATTAAATCCTTTTTAATTTTTGAAAATTCAAATTACGCTTTATTGATTCCAGAAAAATTCCAAAAATTCCATTTTGAAAACAGGACTTTAAAAACTCCAGAAAAATAGGATGTTACACTTCATCATCAAGGTAAGAATATATCCACAAAAGGGCTCCTTTTAAGATGTCATTGTTGCATTGTTGAATACTTATTAATTTGTTATGGCTTTCTTAATAATTGAGTATGATGTATTTGTTTCGCAAGGCAATTGTTTCACAATACTTATTAATGCTTTCTGTCATTTTAGCTTCACAATCTGTATTAATTCATTCCTTATTCTGTAAGATATACTTGGTATGTACTATGTAAAATTATTTTTTCTACTTCAGATATCATCAACTCTCGACGGTTGTCATGGACAAATTTTAACCAACCTCCACTAAAGAACCACTGTTACCACTAATGACCATCTTGGTTTTATATATATATATATATATATATATATATATATATATATATATATATATATATATATATATATATATCATAGTAATACTAACATATGTAGTCTTGCATATCCAACAATTTAAATGATCTAGAGATAAAGTTATATCTCATATCACACTTTGAGCTTCAAAGGGCACGAAGCGAATCACACACTAGATTCAGTGTGTGATTTGCTTCGTGCTTTTTGGAGCCAAGTGTAGTATGGGGAGTAGAAACAAAGTCAGATCCCATATCATACAGTATGTGATTTCTATATCACACTTTGTCTTCAAATGGTATAAAGCAAATCACACACTGTGTGATATGGGAATCACACACTTTGTCTCTAGCTCATTTAAATTATGAGGTGTGTAAGACTACATATATTAGTGTTACCATGAAATATACATGTACTGATTTCATTGTATAGGGAAGATATAGAAAACCAAAAATAGTGATTAGTAATATCACATACAGTTATTTTTAAAAACCGTATGTGATAACACATCATATACGGTTTTTTATTAGTCATTTGTGATATGTTGATATTACAGACAGTTATTTTTAAAAACCACCTGTGTTCTTACCTTTTATAGATGGTTTAAAAACCGTCTGTGATGATTTCATGTCATTACTAATGCGTAAACTCATACGGCTCATGAAACTATCTGTGATAATGTTTTGAAACCATTTGTGATGACTTTTTTGTAGTAGTGTAGGCTCTTGTTTGAAACTGTACTTATATCACTACTAGAAAATGGATCATCCCTCACGGGCTTTAATTTTCTTGACGGGCCCGCATAGACCGTGAGGGATATCAATTTTTGTGACGGGCCTACGCATCACCGTCGCAAAAATACATTTTTCCTGACGGGCCCGCATAGACCGTGAGGGATATCAATTTTTATGACGGGCCCACGTATCACCGTCACAAAAATCAATTTTCCTCACGGTCCATGCCCGTGAGGTTTATGACTAATTTCGTGCAGCGCGCCAGAAAACCCTAACCTAGTTTTCGCAGCAGCCGCGCGCCTCTATCCCCTCGCCTGCCTGCTCCTCGATCCCCAACCCCTCGCCCGGCTCCTCCCCATCCCCTCGCCCAGCTCCTCCATCGCCCTCCTCCCCCTCGCAGGCCGCAGCCTCGCTCTCCCCCCGCCGCCCTCCTCCCTCTCCCTCCCCCCGCCGCGCCCCCGGCCGCCCTCCGCAGATCCGCCCCGCCCACCGCCCCACCGCCCTCCTCTCCTCTCCCCGCCGCCCCCTCCTCCCCTCCCTCTCCCCGCCGCCCTCCTCCTCCCTCCCCGGCCTCCCGTTGCCCCTCCTCCCGCCCTCCTCACATCCGCCCCGCCGCCCCTCCTCCCCCCCCCCGCCCCGCCGCTCTCCTCTTCCCCTCGGCCCACCCCGCCACCGCCTCCACGCCTCCACGGTGAAGGCTCCACGCATCCACGCCCCGTGGCCGCCGCCTCTCTCGCGCCGCGCCGCCTCCCTCTAATCTTGTCAAAGGTTGGTGTTGGTTTATTTCAGTAACTTCAGTCCTTGAAGTGTTGGTTGGATCTAACTTTTCCGTTTCTGTAGGTATGTTGATGTAATTCTTCAGTTAATTGACAAAGCAGGAGATTTTGTAAGTGATGATATATGGTATCGAGTGGTACAGTTTGTCACCAACAATGAAGATCTGCAGGTTCTTGTATATTTCTAATTTCAACTTTGGTGATGAAGTTTGTCACCTATTGTTACTTCACCTATTGCCCCTGCGCTTGCAATTATCAACTCTCCTGAATTTTTGGGCTCAATGACAATGTACGCATATCTTTTAATTTGTTTTATGGTGATGCAGTGGCTATAACATGGCAGTGGCACATGTTGTCATGCAGGGATTGCTTGATCTTTGTTTCACAACACATCTAATTGAACTTAACCTGTTGTTTCATTGCGGTAAGACTCGTTAAATTTATACGGTAAGATTTTGGCTAATAATATTTATTTAATGTCTTCATTTATGCTGCATGGTGGTTAGTATGGCTATATGAGATACTTATTGATGCTGCCTACTTAGGTTCCTCTTGGTAAGCCTGTCAGTATTAGCAAACAACGGTTGTGAGGTGGATTGGTACAGCCTGAGCAAAATTGTGTCCTACTAGACTACTACTTAGTATATTGTGATTGTTGGTGTCAATTGCAACCAATGGGTTAGATGATAGATTTCTATAGTGTATCTATTCCAGAATGTTCTCTTCTAATCAGAGTAAAGAATAATCTTACCATGTTCTAGATTATTTGGACTGCAACGCCTCTACCATTTACATGAGTTTGACTTAATTTTATTTGCGTGCAGAGATCAAGGTGTTGCCACAAGATCAAGGTGTACCTTTTCTGTTTTTCTTTTCTTTGATATGTTCCAAAGTCTTTTATTTGCATAGTTATCAAGAGTTATTTTCCCCTTTTATAGGAATTGTAGAGAGCCCATGCTCCTGCCTTGCAGCCACAGGCACACAATCCTGCAATTCCAGGCATGTATTCATAGTCTATTCAATTCTCTAATTTTGTGTGCTTTCCTCTTTTCCTTTTTGTAATATATTCTTTGTGTAATACTTAAGGAATCAGAAGTGATATCAAATAACTATGCTAAATTAGCTAATCCTTCCCTAATTTCCTAGTTTCTTGAGAAGGCACTCATCTAATCTATATGCAATGTTCCACCCATTAGAGGTAACCATGCTTATAGCCTTTATATTTGCTACTATCTGTTAGTTACAATGCTTGCAATGTTGATATGAACAAATCTGTTATAATTTTTTTGTTAGTTTGTGCCAATTTTCCTCACGGTTAGTACCGTCAGGTTAAATCAATTTTCCTCACGGTCGGTTAGTACCGTCAGGTTAAATCAATTTTCCTCACGATCGGTTAGTACCGTCAGGTTAAATCAATTTTCCTCACGGTCGTTAACCGACCGTCAGGTTAAATTTCCCTGATGGGTAAGACCGTCAGGTTAAATATCCCTGACGGGTAACCGTCAGCCAAATTGAATTTCCCTGACCAGTCAGCCCTGAGGGGTTTTGCCTGACGGGAACCCGTCAGGGATATTTAACCTGATGGTTTTTTGTATTTTTCTGACGGTTTTGAACCGTGAGAGATGATCCGTTTTCTAGTAGTGTATCTACCTAATCCCGTGGTTCCAAATTTAGTATTGACAAGTTACCAAACGATGAGTTGGGTCTGGAAGATGCAAGCACATGCGTGATTCTTCACCAATTGTCATATTAATTTCTTGTTTATTTGGATTCTTTTTCAATGTAGGTTGCTAGATCTTATTCCTTGTTACTTAACTAGGTACACCAATATGGGAGTCAATAGTATGCTGACTCTACAGTGTACAACTACAGAACTACCACGGTATACCACATACAAGTGCTAGGCTGCTAGCTACAAGTAACGTACTGGTGATCACTTAGAAGGTACGTCGGCCACTTTGCGATCTTCTAGCTCATGTAGCCGCACGGCTGCGGGCCTTATTTACTCATGATTGTCAATTTCGTCGCACGCATACATTCATCTCTTAATTTTACGTACAGTTCTTGCAGGACTGTTTGGAGCTCGCAACAATGGCTGGAGGGCCGATGGACATTTGGAATAATTGTGCGGCCCAGATACTGGTGCTCTTGAGCCTCACTCTGCAGGTTGTCCTCCTCCTCTTCGCCGAGATCCGTCGCCGTGAAGCCTCCCCCGTGCTGCGGGTCATCCTCTGGTTGGCGTACCAGCTGGCCGACTCCACCGCGATATACGCCGTCGGCCACCTGTCCTTCAACGGCGCGCCGCGTGAGCACCAGCTCGTGGCGTTCTGGGCGCCGTTCCTCCTGCTGCATCTCGGTGGCCCGGACAACATCACCTCCTACGCACTTGAGGATAACAAGCTCTGGAAGCGCCACTTTGTAACCCTGGTGGTGCAGGTGCTGGGAGCCGGATATGTCCTCTACAAGCATATCGCCGGCAGCGGGAACCTGATCCTGCTTGCCGCCGTCTTGATGTCTGTCGTTGGTGTCGTCAAGTACGGGGAGAGGACATGGGCACTCAAGCGCAGCAACATGGGCAGTATCCGGAGCTCTGTCAAGAAGGAGCCACGTGCCAAATGCCATTTTTACCTGCAAGCGGGGTTCAAGGGGAAGGTCGACGAAGAAGAATTCCTCATGCGGCATGCACACTCCCTTTTCCATATCTGCAAGTGTGCAATAGTTGATTCTTCGGTCGACATGGAATATGATAGCCCTGACATCAAAGTACTTGAGCACCTTGAAGCTGAACAACAGTATGCGGTAATGGAGATGGAGCTGTCCCTGATGTATGACATGCTGTACACCAAGGCAGCTGTGATCCACACTTGGCATGGCTACTGCATCCGCATCGTCTCGCCAGTCTTCAGTGCAACCTCGTTCTTACTGTTCCAGTTCAGTGGTAAAGATGGTCACAACAAGGTTGATGTTGCTATCACCTACGTATTGCTGGCTGGTGCCGTCCTCCTGGAGACAAGATCGCTATTGAGCGCACTAGGGTCGAGCTGGACACTTCCCTTCCTGTGTGGCACACGATGGACGTGGCTTAAACATGCAGTTTTGTGCGCCGGAAGATGGGACCGCCTCCGTCGTGCGGTTGTATCTCTTCACCGGCTCGTGAAGATCATGGGACTTAGTGGCTACTTGAGATCGTCAAGGAGGTGGTCTGGCGCCATGGGGCAGTACAACATGTTGCACCTGTGCACTCGTCCCAGCAAAAGGAAGAGGAGCGGCGGGAGCATCTCACCATGGGACAGCCCTCTACTCGGTAGATTGGCCAAGATGGTGGGACTCAAGGAGTGGTGGGACAGGAAGCATCACTCGAGCACCGTTGAGGTTCCAGAGGACCTGAAGAAGAGGTTGCTCAGGTACACAGATCGATTGCCCGGGCAAGGGAAAGTGAGCACGCTGGGCATAGTCAGGAAGAAGTGGGGTCAGGAGGCACTGGAGAACTGTAAGTTGTACGACCGTCTCGAAGAGTGGCTAGGCGTTGAGTTCCAAGAGGGCGTCGTCATCTTGCACATCGCCACCGAAGTTTTCCTCGCCGAGCTCAAGGAAGGCGATGAACACATTGTGAAGATGGTCAGGGTGCTATCCAACTACATGATGTTCCTCCTAGTTGAACGCCCATACATGCTACCGGGCCTTGCTCAAACCAGGTTGTACCGGCTAACCTGTCAGAATTTGGTGGACATATGGTGTGAAGAAGCTGGCAGCAATAACAATACTCTGCTCAAGAATCTGTTCCGCCTGCGTGATGACCCCAATTCTCTCTCTAGTCTCCGGGACACAAAGAGTCTTGCCGACATCCTACGCAAAAAGAAAATAGATTACACCCCTGAAACTCCTCGTCTCTCTTATGCAACTAGCGTTGCCGAAATACTGTTCGAAAATGACAAGGACGAAGGGCGAGTGCTCGGTTCGTTAGCTGTGCTCCTTATCGTGTGGAGGGATTTTTTGGTCTACGCGGCCAACCGGTGCAGCAGGGAGTCCCACGCCAAGAAGCTCAGCAGTGGTGGTGAGCTCACAACCGTCGTGTGGCTTCTGGTCGAACACCTTCATCAATTAAGTCTTTCTCGACGCACAGTGGAGCCATGAATCATGCATGCAGATCAGATTGCTGCATCCCCATCTTATGTCTATGAGCCTAATATATATCTTATATGTTCTATGACTTGTCTTTTGAATAAAGTACGTTTCGGACTTTGAGTACGTAGTAGGGTTGGTGCAATTCAGTTTTTTTTTTCTTGAGCATGGAAGCACTTCTCAGCTAGTGCACATGCACGTCCTACATCATGATCCACACGGTTCTCCACAGTAGTAATAGTGTTAGCACATGATGGCTGTCTTACACTAACAATTAAACAACACAATACAACAAACTACTCCTAGTTCAATAGAGACATTTTCCCAGTGACGCCTTTCCCCACATCTCTATATCTAGAACTATATGGTATATAAAGACATTTTTTTGGGATGTTTCTAAAAATGTCACAAGATTTTCTTAGAAAAGGTTTCCATATGACCGTATCATTTAAGAATTATATAGAGGCGAATGTTGAGACGTGTTGGAACACGCCTCAACGTTTAGAGTGGTAATTAACTAATTTTGCATTTTTTATTTTTCCATATATTACTTACATAATTATCGTATTGACGACCTCCACGTCTCCAGTCCCCGCACGATTTGGAATCCCTAGCGCCGCCGCTCGCCCTCTCCTATCCTAGCGCTGCCGCTGCACGTCCTTCGACCACCGCCGCCGCTCCCTTTGCATCTATTTTCTCACGATCTGGAATCCCCGGCACCACTCCCTCTTGCCCTCCCCTGACGCCACCACCATCGAAGCCCCATCTGTGGTGCCTCCCGCGGTGGTGTCCGCCGTAGAGGACATGCTCGCAGCCAGTGGCGGACCCAGAATCAAAATTTAGGGGGGGGGGGGCTAATAGGATCTCATGTTTGGCTTGCAACTGAACTAAAACCATACTAGTAAGTTCGAACTTAGCTGTCTGAAAAGGATTCCTACCCGAGTGAAATTCATTAGTCAGAAGTAAATTCATTATTTTTAGACTCACTTCTTAAGTAATTGAGATTTAGTCAGAATTATTCTTTACCAATTGCCTTATGGAAGGGCAGGGGCCATGGTTGCCATAGCACAAGTAGCATTGGACTGCAACAAGAGATCTGGAGTGCTATATTACACATTTTTGGACCTTTTTACATCACAATTCTGCTAAACGAGTTAAATTTAATCAATTCTGGTGTTGCAGTTTGGGCGTGCCATCTTTGATTAGGTAACAGATTCTACAGTTTGGACACCGACAGTTTTGGAGAACCATTTACAGGTCCAGTGAGAATGCAGTTCTAGCCATCATTTATCCAGTTTTGAGGGCCAATTTTGGAGAGCCATCCTTGTCAGGTTCGCCCAGCGCTTCGGCCTGTACGGGGGGCCAGGGGGAGCGGCTGGCGTAGGGGGGCGCCAGCCCCACCTGACCCCCTGGTGTGTCCGCCACTACTCGCAGCTGCCGAGTCTGTGGGGGACCACCTCGCCGATCTGCTCACGTCAGTAGCTGAGGACCCCTATACCGTCTCAGAGCTCCCGCCTCTGTGCCGCACGCGCTCCTTCCTCATCATGGCACAGGCCGCCACCTCCCTCTTCGCAGGTATGAACTCGCACCTCCCCATTTTGCCATATGACCTACATGGCATCTGCCTTTCTTCTGATTAAATGTCGTTCTTTGGGGGTTCTTGCAATGCGACTGAGGTGTTCGGGGATTCATTCGGACAAGCACCCTATCAGGAAGGAGTTCGTAAGCTCTCTTATTTCTGAGAACTCTATCTCATTACTTACTTTTTTTGCGCTGCCCTTGGAGTAGAAGCTAGATTGCAGAGGTGCTAATTGGAACATAGGTAGGATGTTCCCCTCTATTATTGTGTAGTTCATTCGCAAAAATGTCCAATTGGGTTTGTTGAATATGCACATGGCTTTAGTATAGATTTTGTGGATCAGAACAGAACTTGTAGGTTTGTATTTTCACCTTTGACATGGTTTAGTTCAAAAATGTCCAACTAGGTTTGCTGAATATGCACATGGTTTAGTTCAAAAATCTCCAACTGGGTTTGCTGAACATGCACATGGTTTAGTTCAAAAATGTCCAACTGGGTTTGCTGAACATGCACATGGTTTAGTTCAAAAATGTCCAACTGGGTTTGCTGAATATGCACATGGTTTAGTTCAAAAATGTCCAACTGAGTTTGTATTTTCACCTTTGACATGGTTTAGTGTTTAGGGGGGTGTTGGTATAACTTAGTCAATTGTTGGAGCAAAGAGTTGTTGTTTGGCAGAAAGATTTGGACATGAGAAAGCTTTTATAACTGTGATTCTTGGGTGAAGAATGATATGTGAGTATCTTGGATGGAAAATTTGATTATTTTTGTCAACTTTTGTTGTACCTAAATTGGATGCATGAAAGGTTAAGCCTGTGGCAAGAGAAGTTAAATTGATTTGAGAACTGGGACAAGGGTACTTGACTGCTTATTCACTCTTGTTGCATGCTTAACTAATGCATAGATATGTACTAACTACTTGAATTCTGAATTGCAGCACTATTGCGTCCTACCACTACTGTGAATACACAAGCAACAGCCACAAGCAGCGGCAAGGTTCATTGGTCACTCATTGTCTCATTTGACAGCTGGTACATAATTGCCTGTTGAATTTGTATGTGCTTGGGTTTTTGTTTTTAATGGTATAGAGTTGAGGTTTCATTCTTGTTATTACATATCGGAAGAGGAGCATGCAGGCAATCAATAGAGGAGAAGGAAGGGGGCAGGTCTGGGAAGAAGAGAATTCCGCAGCAATAGCCAGATAGGAAGTCGGTTCATGCTGTTGCAGAGGAGTTCCTTGCAAAGGCCTCTCAGGAGCTTAGTGGGTATAATGATAGCAGGGTGAAGGGCCCTCAGCTTTCTGGTGGACGCAGGATTTCTCCAGAATGACCGGGTTGTCGAGCCGTTGGAAGCTTCAGAGGATGACCTGCTTGTGGTGCGTGAGAAACTCTTATTCGCTTGTCTTGCAGAGTTTTATTTTGTCTAATGCAGTCTAAGTTTGCTATAATGGCTTGCCCATCTATTTTTGGCCGTGGTGCCAGTGGGAACAGACACAAAAGATGAAGCTAACTAGCAAAATAGGTTGCTAAGGACCCAAGGAACACATAGGAGATGACGGTATATCAAACGGAGCACGGTTACGACGCGGACAGCGACAACGACATAGGGTTGAAGTGAAGAATAATTTTTGGGCATAGAACATAGAGAAGTAAAGTGAGCACAGCTTAGAACGTGGTGAGACAAAGCTAGAAAAATTATCAGTTAAGCCAAAAACTCACTGGAGGCGACGCAATCGTCGTTTGAACGACAACGGTACCGAAAAACGAAAAGGTAATCACCTGGGTTGGTTTGGCATGTTTTGACGTGAATGGATTGTTGTTCAAGATCAAAGGTTTTTGGAGTTCATTTGAATTTTATTTGATTTTATTTTTGTTGTTTGGTTGTTTTCTCTCTCGTTAGATTCCGTCTTCGAAGGAGCAGGAGCAACGCCAGAAGATCCCGAGTACCTTGCTGAGCCAAAGCAAGATAAGTCGTGTTCTTTGATCATGTTGAACCTAATTTTCAATATATTATGTAATTATGTTATTTTAAATTATCTTGCATCACTATTTAATTACAAACCTTTGTATTTGGTAGTTACCGTTCCAAATTGAATTATCACTCCTTGATAATTCGTATACCATGATATCCTTGCACCTTAGCTTGGGAAATTATTTAATGATACATATTAGATGTCACATGGGAGGTACGAGTTATATGCTTAGTCATGCTTGTAGTTCGCTGAGTTCATCATCACATGTGATTAATTAATTAATTTGACTTAATGAGATATTGAATCGTGGTTGGTGCTACAGTTATAAAATTTATTCCATGACATTGGTGTGTCATTGGTGTTGGTTATACAAAACTAGTTTTCACTTGAACAAGTGATCGTGCAGTAAAGGAGGAAGTGTGGATTCACTTCGAGGGATGTAGAAGTCTCGCCCGAGTAATATTAAGGACTTAACTTTGTGTGCCATTGATCTAAGCTTTACCGTGCAAACCACATGTCTAGTATGGGATAGACCTAACTGATTAATTTGGGATATTTCAATTTCAATTTTGCCATTGTGATGAACATGATTGCTGATTTCCATAAGGCGCAAGGGGGGTGTGATGCAAAACCCTAGCGGGTGGGATTGAGTTGAGGTTGGACATTGTAAAGGCCTTGTTGTGATTTTCTTAGTACGAGGTTAATCATATCGTATGGGTACAGTTGTGCAATCTCTGTAGAGTGTAAAACTATTCGAATAGCCGTGTCCTCGGTCATGGACAATGCTCGGTGATTTTACACGAGGTGTAGTGTTTTCATAGAAACTTGTGATTGGAAAGTGAACGAGTAGTTCACTGTTGGTTTTGCTTGTGGATGGGATGTTCGCAAGTGGCTTAATTTCAATTTCGTTGATTATTTATTTATTATTGTTTTTCCATTAAAGTTCGCTTTCAATCTATTTGTCATGTTAATTTCAAACTGTCATTTTATGCAAATTAACCCCTTTCATCCATCCATTGGTAAGCCTTGCATATTATATTACATTCATTTATTACAAACGACTTGCTGAGTACCAATGTACTGACGGCTTTATGCCCATGTTGCTCAGTTGAGGAGGAGTATTACCAGCAGGAGGTATCAGAGGGAATATACATCAGCGACTTCATGGATTAGGACTTCACTCCCCAGTTGATTATCTGTGGGCATATCAATTGGCTACTACGCTTATTTTTGGTTTTTCGCTGCTAGTTTTGAGCCCTTCAGGCTAGTGAGGTTGTAAGCTTGGCCATAAGGTTGTACCTTTGATAATTATTAATATTTTAGTTTTTTTTATTTTAGTGTGTGTATGGTTGGTATTGCATCTATGTTTGACTGTGTGCACTAGGGTGATCCTGGGCTAGTACGGTATACACAAAGAGTCCGAATTTGCATATTCGGGTCTTGACACGGGGCTCCACTATACGAGGCGCAATAAGCCGCAGAACGGCATTTGGACGAAGAAACACAAACTCCGATTGCGGCCAAGAGAAAGGGAGTTAGAACTTAGGATTTTCGGGAGTGAGTGGGGATGAGGAGGGGCTCACGGTACTCCCTTTTATAGGGGCTGAGGAGGTTCGAGGAGGGAGATCAAGCAATCATGTCAATTCATGGCATGGTTTAAATCTCACGAAAATGCTCATGAATGAGAGGGAGAAACGGCCGGGATTGGAAGAGCCAAGATGAGAGGAAGTGAATGCAATTGATTTCACGAAAAAACGTTGAGAAAATCAAGAGTTCTGAGAGCTCCAAAGGCATCCATGGCTGTGAACGCACGGGAAGAAATGTGGGAAGAAACGTGATAAAGAAGAGGAAGAAAAGGAGGAGAGAGAAAACAAAAAAGAAAGAAAAAGAAAAATCAAACAAATTTCAAGAAAATTCCATAAAAATCCTCTTAATACCATAAATTAATTGAAATTAATTGAAGTATATTTTAATTTTTTTGAGCTTTAAATTAATACCATAAATTACAAATAGAGCTTAAAAATCTTAGAAAAATTTCATAGAGCTTTCTAAAGCCACTTTGAACTTATAAACATGTTTCCAACTAAAATTTAAGTATTTTTCTTTATAAAATATTTTTTAAAAATAAAGGCCTTTTTTAAAAGCAGAAAATCAGGTCATCAAAAATTTTAAAATTAAAGCAACCGAATAACTTTGATTTTTTAAAACTAAATTAATTATTATTTTATTTTATTATTATTATTTTCTTTTTAAAAAAACTTAAGCTATTACAAACTACCCCTCTTAAAAGAATCTCGTCTCCAAGATTTGCACGCGCTAGCAAAGAAATTGGTTTGAATCTTACTCTACATGGCTTGTGCTTTGATATAGTTCAGACATCCTTTTGGAGAATTCTATGACCTTCTGCTTGTTGCCTGAAGGGTATTGCCGATCGGTGTTCCAACTTGATGCTTCTAAGAATTAGTGAAGAAGATACTTTAAGACAAAGGAAAAATAGGGGTCACTTTGCACAATCCAACAAAACACCTACTAGCAAAAATCTTTATTAAGATTATATCAGGTAACAGTTATGGCTATCGACAAAAGAGAGAATTTGATAGCTCGTAACATCACCTAATAGCTGCCTAACAGTTTATCCTAAAGGCCCAAGGGTTGCCTTGGTTCATGGCTCTCGAGGTACAAAGTGCGTTCCTTCGATGCGAAGATTGAAATGATGGCAGAGGAAAAGAACTGCTTTACAAGCGACTTCTTGCTTGGCTCTTTCAAGTGAGTAACTGTTTCCTTTAAAACGGTGGCGAAGACTTCCTTGTCTAGTTCCGTTGGTGATGAGCAAAGTAAAGCGGTGTCCCATCGTCTGATTTCCATGGCTATTTCTCCGGTGCATGTAGATAGCTCGACGCTGGAATCCTAAACGACGGAGTAGTCGATGAAAGTCTACACTTCATCCATCATTTGGTGCATCTTGATAAACATCTATCTATAATGGTTTGAATAAGATGAGAGTTAAAAATATATTTTCATATAATGACATAAATATGGAAGAGATTCAAGAGATAAGAGTAAGAATAGATTGAGAGGTAAGAGTAAGCAAATCTTTTTTTAAATTACTAGTTGTTCAAAATAAGTCCTTAGGTTTTAACCATTCTATTCTATCTACGGTCATGTCTTAGAGTCCTTATAGCTCTGATACAATCTATGTTGGACCCCGGAGCAACGACTCTTGGATCCTCTGTGTAAATCGTACTAGTCCAGGATCAAACTAGTGCACACAGCAGATAACAAAGTTTCATATCATGTACAATGACATTTATTCATTAACTAAATATGGGCCTGATGGCCAAAGTTTTCATCAATGGTTGACAAACCAAAAATAAATATAAGCAACAGAAGAAGAATGATAAAGCAGCAGCCCGTCCTGCCTGCCCACAGGCAAATGACTGTTAGATGTGGCCTATTCGTCGTTATTCTCACCGAAGTTGATGAAGTTCTCTGAAAATAGTGAATGAAGCAATATGAGTACATAAAGTACTCCACAAATTACCCCGGGAGGTTTAATAGAGTTCATACATGCATAAGGATTGACAATATAAGACATAGTAGGGTTAGTTGAGCGTAATGTGGAATTTAAGTAAATATTGTAAATAGATTCAAAAGCCAAATTTGATATAGTAGATAGAAATAGTAATTTAACAAAATAATATCATTAGTGCAGCCTCCGACCAAATACTAACATATCCATAGGTATTCCACCTGGTCAATCTTTTCAAAAAAAATTTCACATGGATTTCATCCATCCATATGCTTTTTAAAATCTCTTATGGATTTCATCCATCTATAAGACATTTTAGAAAACATTTTGAAAACCAAAGTCTAATCTATGAAAAACCTTACTCAGTTTGCCCATGACCGTAGGCACGGCTATCCAGGATAGATTATACACTCTGTAGAGATTGTATAGCTTTACCCACAATATATGATTATCTCATTTTATCGGTCATTACACACTTCCATAGGTGTGCGACTAAGAAAATCATAACAAGATCTTTACAATGATAAGTCTTCAACCTAGTCACGTCGTCACTAAGGTTTCACCACAACTTGAATCCATAAGTTGAAGCCCCCTCTTGTGCTATGTAAGACTTCTCATGGCCTACGCCACGCTCGCATTCAACCTATAGCAAGGCCAAAATTGGGACTTCACAAATTACAGCAAGGATTGTCCCATACCAGCCTTATGGTAGTACGTTATGGCTTTGCAACAGTAGCTCATATACCGATCCTTAATTTAACTTAGGCTCGAACCATATACCCCTTGTGCCTGATAATCAACATTGTGTCACCGAACAACAATGCATGCCAGCACCCACCACCTAACCATTAGCCTTGGTCCAAACCAAGATTTTATATTTTTCTTTGAAACATTCATATTCCATCTTGGCTAACCGAAGTCAAGAATAGATTTTAGAAACTCATCATTTTCTAGTGAAACAAATATTCCCACTTAAATCATTCTAAGCATGGCTAAACAATTCTATAAAATTTCTAGTTAATACTATTGTACTAACTAGATTTTCATCTAAGGTGACAAGGCATAAGGAAGTTCAACATCAAATTTGGCCATACACAAAGGATTTAGGTATAACTAGAATTTAAATCGAATTTAAACTAGGTTTGAATGAAAGTATGCATACATAATAATTTTAAAAACAACATAAAAAATTTGAATTACTAGGAGCAACATAATCAAAAGTGTAACTTCCCTTGCTTCGAAGTTTGCTGAGGTTCGCTGAAGTTATACCCTCCAGACTAGTCATAGTCTACACACAATAAGCCAGAACGAACTAAACTCAAATAAAATCCTAAAATTATAAAATATATGCTAAGAGATAGAATACGACTTTAGATAAATTTAGGAATTTGAATGGGTCCAATCGGAGTTAGGGCGAAGGAGAATGACTTCTGGTAGTTTGAATTCCAAATAAATGAATAAAAGGAATTATTGGAATTCTTTTCTTTGTGAAGGAAAAGTGGTCAAAAGCTACAATATTTGTCTATGGTCGAAACCATGATCGAATAAATGGTTGAAGTTGTGAGGTCAAAGTCGAAGATAGTGACTCCAAATATAAGTGAAGTCGAAGATTCGGTCGAAGACTTGGTCGAGACTGTATAGTGGTCGAAGAATACTATAGCAGTCGAGAACAAAGGATAGTCAGAGTTGAGTGATCGGGACAATAAACGACAGTGGTCGAAAGCAACTATGGTGGAAAGCGAAGGTGGTCGGAACAACGGTTGTCGGAGGTTTAGAGCAACAGCGGTCGAAATAGTGAGCGGTTGGAAGCGACTGCGGTCAGAGGCTTACGACGATTAGATGTTTAGAGTGGCAGCGGTTTGTAGCGGTCGTAGTCGATGATCGGAGGTAGATGAAGATGGTAGTGGTTGGGAGTGGTCAGGGACTGACGTGACATGCCACGTGGCACTGTCGTGGCTGCCACATTGGTTGGGTGCAGACATAACTTACCAAGTGGGTAAGAGAAGGAAATGGCTAGTGGAGGCTGTTAGATGAGAATCAGACGGTGATGATGCACGGAGAAGTTTGGAACATCTGAATGGTCAAAAGAACATTTGGACCATCCAAACGGCAAAAGAGAGGAGGTGGCGCTGAGGTGGCTCAACGTGTGGGGACCAACGGTCCACCAGAATTCTGGTGAGCGGCGGCGTTTGGCGAGGGGCACAAAAGAGAGAGGGCACTGCGAGGAGTGCGTTGGTGCTGTCGTGCATTATCGCAAATGGCTAGAATGTGGTCGACGGTGAGGTGAAGTGGTGGCGCAACTCGAGCGGTGGTGGCGACAGTGTTCCAGCGATGAGGAGGCTCAGCCAAGGACGGTCAAAAAAATTCAAAACAAATTATAAAATATATACTGGAAGATAGATTATGAATTTAGAAACTTAAATCACTTGATTCGTAGTTCGGACGGAGGAGAACGAGCGATTAGAATATTGGCAGATCAGAAAATTCTAAAAAAAAGAAAAATTACCCGGGCCATTCGGAGTTCGCATCACACCCCCCCTTGCGCCACATGGAAATCAGCAACCATGTCTATCACAATGGCAGAATTGAGTTGAAATATTACAAATTATTCAGCCAGATCCATTCCATAATAGACATGTGGTTTGCACGATTAAGCTCAGATCAATGGCGCACAAAGTTAAGTCCTTAACATTACCCGGGCGAGGCTACCACATCCCCGAAGTGCAACTGCACCTCCGCCTTTACTGCACGATCACTCGCCCGAGTGAAAATCCATTTGTATAACCAAGCCAACGTCACACCAATGACGTGGCTCAAATTTTAATACACGTGGCACCAACCACAGTTCCATATGTCATTAAGTCAAATTAATATTTAACATGTGTGATGAGATCAATCGTAATATAAGCCGGCTAAGCAATATAATCGTACCGACCTATGTGACAAATAAACTAGCATCACTAGTAAATTACCCAACCTATGGTGACAATGGCATAATAGTATTCCAAAGTATCAAGGAGGTATAATTTCAATTGGGACGATAACTACCAGTTGCAACGGTTGAATAAAAGTAGCGATGCAATGTAATTTAAAACAAAATAATTAAATAATAGATTGTAAAACTGGATTCAACATGATCAAAGGTTACGACTTGCCTTGGTTATGCTCAGCGGCGTACTCCTGGTCTTCGGGCGCGAAACCTGCTCCTTTGCAATCCGAATCTAACGAGAGGGAAAACAACCGAAAACAAAGAAACACATAAAATGATAAGCAAATGAACTCCAAAATTCACAAAACTAGAACCAACAGCTAGAGCTCGATTTTAGATGAATTTAGAAAAAAGAACGGGGTCAATCGGAGCTAGGACAGAGAACGGGCTCTCGGAAAATTAATCCTAAAATTAAATCAAGAAATTCGGAAAAGTTACTGTGCTGTGGACCCGGTCCACGAAATTCCGAGTCCACCGTGGACTCGGTCCACACTGATGCAGGCACGGCGTGGGGCGGCGGACGCGCGGCGGCGTGGCGGCGGCATAGATATGTCGCCACGTGTCACGTACCGGCGTGGCGGTGATGTGGCTGCCACGTGGCTCGGGGGACGGCTCGGGGCTAACGTGGCGCTGACGTGGCAGCGACACGTGGCATGCCACGTCAGCTAGGGCTGGCGTGGCGCGGCTAACGCGGCACGGGCGCGGGCGCGGGCGGCGGGATCCGACGGTCGAGAGGGCGACACGCGGCCGGATCTGAGCCTTCGGCTCAGATCTGAGCAGCGGCGATGATGCAGCGGCGCGGGCGCTGGCGACGGCCGGATCAGCGACGCGTGGGCGGAAGTGCATCGGCGGGATCCGACGGCGGAGGGGGTGACGGGTGGCGTGTGCTGGTGCTTCGTAGCCCCGATCTGGGACGGACGGCGCGGATGCGCGGGCGCGGAGGCGAGGAAGCGGCGATTACCGATGCGTGGCGGGCGTGGAGGCGGGGAACTAGGGTTCGGCGGCGGCGACGAACGGGCACGCGAACCGAGGTGGGGCGGCGGGTTTTATCACGCGAACTGAGGCAATCCGGATCGAACGCGGCGCGGGTGCGATGCGGATTAGGTTTGGACGGCGGGGATCCAACGCGAGAGAGATCGGACGGCTCGGACGCACGCGAGGGTTGGGGTTAGGGTTCGCGGGCGCGGCGCGAGATGGACAGCGGAGATCGCGCGGGCGCGCGACGGCGGCCGAGGGCGCGCGGGCGGTGTGGGCGGTGCGCTGCGCTCGCGTCGTCGCGGATCTGCGACGCGTGTGGCGGCGGATCGGGCGGCCTTGGTGCGGCGGGAAGCGGAGAATCTGTGGCGGCGCGGGCTCTCGGACGGCTGACGCGTGGCGGGGAGGGAAGATCGGGTGGCGGGGGAGAAATTCTTTTTCTTTTCTTTTTCCAGAAATTCAAATAAACTTCTAAAAGCTTTAGAAAATAGCAAATAAATCCCAAAAATTCACCAAAAATACCAGGAAATTCCTTGAGACCTGAAGAACCCAAATAAAATATTTTCAACTTATGTTAATATTTATTTTAATCATATTAAATCTTTGAAAATTCTGAAAATTCATTTGAAGCTCGAATTCAATTCAGAAAATTCCAGAAAATTCATTTTTAAATTCCAGGCTTTAAAAATAGCAGAAAAGTAGGATGTTACAAACCTTACCCCCTTAAACGAGATCTCGACCCCGAGATCTGGGCCAACTAAGAGAATAGGTTCGGGAACTCTGCTCTGAGATCGTCCTCGCGCTCCCAGGTGGCTTCCTCCTCGGAATGGTTGCTCCACTGGACTTTGCAAAAACGGACCACTTTATTCCGGGTGACTCGCTCTGACACTTCTAAGATTTTGACTGGATGCTCTTTGTACGACAGATCCTCCTGTAGGTCAACGGCCTCAACTGGCACGACCTCCTCTGGCACACGCAGGCACTTCTTCAGCTGGGACACATGGAAGACGTCATGTACCCCACTGAAGGACGCAGGTAGCTCCAACTGATAAGCAACCTCTCCCCTGCGTTTCAGAATCCTGGACGGACCAACATACCTCGGTGCAAGCTTCCCTTTTAACTGAAACCTCTTCACACCCTTGAATGGTGTGATCCTGAGGTACACAAAATCATTTGGCTCAAAACTCAGCTCTCGACGTCTGGTATCTGCATAGCTTTTCTGTCTGGCCTGGGCGGTTTTCAACCTTTTCTGTATCAAGCGGACCTTATCCTTAGCTTCTTTCAAATAGTCTGGACCAAAAACCTGACCTTCCCCCGCCTCTTTCCAATTGAGCGGGGTTCTGCATTTCCTGCCATACAATGCCTCAAACGGTGACATCTGCAAACTGGCCTGGTAACTGTTGTTGTATGAAAACTCTGCAAAAGGCAAACAACTGTCCCACTTGTACCCATAATCGAGCACACATGCTCTCAACATGTCCTCCAAAATTTGATTAACTCGCTCTGTCTGACCATCTGTCTGAGGATGATATGCTGTGCTGAAGTTCAGGTGAGTTCCCATAGCCTTATGGAAACTACCTCAAAAACGAGAGGTAAACTGCGATCCACGATCTGACACAATCTTCTTGGGCACACCATGCAAACTGATAATTCTGGACATATAAAGCTCTGCCAATCTGTCACCGCTGTAAGTTGTCTTAACTGGAATGAAATGAGCAACCTTGGTCAATCGGTCCACAATGACCCAAATCGAGTCATAGCCCTCTTTGGTCTTAGGCAGACCGACTATGAAGTCCATACCAATTTCTTCCCACTTCCACTCGGGAACTCTCAATGGCTGTAGCAAACCTGCAGGTCTCTGATGCTCTGCCTTTACTCTCTGACAAACATCACAAAGGGCTACATACTCAGTGATCTCACGCTTCATGCTTGGCCACCAATATTTATCCTTAATGTCCTGGTACATTTTGGTACTGCCTGGATGAATCGAATATAGTGACTCATGAGTCTCTTTTAACAAAACATCCTTTAGCTCTGGCTTACTGGGCACACACAACGCATTGCTCGAACCACAAGGTTCCTGGTCATCCTTGAAAATCGACTCTTTACCTTCACTTAAGTTCTTTACGATCCATTGAAATGCCTCATCATCCGATCGAGCTTGTGAATCGACCATCCAAAGTAGGCTGCATCTCCATAGCTGCCAAAAATCCTAGCTCAACCAACTCAAGGCTAAGCTTCTGAAATTCCTCATGCAAAGCTGGCTGACTATCTCGAACCATCACTGAATTGCAGTATACCTTTCTGCTCAAGGTATCTGCAACAACATTAGCTTTCCCAGGATGATAATGTATGCCGACATTATAATCCTTTATCAGCTCCAACCACCTCGTTTGCCTGAGGTTAAGCTCGGACTGGGTAAAGATGTATTTCAAACTCTTATGATCCGTGTAAACTTCACATCTGTTACCCATCAGATAATGACGCCAAATCTTTAAAGCATGCACTACGGCTGCCAGCTCCAAATCATGAGTGGGGTAGTTTTCCTCATGCGGTCTCAACTGGCGTGAGGCATAGGCTACCACTCTCTTGTCTTGCATCAAGACACAACCCAAACCTTTGCGAGAGGCATGGCAAAATATCTCAAAATCCTTATTAATATCAGGCAACACAAGCACTAGGGCTGTGGTCAAACTCTCCTTGAGTTTCTGAAAACTTTTCTCGCACTCTGGCGTCCAAGTGAATTTCTTTTCCTTCTTGAGCAACTGCGTGAGGGGTCTGGCTACACTGGAGAATCCCTCAATGAAGCGACGATAGTATCCTGCCATACCCAGAAAACTCCTGACCTAGGTAACTAAAGTGGGCGACTGCCAATCCAACACATCACTCACCTTTCCAGGGTCAACTGCGACACCTTCTGCTGTCAACACATGCCCTAGAAAGGCGACTTCCTTCATCCAAAACTCACATTTGCTGAACTTAGCATACAATTGGTTATCTCTCAATTTCTGCAATGCTAATCTCAGGTGCTCCTCATGCTCTCTCTCATCCTTGGAATATATCAAAATGTCGTCAATGAACACAACGATAAACTTATCCAAATACTCCATGAACACCTTATTCATCAAATACATAAAATAAGCTAGGGCATTGGTCAAGCCAAAAGACATCACTGTGAACTCGTATAGTCCATAACGAGTCGAGAACGCTGTCTTGGGTATATCCTCCTTGCGAATCCTCATCTGATGATATCCTGACCTCAAGTCAATCTTGGAGAACACTCCTGCTCCCTTAAGCTGATCAAACAGGTCATCAATCCTGGGCAGATGGTACTTATTCTTGACGGTGACCTCATTAAGTGATCTGTAGTCCACACACATGCGCTGACTACCATCCTTCTTCTTAACGAACAACACTGGCGCTCCCCACGGGGATGAACTCGGTCTGATGTAACCTTTATCCAAAAGCTCCTGAATTTGCTTCTTCAACTCTGCTAAGTTGTTGGCTGGCATCCGATACGGTCTCTTGGAGATCGGAGCGGTGCCTGGCACAAGCTCGATCAGGAACTCAACCTCCCTCTCTGGTGGCATACCTGGAAGGTCATCTGGAAACACGTTGGGGTACTCCCTGACAACTGGTACATCCTCCAACTGGATCACCTTGCTCTGGCAAACCATAACTAGCTCTGGCTGACACTCGCTGGCTGCGAATCGCACCTTAACTCCATCTGAATTGGTTAAGGTCACTGCTCTGCTCCCACAGTCTAACACTGCCTGCTGCTTCTGAAGCCAATCCATTCCCAAGATTACATCTAGGGACTGCATGTCCAACAAAATCAGGTCGGCCCTGAACTCAACTCCCTGAATGGTTATCCTAACTCCTGGACAACCTAGGTTGGATCTCAACTCGGATCCGGGGGATTGGATTAAAAGAATAGATCCAAGAGCAACAGTTTTCAATTGTTGCTTTAAAAAAAAACACCGAGAAACAAACGAATGCGAAGCTCCAGAATCAAATAAAACTGTGGTAGGAACTGAATGTACTAGGAACGTACCGATCACAATGTCTGGTGCTGCCTGGGCATCCTCTGCGGTGACGTGGTTCACCTGACCTCTCACCACCGGCGTCCTGCTGGCCTGTCTTGATGCCGGGGGTGCTCCTCGTCCTGCTCCTGGGGTAGGAGTACGACCGGGTGTGGCTCCCAAGTCGAAGCGAACTGGCGTCGGGGCCTGTCTCTGAGGGCACTTGCTAGCATAGTGTCCCACCTCATGACACTTGAAGCAAGTGACAGATGCTGCTGAGTTACTGTTCTTCTGCTGCTGCTGACCACTGGAACTACCAGGACGCGATCCCGCCCAAATCGCACGATTGTGCAGCCGGGTCCAGAATTCACTTCTGCTGCTGCTGCTGGTGGTGGTGCTGCTGCTGCTGGTGGGGCACTCGTGCCGGCTGGTAGGAACCAAAACGGGGCCGCTGGGACTGGTGCGACTGCGATCCCTGCTGGATCATCCTCCTCTTGCGAGACTCCTCAAGCTCGCGGCGACTCTCCTCAATGAGAATAGCCTTATCTACCAAATGCTGAAAACTGGGATAGTCGTTGCCCACGACTTGCACCTTCAATGCTGGGTTCATTCCCTTCTTGAACCTCTTATGGCGAGCTGCATCCGTGGCTACGTCCTCTGGCGCGTAGCGGGCCAACTGAGTGAATTTATTGAGATACTCACTCACTGACAGGTTCCTCTGCTGGAAATCCCGAAACCCTTCCTTCTTCATATCGACCACACCATCCAAGACATGGGCGTTATGGAAGGCCTTGGCAAACTCCTTCCAAGTGATATTATTCTCGTTCTCATGGGCAGCACAGAAATTCTCCCACCATTCTGCTGCTGGTCCCTCAAGCTGATGTGCTGCATATAGTACCTTCTCTCTGTCGGTGCACTGAGCCAAGTTCAGTTTCTTCTCAACTGAACGGATCCAATCGTCGGCCTCCAACGGCTCCGACGGACTGGAGAACACAGGCGGTCTCGTCCTCATGAACTCTGCATAGCTGGACTGCTGATGAGGTGCTGGTAGTGGTACTAGCTACTGGTGCTGTCGCTGCATCATAGTCTGTATACTCTGCATCATCGAGTGCAGGCCACCAAAAGCGGCGAGGCGGGGTCCAAGGTGGGTGGCACTGGCTGCGCAGCACTGTTCTCTGGGTCCTGGTTCGCCTGGTTGCGGCTGGAGGAGTTCCTGGTATCAACCATCTTGCTCTTAAAAGAAAACAACTGCTGACTGACCAAAGGTAAAAGACGAGAGGGGAAAGCATAGATAAGAGGTAAATACGTCTAAGGGGGTTTTGCTAGTGGAAACCTGCTCTAAACAGACAATTAGCCAAAAGGCTAACAATAAAACTGAGCGAAAATAAACTCCATTAAAAGATTGACATGAATGCAATATAATGCTTTTAGGGCAGTATTTGCAGTTCACATCACACACAACTGCGAATACAATCCAACGTGTCTACTCGCACTATCTACTCTGAAGGCTCCCACTCGGGTCCTGACAAATAGGGTACACTGCTGTCGTCCTCAGAATCGCTGTAGACAACCCACGAGTTGCGGATCGACGGCGACTGCTCTCTGACTGGGGCTGGGGTGAACCGGCTGAGATACGCTCGACGATCACCGGTAACACGACGTCTCCGCTCCAGACTCGGCGGTGTAGGCGACGATAGAGGTACTGGTGACTGCGGTCGGGGCTCCTCCCTGACTGGCTCTGGTAGTCTCGGGGTGGCTCCGTACTGCTCCTTGAACTTCCGGACGAGTCTGGCCATGTTGATCTTGTATAGCTTGCAAAGGCGACGAATGGCTTTGTGCGCAACTCCTTGTGCTGACATCTCTCCACTGGCACCGGCGTTCTTGAAACTGTGATGTAGCACCTGCTTGCCGACTCGGGTGGTGAAGTATACTCTGGAGATGCTTCCAATGCGTTGACCTTTATGCTTCTCATCCTTCGTGAGGTAGACGGGTAATCTCTTCATCCCGAGGCTCCGCAACAGAACGCGTAGGAGCGATCTCCATCCTCCTACCGGGCTGTAAGAAGCTTGGGACATCTAATGCATTTATAAAGGAAAGATCAGTTTATAACTTTATGAAAACAAATTTTTGCAAGAATGGGGCGAGAGACAAGAATCCTTAAGAATGAGGTAAGAAAGTAGAGATATTACTAAATATCAAGTTTAGTTGGTTTGATTTGGAAAATAAATTTTTGGGGCTACGACCATCTTAACTAGGGCTTCGTCCTACAGTCGATATGGCTCTGATACCATCTCTGTCGAGACCCGAATATGCAAATTCGGTCTCTCTGTGTAAACTGCACTAGTCCAGGATCACGCTAGTGCACACAGTCAAACATAGATGTCATCACAGTCATACACGCGATAATAATAAAGGAAAACTCGAGTATCGATAAAATATCAAGGGTACAACCTTATGGCCAAGCTTACAATATCTCTAGCCGGAAGGGCTTAACAAAAATAGCAGCGGAAATCCAAAATAAGACGTAGCAGCCAATCGACAAGCCCACAGGCTATCGAGTGGAGAACGAAGCCTAATCCGTGAAGTCGTCGTAGTACTCTCCTTCTGGAACCTCCTGCTGATAGTACTCCTCTCCCTCAACTGAGCAACATAGGCGTAAAGCCGTGAGTACATTGGTACTCAGCAAGTCGTTTGTAACAAGTGAATGCAATATAATATGCAAGGCTTACCAATGGAAGGCTGAAAGGTTAATTTGCATAAAAGGCATTTCAATGTAAACATAATAAATAGATTGAAAGCGAAAGTTAAAGAAAACAATGATAATAAATAATCAAAGAAATAAACAAGAA
This sequence comes from Melocanna baccifera, assembly GCA_036346265.1. Lineage (NCBI taxonomy): Eukaryota > Viridiplantae > Streptophyta > Magnoliopsida > Poales > Poaceae > Melocanna > Melocanna baccifera. The sequence goes on along the minus strand of CM070686.1, from coordinate 27,154,466 downwards.
CTACTTGTGAACACCAATTCACAAGCTACACCAATAGTGAACTACCTGTCCACTACCAACATATACCACCAAGTTATAAATGAAAACACTACCCCTCGTGTGAAATCACCGAGCATTGTCCATGACCTAGGACGCGGCTATTCGAATAGTTTTACACTCTGCAGAGGTTGCACAACTGTACCCACACGATGTGATTAGCCTCGATCTCAGAAAATCACAACAAGGCCTTTACAATGCTCTACCTCAACACAATCCTGCCCGCTAGGGTTTCGCATCACACCCCCCCTTGTGCCACATGGAAATCAGCAACCATGTCCATCACAATGGCAGAATTGAGTTGAAATATTACAAATTATTCAGCTAGGTCCATCCCATAATAGACATGTGGTTTGCACGATTAAGCTCAGATCAATGGCGCACAAAGTTAAGTCCTTAACATTACCCGGGCGAGGCTACCACATCCCCGAAGTGCAACTGCACCTCCCCCTTTACTGCACGATCACTCGCCCGAGTGAAAATCCATTTGTATAACCAAGCCAACGTCACACCAATGACGTGGCACAAATTTTAATACACGTGGCACCAACCACAGTTCCATATGTCATTAAGTCAAATTAATATTTAACATGTGTGATGAGATCAATCATAATATAAGCCGGCTAAGCAATCTAATCGTACCGACCTATGTGACAAATAAACTAGCATCACTAGTAAATTACCCAACCTATGGTGACAATGGCATAATAGTATTCCAAAGTATCAAGGAGGTATAATTTCAATTGGGACGATAACTACCAGTTGCAACGGTTGAATAAAAGTAGCGATGCAATGTAATTTAAAACAAAATAATTAAATAATAGATTGTAAAACTGGGTTCAACATGATCAAAGGTTACGACTTACCTTGGTTATGCTCAGCAGGGTACTCCTGGTCTTCGGGCGCGAAACCTACTCCTCTGGAATCCGAATCTAACGAGAGGGAAAACGACCGAAAACAAAGAAACACATAAAATGATAAGCAAATGAACTCCAAAATTCACAAAACTAGAACCAACAGCTAGAGCTCGATTTTAGATGAATTTAGAAAAAAGAACGGGGTCAATCGGAGCTAGGACGGAGAACGGGCTCTCGGAAAATTAATCCTAAAATTAAATCGAGAAATTCGGAAAAATTCTTGTCTTTGTGGACCCGGTCCACGAAATTCGAGTCCACCGTGGACTCGGTCCATGAAACTGATGCACGGGCGGCGGCCGTGGCGGCGGGGCGGCGGCGTGGCGGCGGCATATATTTGCCACGTGTCACCCGGCCGGCGTGGCGGTGGCGTGGCGCCACGTGGCTCGGGGCGGCTTCGGGGCGGCGTGGCGGCGACACGTGGCATGCCACGTCGGCTAGGGCTGGCGTGGCGGGCCGACGCGCACGGCGCGGCGGCGGCGGCGGGATCCGACGGTCGAGAGGGCGACACGCGGCCGGATCAGCGACGCGTGGCGGCTCGTCGCGCGAAGAGTCCTGGGCGCGCACGTGGGCGGAAGTGCATCGGCGGGATCCGACGGCGGAGGGGGTGACGGGTGGCGTGCGCTGGTGCTTCGCAGCCCCGATCTGGGACGGACGGCGCGGATGCGCGGGCGCGGAGGTGGGGAAGCGGCGATTGCCGACACGTGGCGGGCGCGCGGGCGCAGACGCGTCGAGGCGAGGCGAGGCGAGGCGCGGCGTGGCGGCGACGGGAGACGGGAGACGACGCGGCGACGCGGACGGCGCGGGGAACTCACCGGCGACGAGAGCGGCGGCGACGGGCGACGCACGCGGACGCGCAGACGACGGCGGAGCGGCTCGGGAATGGCGGCGCGAGCGCGCGGAGGCGGGGAACTAGGGTTCGGCGGCGGCGATGAACGGGCACGCGAATCGAGGTGGGGCGGCGGGTTTTATCACGCGAACCGAGGCAATCCGGATTGAACGCGGCGCGGGCGCGATGCGGATTAGGTTTGGATGGCGGGGATCCAACGCGAGAGAGATCGGACGGCTCGGACGCACGCGAGGGTTAGGGTTAGGGTTCGCGGGCGCGGCACGAGGCGAACGGCGGAGATCGGGCGGCGCGGGTGCGAGCGGGAAGCGGGAGTACGGCGGCGGCGCGGGCGCTCGGATGGCTGACGCGTGGCGGGGAGGGAAGATCGGGTGGCGGGGGAGAAATTCTTTTTCTTTTCTTTTTCCAGAAATTCAAATAAACTTCTAAAAACTCTAGAAAATAGCAAATAAATCCCAAAAATTCACCAAAAATACCAGGAAATTCCTTGAGACCTGAAGAACCCAAATAAAATATTTCCAACTTATGTTAATGTTTATTTTAATCATATTAAATCTTTGAAAATTCTGAAAATTCATTTGAAGCTCGAATTCAATTCAGAAAATTCTAGAAAATTCATTTTTAAATTCCAGGCTTTAAAAATAGCAGAAAAATAGGATGTTACAGCGGCGGCGTCTGGCGAGGGGCACAAAAGAGAGAGGGCACTGCGAGGAGTGCGTTGGTGCTGTTGTGCATTACCGCAAATGGCTAGAATGTGGTCGACGGTGAGGTGAAGTGGTGGCGCAACTCGAGCGGTGGTGGCGACAGTGTTCCAGCGATGAGGAGGCTCAGCCAAGGACGGTCAAAAAAATTCAAAACAAATTATAAAATATATACTAGAAGATAGATTATGAATTTAGAAACTTAAATCACTTGATTCGGAGTTCGGACGGAGGAGAACGAGCGATTAGAATATTGGCAGATCAGAAAATTCTAAAAAAAAGAAAAATCAGGAATGCGTAAAACTAACAGAGAGTAGTTTTTGGCCGTGGCACTAGTGAGAAAAGACACAAAAGGTGAAGCTAACTAGCAAAATGGGTTGCTAAGGACCCGAGGAACACATAGGAGGTGATGGCACATCAAACGAAACATGGTGACGACGCGGACAACAACAACGACCTAGGGTTGGAGAGAATAATAATTTTTGGGTATAGAACATAGAGAAGTAAGGTGAGCACAGCCTAGAATGCAGTGAGGCAAATATAGAAAAATTATCGGCTAAACCAAAAACTCACCGGAGGTGACGTAATCGTCGTTTGAATGACGATGGTACCGAAAAACAAAAAACTTAATATCTTGGTGCTCTTGGAGCGAATCTAAAATCGTCTGAAAGGTAACCACTTAGGATGGTTTGGCACGTTTTGATGCGAATGGATTGTTGAAAGCAACCCCGGATAGATGGGGACGTGAAGTGCCATTTGCAGTCATGGCTAGGTGTTGGACGCGAAAATTTGGAGAAGGTTTTTGGGCAAACATAGGGGAGCATGGCGTAGAATGTGTCGATACGAACTCAACAGCGTAGACGGCTCGGCCAACGGACTAGCAAAACACTGTGAAGAAGCCTTTAGGCAGCCAGCGGGCTGACATCGGCGTTCCAGGTAAACGGAGAGGAGATAGCACGCGTGAGTTACGGCGAAACGAAGAGTAGAAACGGCGACCCGATTTGGCACACGATGGCGACGATACTCTGATGAAGTTCTGGCGAAGGTGAGGGGAGCACCATGTAGAACGCGTTGAGACGAAGCTAGGGATGTGGTCAAAAGTGGCGGGGCTCCACTGTATGAGGCGCAATAAGCCGTGGAACGACGTTTGGATGGAGAAACAAAAACTCTGATTGCAGTCAAGAGAAAGGGAGTTAGGATTTGAGATTTTCGGGGATGAGTGAGGATGAGGAAGGGCTCACGGTGCTCTCTCTTATAGGGGCTAACAAGATCCGAGGAGGGAGATCAAGCAACCATGTCATCTCACAAAAATGCTCATGAATGAGAGGGGAAACGGCCGGGATTAGAAAAGCCAAGATGAGAGGAAGTGAATGTAATTGATTTCACGAAAAACCATTTAAAAAATCAAGAGTTCTAAGAACTCCAAGAGGCGTCCATGGTTGCACACGCACAGGAGCTTTCTCTAGGAAGAAACGTGATAGAGAAGAGGAAGAAAAGGAGGAGAGAGAAAAGAGAGAAAAGAAAAGGAAGAAAAAGAAAAAATTTGAAAAAAATTCAAGAAGATTCCAAAAAAATACTTGGAATATGAAAAGATTAAGTAAAATAATTTTAAAATTAATTGAAGTATATTTTAATTTTTAAAAATATTTTTCTTTTTCTAGCTGTAAATTAATTCCATAAATTACAAATAGAGCTTAAAAATCTTAGAAAAATTCGTAGAGCTTTCTAAAGCCACTTTGAACTAATAAAAATATTTTCAACTAAAATTTAGGTATTTTTATTTATAAAATATTTTTTAAAAAATACCTTTTTTGAAAAGCAGAAAATCAGGTCAGCTAAAATTTTAAAATTCAAGGAACCAAATAACTTTGATTTTTGTAAAACTAAATTAATTTTTATTTTATTTATTTTATTATTATTTTCTTTTTTAAAAAAATTAGGCTGTTACAATGCCCCGGAGCTCCCTCAACCACTGGCCAAGGCTCCCTACCACCCTTGCTCCTCCTCCACGATGCCCTCCCCACGCCGTTGCCTGTGCCCGTCATTGGCCCACCACGACTCATCCCCGGCTAGCCCGATCACCATGGTGAGTCCCCCTCATCTCCCTCGTGCTCATGATGGCTCTAATTTCTCCCTCCTTCGTCCCAGCCGCCACCGTCCACGTCGCCTCCCCACTCTGGCCACCAAGCCCCACTACCCGAGCAGCCTTGCTCCACCCCGGCTCATGGCGCCACCTCCTTTGGCTTCCTCCTGGCCCCGTGGTTCCATTTTGGTCACTCACTACCGCCCCTCCGACCTCTCCTCACTGGCAACACCGCCGTGCCCTGTTCGGCCCCCTCTGTTTTCTCTTGGGTGCATTCCGTCCCCCTATGTTTTCCCCTCTCAATGATAGTGGGCCCAAGCATTGTTCACTAGACCCACATGTACTGGAATATTTCCCCATTTTCTTTTTCTAGTTAAAGTGACATATATATAATTCTGGGGAAAATAATAATTAGCATAATTCAAATACAAATATAATGGTATATCGTTTAGTTACAAATAAAAATAAGAAATTAATAAAACTTGTTCTTATAAATAAAACTAAGAATAAATTTAAGTTGTGCCATTATAATTAAAAACTTATGCAAATTAAAAATAGTAAAAGATCTGATCTTGATTAATTCCATGTCAACCAAGAAGTTAGCAAGATCATGAGAATAATTTGTGCAAGATTTTAAATTTTACATATTGCCATGGAATAGAAATTAGAAGCTATTTAAAAATAATTCTTAATGCTCCCAGTATTTTGCTCTATAAAGTCAATTAATAATTCCAAACCCTATCAAAGTGGTCCAAATGCTAACTACCCTGTCTTCATCCCCATGTCTAAAATTATCTTTGATAGTTAAAGATAATTAGCGTAGCAAACTTTTGCCATATAAAATGATACAATTTGTTTGCTCATTTCCAATCAGGAGGCCTCTCTTTTAAATGATGGTTGAATAATTAAGATAAATCATTTAAACCTTAAAATCTCCCATAATTATATGTAAAATGCTAAGTTTCAAATCAAAGATTACCTTGTATTTTATTAAGGTACTCTCAAAATATTAGGGCACCATTGATCTCTATCTCAAACCCAATCACAAATCAGATGACCCCTTAAAATGATTGGCATGCCACTAAAATGTATCTCCAAACATTACTAAAAGGGGCATAAATTAATGTTATTCCATGCAAAGAGCAGCTTCAAGTAAAGAGTCAGTAAAATGCAATCTTGCCTGATCAATGATCATCCCATCATTATCTCTGGATATAATTTCACCAAAGATAAATAAAGCTAACTATTGTATCAACTGTTCATGGCTCTAACCCTCTAGTTATCTTGTCGTCAATTAATGCCCAGTACCGTAGATTACCTCTCCTATCTGTCCATATATCTACCCTGCCTTACGGAACTTTCTTAATAAATATAAAATAATAATAGAAGTTATTCAACAAAATATCGAGCCTTGCTATTCCGCAATCGGCTATATCTAGCCACCTTCAGATCCTAAGCAGAATATTTCTGTGAATATTCCTTTATCATTTGTTTTTCCTCACGCTAAAGCTACCCAGTTGCCGCCTTCTTTCGCTAAAAATTCATCTGACTCAGTGTCTATCCCGCAATTCGCTAAATTTTCTCTCATATCCTCAATCATAGCAACACTTAATTAAGCTCAAATGAATCTATTTAGATTTTTGGATGTTCCTCGAATTTATTTGTATTTCGATCGTGTATTGTGTAATAGAAGTTAAAGCTCCGAAGAAATAACAATTCGAGCAGGATCAAGATTTGGGTAAAGATAAAGGCAAAGAGTTTCAAATCATTGATTGAAATGGGCTTTGAGTGAAATCATGGCTATGGTAAACTGAGCAAGGCAAGTCAACACTTTGATCATATTGAATCTACATTTGATGCAATTTTATATTTGTTTAAAGTATCAATTGACATGCTTTATTTCCTATGCAAATGTATGTCAAATCTTAAAGTAGTTGCATGCCTACCTAGGAATGAAATATTACCACATGCCTTGAAACTTGAAGGTCATACAACCTTTTCACCTTAGTTAAACTACTTGGTAACCGTACTAGCTATAGTTAGTACTTAAATGCCAAGCTAATCTTGTTTAAGTACTAGGACAATACATTGCCCTGATCATGATTTCTTACAACATAAAATTTATTTTGGGTAGTTATTGGATGTAAATCACTGATACTTTGTGATAACTTAGTTTATTCTCCTCAAAACCCTAAAACTTATTGTTACCTTATCTGTGTAGATGGTAAGAATGATGGTTCGGATGTAGCATGCGAAATCATGATTTGTGCTAAGTACCACATATATTAAATTAAGGACTTAATACTATGATGATCTTCCAATGTAAAACAGTACAACCAAAAGTATATAATGGTGTCAACCTAGCTAAATAATTTGTGTCTACTGGTGCGAGTTGCTCCAATACTGTGACCCACAAGTCATGTCATTGGTTATAAGCCGTCGAGGACACATTGTAGGATCGAGGAGGTCGAGTAGAGGGGGTGAATATGCGGTCTTAAAAATTCTCTTTCAATTCAAAATAATATCTATTTGTCTAAACCAAGTTTATAATGCGGAAGCTTTAACATAATTTGGTTTAGCACAAATATTGGCTAAAACAACTAGGTTCGCCTAAGTGCACCAACAATCTATGCCTATGTCAAAGGTTTGCAATCCTAGGGTGACAAGCATCAATTTAATTCTATGAATGTAAATTGCTTGAAGGTAAATTGAGCATAAGTAAACAAACCACAATTGACACAATTACATTTTACCGTAGTGTTCGGAGACTTGCCGGTCTCCCCTAATCCATGTTGAGATAAGCCCAAACAAATTAGACCGGCTCCACAAATTAAGCCAAACACCTCAATTCCACTAGTGTTAGATCTTTCCCGCTCCGGGTAGGTGAGCTCCAACCTTCACAACACGTCGGGTCTTCTCACAACCTTCTTTCAGAAGATCACCGCGCATGGCGCCTCCAACGCCATCTAGGAGTCGGCAAACTCCAAGAGCAATACACTACTACAGAAACCATTATCACAGACGGTTCAAAAACGTCATCACAGACGGTTTTCTGAACCGTCGACTTTATGGGTCAGTGATATTCGAAGGTTATCACAGACAGTTTTCAAACCATCTGTGGAGTATATATCACAGATGGTTTGTAACTACAGACCGTCTATGATAGCTAAAATCACAGACGGTTTGTAAGAAACAACCGTCTATGATATATCCATATCACAGACGGTTTGTGGTTACAAACCGTCTGTGATATTGATATATCACAGACAGTTTTTTGTTAAAAACCGTCTGTGATATTCCTATATCACAGACGGTTGTTTCTTACAAACCGTCTGTAATTTTAGCTATCACAGACGGTCTGTAGTTACAAACCGTCTGTGATATTCTTTCCTACCCCTAGATCTATTTCTGTTTATTGGCTAGCCTTAGGAAATGCTAGCCATGCCCTCTGAAACAAGCAGATCAATATGTACACATACAGACAATTCACATCTCAATTCATTTCAGAAACATATAACATCCAATTCATTTCACAAACATAAAACATCCATTTCGCAAATCAATTAATTGAAATGAAATAAAATATCCATTAACAATACACAATTGCAAAAGATCTACATTGCATTTACACTTAGATGGTAACATTATATTTTTTATTACTCTATCACTCCGGAATCGAGGTCTCACGAAAGAAACAGATCCATAATCAACGAACTTGTCAGAGTGCATAAGTATTACTTGGATGGTGCATGATTGCCATCCAAGTATTGCTTGTGCAGCCTGACAAGTCGTTGATTATGGATCTATTTTTTTCGCGAGACCTCGATTCCGGAGTGATAAGAGCAATAAAAAAATCATTGTGGGTTGTGAAACTCTCCCTTTTGAGCTAGGACTTGAGCCACCAAAAAGTACGCGGACTCTCCTAGAATTTGTTCAAGGTTGAGCTGTTGCAATGCAGTTTTTGGGATGGACGCAGCCTGTCGATAGGAATATCAATGTGCGTATATATATAACTTGATAAGTATGAAGTAATTATGGGAATATTGACAAACCATATTTTTGGGATTGGTGATCCTCGAGGAATCGAGGAGTAGTTTCATATGGTGGCAAACGTAGAATCCACATGTGTTACCCGGCTGCTGTTGGTGGCACTGCAAAAAATAGAATGTGTTAATTCAAGAGGCATTAATAGTACCAATTGTTGCATAGGATTAATTAATATGTACTAACGAATACATTAAAGTTTCTCTCGTGTGTTAGGGGTTTGGCACCTTGCGTCGAGAGCTTTGCCTTTTTAACGTACGTCGCGAACGCCCTACGTGATTCGAAAAAGTTAACCTTAGTCATTCGAAAAGAAAGAAAGAGTACAATATAGTTATGATAGAAAAATATACTTACCTATCGATTAATTGGCTGATAACTGTGTAGTCGGTTTTATTCTTACTTAGGGAATCAAGGTATATTGCCCTGTTCCACTTTGGTACAATTACTATTAAAATCCAATGAAACTCCTGATTGTAGGGCATCAGTATATATTCCTTATCGCGGTAAGCCAGCAATGATGTTGCAATGTACCTCTCGACGACATCAGCATCCTCGTTGATGGTATAACTAGCGACCAAGTGTGGGTCCAAGAAACCAACCGCTGAGTTGGATGCTCTAGCTTGAGTCACCATGTGTCTATATATATACACACGAAAGCAACAAATTATATATGACATTTATCGGTATGACATGAACAGAGACTGTGATTGTACACACTTACAGCGTCCAGCATCGAACGAGTGAGGCGTCGAGAGCGGTGAGCGTGAAAAGATCAAGTAAATCATCGAAGGTCACCACGAAGACACCATCTTGAAATTCGTGCTGGAAATGTTGATGCCTGAATTTGACAGTGAGACCTGTGCACCGTTCATCCTTTGGCTTATTGGATTGTTCCATATACTAATTGTGTAATGTCCTGCAACTCATTGATAGGAATGGGAGGCGCATCACCGGGTCGACCATCGGCTCGCCAAGCACGAATTTGCGGGCCAATGGCAGGTACGGGATATCATCATCGGTCTTCTTTGCTTTGCCCTTGCTGCCTCGGCTGTCCTTGCTACCTCGGCTGTAGGTCGACTGTAAAGGTAGCACCGGTGGAAGTTGTTGCACTAGAAATAGCTCCCGTGGACTCATCACCGGTGCAGGTAGCGGTGGTGGAGGTAGACCTTGTGGAGATGGCACTAGTGCAAGTTGCTCTGGTTCGTCTTACCCTTGTGAACCTACCACCGGTGAAGAAGCCTCCAGGCATATGTCACTTTTGGGCCATTGGATGAAGGTTCCAATGGCTTACCCTAGAGTCACAATCTCGTCGATGGGGGGCTTCGGTAGCGGGACGACATCGAAATTGGCATGCACACCATCCACAGACACTTTTTCGAAGCCTGGAGCTAAAGGTGCACAGTGCACCATGGCCCCTTCATCGGACGGATATGCCAGGCCCTAAGCAGCGCACAAGGCAACGGAGGCATATCTCACTTGGAGCTTGCACTTCGTAGCTTGCAAGATGTCGTCCACAGGAAGTCTGCCCTCACATTTCGTCGTAGGATTGGATGCGCAGCTACTCCGACGGTTGGGGGGCTGGTTAGCACAGGAGCGGCAACGGCCTGCTGATTTTCTTCTGATTGTCTTCGCACCTCATCTCTGACGTAATCAGCAAACTCCTCTTTAAGAGATGCCTTGATCTCCTTTCGTAGTCGTGCGTCACACTCGGCTTTGTTTCTCTTCCTACTCCGATACAATTCGGGGTTATCTGAAAAACCTTGATTCCAAGTAACATAAAACCCAAGGCCTCTCGTATGACTCGGGTGCTCCTTGTTTCCCAGTGCTGCGGAGAGTATATCTTTCTCCCTAATTGACTGGAATGATCCCTGGGAAGATTCGACACTCAGTGCATCCTGCAAGAGCTCGATATGTCATTTAGTTTTCAGGGAAGTAGTGGAGTAATTACAAGCTACGTAGTTCGATATCTTACCAGGCGGTGGGACACTTCCTGGTCTACAGGGTTCTGGAAGGAGACGTCCCCCAACGACGTGGTAGATGACCTCGCTCTAATCCAATTTCGAGCGCGCTCATCCGGGATCGTGGCAAATAGTGGGGCGGTGTTCCGTTGGATTGCCTGTTCGTCCTCCCGCCTCCACTGCGGGATTTTACCCGCATACCCAGCTGTGCCGAGTCTGTGGGGATGTGTGTTTTTTGCCTGGAGGGCCTTGTGCGCCGCGCTTGCACTTCTGAAAGCTTCGGTCATCTTCATCGCCTTAAACTCATCCCATTGTGGTTCCAGGAATGCATACCTGTCAAAGGGCGTTAGATCCTTCTGCACATAGTCCTTGACAAGCACACTCTTGAAGTTCTTCCATGCTTTGCACGCCGCTGCTAATGCATGTCGTTGCACGGAGTCGTGGTGTTCTTCTGGGATCTCGAACGATGCAAAAATCTCTATCAGCAGCTCACGTTTCTGAGTCTCACTCACGCTCTTCCACGAATCGAATGTGATCTAATTCGTTTTTGTGCAACTATTTCGATCGTTCTTCGAAATGCCCTTGCTGCTTTGTCAGGAAAGAGAGGGGTCCCAAATCTATCGACCTGTGTGATGGTAAATCGGCCCTCGGGCTTTTTCGATAGTCCTCTTGCTTTGCGTGTTGATTTTGGAGCGGACGCTTCTGGCGATGATGTTGAAGAATGCGCGGATGACATGTTGGTCTTCTCATATATATGTAAATTGTGCGGTATAAGCACATACTTAAATTTAATTCCAATATATGTATACATATATTCAAGTATACATATACATATCTAAGTTTATTAGCAACATATATATACATATGCATATGCATATGCATAACAGTAAGATTTAACAACAATAAGATTTATGAAATAACAAGAATATATGTTCAAGTAAGTGCCTATTCTTTCCTATATATACAACATGTATGATACCAGAGGCATAAAAATGACTTAATCAACATATACACATTTTAAGTTATTCAAGTAGAAATTTATGCCCAACATAAATATCATGTATCTAAAATCAGCATAATGCTATGCAACAGTTATATGACAACTATATATTAGATCTTAAGCTTAAATCAACATTATCTATTAAAAGAAACTAACAGACTCGGGGGGACGGAGGCGGCCGATGACGGGCTCGAAGATCGGAGGAGGCCAGCGATGGGCTCGGGGGGACGGAGGCGGCCAGTGACGGGCTCGGAGACCGGAGGAGGCCGGCGACGGGCTCAGGGGACGGCGGCGGCAACGGGCTCGGGGGCTCGACGGAGGCGGCTGGCGACGGGCTCAAGGACGGCGACGGCCTCGGGGGGACGGAGGCGGCCGGTGACGGGCTCGGAGATCGGAGGAGGCCGGCGACGGGCTCGAGGGACGGCGGCGGCGACGGGCTCGGGGGATCTGGAGAGCGACTAAGTCTAGGTTGGTATTGCTAATAACTGGCAGTGTACGCGCAAAACCCTAGCTAGGGGTTTTATATAAAGGCTTATTATAGACGGTTCTAAGATTAGAACCGTCTGTGATAATAAATATCACAGACGGTTCTAAGATAAGAACCGTCTGTGATAATCAACTATCACAGACGGTTCTGAACTAAGAACCGTCTGTGATAGTTGATTATCACAGACAGTTCTTATCTCAGAACCGTTTGTGATAATAATCACAGACGGTTTTAAACTTACAACCGTCTGTAATAAGCCTTTGCCCGGCTGTAGTTAATATAACTGCACCAACCAGCATTCAATAAGCCTTTGCCCAGCTGTAGATATTTCTTTACAACAACCTGGTATATTTCTTTACAACAGCCCAATGAACATAGAGATACATTTGTATGACTCATTCTCAAAATTCACCTACATATCACACACATGCATGCATTAATTGTTATATACATAAATGCCAATTCACATGCATATACATCCCATACATGCATGGTTATATACATAAATGCAAATGCCCACATATATTTCACCATTCTCATTCCACTTGCTTATTTCCTTTAAAAATTAACCCTTCATGATGATCAATGCGTACGTAACTAGTTTCGTCACATTGTTCATCGTTGACCCTTATGCCATTTCCACAAGGAGGTAACTCGTCAAATTGATTGTATTCTTCCTCATCCACTACATTCTCTACTCTGACAATTGTCCTTTTTCCATGAAGAACTACATGGCGCTTCTTATTTGCCGGGTCAGTTACATAGAAAACTTAAACAACTTGGTTGGCGAGTACGAATGGTTCGTCTTTGTACCCGACACGTTGGAGGTCCACGGTAGTAACACCGTACTTGTCAACCTTCACCTGTGGGAGATGCACCCAACGACAGCGAAATAAGGGGATCTTGAAAACCACGTAGTCGACCTCCCAAATCTCTTCTATGAACTCATAGTACGAGTTTCTCACCCCATCAGTACTGAACGCATCTATGCGGACACCGCTGTTCTGGTTAGTGCTCTTTACATCCTGAGCCTGTGTGTAGAATGTGTACCCATTTATGTCATATCCTTGCCATATCACAACTGTAAATGTTGGCCCTTTTGCCAACCATGTCAGCATCTCACTTGACGAGCTCCTAGCGATTTGCTCCTTCAACCATTGGTTGAACCGACTGTTGTGTTGTCTCATGATCAAAACATCCGGTCGCTCCAGATTCTGTTGCCGAAGCACATCTTTGTGCTGGTCGACATAAGGGGCCACTTCTATCATGTGTTGCAAGACTGTGAAATGGGCTTGCGTATATGTGTCCATATCTGGAGTGATTGCTTTCCTTCCTATAGTTCCGATACCCTTGAGCCTCCCCTCATGACGAGATTGAGGCACACCTATCGGTTGAATCTGAGCCATATAATCGACACAAAACTCAATGACCTCTTCGCTTGCATTACCTTCAACGATGCTGCCCTCCGGCCGAGACCGATTCCGTACATATGACTTGAGAATTCCCATGAACCTCTCAAACGGGTACATGCTACGTAGGAATACGGACCCGCATATTTTTATCTCCCACACAACGTGAACAATGAGATGGACCATGATATCAAAAAATGAAGGAGGAAAATATATCTCAAGATGACATAGAGTCATCACCACCTCGTCCTGCAGTGCATCTAGTCCTTCGGGATCAATGACCTTCTGAGCAATTGTGTTAAAGAAATAACATAGCCTCATCATTGTCTCTCGGACTTCGATTGGCAAAATATTCCGAATTGTAATAGGGAGTATCTGTGTCATCAGCACATGATAATCATGAGATTTCATTCCATTTAACTTCAAATCTTGCATCGAAACAAGTTTCTTCACATTGCCGGAGTAACCAGACGGAACTTTGACACTTTGCAAGCACAGGCACAGTTCTGTTTTCTCGGCCTTGGACAAAGTGTAACACGCAGGGGGAAGGTACGTTCGTCCATTATCTGTTGTTCTCAGTGCTAACTCACGCCTGATGTCCATATCAGCCAAGTCAAGCCGTGCGTTGACGCCGTCCTTTGTTTTATCACGAATGTTCAGTAAGAAACCAATCAAGCTGTCACACACATTCTTTTCTACGTGCACGACATCGATGCAGTGTCGAACATCTAGGTACTCCCAATAAGGTAAGTCCCAAAATATTGATCTCTTCTTCTAGATGTTTTTCTCACGACCCCTCAATTTACGTCCCTTTCCGAGGAGAACATCTAAATCCTTAACCACATTATAAGCCTCTTTTCTGCTTAAATGCCTTGGAGCTGAACCGTCCTCCTTCTCTCCGTCAAATTGTTTCTTCATCTTGCGGTATGGGTGAGCCCTCCAAAGGAATCGGCGGTGATGCATGTACACGGTTTTGCGTGAGTGTTTCAGCCACACACTCTCGATACCATCTAAGTAGTGAGTACAAACTTTGGCACCTTTTGTACTCTGGCCCGACAGGTTAGCAAGGGCAGGATAATCATTTATGGTGCAGAACAATAAGGAGCGCAAAGTGAAGTTCTCTCGTTTGTATGCATCCCATACCTGTACCCCTTTGTCCCACAGTACTTTTAGATCTTCCATCAACGGCGCTAGGTACACATCAATATCATTCCCAGGTTGCTTTGGCCCTTGGATAAGTATCGACAGCAAAATATACTTTCGCTTCATACACAACCAAGGAGGAAGGTTATAGATGCAAAGAGTCACAGGCCAAGTGCTATGTCGGCTACTCATGCTACTGAAAGGATTCATTCCATCTGTACTCAATCCAAACCTAATATTCCTTGGTTCTGCACCGAAATCTGCAAAGCACCTATCGATGTTTCTCCACTGGGTGGAATCAGCAAGTGTCTCAGCATTCCATCCTTCTTGCGCTCCTCCGAGTGCCATCGCAGCAGTTTTGCCTCCTTTGGATTCGCAAAAAACCACTTCAAACGGAGAATTATAGGAAGATACCATGCCACCTTTCCAGGAGGTCCTCTCTTCACCTCTGTTCCCTCGCCATCATCATCTGATTGATTGTTACGTTTGTATCGAGATGCGTTTTACACCGGACAGACATGCATGTTTGCATACTCTTTATGGTAGAGGATACAGTCGTTCGGACGTGCATGTATTCTTTCTACTTCCATTACCAATGGACAAAGAACCTTCTTGGCTTTATACGTGGTTTTAGGCAACTTATTGCCCTCCGGAAGCATGTCCACTAAAAGACATAGCAGCGCCGTGAAACTCTTGTCGGACCAACCGTTGCTTGCCTTAATTTTCAACAGTTCAAGCACAGCTAACAACTTCGTGTACTTTGACCTGCAACACGTGAACAAAGGTTTCTCTGAGTCCTCCATCAAGCCTCGGAATTTAATATACTCTCTCTCATCATAGTTCTCTTCTACATCACAAAGTATCTGATCCAAATTGTCATCGTGCAGCCTATCCGAATCCGAACCACAATCATCATCCGACAACATATCATTGACTTCGCCGGCGATGTCATCCGGTGGCATATCATTGACTTCACCGACGATGTCATCCGGCGCATATCATTGACTTCGCCATGACTGGTCCAACACGTATACCCCTTTTTGAAACCCCTCCGAATCAAGTGCGCTTCAATCTGCTCTCGATTCTTAAGCATCTTCAAATTCTCACAGTCAGTGCATGGACAATACATATATTCCACCCCCTTATTCAACATATCCTCCTCGGCAGCTCTTGTAAAAGCAGACACGCCATTAATGTACTCTTCACTCACACGGTTTGTGGTATACATTCAGCTTCGGTCTTATATAATGTACATATATAACAACTTAGTATTAAAATTAATTTAATTAATTATTACTACATATATACCACATGTATTGAGCCTAGCTAAATCTAAATTAGCTAGATCTTCAAAGTATATATATATATATAACAATTCACCAAAAATTAATTAGCTAGATCAAACTTATTTTGATATTGCAACCAAAAACAAATTTCATTACTAACCATATCTAGGGCAACCAAGAACTCAATGAATCTTCAAAGCTCTCCTGCCAAATAAGCCTCCTTCCACAAAAAAATGGCCTGAAAGCCTTGCCGCCTCCAGCTGCAGCACAGGGCTAAGATTTGGATCGAAATGAAGACAGATGCGGTCTGAGCGGCGCAATAAATACATAGCAGCATTATCACAGATGATTTTTTAAAAAACCCGTCTGTGATACTTACTATCACAGACGGTTTGTAGTTAAAAATCGTCTATGATATCATAGACAGTTTTTGATTAAAAACCGTCTATGATATCAACTATTACAGATGGTTTTTAGTTTAAAACCGTCTGTGATATTCCCGATTATCACAGACGGTTCATTGGTAAAAACCGTCTGTGATGTTTGACTAACACAGACGGTTCGTTAGTAAGAACCGTCTGTGATACTCATCACAGACGGTCTTCAAAATAAAACCGTCTGTGATAGCTCCATCGGAACTCGGTAGCACTATCGTTATATGATGCGTCTCGGCATACAAACCGTCTCGATCATTAATTTGGTATACGAACCATCTCTGCAAAAGGTTAAATATGCGCGCCGGCCTAATTCTCAACGCAGTACATGCAATATGGCTTCAGTGATCATCTCCTTTCTCTCATTTGTTCATCAAGAGTTGTTCGGCTGGAACCTTGCACAGGCGGCCAGCAATGTATATCTGGAGCAGCTTCTCTGCACACGTCCTGCTCTCCTTTCCCAACTTTCTTGCATCCGTCAGCTCGATGTCATCATTCGCCGTCGATGGAGGCGTCTCGCTGCCGCTCAAGAAAGGGAATTCGTCCTCACCCTAGTTCTTCTCAACAATGTGCCCAGAGCGGAAGAAGCTCTCGTGGCATTGCACAGTCTAATGGATAGCATTGCCGAGCAAGCAGAAACGGCAGAGTCTGAGGAAGCTACTGATCATGGACTATGCTACTGATCATTTGCCCAGGCTGGAGGAGGAAGTGATGAGGGCAAGGACAATCTTAACGGTGTTCGAGAACTCAGCGGCTGATCCAACGGACAAAGTCGAAGAAGAAGCGTACGAAGCCCTGAAGATTAGAATCTGGGAATCTCTTTATGTGCGACTTTTGTAATAAATTTTCCTTTAATTTATGATCTCTTGTACGTAGTTCTGTAGGTTATAAGTTATTAGAAGCAACCTGTGTAATATAAACCATTCTGTAGTTATATATTAACATCGGACTAAAGATTAGAATCTGGGAATTGAATCTCTTTATGTGCGACTTTTGTAATAAATTTTCCTTTAATTTATGATCTCTTGTCTCAGTAATTCTGTAGGTTATGAGTTATTAGAAGCAACCTGTAATACAAACCATTCTGTAGTTATATATATATTAACATCGGACAGACAACATCACACACGGGTTTGTATTACAAACCGTCTGTGATAATTCTAAGATTATCACAGACAGTTTGTAATACAAACCGTTTGTGATAAGCAGATTATCACAGACGGTTTTAAATAAAAAACTGTCTGTGATAATGCCAGATTATCACGGACGGTTTGTAATAGAAACCGTCTGTGATACGGAAATATCACAGACGGTTTATTGGTAAGAATGGTCTGTGATACTTGTTTTCTCCGATGCCATCAACATAGACGGTGTCCAAATTAAAACCATATGTGTTAATGTCGTTCACAGACGGTTTTGTCAAACCGTCTGTGATTTGGCGTCTAGTATTAGGCTTTCTGTAGGAGTGATAAGTCAAGCCCCTTGCTTGACTCTCACCACGTGCAACAAATGCACAAGCTCAAGTGGATACAAAATCCATCTCTAGATGCAACACATGTAACTAGAGACCTCTCTTCTTACTCACAAGGTGCAACACATGAACAATGGAGTGGAGAAGCTTACACTAGCTCACGAGAGTGAAATAATGCGCCTAAGAACACTCTTCAACTAGCCACAAGTGAGTATTTATACCCCACACACGAAAACTAGCTGTTGGAGCCAAATCCCTAAAAAAATAAGGGAAATCAGAATTACCATGGTATAAAGTGCGGTACTACCACACTTTACTGTAGCACACAGTAACGACTATGTCAGACGTTCGGAACTAGCTGTTTTTTGAAAAAGGTGTGGTATTAACACAGGCAAGTGTGGAACTACCGCAGTGCGGTATTACCGCAGGCAAGTGTGGAACTACCGTAGTTCGGTACTACTGGTTTCAGCACAGATGACACTCAAAAAAACGATGATAACTTTTCACTCCGATGTCGGAATTGGGTGATCTTGGACTCTATGGATAGCCTGATAGCTTATTCATAGGGCTACACAATCCATCTATTTGTATGATCTCAAATAAATTAGATCAATACAAAAAATCATAAGAGATCCAAAGAGTCATTTTCACGGTCTAAGTTCAAGAAAAACAATAATAAACAATTTTAGACCATACCAAGGGATTTTGTATGACCTCCAACAACTTATAAAACACATTTACAAACTTAGATCATACCACAAGGATAAGGTACATAGACTTCAACTATTTGCAAAATACATTTGCAAAGTATAGTCACATGTTGCAAGGATTAAATGCATGAGCCTCAACTATTCGCAAAACACATTCGCAAATAATAGCATCATGCCATGGAGAGTTAGAGTAAGCAAGATTGAACTATCAACACATGATAAGACTCAAGCTATTAGACAAGACCCTTCTTAATAGTACGATAAATCTATACTAGCAATCCGTTCTTCCAACCAAATACCAAGACCAGTAAAAGACTAGAAACACATCGTTAGCCCTATCTAGTCATAGCTTTGCCTTGAGCATCCCCTTGAAGCTTGATGATGTACATCTTCACTTCAAGTCTAGGTCATTGTCTTCTCTTAACTTGATGATTAACTCATGATCATCTCCTTTTCACGATCTTAATATGTATCAACACATGATACTTCCTCTCTTTGATGCTTAATAATCTTCAACATATGAAGCTATCCAAAGTCTTCATCATCTTGGACCATAACATATTCATCCAACTCATGAAAAATATTAGTCCCATAATGTGATTATCATTAATTACCAAAACATACCATTAACTTATAATGATGTGTCTAGATTCTTCAATCTTCCCTTTGATAATTGATGATAACCACCACAATTGCAAATAATTGAATATAAAATATTAAACTCAAAGTGCGGTACTACTACCGTTATAAGGCCGGTAGTTCCGCTCTTCGGTAGTACCGCTCAAGAGTTGCGGTTATACCGCTCTGCAGTAGTGTAGGACCGAATATGGCAACAGAGTGGGGGTGAATGGTGCCAACTCTGATTTTCTCCCTAGTATTCAAGATTCTATACTCAAACACCTACAGAAGTGTAGAACATAGAATGTCCACCCAAAAATCACTCCAGTTGGCCAAAATCAACAAAACTTGGAACCAAATCCTTCCCGGCGGTCTACCCGGCGTTCAAGAGGCGGTCTGACCGCTCCGAGTGGTCTGACCGACCTTATAACGGCGGTCTGACCGCTGCTACAGAAAAATCAGGTGATGAATAGTATTTTCAGCCCAATTTCAAATCCGAAAATCAAGAGAACTTTTGATCCATAGATCCAAGTGATATAAAATTTTGTATGGATATTCTTTAGGTTAATGTGAACCTATTCCAACAAACGATCATGAAAAACATGACCAAAGATGTGACCTTTTTCAGTTTGTTGAAAGGTTGCACCAAAACTGAGTCAAAACCCCAATTGGTGAAAATGACTTGCTCATGGATAGAAGATGGTCGTGATGGCTCTGGATCACTACCCGAAAAACCCTTAAAACAAGAGGTCACTTGATGAGAGCAAAATCAAGCAAAATCGGGTTTTCTCGTGAATCTTGCTATCAAAGTGCCTAGATGGATGGAGATGGATTCCTGAGGTTTATCTCCACCTCTTACACGTCCTTGGCTCAAAAAGTTCACAAGGGGAGAAGGTAAAGATCCAAAACCAACCAAATCAAGAGCAAATCAATCAAACCGCAAAATAGATAAAGATATCGTCAAAGATCGATGAATGATTACTTGAAGAGGTAGGTTTTACAGCCACTTCACCTAGGAGGATAGAGGTCAAAGCCTAGAGCACACACACACACTCTCTAACCAATCTCCCATGGAAGGGAGGAGGAGCTAGCCATCAAAAGGCTTAGCCAACCTTCTCAAACCCTAACTCTTGCCTCTCCTCCCCTTATATAGTCTCACAACCTGAACCAAAACATAATGGATCCACCCATTAGGCCAATCCTGGGATAACCTGTTAACCTCACCTAACACTGGGTTTTATTCTCACGCACGCTTCTCAAAGCGGCTTACAACCATTCAACTATTAGTGAATCGCACTTGATCCACTTCACATTTTCACCACACGCAAGACCTAAACTACTTAGGCCAACGCTGCGGTTTTGCACACCGCCACTTTTCTGGTATTGGGCAATTTACCAAAATGCTCCTCTACCGCCTTCCTCGAAATTTCCCGCTTCCTTTGCCACGAAGAAATGGCCATGCATCACCATCATCCATATGGCCCCAATGACTTGCTACCAAGCCTCTCACGCGTTTGGATCCCACCGAGCTGTCCTCACTTGCAAACGACCCAAGTCACTTGATGCACCACATGCTTTTCTTCACATATGACGGCACCGGCTTCCTTGACCGTCTGGACCTCAACTCCTCCTAGAGTCTAGTCCCGGTCCACCTTGTCGTTGGCTGTCATGTCCACCACCGGTAGGACCCGCTCCGGTTCCTCGTCGTCCTGGCTTGTTACCACCTCGCCAGCCTCAGCCATCTTTAGCGTCTCCCTGACCGTTCTGGACCTTAGCACCACTCTGTGTCTAGTCCCGGTCTCTTCACGCCTCACCATGACCTAGCTCCGAAGTCCTGCAACCAACACTAACAAGCAAACCGTCACGTAGCACCGCACAATACACAAAGATCATCAATTGGCATAATTCAATTCAAACAATGCACAATGCAAAATGTATGCACCCAAATACTGATCCTAAACCTAGGACCAAACAATAAACCCAAGTGCACATAAGCAACAATACCTAGGTCAATCCCATGACCAAACTCGAAGAATCTGAACCGAGTACTCGGGTGCTTAAGAAATGAGGCACTCGAAGCCAACGAGTGCCAACCAATAGCCTATGACTAGCACCACAAAACTCTACGACCATCACACAGATCACTACGACCAGACGAACTCGAAGCAACGAAGTCAATAGAGAAAAAGCGATCTTTTGTAAACTCTTCAAAAGCCAAACTCAACCTTCACGAAAACTCTAACCCAAAAGTCAATTACTCATCACAACCATAGAGTGACCTCCACATGGTTTGAGAGACCATGTGGAGGTGTCCCCATGTTTGTGATGAGTAATTGACTCGTGCTCTGGAAAGTTTGAGTTTGATTTGGTTGGTTCGCGCCAAGTCAGTGCATGGCGCAGTCTAGTTCGACTGGACTTGATCGATCTCGGTCGAAAGTGATTAGGACGCTTGTTTTTCTTCTTGAAAGGTCGATTTGGGTATTTTGTGTTTGAGTATTTTTATACTATTTCGAACAGTGCTATGTAATGTGTTTCTTGTCTGTGATGGCTGCAGGACTTCGAGGCGGAGTCGTGGCGAGGCACGGGATGACCGGACTAGGCACAGGCGGTGCCAAGGTTAGAACAATCGAGAAGTGCTGAAGACAGCGAGGACTCAACGTGGTTGCGAAGCTTGGACGGCAAGAAACAAGGAGGCTTCCAGGAAGCTGCAGGAGTGGCATTTTCGGTGAAATGTGCAAGGCTGCAAAGTGGAAACGGTGTTCCCTGGTGGTAGATGTGTGTTTGGTGTGGAGTTATGGTATAGGGCAGTTGCATTTACCTTCTTCTTATGGCTGTGAAAGTGGAGAAGTGCAGCCTCTGTATTTTGCTTAGGGTTTGCTTGTGTAGGTCTGCTAGTAGGGGCTGCTGTTCAGCTGCTTTGCAGTGTGTGCAGGCTTTTGGGCAGCAGCAGCACTTGAGCCCTTTGGAGTGGTCCGAAAGGTCTGAAGAGTAGTGTCGAGACCCAAATATGTCAATTCGGACTCTCTGTGTAAACTGCACTAGTCCAGGATCACACTAGTGCACACAGTCAAACATAGATGCAATCACAATCATACACACGCTATATTAAAGGAAAAACTCAAATATCGATAAATCTCAAAAGTACGACCTTATGGCCAAGCTTACAATAACATTAACCGGAAGGGCTTTAAAACTAGCAGCGAAAATCCAAAATAAAGCGTAGTAGCCAATCGACAAGCCCACAGGCTATCGAGTGGAGAACGAAGTCTAATCCCCGAAGTCGTCGAAGTAATCACCTTCTGGAACCTCCTGCTAGTAATACTCCTCCTCCTCAACTGAGCAACATAGGCATAAAGCCGTGAGTACATTGGTACTCAACAAGTCGTTTGTAACAAATGAATGTAATATAATATGCAAGGCTTACCAATGGATGGCTGAAAGCTTAATTTGCATAAACAATATTTGAAGGTAAATAAAATAAATAGATTGAAGGCACGCTTTAAATAAATCAATAATGAATAACTAATCAAAGGGATTGAAATAAACCACTTATGAACCTCCCATCCACAAGCTAACAACAGTGAACTACCTGTTTGTCGAGACCCGAATATGCAAATCCGGACACTCTGTGTATACTGCACTAGTCCCAGGATCACGCTAGTGCACACAGTCAAACATAGATGTCATCACAACCATATACACGTTTAAATAAAGGAAAAGCTCAAATATCGATAAATATCCAAAAGTACGACCTTATGGCCAGGCTTACAATAGACTAGCCCGAAAGGCTTAACAAAACTAGCAGCGGAAATCCAAAATAAAGCGTAGCGGCCAATCGACAAGCCCACATGCTATCGAGTGGAGAACGAAGCCTAATCCGCGAAGTCGTCAAAGTACTCTCCTTCTGGAACCTCCTGCTGTTGGTACTCCTCTTCCTCAACTGAGCAACATTAGGCATAAAGCCGTGAGTACATTGGTACTCAGCAAGTCGTTTGTAACAAATGAATGCAATATAGTATGCAAGGCTTACCAATGGAAGGCTGAAAGGTTAATTTGCATAAAATGACATTTAAAGGTAAATACAGTAAATAGATTGAAAGCGAACTTTAAGTAAAACAATAATAAATAAATAATCAAAACAATTGACATAACCACTTGCGGACATTCCATCCACAAGCTAAACCAACCACTTATGGACCTCCTGTCCATAAGCTAAACCAACAGTGAATTAACCATTCACTGTCTAACTACAATCCACAAGTTTTCAGAAATAACTATACCTCGTGTGAAATCACCGAGCATTGTCCATGACCGAGGACGCGGCTATTCAAATAGTTTTACACACTGCAGAGGTTGCACAACTGTACCCACACGATGTGATTAGCCTCGCGCTAAGGAAATCACAAGAAGGCCTTTACAAAGTTCAGTTACAACTCAATTGCCCGCTAGGGTTTCGCATCACACCCCCTTGCGCCACATGGAAATCAGCAACCATGTTCATCTCAATGGCAAGATTAAAGTTGAAACATCCCAAACTAATTAGCCAGGTCCATCCCATACTAGACATGTGGTTTGCACGGTAAAGCTCAGATCAATGGCGCACAAAGTTAAGTCCTTAACGTTACCCGGGCGAGACTACCACATCCCTCGAAGTGCTCCAACACTTCCCCCTTTACTGCACGATCACTCGCCTGAGTGCAAAACCAGGTTCGTATAACCACGCCAGTGACACACCAATGTCATGGCACAAATTTTAATAAATGTGGCACCAACCACTGTTACATATCTCATTAAGTCAAATTGATAATTTACATGTGATGATAATCCTGATCGTACCAAACTGGGTTAGCATAGCATTCTAATCATACCAAACCACGTGACAATTAGCATAGCATCACTAGTATGTTTTCCAACCAAAGGCGACAAGGGTATCATGTCATTTCAAAGTATCAAGGAGAGATTAATCAATTGGGGCAATAACTACAAAGTACAAGGTTTTGTAATAAAGTAGCAATGCAATGTAATTTAAAATAAAATAATTAAATAGTAGATTGCAAACTGGGTTCAACATGATCAAAGGACACGACTTTCCTTGGTTATGCTCAGCGAGGTACTCTTGGTCTTCAAGCGTAGATCCTGCTTCTCCGGAATCCGAATCTAACGAGAGAGAAAACGACTAAAATAAGAAAAATACATAAAATGATAAGCAAATGAACTCCAAAAATCATGAAACTAGAACGAAAAGCTAGAGCTCAATTTTAGATGAATTTAGGAAAAAGAACGGGGTCAATCAAAGCTAGGACGGAGGAGAACGGGCTTTTAAAAAATAAACCCTAAAGGAAATTCTAAAAATTAAGAAATCACACTGTGCTGTGGACCCGGCGTACGGTAGGACGGGTCTACCATGGACGCGGTGCACAAAATAGTACATGCGTGGCGGCAGCACTGACGCGGCGAGGCTAGGGCTGACGTGGCGACTACTGGTGCCGACACGTGTCACCGGCTGACGTGGCATGCTGACGTGGCCGATGATGTGGCACACGGGACGGACTTTTGCTGATGTGGCTGTGACACGTGGCTGCCATGTGGCGGGTAGGGCTGATGTGGCAGCTGACGCGGCTAGGGCTGATGTGGCGGGTTGCACGGTTGTCGACGGGGGCAGATCGGACAGTGGAGGATGCAACGCGTGGCGCTACCCGAGCCGTCGGATTTGGATCTAGATGGATGGCTACGATCGGGCGGCGGGGTTGCGGATCACCGATGCATGGCGGCTCGCTTCACGAAGTGTCGCGCATGCGAACGCGAGGCGGGCGCGGACGCGAGCGCGTCGACCGAGGCAGCGTGGGGCACAGTGCAGGTGCGGGGTCGAGGGGCTCTGGTCTCCGGCGACCTGGGCGGCGTCGAGGTCTGGCGTCGGGCGGCGCAGCTGGGCGCAGGCGGCGGGAAGGGTTCAATGGCGGCGGAGGGAAGCAGCACAGATAGTGGCAGCTTACCGGAGGGGGAGACGGAGCGGCCGGCGGCGCGGCTCCAGCGAAGACGGTTCCGACGGCGCGGATGGCGATGGCGACGGAGAACTCTGGGACGGAGGTGGCAGCGAGGCACAGTGAGGAGGGGCGACGGTGGCGGCGGAGGAGCACGGCGTGGACGGCAAAGGCGACGCTCAGCCGACGGTGGCGACGCAGGTGAGAAGAGGCGAGGACTTGCGGCGACGGCATTCAGAGCACGCGAACCGAGGCGGTAATGCTTTTAAAGCGCACGAACCGAGGCAGTCCTGAGCGTGTGTGAGGGCGGCTCGGAGACGGGGACCCCCCTGGGACACGTGGACGGCGGAGATGGCTCGCGGTGGATCGGACAGCGGGATCGCTGGCGGCGGAGTTAGGGTTAGGGCAAGCGGGGCGGGCGAGAGAGGGGCGGACTGCGGGGCGACGGCAGATGCTGCCACATGGGGGGTGGCGGCGATCGGGCGGCGAGGGAGTGAGGTAGGCGGGAGCGACGGCGGTCGAGCGAGTGAGGGCCGGATGGGTGACAGGTGGCAAGGGGGCGGAATCGGGTGGCGGGGAGCAGGCGAGGGCGGGAGCGGCACGCGCCGCGGACCGGGCCGACGGAGAGGCGACGCGTGGAGGGGAGTGGATCGGACGGCGGTGGTTTTTCTGCTGGTTTTCTTTTTAAATAAATCCGAGAAAAATCAAACTAGCACCCAAAAATTCCTTGAGACGCAAGGAACTAAAATAAAATATTTTTGACTTATGTTAAAGTTTATTTTACTCACATTAAATTATTTTAAATTCTAAAAATTTATTTTAAGCTTCTTTAATTTCTAGAAGAATTCCAAAAATTAAATTTTAAATTTAGGGTTTTAAAAATCCCAGAAAATCAAGATGTTACACTGTCCACTTCCAACATAAACCACCAAGTTTAAAATAGAAACCCTACCCCTCGTGTGAAATCACCGAGCATTGTCCATGACCGAGGACGCGGCTATTCAAATAGTTTTACACTCTGTAGAGGTTGCACAACTGTACCCACACGATGTGATTAGCCTCGATCTCAGGAAATCACAACAAGGCCTTTACAAAGTTCAATCACAACCTAATCCTGCCCACTAGGGTTTCGCATCACACCCCCCTTGCGCCACATGGAAATCAGCAATCATGTTCATCTCGTTGGCAAGATTAAGTTCAAACCTCCCAAATTAGTCAGCCAGGTCTATTCCATACTAGACATGTGGTTTGCACGATAAAGCTTAGAGTAATGGCGCACAAAGTTAAGTCCTTAATTCTACCTGGGCGAGGCTACCACATCCCATGAAGTGAACCTGCACTTCCCCCTTTACTGCACGATCACTCGCCCGAGTGCAAAACCAAGTTTGTATAACCACGTCAGTGACACACCAATGTCATGGCCCAAATTTTAATAAACGTGGCACCAACCACAATTCCATACTCATTAAGTCAAATTAACAATTCACATGTGACAAATCCAATCGTAAATTAAGCGAGGCTAAGCATCTAATTGTACAACCCATGTGACAAATAACATAGCATCACTAGTATATTTTCCATCCTATGGTGACAATGGTATCATGGCATTCAAAATTATTAAGGAGGGATGAATTCAATTGGGCAATAACCACCAAGTACAATGTTTTCTAATAAAGTAGCAATGCAATGTAATTTAAAATAAAATAATTAAATATTAGATTACAAACTGGGTTCAACATGATCAAAGGACACGACTTGCCTTGGTTATGCTCAGCGTGGTACTCTTGGTCTTCGAGCGTAGCTCCTGCTCCTCCGGAATCTGAATCTAACGAGAGAGAAAATGACTAAAACAAGAAAAACACATAAAATGATAAGCAAATGAACTCCAAAAATCATGAAACTAGAACCAAAAGCTAGAGCTCGATTTTAGATGAATTTAGAAAGAAGAACGGGGTCACTCGGAGCTTGGACGGAGGAGAACGGGCTCCCAGAAAATAAACCCTAAAGGAAAACACTGAAATTCAAAAAAGACACTGTGCTGTGAACCCGGCGCACGACGAAACGAGTCTACGGTGGACCCGGTCTACAAAACAGTGCATGCGGGCGGCGGTGCTGACGTGACAATTTAGGGCTGACGTGGCAACAGCTGGTGCTGACACGTGGCAAATGCTGACGTGGCGGGTGAGCGGCGACACGTGGCCCCAGGGAACGGGTTCGGCTAACGTGGCACTGACGTGGCATGCCACGTAGGCTAGGGTTGACGTGTGTCACGGGGACGTGGTAGCGGCTTGATCCGACGGCGCGAAGCGGAACGCCTGGCTGCATCTGGATCACCGGTTCAAATCTTGCTGAGCGGCTCGGATCGGGTGATTCGGAGGCGGGAGTCAGCCGAGGGCCAACGCGTGGCCTGGTGCTTCCAAAACTTTGATCGGGTGCTCCTTATACGACAGGTCCTCCTGAAGATCAACAGCCTCAACGGGTACAACCCCCTCGGGCACACGCAGACACTTCTTCAGCTGGGACACATGAAAGACATCGTGTATCCCACTGAAGGACGCAGGTAGCTCCAACTGATAAGCAAACTCGCCCCTGCGTTTCAGAATCCTGAACGGACCAACATATCTCAGTGCAAGCTTCCCTTTCAACTGAAACCTATTCACACCTTTAAATGGTGTGATCTTGAGATACACAAAATCATCTAGCTCAAAACTCAGCTCTCGACGTCTGGTATCGGCATAACTCTTCTGCCTGGCTTGTGCAGTTTTCAGCCTTTCCTGAATTAAGCGGACCTTGTCCTCTGCTTCTCTTAAACAATCGGGACCAAAAACCTAACCTTCCCCTGTCCCTTTCCAATTGAGAGGTGTCCTGCATTTTCTGCCATAAAGTGTCTCAAATGGTGACATCTGCAAACTGGCCTGATAACTGTTATTGTACGAAAACTCTACAAAAGGCAAACAACTATCCCACTTGGACCTATGATCTAGCACACATGCTCTCAACATTTCCTCGAGAATCTAACCTTCTAGGTGTGGTAGACGTAACCATCCTCAAATGAAATCTTAGCGGGTGTAGCTTACACTGAGGGATGCATTGTAAAGGCTTTGTGATGATCTTCTTGATTCACATGTCCAAGAAAATGTGTGAAATATACAAGTTAATTGTCTCTTGTGGGTAAATATGTACAGTCTCTGCATAGTGTAAACTATTCAAACAGTCGTACCCACAGTTAAGGTGTAACATCCCAAAATTTTGTTCCTTTATTGAAAATCAAATCTGGAATTTATTGGATTTTCTGGAGTTATGTTAAAGTCCTGAATTGAGAAAAATTATAAACTTTAATTTATAAAAGTCAAAAATGAATTTATTACATTACTGAAAGTTAAAACAAATGTATTTCAGCTTCCTAAAGTCAAACATGAGATTATATGAATTTTTCTAGATTTTAGAAGGAATTAAAACCTTCCCTTTAAAATCAAATTGTACCTTTGCATATTATACTTGTTAAAATGAGTGGGAAATATTTTTATTAAGTCTAGAATAGCTCCAGATAGTTCTCTGAATTTTTCTGGATTTTTCAAAATTTATTTGGTATTTTTCTGAGTTTTCTAAAGCTAAATAGCATTTCTGGAAATCAAAAAGAAAATAAAAATCCTAAAACTCCCTCGGGCTACCGCGTGTCAGCCATCGGAGCCCCCTCCGCCCGCCGGATTCCCCCTCAGCCGTCCGATCTAACTTAACCCTCTCCCCCGCCTTCCCTCTCTCCGCTCGCGACGCGTGTCGTGCATCGGGCCGTTCACTTCCCCACCCGACTCAATCTCCACCGCCCGCTGTCACTTACCGCCGCGCTCCTCTTTCCTTCGCCCGGCACGTGGCGTGATCCACACCGCCCTCTATTGCCGAAAACAATCTCGACCGTTCCCCGTCACTTAAACGCCTCACCAGCCCGGATTCTCTCGCGATTGTCGGATCAAATCGAGGCCGTTCACGTTCACTTACCCCTTCGCGCAGTGCCCGACGGTCCCGATCTCCTCCCCGTGCCACACGTCGCAAATCCGACCGTCACCCCAACCCTTTCCCGATTTTCTTCTCTCACTAAACCGCGGGCCCTACCTGTCAGGTCCTTCGTCCCCGCCACCTTCCTTCTTCCCCGCGCGATCTCCGCCGCCGCCGCCGCCATTGATTAGAAAACCGAAGCTTTGAAAGCTTCGGTTTCTTGCCAAATTAATCTCCCGCGCCACGGCACATTCAAATAGCCACTCTACCGCGTCCGTTGCAGGCTTAATTTCCCCCAATTACGCCCTCCTTCACCGTCGCGTTAATTTCCCGAATCCGGCGAGTTGCGCGCGACGGTTACCGCCTCTCCCCGCCTATAAAAGGACCTCCCCGAGGTTCCTCCACCCACACCGCCGCTCCCCGTGCCTCCAATTCACAAATCCAAGCCTCGAAGACCTCCCTGCGCTCGATTTTCCCCGCCGGCCACCAGCAACTCCGGCGAGCAATCACTGCCACCTTGGGCTTCCCCGCTCCTCGCCGGTGCCTCTCCGACGTAGCTGGTGCGCCACCGGAGCTCCCCGCCGCCGTGAACCCCTTCTCCGGCCGCCGCCCCTCTCCGCCGATTCTCCTCTTCGGTCCCCCTCGGCCTCCGCGCAAGGTACAGATGCACTCCCCGTGTTCCCCTCTACATTTTGATACCCTCGGCCGACGCCGCCGCTCACCGGAGCTCCGACGACCATCGGGCCCCGAGCGCCGCCGCCGCCGGTCGGGCCACGTCAACCCGTCGGGCCGACCTGGCAGCTACGTGGCAGCCAGGTGGCGGCCAGATCGGCGCCACGCCAGCGCCACCCGCACGCCCCCTCGCCACCTCACGCGCACGCAGCCACATCGGCATAAAGCTGTGACGTGGCAGCCACGCGGCGACCACGCGGCAGCCACGTGGTGCCACGTCAGTGCCACCCCCGCCTCCGCGCGCCCGCCTGCCACCTCACCCACCTCTCGGGTCCATGACACCCGGGCCCCACCTGTCAGCCTCTGCCCGAATATATTAATCCTAGGGCTGACGTCATAATCAATAATTTTTTTTAGAAAAATAATTCGTGCTAACGTCATAAATCCTTTTCGGTTTAAAAATAAATCTAGAAAATACCCTTTTTTTCTTTTATTTTGAATTTAAACTTTGGAAGGCTATAACTTTTGCATTTTAACTCCACATTGACCCATTCAAATTTCTAAATTTATCTAAAATCATGATCTATCCATTTCTGGAATAATTTTGAATTTTTGAAATTTATTTAAAGTTTGTTTGAATATATTTTGTAATTCCAAGATTTAAATTTAAATTAAAACTTCCAATTTCTTTTAAAAGCCTCAATTCCTTTTGAAGAATTGTTGACCCACATCCAAAATTCAAAATTCTGTCTTCCAGTGTTTTATAATTTTTGGAAGTTATTTGGATTTTATTTGAATTTTGTTTTGAATTTTCTTTGAATTGGCCCTTTACGTTAGATTTCGACGATTCCGGAGACGCTGAGTTCGACGATTCCCCGCAGGGCTTCGATCAAGGCAATTTGCACCTTTGACCATATTGAACCCAGTATTTTAAATATATGTATGTTATTTTACTGTATATGCATGCGTACTTCTACTCAAATTAATTTAAAAATCCAGTTTAAATGTTAGATACACCCATAATCCTTTGATTATAGCCCATTTGAAATTCTAAATCATACACCTTGTCACCCTAGCTGAAAACTAGTTAGTACCATAGTATTGACTAGAACATTTTTGTAGAAATGCTTAGCCTGGCTTAGTATAACTGTAGGTGGGACGAACCTTTCACATGAAATGTCAGTTTGAAAATGAGACTTGACTTCGGAGAGTCAAGGGTGGTTTTGCGGAAATTATTTAAAAATGAAAATAGAAAACATGTTTTGGACTTAGGCTAATGGTTAGGTGGTGGGTGCCGGTATGCCTCGTGTTTGGTGACACATGGTTGATTATCGTGCACGGGGGTATGTGGCTGAGCCTAAATCAACTTAAGGACCGTTTCTGTGAATTATTTTACGAAGTCACTTCGTACTACCACAAGTCCGGTATGGGACGGACCTGGCTAAGTAATTTGTGAAGTTCCAATAATAGTCTCGCTATAGGCTGAATGTGAGCGTGGCGTAGGCTGTGGAAAGTCTCACATGGCACCAGAGGGGGCTCCAACTCGTGGATTCGAGTTGTGGTGAAACCTTAGTGGCGGCGTGATTATGTTGGCTATGGAACATTGGAACAGCTTTGTCATGAACTCTCCGCCGCACACCTAAGGCAGTGTGTTGATCGCGTGGCTCAAGTGAGAGGGAATGTCTTGTGGGTAAAGTTGTACACCTCTGCAGAGTAACAAACTATCTGGATAGCCGTGTCCACGGTCATGGACATGCTGAGTAGAGTCTTCACAGATTAGACTTGAACTTTCATAAAACTTGGTTTTGGCAAAACAAAACGTTGGATTTGGTAATGGTCCGGGTGGATTCCCGTGGATAGGTTAGTGTGGGTTGGAGCCTACACTAACGGTATTACTTGTTAAAAACAATGTTTCATATACTGTATGAAAATTCAGCTTTTCGTATTTATGTTATTATATTTAAATTCAAGTATTGCTTTCCGCACATTGCCCTATTAAGCTTTCCTTTGAAATCCATTATGCATGCATCAACTCTGTTATAATTCCCGGTGTAACTTGCGTAAGCATTTACTTGCTTACCTTGGGATTACTTCTATACTCACCTTGCTAAATCTGTTGCCAGACTTCGACGGCGACTACGACGGTGAGGACTACTTCAGCGAGTAGGACGCGTCTTACAGTCATTCGCCTATGAGAGGCTGGATGGGCTGTGCTGCCACCTTTGCTATCTTTCCGCTGTTTTTGTTTATTTTGTTGGCCTTGTGCCCTTATTGTAAGACTTGGCCTTAAGGCTGTATTTTTATTTAATAATATCTCGTGGTTATTTTGCATGGTATACATTGCTGTTAAACCCGTGTGCACTAGCTTTTCCTGGGATAGTGCGATTTACACGGAGGGGCTCGGAGTTGTTGTTCCGGATCCCAACATAAGGGTGGACATGAGATCTTACTCGAGTTAGTTTTATTTCAAAAACCGATATTGGGTAGGACGAAAATTCGTCGGTTGGATGTAACCCAGATTTTGGATTTTTCCTTGGTGGAAGTAACCCAGAGATATTATTGGGTGGATGTAACCCTGATAATAAAGCTAGCATATGGTGGATGGAACCATGCTCCGTAACAGGTGAATGGAACATATACTGTTATTATTATTGCATTCTTGAAATCTTTAAAAACATGGTTTAATAAAAATGCTAGATCTCAGAAATTTCATATAGTTGTATCTCGAAATGATGGCATTTTCGCAAATACAAAACCTCAAGCCTCCCTTGTTAGCTTTGCATATATTATTATTGCATTTTGTGTGGTGGCTTACTGAGTACCGTTGTACTCATTTTTGCTCATTACAATTATTCAGTCTTTAAGAAGGACAAAGTCAAGCCCTGCAGTTATCTAAAGGAATTAATGGAGCTGGAAGACGATGGGGTTATGAATTAGGTCATGAAACCCTAGTTGGCTACCTGTTGGCATGTCTTGAGGGTCCCACTTTGTGAAGTTCCATTTTTGCTACTGCATTTTAAGTATTTTGGCCTGACTAGCACGTGTGTAAGTTATTACTGTATTATTTACACTTCTGCAGGATATGTTTTTTTATATACAGTAATGTATCTATGAGCACTATCTACTAATCTAAGGAATACTGTGGTGGAATCATAGAGGATTCTGGATTAGCAAATCTAGGTCTGACAAAACTGGTATCAGAGCATATCGACTATAGATCATGACCTTAGTTAGTATGGTCGTTAGTTTCATAACTAGTGCGATTTCTTCAAACTCTACTTCCAACTTATAAGCACTACTGCTTCTTCTCATGCCTCCTAGATGATCTCCTCTTATCTATATCTAGCCTTGGCAAACTTCAAAATTTTGAAACTCTCTTACCTCGAAATTCAAAACTTGTAGATTTTTAGGATTTCTATAAGGCCCTCTTTGAAGACATTTTGAAACCTCTTTTGGGCCAGAAATTTCAAGGCTTAAACTTTGAAAACTTATTTTCAAAAGTTGTTTTATCCTTGGAAGTTCACTTACCAATTGGTTTGCAAAAAAAACTTAATTGCCATGCTTGGTCTCGCTACCCATGGTTAGGAATTATTTTGCTCACTTTTTTCAAAATAAAAATTTTTGAAGCATGCTTTCCAAAGTTATTTTCAACCTTACCCTCAAAGTTGTTACACCTCAAATTTTGTTTGAAAGCTCTATTGATAAAGGTTTTCCATGAAAATCCCTTCCCCAAAACTTGTCCCTAAAACCTTGCTATTTGCAAGTAGGCTTTCACATTTTCAAAAGACAACCTATAAGTCCATATTTCATTTTCAAAAATGTTTATCACCTTTAAAACCCAATTTTGAAAAGGTTTTACAAAAAAACTCAATTTCAAAATTTATCGTGAAAAGTAGACAACCTATATTGTTTTCAAAACCAAAAATGTTTTAGAACCGTTCTCTTGCAAGCCATGGACAAAACCCCCTTTTCTTAAGCAAATATATCAAAATCGGTATTTCAAAGAACACATTTGAAAATCACTTTGCCAAAAGCCCTATTTCAAAAAAAATAGTAATACAACCGTGAGTATTACTATCGATCAAAGTATCTCTGGATGCTCTTTCCTCCTTTCCTTTGATTCCCAGAGATAATTAATACTCTATTTCCTTGCCCCTACATCAAAATCTTTATAAAGGATCTTGATTTCAAAAGACAACCGTAAAACTTGATCCCTGAAAAATTATTTTCCGAGTCCTTTTCCGAAGAACTTGTTTTCCAACCAAGAGTTCAAAAACCTTTCTTTTTCAAAAAAATTATTGAGGGGGACTCTCTTCAAAATAGGTGTATCCAAAATGTAGTAAATCAATCTGCTATTGGAAAATTCTTCTCACCGTAAAGCTATATTTTTTCAAAAAAAAATCCATATCTTTTTTGCAAAGAAGCTTCACTTCAAAATCACCCTTTGAAACTTAGCCCCACTTAGCCCCAGTATTTGATCCCAAGAAACTCGATACCAAGAACTTGCTTTCAAAACCAAGACTTGGAGCTCTACCCTCTTTGCCAATTATTGGTGACA
Organism: Melocanna baccifera; assembly: GCA_036346265.1. Taxonomy (NCBI): domain Eukaryota; kingdom Viridiplantae; phylum Streptophyta; class Magnoliopsida; order Poales; family Poaceae; genus Melocanna; species Melocanna baccifera. Next base: position 27,120,121 of record CM070686.1, on the reverse strand, counting down.
TTCTCTTTTGAAAGACAAATATTTTCAACTTTAGCATTTTAAAACCCTTATCTAAAAACATTTTTCTGAAATGTTCTATTTCCAAAATAATAAAAATGAGTTTGGTTATGCTGTCAAAACACTTCTCAATGATCTTCTTTCACTGCAAAGGACATTGGTTTTTCCTTTCCTTTCCCTTACTTTAGAAACCTAAGTTTAGGATCATCAAAGATGTTCATGAAGATAAGATGTTCTTGTTTTTAGAAACGGACTTTGCAACCTGAACCCTACACCCTCTTTTGTGTTTGTCTCCACACATAGATGTTGCACTGTTGTGAGTTTTTAGTTAGACCCTATGCACAGCCTCCTTGCCCTAGAGCCTCTTATTTCGTAGTCACAGGAAAAGCTTGATTTCAAAATTTGTGTGATTTGTGTGTGCCACCCTAGCCTCCTGGGTGTGCTCTTTTTGGATTAGAATGGGTTTAGAGTGCCTTATCCCTACAATCCTTACCGTATCTCATGCTATTTTCCCTCTTGCCCATCTTGCTGAAAACCCCCCTCAGAACTAAAGGCACGAAGTGACAAATAGCCAAACCAAGACAATCAAGAACATTTGAAGACCCCAAATTTTGGAGGAAATAACATTATCAAGGAAAACCACTAGGAAGCCCCAACTTGCACGAGGAACAAGACTTGAGTCCCTGCTTTGCTTTTACTCTCTCCTTACCAATAGACCCGCTAATCAAGGCAAGGAAGCTAAAGTCGCCTTTGTCGCAACATGGGACACTATGTGAACAAATGTCCCCAAGGGAATATAGAAGAACAAGCGAAGGGTGTCATTGCCACCAACCTCAGCCTCGGCAAAGAAGAACTTATCAACCTCAAGTGCCCCCAAGTAGAACCAACCTACCCTTACCAAAGTTCTATTACCAAGCCCGAAAGCTCGACCAAGGGCTACATGCTTCAAATGTGACAAGACAAGACATGATGCTCAATTATGTCCTTTAATACGACAAGATACAAGAGGAGCGTGCTTCACCTGTGGTCAAATCAGACACCACTGCTACAAGTGCCATGTTTTCTACCACCCCCCCTGCAAGAAATACCATCAACCAGAAGATTGCCTCAAGAACCTAGTGGATGTAAGCGTTATGGAGAAACAGGACATCAAGCATACTAGTGTCCTACAAGCTACCCCAACTATGATGCAGACCACCAAGCAGGTGAATGCCTAATGAGTGAAGTCATGTGTTTCCTCTACAATGGAAAAGATCACTGTCCCAAAGATTGCTCTATGAGAGTATTGCTGACCAAAGTAGTTGAGATAAAATGAGCAAGTCTCCAAGCTGCCATGAGACTCGTCATGATTGGAGCTGGCAAAGACAACTAGTGTCGGCCACCCCTATATCTTAAGGGGTGTAGCCAGAATAAATGTGAGTGTCAAAAACCACGATGTTGGGTAACTCCTATCCATCTATCGTCAAGCTCTTGGAAGAACAAGCACCCCTACGATAAAAGTAAAGACAACTATGACTTACTCGGAAGAACAAAGTTGTTCCCCGCCTCCTCCAATTGTTAACCTGCTTTTTGTGCAGATCTTATCTCTTTTGACAGCTCCAAGTAAAGGACCATGTGCCAAGCAAAAACCTGGAACTTGTTGCTTTCCAGTTTTAGCCCCACCTCCTTTCTTTCTATTCTACTGGAATCTCAGAGTCGTGATTCTTTTTAAGTGGGGTAGGATCTATAACATCCCAAATTTGGGAATTTTCAAAACTATGAAAAGTTCAAAATCTCTTGTTGCTTTCCGGTGCTGTTTAAAATTTTCAACATTCGTCGAGATTCTCATTTTGGATTTGTCAAAACAACTCAAATAATGAAAATAAAAATCAGGAATCAAGAGCGAAGCATTTGAAAAGTGATTTGAGCAAATCATAAATTTGAAATTCAAATCAAAAATCAATATTCGAAACCTATTTAATAAAAAGACAAAGCAAAGCTATTTTAAAATTTTGCTTTTCAACTGAATTGAGCCAAGAATTATAATTCAAATGTGAATTCAAATTTAATATCAAAATGGGAATTAAAAATTTACACTTTGAATATCCAAATTTTTTGCTAAACCCCTTTCTCTCTCTCCTTCCACACTCTTCTAGCTAGGCCCACAACCCTCTTTCCCCTTTTCTTCCTTCTTTTCCTTTTTCTCCGCCTATGCTTGGCTCTCTGGCGCCCAACCCAGCTCGGTGTCCTTGCCGCCCTATGTGTTCAATAGCCACCCACGCCGACTACCATGCCGAATGCGTGCATCCTCCTATGCACCGCCTGTGTCTCGCGCGTTTGCCTGGACCCCCCTCTGCTCTCTTCCTCCTCTACCTTTGCTTCCCGATACCAGCGCATGCGTCATGACATGCAGGCATATGTGCTCGACCGTGCATCGTGTGTGCCAGCATGTGTTGTCCCCGTTGCACGCGCCTACGTCGCATGTTGCCATGCTGCCCATGCGCACCCGCGGTGTGCAGCACCACATCACTTGCACCGTGTGTGCCTGCCCGTGCCACATGCTCACTGTCGGGACCCGGAACAACAACTCCAAGTCTCTCTATGTAAATCGCACTATTCCAGGAAAAGCTAGTGCATACAGGGTCAACAGTAATGTATATCATGCAAAAATCACCACCGAATATTATTCAACGAAATACGGCCTTAAGGCCAAGTCTTACAATATAGGGGCACAAGGCCAACAAAAGAAAATAAAACAATGAAAGCAAGAAGGTAGAGCGAACAGCCCATCCAGCCTCCCACAGGCGAATGACTGTAAGACGCGTCCTACTCGCTGAAGTAGTCCTCACCGTCGTAGTCGCTGTCGAATTCTAGCAACAGATTATAGCAAGGTGAGTACAAAGAGTACTCCCAAGGTAAGCAAGAAAATGCTTACGCAAGTTACACCAGGAGATATAACAGATTTGATGCATGCATAATGGATCTCGAAGGAAGGCTTAATAGGGTAAATATGCGGAAAAGCAATACTTGAATTTGAATACAATAATGTAAGTACAAAAAGCTGGACTTTAATACAGTATATGAAACAATGTTTTTAACAAGTAATATCGTTAGTGTAGGCTCAGACCCACACTAAACTATCCACGGGAATCCACCAAAACCAAAACCAAAACCATCATCTGTTTGCTCAAAAACCAGGTTTTATAAAATCCAAATCTAATCTGTGAAAACTTTACTCAGCATGTCCATGACCGTGGACACGGCTATCCAAATAGGTTTTAACTCTGCAGAGGTGTACAACTTTACCCACAATGCATTCCCTCTCACTTGAGCCACGCGATAAACACACTGCCTTAGGTGTGCAGCGGAGAGTTCATGACAAGACTGTTCCGTTGATCCATCGCCAAAATATTCACGCCGCCACTAAGGTTTCACCACAACTCGAATCCACGAGTTGGAGCCCACTCTGATGCCATGTGAGACTTTCCGCAACCTACGCCGCGCTCACATTCAGCCTATAGCGAGACTATATTTGGGACTTCACAATTTACTTAGCCAGGTCCGTCCTATACCGGACTTGTGGTAGTACGAAGTGACTTCGTAAAATGAATCACAAAAACGGTCCTTAATCCGACTTAGGCTCAACCACGTACCCACATGCACGACAATCAACCAGGTGTCACCAAACACAAGGCATGCCGGCACCCCACCACCTAACCAATAGCCTAAGTCCAAATCATAAGTGTTGTGGCTACAGACCAAACACAGAGAGAGAGAGTATGTAGTAGAGTTAGGTGAACAAATGACCTCTCGTGATACGAGGATGGGTCCCGATCTTCTCAGTGAGGAACCGTGGATAGTTGATGTGAAGTAGACGATGTCGCTAGCTGAACACTCGTGCCCATGCATAAACCCTCAACTCTTCGGAATACGCCCAAAACACACTGGATAGTTGTCGTCGCACGACCATAAGCGACGAACGTCAAGTCCCCAATTCCCAATGGAACAACGTCTTGACCTTGAGTTGCAGAACGAACAATGGATCGCCTAATTCTCTCTCAAAGTCTTTGCATGAACTCTGGTGTTGAAAGAACAAGCAATAGCTATGTTTCAATCTGATGCATAAAACTTGGTCCCTCTCTAAGGATGCCAATACAAGGCTTATATAGCATCTTGGGACGTGCATAGAGTTCCCCAAACCTAGTACAACTCAACCATATATGGTTTTAGATACGAACTCTTAAAAAGGAAACTAGATTTTACAGCCGTTATATTGTTTCAGTCATAACTTTTGATCCGTGTTGAATTTGATGCTAGGGCTGGATCCATTGCGTTTCCCTTGAAATTATCTTTCCAACAAGTCCAAGAACGCCTGAATCGGACTCCGTTTGTGAAAGTTATGACCTTTTTAGTAACTGCCTGTCAGGCTGTCCCGAACCAAATCCGAATTGAATTCTGAGTTGAATCTGAGTTTGAATCCAATTGACCTTGTGGAAGGCACGAATTGGGCTTGAATTCCTGGGCTTTTCTCTTCTTGCTTGACCCACGTGAGCTTCTCCTCCCACCCTTTGCCTCCGGCCTCCTTCTCCACCCTCGCGGTTCCAAATACTTCACAATGTTCAAACCTGAGAATGCACAAAACACTTGCATGAGGTAGTACCCAATTCTCATCAATAATAATAGAGTCATTGAGAAACAAAAGCACCTATTGATTTAGAAGTTTAGCTCTGGCTCTAGTCAATGGACCAACATGCACTTCTGCACTTGTATTACTTGTAGCTTCACTTATGGTGTCCATCTCAGTAAGTGCATGACCACCAATAGGAGAAGATGTATAAGTGTTAGGGATGCCCTCATCATCCTCCCCCTCTTGAAAAGGCGTCGTCCTCGACGCTGGATCGTCACCACCAAAGAAAGGTGATAAATCAGCGACATTGAACGTAGAGCTCACGCCATAGTCATCACCGGGAAGCTCTATCTTGTAGGCATTGTCATTGATTTTCACAAGTACCTTGAAAGGCCCATCACCACGCGGTAGTAACTTAGACTTGCGACGTTCTGGAAAACGATCCTTACGGTAGTGTACCCAAACCAAATCACCTGGTTGAAAAACCATCTGCTTCCTTTTCTTGTTCGCCTTGTCAGCATAATACTTGACCTTGCGCTCTATCACTTCTTTTGTCTTCAGATGCAACTTCTTCACATATTCAGCTCGCTTGGACGCCTCCATATGAGTATGTTGTTGACTGGGAAGTGGCAACAAATCAAGCGGTGTAAAGGGCTTGAAACCATAAACTACCTCAAATGGACACATCTGCGTAGTGGAATGAACGGCTCGATTATAAGCGAATTCCACGTGCGGCAAACAATCCTCCCACTCGCGTAGATTCTTCTTGATCATGGTCCGGAGTAGCATCGAAAGTGTGCGGTTCACCACCTCTGTTTGACCATCAGTTTGGGGATGACAAGTTGTGCTGAATAACAACTTCGTCCCTAGTTTACCCCAAAGTGTCTTCCAGAAGTAGCTCATGAACTTCACGTCGCGATCTGACACAATAGTACGCGGCACGCCATGTAGCCTCACAATCTCCCTGAAAAACAAGTCAGCAATATGCGACGCATTGTCGCTCTTGTGGCACGGAATAAAGTGTGCCATCTTTGAAAAACGATCCACAACGACAAAAACAGAATCGCGTCCCCTCTTAGTTCTAGGCAGTCCTAAAACAAAATCCATACTAATATCCTCCCATGGGGCATTGGGAATAGGTAAAGGGGTATACAAACCGTGTGGATGCATCGTCGATGTTGCTTTGTGGCAAGTAATGCATCGTTGCACATACCTCTCCACATCTCGCCTCATCTTAGGCCAATAAAAGTGATCGCTCAGCATAGACAACGTCTTCTCACGGCCAAAATGTCCCATCAATCCACCTGCATGTGATTCCTGCAGTAATAGCAAACGCACGGAGGATTCTGGAACACATAATTTGTTAGTGCGAAACAAAAACCCATCATGGATGTGAAATTTATCCCAGCCTTTTCCCTCTTTGCAATGTGCATAAGGGACAAAAAATTCATGGTCATAAGCATATAACTCACGCAAACTCGCTAAACTAGGGACGTGCACTCCTAAGTGAGTTAAAAGCACACTTTTCCTCGAAAGAGCATTAGCTACCACATTTTCCTTTCCCTTCTTATATTTCACAATGTAAGGAAACAACTCAATGAATTCGACCCATTTGGCATGTCTACGATTCAGGTTTGCTTGGCCTTTTAAATACTTCAAAGCCTCATAATCAGAATGAATAATAAACTCTTTAGGCCATAAATAGTGTTGCCAAGTTTCTAACATGCGCACTAACGCATAAAGCTCTTTGTCATAGACCGGATAATTCAATTGAGCACCATTCAGTTTCTCACTAAAATAAGCGACCGGTCTACCCTCTTGCATTAAAACACCACCAATACCCAATCCACTAGCATCACACTCAATTTCAAAATTTTTAGTGAAATCAGGTAAAACAAGCAACAGTGCTTCAGTCAAGCGTCTCTTAAGTTTAGAAAAAGCATTTTCTTGCGCTACCCCCCACACAAATTCAACACCTTTTTTAGTAAGTTCATTCAAAGGGGCAGCGATGGTGCTAAAATCCTTCACGAAACGCCGATAAAAACCAGAAGACCATGAAAACTCCTAATTTGGACGTTCATAGGAGTAGGCCAATTTTTAATAGCTTCAATTTTAGACTCATCTACTTCAACTCCCTGTGCAGAAACAACATAGCCCAAAAAGATGACACGATCTTTGCAAAAAGTACACTTCTCTAAGTTACCAAATAACTTATTCTCACGCAAAATTTGTAGAACTTGTCTAAGATGGTCTATGTGTTCAGATTCAGTCATGATCAGAATCGAATATCATCAAAATACACAACCACAAATTTACCAATGAAATGCCTTAAAACATGATTCATTAAGCGCATGAATGTACTAGGTGCATTAGTTAAACCAAAAGGCATGACTAACCACTCGTACAACCCAAATTACGTTTTGAAGGCTGTTTTCCACTCATCCCCTTCATGCATTCTGATTTGATGGTAACCACTGCGCAAATCTATCTTAGAGAAAATAACAGCACCACTCAATTCGTCTAGCATATCATCTAAGCGAGGTATAGGATGATGATATCGAATTGTGATATTATTAATCACTCGACAATCTATGCACATACGCCATGAACCATCTTTCTTAGGAACTAAAATAACAGGAACAGCACAAGAGCTTAAGCTTTCGCGTACATACCCTTTGGAGAGAAGCTCTTGTACTTGTTTCTGAATTTCCTTTGTTTCCTCGGGATTGGAGCGGTACGGTGGTCGGTTCGGCAGCGACGCTCTTGGAATCAAGTCGATCTTATGTTCTATCCCCCGAAGTGGTGGGAGCCCTGCTGGTACTTCTTTTGGAAAGACGTCGCTGAAATCCTGTAAAACAGAAACAACACCACTAGGAAGAGAAGTTAAGTTATTAGTCGAAAGCAATGTATCTTTGTACAGCAGCACAACGTGCACCAAATTAGGATCCGCGCAGAAATCCCTCATCTCTGATTTGGTGGCTAACATCACTAAATTCTTTGCTCCCTCTCGTTTCTTGTTACCACTCAGATGGTTCTCTCGCGCTTGTGCACTCTCAACATGCATCTCAATTTTCGGCATGGAGGAATTGACAATCTGTTGCGGTGTAAGCGGCTTTAAGATGATATCCATATTGTTCCATCGAAATGTGTAGCAATTTGTACGCCCATCATGAAGAGCGGAATGGTCATATTGCCATGGCCGTCCCTAGAGCAAGTGACACACCGTCATAGGCACAACATCGCAGTCCACAGTATCGGTGTACTTCCCAATAGCAAATGTCACACGCACCATATAGTTCACCTTTACTTCCTCCTTGTCGCTCAACCATTGCACATGATAAGGACGCGGATGTGGCAAATACTTCAAACCCAACTTATGACACATATCCTTGCTAGCCAGATTGTGACAACTGCCGCCATCAATGATCACTTTGCACACCTTACCCATATCAAGCTTGGCCCAAGTCTGAAACAAATTGCACCGCTGTTCGAGTGATGGAGATGGCATGACACTAAGCACCTTGGGCGTGCAAACAATGGAGTACTGCTCAGTGGTAGGGAATCAGGATCACACTCACATTGTTCTATGTCATCAGTGTGCAAGACTGCCTGTGCATCGGGCGACTCATCATCACTAGCTGAAACATAACCGCCATCCTCTGTGACAAGCATAGTTCTGACATTTGGGTAGTCCCTCTGAAAATGGCCAACGCCCTTGCACTTGTGGCAAATAATGTCACGTGAACGTCCTGTCGACCCCATAGACGAGGTCACACTAGCCGCGGGCCCCATAGGTCGACGCACCGGTGATGGTGTACTCTCCAGCTTCTTACTTGCGGAACTGCGCATGCAGCCGAAGTGCTCTTGTTTGGTTGGCTGTTGTTATATGTTTGTCCCGGACTGGCTGAAGAACATGACCGGGCAGCGAACCGGGCGTCTTCAATCACTTGTCGCTCGGCTTCGCGTGCTTGGTGCAGCAACTCAATCATATCATTATATGGATGGTGATTGACAATGCGCTTGACAGCATGATTCATGCCAGCTAGAAATCTTGCCATGGTCTGTTCTTCATTCTCGCGGACATCTGCATGTATCATGATAGTCTCCATTTCCTTATGATATTCATCAATTGATTTCATACCTTGTCGCAGCCCTGTCAACTTCTCAAAGAGTGAGCGCTTGTAGTGGCGCGGTACAAAGCGTGCCCGCAAATGCTGTTTCATTTGCTCCCAGGTTATAATTGGCAACTCATGGCGCTCCATGCGCTTACGGATGAACTGCTCCCACCAATGTGTGGCGTAATCATCCAAGCCATTGGATGCAAGCAACAGCTTCTTCTCATTGGAGTAGTTGTTCATCCGAAACAACTTATCAAATTTCAGCTCCCAAGTGAGGTATTGTTTCACATCTGTACCACCTGAAAATATAGGAAGAGTAAATTTGGGCTTAGCAACAAGATCCTCGGCGTCATCGTGGCGAGGACGCTGCACGCTGTTGCGGTGATGGCGTCGTCGTTCATCGTAGTCGTCGATGGAAAAATCATCATTCCAGCGCTCGTCCGCATCAGCACGAGGCACACCTCCGCCGTGGGCACCCTGTGGTATAACTCCACCCTGACCGCCATTGCCTCGGGCCGGCCCATGTGCTTGAGGGCGTGCTACGGCCGCCATCCCGATGTGTGGCGGTACTGCCATGCGACGCGCCTAGTGTTGACGTCGCTCCTCATCCAGACGAATAGCACGTTCCTCCTCGGTCTCATTGTGCAAAACGGCCGGAGGACCGTGCACACTTGTGGCATCAGCGGGTGCACCCCCACGTAGATTGTGGTGTGTGAACATGGCACGCAGCTCCAGAAAATTATTGTTGATGCTCGCACGCAATTGTGTGACCTCCTCTCCAAGGTTGTTCAGTCCAGTCTGAACTTCCCCAAACTCATCGCACACGCCATTGTCACCATCATGAAGTTGTTTTTGGAGCATCTCGCGCAACCGAGTGTACTCGATCCATGTAACCGGGGCGTTCGGATTAGGTGGATCCTCCTCGTGACCTGACATGGAAACAACTCACAACCAAGAAATGAAGTTATATCTGGGTTAGTAAAACAAAAGCTCTCTCTATGTCTACAATTAACTGTCCTGAAAACAAGGCAAGCTTACCATTCCAAAGTGAATCAAGGACAGCGAATCGACACCTGGGATGGCGAACGACCTCAACCCGGTAATGTATGAGCGTAACCAAGAGCAAGGGAGTACACAAACATGTGTAGGTGGAGCTTGGACAGGTATGTGGATAACCTATGCAATCTGATATTCAAGGTATTGTAAAGCTAAGTAATGATCCAAACTAGAGTATTTGCCTATGTGCTGATCCAATTGGTTAAAGAGAAGTGTATGAACGCATACGCAACGATAAATGTGACTTAATGCAAACAAAGGAAATGAGCTAGAAAGAGGCAATCTGAAATTGAGATGAATAAGTAGCTCGTTTTGCACTAATTACAAGGAGAGACGCTAGCCAATTGCAATAGTTATGAATGTAAGGGCACAAGATTGCTCTATGAGAATAAGTGCACAAGCTGAAAATATGAACTAGAGTTTTTTTCACAGAGTTTCGGCCAACACTTTCTATTTTCACTATTTCTTGATCAAATCGCAGGAAACTTTCAGGCTTTTTTTCTTTTCTTTTTTCTTTTTTTTGGCCAAACTAGTGTTGTCTTCCCTTTGCACAAATTCAAGAATTCAGCAAGCGTAAATAATACTCAAGAACAGCCCTAACAACAATATCAAAAGCTAGTCTCAATTGATGAAAAGATATAAGTGAAGCTCAACTGTAGTAATTCTTTCTTTTCGGTCAGCTAGGGTTTGGCACAAGTACTGATTTGTTTCTTTGAAGCCAAACCGCAGCAAACTTTCGGTTTTGAAGGAAGTGAATACTATCTCAAACTCTCCCCCAAAGAGAATTTGGATGGATCTCTTGAGAGCAATGTGGACAGCAAGGAATTTAGGATTCAAAAGTAAATGCAATTTACTCTTTTTTGTTGCTAATTGAGGAATTCAATCAACAATATTGTAGGGTTTATGTGGACACAAAGATCAAGCTACGCGAAGGAAACACACGGATCAGCACGAAAACAAAACTCTAATGGACGAAAACTTAACAAAACGCACAAGAACTAAACAGATTAAACTACGGTTTTTGGTATTGCAATTTTCGGTTTAATGGAAGATAGGACAGAAAAACGAATCTAACTACGGGTAAAGAAGTTCTCACCGAGTAAACCTAGAATCTGATACCATATGATACGGGGATGGGTCCCGATCTTCTCAGTGAGGAACCGTGGATAGTTGATGTGAAGTAGACGATGTCGCTAGCTGAACACTCGTGCCCATGCACAAACCCTTAACTCTTCGGAATACGCCCAAAACACACCGGATAGTTGTCGTTGCACGACCACAAGCGACGAACGCCAAGTCCCCAATTCCCAATGGAACGACGGCTTGACCTTGAGTTGTAGAACGAACAATGGATCGCCTAATTCTCTCTCAAAGTCCTCGCATGAACTCTGGTGTTGAAAGAACAAGCAATAGCTATGTTTCAATCTGATGCATAAAACTTGATCCCCCTCTAAGGATGCCAATACAGGGCTTATATAGCCTCTTGGGACATGCATAGAGTCCCCCAAACCTAGTACAACTCAACCCTATATGGTTTTAGATACGAACTCTTAAAAAGGAAACTAGATTTTACAGCCGTTATATTGTTTCAGTCATAACTTTTGATCCGTGTCGAATTTGATGCTAGGGCTGGATCCATTGCGTAGCCCTTGAAATTATCTTTCCAACAAGTCCAAGAACGCCTGAATCGGACTCCGTTTGTGAAAGTTATGACCTTTTTAGTAACTGCCTGTCAGGCTGTCCCGAACCGAATCCGAATTGAATTCTGAGTTGAATCCGAGTTTGAATCCAATTGACCTTGTGGGAGGCACGAATTGGGCTTGAATTCCTGGGCTTTTCTCTTCTTGCTTGACCCACGTGAGCTTCTCCTCCCACCCTTTGCCTCCGGCCTCCTTCTCCACCCTCGCGGTTCCAAATGCTTCACAATGTTCAAACCTGAGAATGCACAAAACACTTGCATGAGGTAGTACCCAATTCTTATCAATAATAATAGAGTCATTAAGAAACAAAAGCACCTGTTGATTTAGAAGTTTAGCTCTGGCTCTAATCAATGGACCAACATGCACTTCTGCACTTGTATTACTTGTAGCTTCACTTATGGTGTCCATCTCAGTAAGTGCATGACCACTAATAGGAGAAGATGTATAAGTGTTAGTGATGCCCTCATCATCTCGTCGCTGCGAGGTTTCGTCATGTACATACATATATCCCGAGGGAGTGTCCTTACAATAGTGCCCTTACACTCGAGTATTCTTCTCGAGACCATCTTGCCGTCGTACACGGGTTCATAACTCGCTAACAGGCTAGCTGGGCTTAGGTGGGGGCCACCCCTACAACAGGAGCCTCTCATGGTGAAGGGCTTCATAGGCCGACGCCATGACGCCGAGCCCTTTGGCCCCCTCCGTCCCTGTGGCCTGTGAGTTGTGTGATATTGGGCGAGGGTGGCATTGGAGCCAAGCTGCTGCGCGGGGGCGAAGACCTTGCCGAAGGCGGAGCTGAGCTGCTCCGCGGAGGCGAAGGTCTCGCCGATGTGGGTCAGATACGTAGGGGCGGCAAGTTGAAACGGCGCGCGCACGCGCAAGCGCCCGCGCCGGTATGACTTCCGCCGGTTGCGCAGCCCGGGAAGTCTACTCCAACGTGTCCTGTGTTGTCTCGCCTCCTGGTGAGTGCGCCGTGACGCGTCATCGGTCGCCGGTTGGCCGTGCCATGAGCGGCGTGTGTTTCGACCGAGTGACTGGCCCTGCTGACAGTATCTGGGACCTCGTCGACGGCGCGGGGGTAGGAACTGCGTCAAAGGCGAAGCTGTAGTTGCCCCGCCGGTGGACCCGTTGCACTAGTGCTTTCTGTGACCTAGCATCCATAAAAAGGCACGGGACACGTCAGAGTAGAAAACCGTTTGTGGTAAAAGCGAAGGGGTATAATGTGCGGCAGACGCCGGGTTGTCCCAAGCCAGCAGAGTGGAAGGGACGCCTTTGGGCGTGGCGCGCGCACGCATGGCTGCCTGCTGTAGTGCTGCGGCCGAGGGCGAACACGGGCTGGTCCCGCAGAGGTGAAGGCTTCAGGGAAGTCGCGGAGCCTTCCCCCCACGGGGCTACAGCTGTTGCCGGGGCCGTGCTGCGGAGCCGAAAAACTTTGTTTGGCGCGGGGCGGTCCCGCGGTCGATCCGGAGTCGCCGTGCCGCGCATTGGAAAGGCTGGGGCGGTCCGCGACCGTCGTACGCATGGTCCCGAGGTGAGGGTACACGCGGTGTTGCCTGGTTGGTGCGCCGTGGGATGTCAGGAGCCTTGCGACCGCGCGCCCGCGTTTGTTCCCAAGGGAGGCGAGACACGCGGCGAGCCATCCCGCGATCAGTTACAGCTCTCGACCGTGGGCGGGATGAACCGACGGCTCCCGCCAGTTGCCCTCCCGATGGCGGGACGCGAAGGGGCTGTATAAAAGGTGCTTTACTGGCACATAGGCGTGCATCCCGTCCGCGTGCGCCTAGTTGGTTGTTCCGCGTTGCTACGCGAAATCCACTCGCCTCTGCTCCAGCAATCCGTCGTGCGGAAAGAAAGATGGCCAGCCACGAAGATTCCGGCCGCCGGCATAGTGGTAGCGCTTCGTCGAGCCAGCACAGCTCGGATGGGGCGGTGCGGAGGTGGGACGTCGGCCGATCGGCGACGCGTGGCGGGCGTGTCGCAGGAGGCGTCACGCGGACGCGGGCGCGAGGCGAGGTGGGGGCGCATCGGCGGGATCCGACGGCGGAGGAGGGGACGCGTGGCGCGCGCTGGTGCCTCGCGGCTCCAATCTTGGACGGACAGCGGGGATGCGGGAGCGCGGAGGCGGGAAAGCGGCGATGGGCGACGCGTGGCTCCGGCACGCTGCGCGAAGCGTCGCTCGTGGGCGCAGGTGCACGGGGGTGCGCGATGTCCGGCGCGGGAACCGAGGGGCGGTGCGAGGCGCGGGGTCCGGCGATGGCGGAGGCGACGGGCGACGCGGAGGAGGGAAGCGGCGGAGGGGCTCACGGCGGATTCCAGCCGACGGCGACATCGGCGGCCGCGGGGAGGCAGGTGGCGCGAGCGGCGCGCGCAGCCCGGACGCACGACGATGGGCGAGGAAAGCGGGGCGAGGGCAGAGGCGAGGGTTTGGCGGCGGCGAAGAACAAGCACGCGAACCGAGGTGGGCGGTGGGTTAAAAGCATGCGAACCAAGGGAGTTCCGATCGAACGTGGCGCGGGCGCGATGCGGACGATGTTTGGACGGCTCGGATCGGTGGGGGTAAGATCGGACGGCGAGGCGCGGTGCGGGTTAGGGTTAGGGTTTGCGGCGCGCGCGGCGAATCCAACGGCTGGGGAAGGGCGGCGCTAAGATCGGACGGCTGAGGAAGGGCGAGGGCGGGCTTTGCTGGTGCCGCCGCGTGGCACGCACGGATGCGCGACGCGCGGCGAATCGGGTGGCGGTGGCTGTCGTGCGGGCGAGCGCGCGCGGGAGGCGGCGCGATGGTTGCCACGAGGCACATCGGGCGGTCAGGCGGAGCGGGCGCGGGAACGGCCGAGGGGCGGCGAGGAGAGGGCCGGGGATGGGCGACGTGTGTCGCGGGAGGAGATCCGACGGCTGAGGGAATTTCCCCGATTAATTTATTTTCAGAAAATTCAAATAAAATTCCAGGAGCTCTAGAAATTAGCAAATAAATCCCAAAAATTCACCAAAAATGCCAAAAAATTCCTTGAGACCTGAAGAATCCAAATAAAATATTTTCAATTTATGTTAATGTTTATTTTACTCAGATTAAATTATTTTAAAATTTTAAAATTCATTTGAAGCTTAATTTAGTCCCAGAAAATTCTAGAAAATTTCTTGTGACACAAGGAACTCAATTAAAATATTTTTAGCTAATGTTGAGGTTTAATTTAATCATATTAAATTATTTAAAATTTTGAAAATTCGATGTAAGCTTGATTAAAATTCAGAAAAATTCCAAAAATTTATTTTTAAATTCAAGGTTTTAAAAATCCCCAAAAATTATGATGTTACAGGAGGCGCGGGACCCGAATGTCGCCGGCGCTCCGGCGAGTGGCGACGCCGGCCGATAGGTGCAAAAGGTAGAGGAGATCGCGGGGAACGCGTCGGTACCTGGTGCGGATCCCGAGGATGGCCGGAGAGGAAGATCGGTGGAGAGGGGCGGCGGCCGGAGAAGGGGTTCACGGCGACGGAGAGGTTCCTACGACGCAGAAGCTCAGGGGAGAAGTCGCCGGGGTTCGCCTAGGCACTAGCAACGTCGGGGAGGCGTCGGTGGAGCTCGGGGAGGCTTGAGGCGGCGGCGATTGCTCGCCAGAGTGCTTGAAGCCGCGGGGAGGAAATCGGGCGTAGGGAGGGCTCCGGCACTCGGGTGATTCGATTGAGAGGTGAGGGAGGGGCGGTGTGAGTAGAGGGACCTCGGGGAGTGCTTTTTATAGGCGGGGGAAGATGGTAACAGCCGCGCACAACACACCGGACTTGAAACGGCCGAGGAGGGGGAATTTGAATTTGCAAACGGCGTGGGGAATCAATTGGGAAGAAAACCGAAGCTTTAAAAGCTTCGGTTTCGGCTTCAATGACGCCAGCGGGGCGGCGACCGCGCGGGGAAGAAAGGAAAGGGGCGGGGAAGATGGACCTGACAGGCGGGGCCCGCACGTCAGCGAGAGAAGAAAATGGGAAAGGGCAGGGGCGATGGTCGGATGAACGGCACGTGGCAATGGGGAGAGACGCGGGCTATTGGATCCGAGCGAACCGTTAAGTGAGAGGGAAGGGCCAGGATTCAATCCGGCAACAGGGATGAAATCTAGGCCGATGGGGTCTCGGGCGAAGGGGTAAGTGGCTGCAGACGGGCGGGATGAGATCCGACAACGGTGAACGGCCCCGATCACACCACGTGTCGGCAGGAGCGGAGGGGAAGGCGGGATGAAGCGGTAAGTTGGCGCGGGCGGCTGTGATTAAGTCGGGCGGAGGGGCGGCCGGTCGGATGGGTGCCAAGTGTCGGCCAGAGAGGAGGGGAAGGCGGGGGAGAGGGTTTAAGTTAGATCGGACGGCTGAGGAGGAATACGACGACGCGGACCGGCCCGATGGGCGACACTTGTAGGCTCTGGGAGGGCTTTGGATTTTTAATTTCCTTTTTGATTTTCAGAAATGACTAGGAGGCTTTAAAATACTCAGAAAAATACCAAATAAATTTTGAGAATTCCAGAAAAATTCAGAGAACCTTCTGGGACTATTTGAGACTTAATAAAATTATTTTCCACTCATTTTGACAAGTATATTTTGCAAAAGCACAATTTGACTTAAAAAGGGGATATTTTAATTCTTTGTAAAATCTTGAAAATTAATATAATTACAGATTTGACTTTAGGAAGATAAAATACATTTATTTTGACTTTCATGAAGTGCAGCAAAAATCAATTGTCTTTTATAAATTAAACTTTTTAAGTTTTTTCTTAGAACAGGGCTTGGAATAAAATTCCAAGAAAAACCAATAAACATTTTAATAAAAAGGAAATAAAATTTTTGGGATGTTAGACTCACCATGTCCGCTACGCCTCCCATGTCGCCGCTCAGCACTAGCACGCAGCAGCTTGCCGCCCTAACCTGTAAATAGCCAAGAGCTCCCCTCCTTTGTTTCACCTTCTTCCTCATTTTTCCTCTCCAAGTTGAACTTCACCCAAGCTCGCATCGACCGCCGTGCTCCATACCATTCCGATCACCCTGGCCATTTTCCCATAAAGTTTTCACGTCACTTTGTGTTCCTAGGGGTCCTCGGCCTCCCCTCATGGTTAATTGGAGTTCCATAGACTTAACACGCCAGAACGACTCAACATGCCAGAACAACGTCCTCCACTGTCTCTTGTCAAAACCTACCGCCACAACTGCCCCCTCCTCTCTGGAGCTCCTCCCTCCAATTCGTCGTTGTAGGAGCTTCACCTTGGCGCCCTAGAGCTCCCCCCAACCACTGGCCAAAGCTCCCAACCACCCGAGCTCCTCCTCCATGTAGCCCTCCCTATGCTAGCACTCGTGCCTGTCACCGTCCCATCGCGGATCCTCCCTGGCCATCCCGATCACTATGGTGAGTCCCCCTCAGCTCCCTCATGCTCATGCTTGCTCTAATTTCTCCCTCCTTCGCGGCCGCCACCGTTAATGTCACCTCCCCACTATGACCACCGAACCCTACCACCCGAGCCGCCTTGCTCCACCCTGGATTGTGGCACCACCTCCTTTAGCTTCCTCCTTGCCCCATGGTTCCATTTCGGTCACTCACCATCACCCCTCCCACCTATCCTCATCGGCGACACTGCCGCAGCCTAAGCGCTACCGCCCCCTATTTACCCCCATCCTCTGTTTTTACCAAAGTGCATTCTGCCTTTCTATCTTTTCCCCTCTCCATGACAGCGGGCCCAAGCATTGTTCACTAGACCCACATTTCATGGAATGTTCCCCCCATTTTCTTTTTCCAATTAAAATGATATATATAGTTAAAAATAAAAATAAGAAGTTAATAAAACATGTTCTTGTAAATAAAACTAAGAATAAATTTATGTTGTGGCATTAGAATTAAAAACTTATGTAAATTAAAAATAGTAAAAGATCTGATCTTGATTAATTCCATGTCAACTAAGAAGTTAGCAAGATCATGAGAATAATTAGTGCAAGATTTTGAATTTTGCATATTGCCGTGTAATATAAATTTGAAGCTATTTAAAAACAATGTTTAATAATTCCAGACCCTATCAAATCACAAGTGGTCCAAATGCTAACTACCCTATCTTCATCACCATATCTGAAATTATCTTTGATAATTAAAGATAATTGGCGTAGCAAAATTTTGCCACGTAAAATGAGAAACATTGTTTGCTCAGTACCAAATCAGGAGGCCCCTCTTTTAAATTATACTCAAATAATTAAGATAAATCATTAAAACCTTAAAGTCTCCAATAATTATCTGCAAAATGCATATTTCAAATCAAAGATCACCTTATATTTTACTAACCACTACTACAGAAAGCCAAATACTAGACGCCAAATCACAGACGGTTTAACAAAACCGTCTGTGACCGATATTAACACAGACGGTTTTTATTTGAACACCGTCTGTGTTGATGGCGTCGGAGAAAACGAATATCACAGACCGTTCTTACCAATGAACCGTCTGTGATATTTCCCTATTACAGATGGTTCATTGTTAAGAACCGTATGTGATAATCGGGAATATCACAGACAGTTTTTAAACAAAACCCGTCTGTGATAGTCAATTATCACAGACGGTTTTGTAGTAAAAACCGTCTGTGATATCACAGACGGTTTTTACTACAAAGCCGTCTGTGATAATTGACTATCACAGACGGGTATTGTTTAAAAACCGTCTGTGATAATGCTGCTATGTATTTATTGCGCCGCTCAGACCGCATCTGTCTTCATTTCGATCCAGATCTAGCCGGTGCTGCAGCTGGAGGCGGCAAGGCTTTCAGGCCATTTTTTGGTGGAAGGATACTTATTTGGTAGAAGATTCATTGAGTTCGTGTGGATGCCCTAGATATGGTTAGTAATGAAATTTGTTTTTGGTTGCATATCAAAATAGGTTTGATCTAGCTAGCTAATTAATTTTCGGTGAACTGTTATATATATATATACTTTGAAGATCTAGCTAATTTAGATGTAGCTAGCCTCAATGCATGTGGTATATATGTAGTAATAATTAATTAAATTAATTTTAATACTAAGTTGTTATATATATATATATATGTGCATAATATAGGACCGAAGCTGGATGTATATCGCAAACCGAGTGAGTGAAGAGTACATTAATGGCGTGTCTGCTTTTACAAGAGCTGCCGAGGAGGATATGTTGAATAAGAGGGTGGAATATATGTATTGTCCATGCACTGACTACGAGAATTTAAAAATATTTAAGAATCGAGAGTAGATTAAAGCGCATTTGATTCGGAGGGGTTTCAGAAAGGGGTATACATGTTGGACCAGTCATGGCGAAGTTAATGATATATTATCGGATGACATCGCCAGTGAAGTCAATGATATGCCGCCGGATGATGATTGTGGTAATTCGAATTCGGATAGGCTGCACGATGACAATCTGGATCAGATGCTTCGTGATGTAGAAGAAAACTATGATGAGAGAGAGTATATTAAATTCCGAGGCTTGATGGAGGACTCAGAGAAACCTTTGTTCACGTCTTCGCAGTCAAAGTACACGAAGTTGTCAGCTATGCTTGAACTGTTGAAATTGAAGGCAAGCAACGGTTGGTCCGACAAGAGTTTCACGGCGCTGCTAGGTCTTTTAGCGGACATGCTTCCGGAGGGAAATGAGTTGCCTAAAACCACGTATAAAGCCAAGAAGGTTCTTTCTCCATTGGGAATGGAAGTAGAAAGAATACATGCATGTCCGAACGACTATATCCTCTACCGTAAAGAGTATGCAAACATGCATGTCTGTCCGGTGTGCAACGCATTCCGATACAAACGTAACAATCAATCAGATGATGATGGCAAGGGAACAGAGGTGAAGAGAGGATCTCCTGGAAAGGTGGCATGGTATCTTCCTATAATTCCCCGTTTGAAGCGGTTATTTGCGAATCCAAAGGAGGCAAAACTGCTGCGGTGGCACTCAGAGGAGCGCAAGAAGGATGGAATGCTGAGACACCTTGCTGATTCCACTCAGTGGAGAAACATTGATAGGTGCTTTGCAGAATTCGGTGCAGAACCAAGGAATATAAGGTTTGGATTGAGTACAGATGGAATGAATCCTTTCAGTAGCATGAGCAGCCGACATAGCACTTGGCCTGTGACTCTTTGCATCTATAACCTTCCTCCTTGGTTGTGTATGAAGCGAAAGTATATTTTGCTGTCAATACTTATCCAAGGGCCAAAGCAACCTGGGAATGATATTGATGTATACCTAGCGCCGTTGGTTGAAGATCCAAAAGTACTGTGGGACGAAGGGGTACAGGTATGGGATGCATACAAACGAGAGAACTTCACTTTGCGCTTCTTATTGTTCTGCACCATAAATGATTATCCTGCCCTTACTAACCTGTTGGGCCAGAGTATAAAAGGTGCCAAAGCTTGTACTCACTGCTTAGATGGTACCGAGAGTGTGTGGCTGAAACACTCACGCAAAACTGTGTACATGCGTCACCGCCGATTCCTTCGGAGGGCTCACCCATACCGCAAGATGAAGAAACAATTTGACGGAGAGAAGGAGGACGGTTCAGCTCCAAGGTATTTAAACGGAAAAGAGGCTTATAATATGGTTAAGGATTTAGATGTTGTCCTCGAAAAGGGACGTAAATTGAGGGGTCGTGAGAAGAACATCTGGAAGAAGAGATCTATATTTTGTGACTTACCTTATTGGGAGTACCTAGATGTTCGACACTGCATCGACGTCATGCACATAGAAAAGAATGTGTGTGACAGCTTGATTGGTCTCTTACTGAACATTCGTGATAAAACAAAGGACGGCGTCAACGCACGGCTTGACTTGGCTGATATGGACATCAGGCGTGAGTTAGCACTAAGAACAATAGATAATGGACGAACGTACCTTCTCCCTGCGTGTTACACTCTGTCCAAGGCCGAGAAAACATAACTGTGCCTGTGCTTGCATGGTGTCAAAATTCCGTCTGGTTACTCCGGCAATGTGAAGAAACTTGTTTCGATGCAAGATTTGAAGTTAAATGGAATGAAGTCTCATGATTGTCATGTGCTGATGACACAGATGCTCCCTATTACAATTCGGAATATTTTGCTGATTAAAGTCCGAGAGACAATCATGAGGCTATGTTATTTCTTTAACACAATTGCTCAGAAGGTCATCGATCCCGAAGGACTAGATGCTCTGCAGGACGAGGTGGTGATGACTCTATGTCATCTTGAGATGTATTTTCCTCCTTCATTTTTTGATATCATGGTCCATCTCATTGTTCACGTTGTGTGGAAGATAAAAATGTGTGGGCCCATATTCCTACGTAGCATGTACCCGTTTGAGAGGTTCATGGGAATTCTCAAATCCTATGTACGGAATCGATCTCAGCCGGAAGGCAGTATCGTCGAAGGTTATGCAAGCGGAGAGGTCATTGAGTTTTGTGTCGATTATATGGCTCAGATTCAACCGATAGGTGTTCCTCAATCTCGTCATGAGGGGAGGCTCAAGGGTATCGGAACTATAGGAAGAAAAGCAATCACTCTAGATATGGACGCGTATGCGTAAGCCCATTTCACGGTCTTGCAACACATGACTGAAGTGGCCCCTTATGTCGACCAGCACAAGGATGTGCTTCGGCAACAGAATCCGGAGCGGCCGGATGTTTGGATCATGAGACAACACAACAGTCGGTTCAACCAATGGTTGAAGGAGCAAATCGCTAGGAGCTCGTCAAGTGAGATGCTGACATGGTTGGCAAAAGGGCCAACATTTATAGTTGTGACATGGCAAGGATATGACATAAATGGGTACACATTCTACACACAGGCTCAGGATGTACAGAGCACTAACCAGAACAGCGGTGTTCGCATAGATGCATTCAGTACAGATGGGGTGAGAAACTCGTACTATGGGTTCATAGAAGAGATTTGGGAGCTCGATTACGTGGTTTTCAAGATCCCCTTATTTCGCTGTCATTGGGTGCATCTCCCACAGGTGAAGGTTGACAAGTACGGTGTTACTACCGTGGACCTCCAACGTGTCGGGTACAAAGACGAACCATTCGTACTCGCCAACCAAGTTGTTCAAGTTTTCTATGTAACCGACCCGGCAAATAAGAAGCGCCATGTAGTTCTTCATGGAAAAAGGAGAATTGTCGGAGTAGAGAATGTAGTGGACGAGGAAGAATACAATCAATTTGACGAGTTACCTCCTTTTGGAAATGGCATAAGGGTCGACGACGAACAACGTGTGAAACTAGTTACGCATTTAATTGATCATCATGAAGGGTTAATTTTTAAAGGAAATAAGCAAGTGGACTGAGAATAGCGACATATATGTGGGCATTTGCATTAATGTATATAACAATGCACGTATGGGATGTATATGTGAATTGGCAATTTAACAATGCACGTATGGGATGTATATGTGAATTGGCAATTATGTATATAACAATGCATGCATGTGTGTGATATATTAGTGAATTTGCATTTATGTATAAGTGAAAATGTGTGATATATGCATTTATGTATATGTGAATTTTGAGAATGAGTCATACAAATACAAATGTATCTCTATGTTCATTGGGCTGTTGTAAAGAAATATACTGGGTTGTTGTAAAGAAATAACTACAGTGGGCAAAGGCTTACTTAATGGCTGGTTGGTGCAGTTATTAACTACAGCTGGGCAAAGGCTTATTACGAGCGGTTGTAAGTTTAAGACCGCTCGTGATTACTATCACGACGGTTCTAAACTCGTAACCGTCGTGATACTAAATAACTGAGCGGTTCTAAACTCAGAACCGTCTGTGATATCTATTATATCACATACGGTTCCGAGATAAGAACCGTCTGTGATAACATAGATATCACATACGGTTCTTATCTCAGAACCGTCTGTGATATTTATTATCACAGACGGTTCTAATATTAGAACCGCTCGTAATAAGCCTACATATAAAACCCCGCTAGGGTTTTGCGCGTCTCGCCGTTATTATCACAGACTTAGTCGCAGATCTCCCGATCCCCCGAGCCCGTCGCCGCGGCCGTCCCTCGAGCTCGTCGCCGGCCGTCTCCGGTCCCCGAGCCCGTCACCGTCCCCGGAGCCGGTCGCCCTCCTCCTCCTTCGGGCCCGTCGCCGGCCACCTCCGTCCCCCCGAGCCCGTCGCCGGCCGCCTCCGGTCCCCGAGCCCGTCACCGTCCCCAGAGCCGGTCGCCCTCCTCCTCCTTCGGGTCCGTCGCCGGCTGCCTCCATCCCCCCGAGCCCGTCGCCGGCCGCCTCCGTCCCCCCGAGCCCGTCACCGGCCACCTCCGTCGAGCCCCCGAGCCCGTCGCCGTCCCTGGAGCCGGTCGCCCTCCTCCTCCTTCTGTTAGTTTCTTTTCTTTTAGTTTCTTTTGTTGTGCATTTGCATATGTATATGTATATATATGTTGCTTGTTAAATCTTACTTCTATATGCATATGTGTATATATATATATATATATATATGTTGCTTGTTAAATCTTACTTGTATATGCATATGCTTAAGATCTTATTGTTGTTAAATCTTACTGTTATGCATATGTATATATATATATGTGTTGCTTGTTAAATCTTACTGTTATGCATATGTATATGTATATGTATGTTGCTAATGAACTTATTGTTGTTAAATCTTACTGTTATGCATATGCATATGTATGTATATATATATATATATATATATATATATATATTGCTTGTTAAATCTTACTTGTATATGCATATGCTTAAGATCTTATTGTTGTTAAATCTTACTGTTATGCATATGTATGTATGTATATATATATGTTGCTTGTTAAATCTTACTTGTATATGCATATGCTTAAGATCTTATTGTTGTTAAATCTTATTGTTATGCATATGTATATATATATATATATATATATATATATATATATATATATATATATATATATATATATATGTTGCTTGTTAAATCTTACTTGTATATGCATATGCTTAAGATCTTATTGTTGTTAAATCTTACTGTTATGCATATGCATATGTGTGTGTGTATATATATATATATATATATATATATATATGTTGCTTGTTAAATCTTACATATATTGGAATTAAATTTAAGTATGTGCTTATACCGCACTATTTACATATATATGAGAAGGCCAACATGTCATCCGCGCATTCTTCAACATTATCGCCGGAAACGTCCGCTCCAAAATCAACACGCAAAGCAAGAGGACTATCGAAAAAGCCCGAGGGCCGATTTACCATCATAGAGGTCGATAGATCTGGGACCCGTCTCCTTCCTAACAAAGCAGCAAGGGCATTTCGAAGCACGATCATAATAGTTGCACGAGAACGAATTGAGATCACAATCGATTCATGGAAGAGCGTGAGTGAGACTCAGAAACGTGAGCTGCTGACAGAGATTTTAGCATCGTTCGAGATCCCAGAAGAACACCACGACTCCGTGCAACGACATGCGTTGGCAGCGACGTGCAAAGCATGGAAGAACTTCAAGAGCGTGCTTGTCAAGGACTATGTGCAGAAGGATCTAACGCCCTTTCACAGGTATCCATTCCTAGAACCACAATGGGACGAGTTTAAGGCGATGAAGACGACCGAAGCTTTCAGAAGTGCAAGCGCGGCGCACAAGGCCCTCCAGGCAAAAAACACACATCCCCACAGACTCGGCACAGCTGGGTAGGCGGGTAAAATCTCGAAGTGGAGGCAGGAGGACGAACAGGCAATCCTGCGGAACACCACCCCGCCATTTGCCACGATCCTGGATGAGTGCGCTCGAAATTGGATTAGAGCGAGGTCATCTACCATGTCGACGGGGGACATCTCCTTCCGGAACCCTGCAGACCAGGAAGTGTCCCAGCGCCTGGTAAGATATCGAACTACGTAGCTTGTAATTACTCCACTACTTCCTTGAAAACTAAATGACATGTCGGTCTCTTGCAGGATGCACTGAGTGTCGAATCTGCCCAGGGATCATTCCATTCAATTAGGGAGAAAGATATACTCTCCGCAGCACTGGGAAACAAGGAACACCCGGGTCGTACGAGAGGCCTTGGGTTTTATGTTCCTTGGAATCAAGGTTTCTCAGATAACCCCGAATTGTATCGGAGTAGGAAGAGAAACAAAGCCGAGCGTGACGCACGTCTACGAGAAGAGATCAAGGTATCTCTTAGAGAGGAGCTTGCTGATTACATCAGAGATGAGGTGCGAAAACAAACAGAAGAAAATCAGCAGGCCGCCGCCGCTCCTGTGCTAGCCAGCCCCCCAACCGTCGGAGTAGCTGCACGTCCAATCCTACGACGGAATGCGAGAGCAGATTTCCTGTGGACGACATCTTGCAAGCTACGAAGTGCAAGCTCCAAGTGAGATATGCCTCCATTGCCTTGTGCGCTGTTTGGGGCCTGGCATATCTGTCCGATGAAGGGGCCTTGGTGCACCGTGCACCTTTAGCTCCAGGCTTTGGAAAAGTGTCTGTGGATGGTGTGCATGCCAATTTCGATGTCGTCCCACTACCGAAGCCCCCCAACGACGAGATCGTGACTCTAGGGCAAGCCATTGGAACCTTCATCCAGTGGCCCAAAAGTGACATCTGCCTGGAGGCTTCTTCACCGGTGGCAGGTTCCCAAGGGCAAGACGAACCAGAGCGACTTGCACTAGTGCGCGTACTTTTTGGTGGCTAAAGTCCTACAACCAACTGGAGAGTTCCACAACCCACAATGATTTTTTTATTGCTCTTATCACTCCGGAATCGAGGTCTCGCAAAAGAAATAGATCCATAATCAATGACTTGTCAGGCTGCACAAGCAATACTTGGATGGCAATCATGCACCATCCAAGTAATGCTTATGCAGCCTGACAAGTTCGTTGATTATGGATCTGTTTCTTTCACGAGACCTCGATTCCGGAGTGACAGAGCAATAAAAAATGCAATGTTACCATCTAAGTGCAAATGCAATGTAGATCTTTTGCAATTGTGTATTGTTAATGGATATTTTACTTCATTTCAATTAATTGATTTGCGAAATGGATGTTTTATGTATGTGAAATGAATTGAGATATGAATTGGATGTTATATGTATGTGAAATGAATTGAGATATGAATTGGATGTTATATGTTTCTGAAATGAATTGAGATATGAATTGGATGTTATATGTTTCTGAAATGAATTGAGATGTGAATTGTTTGTATGTGTACATGTTGATCTGCTTGTTTCAGAGGGCATGGCTAGCATTTCCTGAGGCTAGCCAATAAATAGAAATAGATCTAGGGGTAGGAAAGAATATCACAGATGGTTTGTAACTACAAACCGTCTGTGATAGTAGCATCACAGACGGTTTGTAAGAAACAACCGTCTGTGATATTGATATATCATAGACAGTTTGTAACCACAAACCGCTCAGGATATCGATATATCACAGCGGTTTGTGG
This sequence comes from Melocanna baccifera, assembly GCA_036346265.1. Taxonomy (NCBI): domain Eukaryota; kingdom Viridiplantae; phylum Streptophyta; class Magnoliopsida; order Poales; family Poaceae; genus Melocanna; species Melocanna baccifera. Next base: position 27,094,245 of record CM070686.1, on the reverse strand, counting down.
TTACAAACCGCTCGTGATATTTATAAATCACGCAGCGATTGTTTCTTACAAACCGCTCAGTGATGCTAGATATCACGACGGTTTGTAGTTACAAACCGCTCGTGATATATACTCCTCCGCAGCGGTTTGAAACCGCCTGCGTGATAACCTTCGATTATCACTGACCCATAAAGTCAGACGGTTCAGAAAACCGTCTGTGATGACGTTTTTGAACCGTCTGTGATAATGGTTTCTGTAGTAGTGAACGTACTCTCAAAATATTGGGGCATCATTGATCTCTATCTCAAACCCAATCACCAATCAGATGACCCCTTAAAATGATTGGTATGCCACTAAAATGTATCTCCAAACATTACTAAAAGGGTCATGAAATAACGTTATTCCATGCAAAGAGTTGCTTCAAGTAAAGAGTTGCTAAAATGCGATCTTGCCTGATCAATGATTATCCCATCAGTGGAGGGCTCGGGTGTTCCTGGTGTTGCTTCGAGGGGATTCCAGGGGCCTAGTGGAAGCTACTGGCGTATGTAATTGAAATCTAATATGCTAAATCATTGGATGGGAGGAAGAGGCTTACTTCAGGTTCTTCGGTGGTTTCTGGCGATTGGGTGAGCTTCAGAGCAATTGGTTGTACAAGAGGCTTGCTGTGTGTCTGTGCTTTGCTATGGAGGGGTGCTGGGGTTTAAATAGGGTCGAGATGATGGTTTTGGCCGTGTCCTGGTACCGGCGACGGGAGAAATCGGCGGGCTTCGGGAGAGCTCAGGGAGGCGTGGCTCTATCGACTGGGAGAGGTGTACTGGAGCCTCGGGGATAGTGGTGTGACGGTCAAAAGTGCTGAGGCTAGTTAGGTCTGCTGTGAGATGGGAACGGATGGTGGCGGCTGATTCTCGTCCTGGTGGCTTGATTCGCGGTCGGGGAGCATTAAATGCTTGTCAATGGCTAGTCAATCGAGACATATGACTGCTGACACGGTGGCAAGGTGAAGCAGTGACGGGAGAGGCGGTAGAGCGGGGAGGCGGCAAAAATCAGTGGCGTAGTGGATTTTCAGACGGTGAATAGTGTCAGCGCACAAAACAGAAAGCAAGGTAGGCTCGGCAAGTGGTTTTGGGCCAGGTATGATTGGGTTATGTGCGGATTTGGGCTGGGATTAACAAAGAATCAAAAGCAATCAAAGATTCAAAAGTTTTGAAGATTTCAGTTTCATTTCAACTTACCCCCTTAAAAGAATCTCGTCCTCGATATTAACTTGACTCAAGGAGTAGGTTAGGAAATTCTCACTGCAAATCTTATTCTTTTTCCCACATCGCTTCATTCACTGTATGGTTCTGCCACTGAACTTTGTGAAATCTGATATTTTTGCTTCTTAACTGTCTTTCTGTGATTTCCAGAATCCATAACGGTTCCTCACAGTAAGTCAAATCATGTTGTTTATCTATATCCTCCACTGGGACATGTTCTATAGGTTTGTGTAAACACTTTCATAACTGTGACACATGAAATACATTTTGAACTCTGGCTAGATCTAGTGTTAGTTGTAATCTGTAAGCCACTTCTCCCATTCTTTCAATGATTTTGTACGGGCCAACATACCTTGGGGCTAACTTCTCTTTTACTTGAAACCTTTTAATAGACTTGAAGGGTGTGACCTTAAGGTATACATAGTCTCCTACTTTAAAGCTTAGGTCCTTTCTGTGATTATCTACATAGTTCTTTTGTCTATCTTGGGCTATTCTCATCTTATCTCAGATAATCCGGACATGAGCTTCTGTATCCTAAATAATTTGTGGACCGAGATACTGTCGCTCTGCAGTCTCTATCCAGTTATTGGTGTTCTGCACTCTCTTCCATACAAAGCTTCAAAAGGTGATATTTTGATACTTGGTAACTATTATTATAAGAAAACTCAGCGAATGGCAGACATTTGTCCCATGCTGCTCTATAAACGATAACACACGCTCTTAACATGTCTTCAAGTATCTGATTTACTCGCTCTGTCTGTCCTCCAGTCTGTGGGTGATAAGCAGTACTAAAAGCTAGGTCAGTTCCCATGGCATCATGTAGCTTCTTATAGAATGTGATGTAAATTGTACTCCTCTATCTGAGACTATCCTTTTTGGAATTCCATGTAATACCACAATTTTGGTCAGATATAACTTTGCCAACTTATTCTTGCCATAGGTCTGTCTAATCAGTATAAGGGCCTATTTGTTTTAGCTTCTGGCAGTTGCAGCTACTTCCAGAATCTGCAGCTCCTCCAAACAGTCCAGATTTTTATCCAGATTCTAAGTAGCCAGAAGCTACAGAATCCAGAAAATGAACTAGTAGCCAGAAGCTGGGGTTATCCAGCTTCTCCAGATTCTGACTAACTAGATACTCACCAGCTGCTTCTCAGAATCTACAGCTGAAACAAACAGGCCCTAAAGTGTGCTACTTTTGTCAATCTATCCACAATTACCCAAATAGCATCATATCCATCTTTGGTCTTTGGAGGTCCTGTAATAAAATTCATACCAATTTCTTCCCACTTCCATTCTGGTACTGGTAAAGGTTGTAGTAGTCCTGATAGTGTTTTATGGTCTATTTTGATTTTTTGACATACATCACAATGCACAATGTATTTTGCTATTTCTTTTTTCATTGTACTCCACCAATACCTTTTCTTCAGGTCTTGGTACATCTTTGTGCCTCCAGGGTGTATAGAAAATTGTGACGAGTGAGCTTCTTGCCATATTAAATCTTTTAACTCCTTATTATTGGGTATACAAAGGCGACCACAGAATCTAAAGATTCCTTCATCATCCGCAATAAATTCTGTCGAATTCTCTTCTTGACATCTCTTTTTAAGTTGTTGTATTTCTTCATCATTTTCTTAGGCTGTTTTAATTTGGTCTATCAAAGTTTGTTGAATCTCTAATGCCGCTTGGCATCCTTGTTCAACTATTTGTAGATTCAATTGTTGAATTTCTCCTTGTAGTTTGTTTGAGCATTCCAAAATAGAAGTTATACCATGATACGCTTTCCAGTTTAGTGCATCTGCTATAACATTGGCTTTTCTAGGATGGTACTGAAGATCTATGTCATAGTCTTTAATCAATTCTAACCATCTTCGTTGTCGCAGGTTTAAATCTGGCTGAGTAAATATGTACTTTAAACTCTTATGATCAGAGAAGATCTCACAATGATTTTCCAACAATAATGCCTCCAAATTTTTAATGCATGTACTACAACTACCAATTCCAAGTCATGGGTTCGGTAATTCACTTCATGAGGTCGCAACTAGCTTGAAGCATATGCTACCACTCTTCCATTCTGCATTAACACACATCTTAGTCCTTGCCTTGAGGCATCACAGTAGATTTGAAAATCTTTCTCGAGATTTGGAAGTACAAGGACTAGGGTTGTTCTCAACTTAGTCTTTAATTCTTGAAAACTTTCTTCGCATTTGTCCGTCCACTTGAACAGGTTATCCTTTTTGAGAAGTTGGGTGAGAGGTCTTGATATCTTAGAAAATCCTTCTATAAATCTGCGGTAATAACCTGCCAATCCTAGAAAACTTTGAACTTCTGTTACTGTAGTTGGTTGCTTCCATTCCATCACATCTTTTACTTTTCCAAGGTTGACTTTCACTCCTTCTATAATAATATGACCGAGGAATGCGACTTCTTTTGTGGCGTATAACTAGTGTTCTCTTAGCTTACTCAAGGCTACATGTAGATGTTCACAATGTTCTTACTCTATCTTGGAATATATCAGTATGTCATCAATGAAGACTAATACAAAGTGATCGAGTTCATCCATATAAACTAGGTTCATCAGATTCATAAAGTAAGCTGGTGCGTTTGTTAAACCAAATGACACCACAGCAAACTCAAATAGACTGTATCATGTGGTAAATGTTGTCTTTTCTCGATCTTGTTCTCGAGTCTTAAGTTGATGATATCCAGATTGTAAGTCGATTTTTGAAAATACCTTAGCTCCTTTGAGTTGGTCAAATAGATCGTCTATTCTCGGCAATGTATACTTATTCTTAATAGTTACCGCATTCAATCATCTATAATCTACACATATCCTTTGGCTTCCATCTTTCTTTTTGGCAAATAATACTGGAGCTGACTATGGGGATACACTGGGCCGTATAAATTCTTTTTCCATTAATTCATCCATTTATTTTTTAAGTTCTTTCAATTCTTGAGCTGATATTCAGTGTTGACGCTTCGTGATTGGCTTTGTTCCTGGTATTAATTCAATGGCAAGCTCTATCGGTCTGTTAGGTGGTTTTCCAGGTAATTCTTTTGGAAAGACATTTGAGTATTCTTGAATTATTGGTACTTGAGAAACTCCTTCTTCCTCTATTACATTGTGAACACTCAACTTCATCTTTTCTATTAAAGTTGGATATGTTCTTACTGTTACTTGCTGTCCTTCTAAGCTTGTTAAGGTGATTGTCTTACTCTCACAATCCACCTTGGCTTTATGCTTGGTTAACCAATTCATTCCCAAAATGACATCCAATCCTTTCATTTCTAGTAGCAGAACTGGCTTTGAACTTGACTCCTTGGATGTCTAGGTCCAAGTCATTACACCCAAAGCGAGATTCCATCCTACTACCAGGTGTTTGAAAAGTATAGGACTTTTGTAAAGTTGTAAATGGTATTTGGTTTTTCACAATAAAAGCCAATGAAAAAAACGAATGTGTAGCTCTAAGGTCAAATAAAACCAGTGAGGGTTTTGAGTGGATTAGAAACGTACCAATGATAATGTCGTTGGTTCTTGCTGCTTCTTCATCCGAGATATGATTTACCCTTCCTTGAACTAGTTTCAATATGCCCTTTCCTTTTTCTGCCATTGGTGTTGTTGCTACTGTTGTGTCCGTTGAAGTTCCCGCAGGTCTTGCTATAAATCGATGTACTTGATTGACCCATTCTTGCTTTGATATGGTGATGATCTGGCGAGGGGCTAGAGTTTGTGCTTTCACTTGGGCTTTTGCCACTTCAGAAGGTAAATTTCTTTGTGGGCATTGATCCTTCAAATGACCAAGTTGGTTGCAATGGAAACATGCATTGGACCTTAGTGGACAATTCCTCTGAGGGTGACTTCCTCCACAAGTGTGACACCATGTTATTGTAGGTTGCGGAACATTGTATTGGGGTGTCAAGGTAGTCTAATTGGCCCTAACTGCGGTCTTGGAATGAGGATCATTCGCTTGTCTTGTTGATTCCTAGACTGTGTGGGTATCATTATCTGTCTGCGAGATGTACCCGACTATGATGTTCTTTGTGCAACCTTCCTTTTACGGGATTCTTCCAATTCATTTCTGGCTTCTTCTGACATGATTAGCTTATTTACCATTGAGGGTAGATCTCTAAAAGCCATTGCAGAAATGTGGTATTTCAAAGATTTATTTAGCCCTTATTTAAAACGTTCCATCTTTTTGGCTTCGGTCTTTACATCATCCGGAGCATATCGAGCCAAGTGATTGTATTGATGAAGATATTCCATAATTGTACGTCCTCCTTGCTTAAGTGCAAGAAATTTGCGTCTTTAGCTTCAATCACTCTGGCGGGGACATGCGCTTGACGGAATCCTTCATCAAATTCTTCCCAAGGAATTTCCCTATCTTCATTCATAGTTTAATAGTTGACCCACCAGGCTGCGGCTTGTCCTTGTAGTTGGTAGGATGCGTATAAAACTTTCTCCTTTTCATTACACTCTACTATTTTAAGCTTTCGTTCCACATCCCTAATCCAATCTTCTGCAGCTATTGGGTTAGGTGACGAGGAGAACACCGGATGTCTTGTCTTTTGAAGTTTGCCCATCGTGACATTCCTTGCTGATTTCCTGCGGATGTTCCTTCATTTCATATAGTTATTTGTTCTAACAATTTTGCATGTTGCTCTATCATTCGGGCTTGATTCATTTATGCTTGGTGTCTATTTTTTTCCATTTTTGCTAATATGTCAACCAAGCCAAGCTTCCTTATTTCCTCTTGACGAGGGATGTTCTGTTCTTGGGATCCATTTCTTGCCATTTTTTTGAGGTTCAATGGGATTCGGAATCAATTTTGTAACGGTTTTAGAAAGGTTAGATAGATGAGTAAGAATATAGAATTAAGATAAGAATGGAATGAACAAGGCAAGAATTTAGAGTGAATGAGGAAGATTGAAATTTTGAAAAGATAGAGTAAAGATATTAATGACAATCAAATTATTAGATACGCAAACATAATTTTTATTCAGTAGACAAGATGAACATACACCATACACACAAGGTATACATCACAACCTGTGTTACACACCCAAAAAGATGCTATTACAAAAAGGGGTTACTACTATACTAGCGTAATTTACAATGCGACACAGCTTCGTTATCAATTCCTTTCATCTGACGATGGGTTACTCGTTGTGTACCAAACTTTTATTTTCGGATCCTCTTCTTCTTCATCTATTGGTTCCTTTCCTTTTTCTTGGTCATTGTTGATTTCCGGCTTCTCCTAGGCCTGAGAACAAGATTCTCGAAAGAGCCGGCAATATTGAGGAGTTGTCATCCTTTTTGGCTTCTTTGTGCACTGAGTGGGGTCACTGGGAGATTACCCACATCCAGATACTTCGCCGTCTTCAAGTTGCTCGTACCGCTGCAAATTCCTCTTCAAGATCCCTACTTCTTGCTGAGTTAGATATAATTGAAGGTGCAGATCTTGATATTCCTTCAAAGTTCTAGAGTATAAGGCCTCTTGATACGTGATATGTCGTGCGGCTTCAGCAATACGCGGATCATCTTGTTCAGGCTGAGGGACTATAAAATGGTATCCTTCTTCGTCATCTTGCGATATTAAATGAAATGGGGATTCGTCAAACTCAGCATCATAATATCGATGGAGATGGAGTACCACTTGTCTTGCCAAGTCTTGAACGACGTCTGGCTCCCTCAGCCGGTAAGTGGTAAATTTCTGGGGATTATCTGGCCTTAAGGGTAATGGCTCCAGAGTCATCCAGGCCTTCCATTGGAATAACTTTCATCCAATAAATTGCCCTCAGGCGTGAAAAATGGGTCATTGCCATTATGATGAATATAGATACTTTTGCATTTTCTATAATAGGGTTGCCCATCCTTGCAGGCTCTCGGGATCGAAGTGCACGTAGTGTACCATCTGCACACATCATCATTTTGAGATTTAGGTGAGAGAGGATATAATCATTTTTGAAAACAAAACTGACTCACAAGAAGGCTAATGTAGATAAGGTAGATATGAGAAGAATTAATACAAGAATAATACCTATATTTTATATAACTCCTTTTTACTTTTTAAAATAAGTTTTTTGCAAACATTCTAACACACTTAGGGTCATCCTACAGTCAAGCAAGCATTCTCTGATACTACTATGTAACACCCTCATTTCCAGAGGCGTCCACTGTTTCTCCCATAGCTGCCCAGGACTGTTCAGCTGTGAGGTACTGTAGACGAGTGTACATCATTGCCGACACATGCTTAAGGTGAAAATAAAACTTTATTACAAGATAATGGCCTAACGGCCAAGTCTTAAAGTGGGGCAGCGGCCGTTACAAATTACACAACAAAAAGGCCTAAGTGCGGATTCAAAATCTACTTGTGCTTTATTAATAGAATCACCCAATAAACATAGCTTCATTTATCGGAAGCACGGCATATTCGAATACCATTTATAATTGACTCTGCAGAGCTACTCAACTTTACCCACAAGATTCCTTAACCCTCATGACTGAGTTAAGAAAATAAGCCTTTTCACCGCTCAAATTTTTATATAGTCTCTACCCGATAGACTCTGGGCCTACACAAACTTGGGTATCCAACGGGCCAAAATAGATACACATCTGCCCGATTTGTGAGGATATATCATTCGTAGTAAGTTCATACCACGTCCCAATCATTTTATATTTCCTGTAGAGGTTTAATCGAATCGAGTGGTTTCTAAATCAGATTTGAGGAATCGATGCTTATGATTGAGCATTCACTATGTTCTTTACTTGGCACAAACTTCTAGTCCTTACATTTTCACTGAGGCACTTCGATTCACAAACCCGTGCATTAATGCCTTCTGGCACTAAGCCAGTACTTATCCATACTGCATCCTTTTCTGATCCATGCCTCCACCTTAGGACAAGGTTAGGGGACCCAACCATCCTATGGCTTCTCATGATATCTCCTTATCTTACAACCATTTTTGAAACTCTAACGACAAGACATCGGGACTCTTAGTAGTGTAAAATAATTGTGTTTCCTACACAACCATGATTAATTAAAATAGTACTATTAATATTACTAAGTCTTATCAAGGTGAATATGGCCATCAAATTAGATAGGGCTTTTATCTGGTGGTAGGGCATAATTATTATCAAGTCATTTGAAACACTCATTGTACATAAAAGAACAGTGTGTAAATAACATAATAAAAATACTGATAAATAAATAATTAAAGGAATGTAGGTTCAATATGTTCAAAAACATGTGACTTGCCTTGCGGATCAATATATTCAATTAATTCATATTCTTCTAAACCTTGCACTTGAGCTTGAGCTTCTCCTTCCGGTGCTGGAGGGTCTGTGATGTCAAGAGCTAGCGCAAATGATAAGCAAATGAAATCCACTCTTGAAGGATTGAGCTGGGATTAAAAAGAGAGAAAATAAAATACGAAAAATCCAAACAAAATCGATTTGGAGTTTTTAGGGGTCTGGCATAGGAAAACAGAGCTCGAAAATGGGTAGACAGGCTCGAAATGGTCAAAATAGACATATATATGTGTTAACGGGTCTGGTGAATAGTAACGGGTTTAGGGTTTACTGTTCACGCGGATCGACTACTGTTCACATGCGGACCCGGTACTGTTCATCTTTTCCGTTTGAACCGGCGCGGCGGTAGGAAAGCAGAGCAGGAAAGCGGTGGTGTCCAGCGGTGGTACGGTGATCTACGATGGGTTTTGAAGCCTTGGACGGGTTCCTAGTGGCTTGGGGTTTCCATTTTTGGGGTCGGCGGTGACGGGAACTCCAGTGATCGCCGGCGGCGGTGTTTCACAACCATAGGACTTTTGAATGGCAACAGGGTGATCGGAAGAATATCAGGACAATTGCATTAGGTTTTAAGCATCTCTAGGGTTAGAGGAGGCTCGGGGAAGTGATGGATTGGCTGGAGCATTTCTGGTTTGGGCTGTCCACGGTGGACATCAGGTCGGCCGAGATGCCGCTCGCGAGGAGGAACAGGGCGAGGCCTTCACGCGTGCTTCATGATAATCTGCGGATTGAATTCGCCATGCTCCCAATGTGGTTGTGTATGTCATCGTAATTTTGTTTTTGTAGCAACAAAAATGACAATTACTTCCTAACATGACAATTATGTCTTGTAAGTTCACGAATTGATAATAAATTTGCAAGTAAAAAGTAACGAGGTTTTATCCCCAGCCCTCTATATGCTGGTTGGATGCTATGAACTATTAGCTTAAGCCGTTAACAAATTTCTAGGATCCTCATCGAGACATTGCAAGAACGATAGTAAACCGATAGTCATTTGTTCGGTTTGATCTCTATAGCGTTTTGAACACGCTAGTTATAGAGGCCGTTTGGTTGGACTAAAATTTGGTGGTTTATGATTAAAGTTATACTGTAGTTGGTGGAAATTATACTGTAGCTGACGGTGGCTTATTTGGCGTAGTTAATTTTTATAAAATCTAAAAATAGAAAAGAAATAGGTTAGCCCATCACGTATAACACAAACGAATACGGGAAAAAAAGAACTGGTAAAAAAGCTCAAAAAATATTGAAAAGATAGAAAAAACAAAAATTATGAATAGTAAAGAATAAGTCAGAAGTTCAAACCCAAATGAGCGGGGCCATAATGAACTGTGCTCGATCGTCGATATTAGGCCCCGCTCATTTTGGCTTAGAGCCAGTTTCTGCTTCTGGATTCTGCTTTTTTCACTATTCAGTAATTTCGTCTTTTCCTTTTTTTAGTTTTTTGGGATTTTTTTGCCTTTTTCTTTTTTTTCTCGTATTCCTTTGCATTGTCCGTGATGGGCTAATATGCTTTTTCTATTTTTAAATTTTTTTAAATTTAATTATACCAAATAAACCAATTTAATTATAGTAAAAAATAAACTAAATACAGTAAAAAAATCATAAACCATCGTTATTCCAAACGCCACTTAATATAAGAAGCACCGTTCTCAAAAAGCCCCTACTCGCACATGTTCACACCTAAGTTTGACACATTTGATCTCGGCCATCCATTTTGTTTCGTTGTGCATCCTTTTTGGTCTTCCATTACTAATTTCACTCCACCCATTTAATTGCTTAGATTGTCAATAATGATAATTAATCCACATAACAAATCAACGCTTCGCCCTCTCCTTCCCTTTTGGTACAGAATCACCATCACGTCTGTTGAGGTGCGCTGTGCATGAAACTCAAAACAAAATGGTTCCCTTAGTTGGCTTTGGCATACTGCACACTGCTATTAGTTGTTCACCTTACAAAAGGCTTTTGTATTGGTACTGGACTGAGCCACAGTGTGGGCAAGTGCCTAATCTGTGTTCAACTGATCACTCTGATTGAATTACTGAAAGAAAGAGAGCAGTATTCAGAGTATTTGAAACAACATCTTGCACGGGCACAACTTAGAATGAAACACATAGCTAACAAGGGCAGGTCACCAAGGGAATTCATGGTGGGAGATCAAGTGTATTTAAAGTTGCAGCCATATTCTCAATCATCTGTGGTGAATAGGCCTTACCCAAAACCGGCTCTGAAATACTTTGGAACACTAGTAAAGTGCCCGTGCGTTGTAACGGAAAACTAAATAAAAGTGATGCATACTATCAAAGCAAAAACCAATACAAACGTCTTCTTAGTCCGCCAAAGTTAGTCTAGAGTCAATACATTGCATCTTTGGTTTCTACATGCTGACCAAAGGTACCTAAACCATTAGCGCCAAGACACGCTATGCCTACAAAGATGCTCGAAGCGGTCCATGTGGCTCTCTACGAGACTGAAATTCGAAGAGAGTATTGGCACAAAGCTCTGTTTGCAGCATAATGATATTTGAATCTGACAGCTGCTAGCCTGCTATCAGTAAAATCATAGACACACAAGCAGTATGTATTATATTTGTATGGCTCATAATGTAGCAACCGATCTCGATGAATGAATTGGACGATTATATGAGGTAGAATGCAATGCAGATTATAAGCCATAGAGCAGTTTAGCGGTATAAGTTCACAGGAAATTTCCATAGCTGTTGATTGATGAGGCGTACCTTCCAAAACTCTATAGCTTTGTTATCTGTGAACATAAGAAACAATGCGCCATTTGCTGCTGGGCACCACTTTATCTTGTTAATCCACTTTGGCTTGTTAATCTTCTCTTCAATTTCCAAGCTTTTAAGATAATTAAATTATTTCGAAAGCAACACCACTTGGTCGAATTACTGGTAATTCAGAAAACAAATACTGCCACTTAGCAATTCACATAGAAGCATAAAAACAGATACTGCCACTTAGCAATTCACATAGAAGCATACCTCTGGTTCAAGGCTTTGAAATTCAGTTTTGTAGCAAAATCCAGGATGCCCTGTTGACAGAATAACCAGCTTTCTCAGCCTCTTTTCTACAGACATGCTGAAGGAAAATAGAAGGAAATATATTTAACCATCAGAGCACAGCACAGAAATCTGAGAAGCAGGTTCATAGTTTCAAAAAAGAATTGAAAATGGGACAACCAGTTATGTATACATACATATCTGGCATCTGTCCTTTCAAACAAAACAATTCAGCCCCTTCTGTCCCCAGTGGCAAGATGATGTCCTAATTTACTGAACTATATTGCTAAGGTGATGTCAACAACAAATAAAAAGAGGAAAACAATTAAGTTAGTATGCAGCCATAATACACGACGGCAATCTATCATTGAACGTACAAGCAACAATGGGAAAAATATGTATAACAGCACGCAATCATCCATACGTAATGATCTAACTGATATGCACATATACAAACAATCGCTAAAACAAATAACCTAAGAAATAACTGGAGGAAAAGGAACCATAAATAGCACATCTCCATCAAACAACCCTTGAACTCATAGAGTTTATCCTTTGTGCTGATATTCCACAGCTGCAAGGGGCCTTCTTCACTACCAATGATGACCTGATTTAGGAACAGATTAGACTTGTTAACAGAGAAGAAATTGAATGCACAAGAGTTTTGGAATGTAAGCTATCTCCAAAGCAAAGCAAAAAAAACTTAAGATAGCTCCAAGCACCTTATTTAGATAAGTATCAGGATGCATAATGCAGGTTGGAGTAAACTTGTCTCGCAATGATATGCTCCCAACAGGCTCACTGTTTGGTTCTGCTCCTCTGAAGGCCCATATAAATACGTTACCTCTAGAATCTGCACTTAGAATGTATTCTCCAAACAGGTATAACATGTTGATCTTGTCTTCATGTCTACTCCAAGTAACCACCTGATTAAAAGAGATTATGTGAGAACATAAAAAAGAACAGTTTGTCTCAGTAGTATACTCAGTTGATGAGCATAATATGGTGAGGTCCGGATCTCCCTTTTGGAAGTTTGAAATAACCATTTCATTTATCACTACCTAAAAATTTCAACTTCAGAGGCTATAGGAGCATTTCAAAACGAAACAATGCCTAAACTATTCCAGTAATGAAATATCAACGTTTATGGCCTCAATGGGTAACTAACTAACATGACGGATAACACAAATTCAGCTATTGCAAGCACAGTAGCTTCTTTACCTGATCAGTTCGTTTGAAAACGGCAATGTCACTTCCATTTGCAGCAAACGTATATTCCTTGTAGAACGCAAGAGCACGGATCTTCTTGGGCAGTTGAGGTCCTTTGATCACACAAAAGCTCATAAACCACGAGAAAATACTGAACATAAAGAACCACACATACGGATAACAAAGCTTACCAAAGAAGGACCAAATTTAGTTTAGCACACTGCAAAACACAAACAACAAAAACAAAGTAAGTACAGTACTACAGTGCGGTCCTAAAATGAAAGTTGGTTACATCATAAACATATGTAAAGCGAGGGAAAACAAAGGCAGAGCAAGGCTTATATCGACAGTGAAGCAGCTCGACTGACGCGAGATCAAGAGAAAATTACATCAACCTTATAGTAACAACCAGTAAATAGGTCCTGAGCTCCACCTGAGCTCCAAATAGGAATTAATACGCAATTATTGCTCCTAGCATCTGAAATTGTAAATTATAACAGAGCAACGGACTCCCGCAAGCTCCCCATAAGCTACTCCAACTTACGCTGCCGAGAAGCACACCGAATTTCGACTGAAATTTTCCAACGATGGGAGGCAAGGTGATTACAGGTAGTAGCGTGGGGGAGACGAGACGAGGTGGTGGCCTACGTTGTAGACGTGGAAGGCTTTGCCGACGGTGACGAAGGTCTCGGTGCCGAGGCGCTGCACGGAGAAGGGCACGCCGCCCGCCATGATGTACCCGATCGCGCGGAACGGCTCGAAGATCCCCATCTCCCTCTCCCTCTCCGGCCGCGGCGGGAGCGGCTTCCTCCTCACCTCCTGCGGCCGCTGCAGAGTTTCTAGGGTTTGGCTGCTCTGCTTCGAAGAGGATGAGGCAGGTCGGTGTGCCGGCGGCAAGGGTTTTAGAGGGGGTTTTGGGTGCCGCGCGCGGGGTAAGAGGGAGGGGAGGAGTCGGCGGCGCGGGGTGGGAGGGAGGGGAGGAGGCGCTCGGCGGGGGTGGGGAGGAGGCGGCGGAGCGGCGGCGCGGGGTGCGGAGGGGAGGAGGCAGCGGAGCGGCGGCGCGGGGTGCAGAGGGAAGGAGGCGGCGGCGACGCGGGGTGGGGTGGGGAGGAGGCGCTCAGGGGGGGCGGCGGGTGCGGAGGGGGAGGTGGGGGTGGGGAGAACAGTTGAGATTCTATCTTATAATCAGATCGAATAGTTAAAAAAAATGAAGGAGGACTCATCAACCACCAACTCCTTCTTTTAAAGTAGTAAAGATACATGATGGTGGGCAAACTTGGAAATTGGAAGTGCCTCAAGGCAGCCTGGTGCATCATGTCTTTCATGTTTCGCAATTGAAGCAGCCCATTCCTGATCATTCACCTGTTTTAGCCTCGCTTCCATGTCCAGTGGAACTGGCTGCTGAAGATGTGATCGATACCGGAGGAGATTCTGGATAGGCGGCTGGTCAAGCGTGGTGCATTTGCAGGTGTTGATCTAGTAGACTTTACTACCGAGTTCTGCTGCTACTTGGGAGGATTAAGATGTGCTTCATATCAGGTTTCTCAAGGGGGTGGTAGTGTTGCGGCCATTATGGAGACATTGGGGAGGCGTACGTACGTGAGAGGCAGAAGAAGGTGTTGCTCCCGCTCATTTCGGTTTTTTTTTTTGCTTCAGTTTCTAGCTTCTGCTTTTTCTTCACTATTCAGTATTTCGTCTTTTTCTGATTTTTTTAGATATTTTAGGTTTTTTTGTATTTTCTTTTTTTTCCTGTGTTCCTTTGTATTGTCCCTAATGGGTTAACATGTTTTTTTTATTTTTACATTTTTTTAAAATTAATTATGCTCAAAAAGCCAAATCAGCTACAGTAAAACTTCTTGAATGCTTCTTTGGTTTATTCCTTCCTCTTAAGCATATACACCCACACCACTCTTAAGAAATCATCCACTACGAGAGGAAAGTATCTATTTCCAGCATTGTTACTAGGATTAATTGGCCCAAACAAATCAACATGGACCAACTCCACAGGTTGTGTAGCTCTATAACACACTTGTGCTGGAAACGGAGTCCATGCCTATTTTGAAACAAGACAAGCTTCATAAACTTGAGTGGGATGATCAATATGTGGTAGCCCAAGAACCATCTTCTTGTCAGACATCTGTCTCAAGGATAAAAAATTCACATGCCCCAATCTCGCATGCCATAGACATGTTGGGTTCAGCAGTGTGGCACTCAAGCAAATAGGTTTCCATGTATTCAGCTGCACTTTGTATAATCTATTTGGTGTTCATGGGACTTTCATCAACAGACTGTCAAACCGATCATACAAAAACAAGTGAGACCCTTTCAGTGCTACTTCACACCCATCTTCTATCAATTGTCTAAGGCTGATAATGTTACTGTAGAGTCTAGGTATGTAATAGACATATGACAATAATCTCTGTTCACTGCTCTTGCATTGGAGCAAAATTAAACCTTTGCCTTGTATATGGACAACAACCCATCACCAAATTTCACCTGCCTATGATACTTCTCATTCAGTTCTCCAAACTTCCCCTTTTGGCCAGTCATGTGGTTCGAGGCTCCATTATAAAGGTACCATATCTGTGATTCTACCATCTCCTCCCCAATATTCAGTAGTTTTGGGTGCAAGCTCTTCTCTTCAAGCATGACCAGACCACAATCATTTTCACATGTGGACACAAGTAATGCTGGTTCATCCTCCTCTTGAGTCCGTGTGAGATTGACCTCAGCCTTCTTCTTCTTGTTATAACAATCAGAGGCATAATGACCATACTTGTGACACTTCACCTTTGACTTATCTTGGATGAAGCTATTCTCTCCATGTTCAAACTTCTCCCCACGACCAGCACTGCCTCTTCGACCACCTCAACCGTGGTCGCGACCGCGAGCACCTTAGCCATGCCATGTTGCAGATCTACACCCCCATGATACTAAGGTTGATCCCTACGAACCTGCTTGATCTTAGCCTTTGTATCAATTTTTGTAAGAAGCACTTGATCATTCCTCGCCTTATAGCCTTTCAGGAGCCCCTCGTGTGCCTTGAGAGACCCAGTCACTTCTTCAACCTTCATCTTTGGGAGATCACTTGAGTACATCAATGTCATTACCACCAGGAGAAACTTCTCCGGAAGGATCTACAAATACTTCTTCACGATAGTGCTTTCCTCCAATTTGTCACCGAGAGACCGAATCTCACTCACAATTACAAGTGAGTTTTGCGGCAACCTCATTCATAGATTGGTTTTCACCCATCTGCATATTCTCATACTTGCTCCACAAAGTTTACAGGTGAACCTCCTTGACACAATCCATGCCCTCATTAATGACACGAAGCGCTTCCCAAGCCTCATGTGCCATTTCTTTCCCAACTAGCTGACTCATCATTGAATCGGGAACTACCTGGTAGATAATAGCCAATGCAATTTGATCGATCTTATCATTGGCCACCTCCTTCGCTTTGGGATCAACTCCGCCCCAGACGCTCTGGGCACGCATATTTGCTTTCATCTTCATTACCTACATGGGATAATTCTCAGAATTGAGGACTGGATACTGAAGTGACACCGATCCTTCCTTCATCATCTTGATCTTCGACAGCCCAATCTCTGATACGAGGCTTTGATACCAGATGAGAGTTTTGACCACTCCAAAAGATGAGAGTTTTAACTGCTCCTTCGACCGCTTTGCATGTACTCGTAACCTTCGACCAGTTTGCACGTACTCAGGACTTCGACTGGTTTGCACATACTCAAGGGCTTCGACTGGTTTGCAAGTACTTGAGACTTAGACTACAATCACCAGGGCCTTCGACCACGATCACCAGCGCTTGCGCAGATTCAACGACATTATCATACGATGAACAATAGTGACAAAATCAGAATTAGGAAGGATTTGCGGTGCCAGAACTGCACACCCTTTTCTAGGTTTTCTTCTTTATTTATACTCGACTTTACATGTTAAAGACAGATTACAATACTACTTAAATCTGACACAAACTCAACGAAAGATAGAAACTAAAACTCGGAAAATAAACTCTGAAACCAACTCTGCTTTAACCTGAACTCTTACAACTAGAGATAGACTCTACAACTCAAACGACAACCGGAGACCAACATCAGGATTATTTTACATATATGATCTTGCGAAATCAAGAAGGCACTATGAAACTGTGTTGACATACATACAACCAAATGTATCACTGGACACTGTGCATTGTTTTTATAGAAGCCATGTAATCCTTTTTGATCTTCTTCAGTCTCACCACCACATCGCACATTGTCATTCTTTGGTCCGGCAAATCATTTGAGCACAGTAAACCCAACTCAAACATTGGCACAAGAAAGTTATTCATGCAACTAGAAGAATCTTGCAGTAGTAGCTGGTCATCCACAACATCCATAGCATTCGATGGAAATGCTTGATTAACCCATGTCCTAAGGGTTAGTTCTCCAAAAAACATGGGATCTGTAGGCTTCTTTCCAGTGAATACTTCAAGAAGCATGATCCCGTAGCTGAAAGCATCACTTTTTCTTGATGCTTTTCCAACAGATCCGTACTCTAGCCAAAACATTTCCCAACAGAAGAAAAAATTAGTCATGGCAATTTTAAATGGTGTAGCTTGATCTAGATCAAGTAGAGTACAGTAGAAATACCTGGTGCCATATACCCAATTGTTCCTGGCATGCTTGCAGAAATGGCGGAGTTGTCATTACCAAATAACAATTTTGCAATGCCGAAGTCTGCGACATGCGCTACCATGTCTTCGTCGAATAGAATGTTGCTGGGCTTTATGTCGCAGTGCAGCACTACCTCGCAATGATGATAGTGTAGATACTCCATTGCCATCGACACATCCAACATAATGTCCAACCTCTGAAGGTATCCCAGTTGCCCTCTACCTGCAGAGTGTAAGTGTGCTTCTAAGCTTCCGTTGGGCATATACTGAAGCACCAAACCTTTGAAGTCCACGTTTGAACAGGTGCTAATTATCCTTATCAAGTTGCGGTGTCGAGCCATCCGCAGCACATTACACTCGGCATCGAAGCTTCTAATAGCTTGTTCCTGCTGCATGTTTAAGACTTTTACGGCAATTACCACACCATCACTCAGCTGGCCCTTAAAAACTTTTCCAAAGCTTCCAGCACCCAGCAGGTTACTCTCGCTAAAATTATCTGTTGTGCGAACAATCTCATGGTAAGAGACTAACCTATGGTTGAGCATATCAACCATACGAGGGGGAACCACCCTGTCTTCCTGCTTCCTGGCTGTCTTCCTGATTATCAAGTATAGGCAGGTAGCTACAGCTCCAACTACCATGATGATAGCAGGGAGCAAGAATTTTAGGATGTGCCCTTTTTTTGCGTGATGCTTGGTTTGGCATGGTGAAAATCCTAAACGCGAAACACCTCCACAGAGACCAGAGTTCCCCACCAAAGATTGTTGGGTGATGTTTGCGAAGACACCTCCTTCCGGTATCCGACCATGTAGATTGTTGAAAGAAAGGTTTAAGCTAGTGAGATAGCTAAAATTGGCCAAGCATGATGGGATGGTTCCAGAGAGATTATTATAGGACAGGTCTAGTGATTCCAAGCTTTTTAACATGTCGAAAGAGTCTGGAAATGAATCATTGAATGAGTTGTGTGATAGGTTCAAATGGGATGTCGTTTGTAGCTGCCCAAACGATTCTGGGAGGCTACCAAGCAAGCGGTTGTTAGAGAGATCTATCACGTCGACTTGTTTCAATTTCCCAGTATCTAATGGTAATGGGCCTTGCAGCGAGTTTTGAGACAGATCAAGGACTATCAGGCTATCAAGATGGAAGAGGCTTGCTGGTATGGTTGAAGATATCTGGTTATTAGATAGGACCAAGTATTCTACTTGGGTGAGGTTCCCATGATCCTGTGGTATGCCACCAGAGATGTTGTTGTTGTTGAGGTATAGTTTTTGTATGCTCCTGAGCATACCAATCTGTTTTGGGATGGGACCGAACAAGATATTACTAGCGAGGCTAAGAAATAGAAGATTGTCCAACATCATGATTGATTCTGGAATTGTGCTACTCAATTGGTTTTCCGAAATGTCTAACGCTGTGAGGCTGCTTAAATTTGATAGTGCAGCAGGAAGTTCACCGGTTAGCTTGTTTCCGCTCGCAGAGAAAAGTTCCAGCTGAGTAGAGAGGTTTCCTACAAAGTCTGCTGGAAGGCCCCCAGTGAAATAGTTATCCTGAAGTCCAAGGTACATGAGCTTTCTACAATTTGAAAGGCTGTCCAAGAAATTGAGGTTCCCTTGTAGGCGGTTCCCTGCGATCACAAGAATCTCAAATGATCCGGCAGTACCGAGTGAAGTTGGCACCAACCCATTCAAAATGTTATCGTTCAATAGGAGGCGGGATAGTTGAGATAAGTTAGCAAAGAAAGTAGGGAAGGATCCTGTAAATTGATTATCGTCAAGAAGCAATTCATTGATTTGCCTCAGCTGTCCAATCTCCGGAGGAATCTGTCCTATTAGCGTGCATCTTGAAAGGTCAAGTGAGATAAGCTTCGTGAGATTGCCAAGTGCAGTTGGGATCAGGCCAACAAGGTTATTGGTACCTAGATAAATGATAGCGAGGTCTGGTAGTTTGCCCAACCATGCTGGCACTGTGCCCTCGAAGAAATTCACTGACAGGGCAAATATTTGGAGGTATTGGCAATTTGAAAGCCCCAACGGAATCTGACCCGTGAAACTGTTGTCCCCGAGAGAGAATATTTGTAGCATGGGTAGGCTGAAGCTTTTGTTGCTACTAGGGATAGTCCCATTCAGGTCATAGTTGCCTACAAGATACATGGATTGCAGCCTCGATATGTTGAAAATGGTTGGAGGTACCGGACCAGAGAAGTGGTTTACTTGCAAGCACAGGAGTTCAAGCATGGGCAAGGAGCCAATGGCATGTGGAATTGCTCCTGACAAACTGTTGTTCCCCAAGTTCAGATATCTTAGCAGAGAAGTGCCGTTGAACAAATCATTTGATACTGGCCCGGTTAAGTAGTTCGCTATCAGACTTAGGTGTCTAAGATTGTGCAAATTTCTCAGGTCGCGAGGGATTTGCCCTGAGAGGTTGTTGTGCCGCATATCAATGTACTCAAGCTTTGTCAGGTTTCCTATTGTAGAAGGAATGAGGCCAGACAAGCTGTTGTTGCCAAGATCAAGAGATCTCAGACGACGCAACCTTCCAAGATCCAGTGGGATGGAGCCCGTGAGCTCTGTGCTGCTAAGGTTTAGGACAGTGAGGAAGGAGAGGTTACCGAAATGAGGGGAGATGTTCCCTCGGAGTGGCACGTCGTGCAGCACGAGAGCCGTGACGCGCGGTCGGCGGCGACTGCACGAGACACCGACCCAGTAGTGGCAGAAGGAGGCGGTCGTCGTCCAGTTAGTGAGAAGAACGCCGAGGGGGTCGGAGAGCTGGGCTTTGAAAACGAGCAGCGCGGCAACGTCAGAATCAATACCATTGCCGGTGCTCGGCGAAGAAGCGATGACAATAGCAACAGACGCGGCCAGCAGTAGTACTAGACTGATGCTGGGGCTGGGGGTGGCCATGGTCGTGGAGTGGTGCATTGCGCGGGATGGAAATAAGTAGATGATTTATGTGGTGGGGTAGTGAATCGGAAGACCTTGTTGACTTCCAGAAAATGGGAAGACTAGCTGAATTCGTGGAAATCATTATTGCTAGAGTTTGATTCCATCGGAGAGTGGAAATGTTCTAAGTGGATGGTTAGGTAAGTAGCCAATGTTTAAGCAACCAGTAGATCTACGAGTGAATACTATGGTTCCTATTTAGTGATCTTGGCAGTTATATTGTTCAGAGAGATTATTGTCAAGTGCGTTGCAGATCAAGTGGAGCAATATGAATCATATGAGAAACGGAATAATGATCACAAGACAATAGCTTGGGGTAGTGCGGTTCCACAGAACGCTTGGAGCTTTGTTGTCCAAAAGAAAGCGAAAATGAAGACCTTGTTGACTTAGAGAAAATGGAAAGACCTTGACTTGCTGAATTCGTGGAAATCATCATTACAGCAGTTTGATTCCTTCGGAGAGTGAAATGTTCATATGCTAGAAACTTTATTCTCAAGTAGATATTGTCACCTTGATATCACACGGTCAATCTTTTTTTAACTTTGACTACTTATACAGATAAAGTATCTAGATTGGTAATACAAAAGTAATATTAGTTTATTCACTGTAAAAATATTTTCATAATACATATTTTATATTGTCTGCAAGCATATTATGTCGATGTTCAAAACATATGCACTATTTTAGAATGGAGATAGTAATTGATGTGGATTCATGCGGGTGTGCAGCCTCACAAGCAACTTGGGCCTGTTTTCCGTGCATGGAGCTACAAACAAGTATTTGTTCACAATATCTGAATAATAATTATTTAAGCAAGTTTGAGTATATTATGTGCTCAGCAAAACTTTTAGTATATCGCAACATATATATACACTATTAGAGAAAGCCTAATACTAGACGGTAAATCACAGACGGTTTTGTGAAACCATCTGTGATGTACACTATCACAGACGGTTTTAATTTGGAAACCGTCTGTATTGCTGAAGGATTATCACATACGGTTCATTTGTAAGAACTGTCTGTGATAGTGAACTATCATAGACGGTTTTTTTAGTAAAATTCGTCTGTGATAATCTGAACTATCACAGACGGTTTTTAACTAAAACATGTCTGTGATAGTGGACTATTACAGATGGTTTTTCAGTAAAAACCGTCTGTGATAATCCTGCCATGTATTTATTGCGCCGCTCAGACCGCATATGTATCTGTCTTCATTTCGATCCAGATCTGGCCGGTGCTGTAGCTGGAGGCAGCAAGGTTTTCAGGCCATTTTATTTGCATGGTGGAAGGAGGCTTATTTGGCAGGAGTGCTTTGAAGGTTCATTGAGTTCTTGGTTGCCCTAGATATGGTTAGTAATGAAATTTATTTTTGGTTGCAATATCAAAATTGATCTAGCTAATTAATTTTCGGTGACTGTTATATATATACTTTGAAGATCTAGCTAATTTAGATTTAGCTAGCATCAATGCATGTGGTATATATATGTGTGTGTAGTACCGAAGCTGGATGTTAATTAATGTAGTAATAATTAATTAAATTAATTTTAATACTAAGTTGTTATATATGTGCATAATATAGGACCGAAGCTGGATATATATCGCAAACCGTGTGAGTGAAGAGTACATTAATGGCGTGTCTGCTTTTACAAGAGCTGCCGAGGAGGATATGTTGAATAAGGGGGTGGAATATATGTATTATCCATGCACTGACTACGAGAATTTAAAGATGTTTAAGAATCGGGAGTAGATTGAAGCGCATTTGATTCGGAGGGGTTTCAAAAAAGGGTATACATGTTGGACCAGTCATGGCGAAGTCAATGATATGTCGTCGGATGACATCGCTAGTGAAGTCAATGATATGCCGCCGAAGGACATCGCTGGTGAAGTCAATGATATGCCACCGGACGACATCGCCGGTGAAGTCAATGATATGTCGCCGGATGATGATTATGGTTCAGATTCGGATAGACTGCACGATGACAATTTGGATCAGATGCTTTGTGATGTAGAAGAAAACTATGATGAGAGAAAGTATATTAAATTCTGAGACTTGATGGAGGACTCGGAGAAATCTTTATTCACTTGCTGCAGGTCAAAATACACAAAATTGTCAGCTGTGCTTGAACTGTTGAAATTGAAGGCAAACAACGGTTGGTCCGACAAGAGTTTCACAGTGCTACTAGGTCTTTTAGCGGACATGCTTCCGGAGGAAAATGAGTTGCCTAAAACCACGTATAAAGCCAAGAAGGTTCTCTGTCCATTGAGAATGGAAGTAGAAAGAATACATGCATGTCCGAACGACTGTATCCTCTACCGTAAAGAGTATGCAAACATGCATATCTGTCCGGTGTGCAACGCATCCCGATACAAACGTAACAATCAATCAGATGATGATGGCGAGGGAACAGAGGTGAAGAAAGGACCTCCTGCAAAGGTGCCATGATATCTTCCTATAATTCCTCGTTTGAAGCGGTTATTTGCGAATCCAAAGGAGACAAAACTGCTGCGATGGCACTCGGAGAGCGCAAGAAGGATGAAATGCTGAGACACCTTGCTGATTCCACCCAGTGGAGAAACATCGATAGGTGTTTTGCAGATTTTGGTGCAGAACCAAGGAATATAAGGTTTGGATTGAGTACAGATGGAATGAATCCTTTCAGTAGCATGAGCAGTCGACATAGCACTTGGCCCGTGACTCTGTGCATCTATAATCTTCCTCCTTGGTTGTGTATGAAGTGAAAGTATATTTTGCTGTCGATACTTATTCTATACTTACTCTTATCTCTCAAATCTCTCTCATCTTTGTGTCATTACATGAAAATATATTTCTATCTCTCATCTTGTTCAAACCATTATAGATGGATGTTTATCAAGATGCGCTGAATGATGGGTGGAATATAAGCCTTCATCGACTACTCCGTCATTTGGGATTCCAACATCGAGCTATTTATGTACACCGAATAGACAGTCATGGAAATCAGATGAGGGAACACCGCTTTACTTTACTCATCACCAAGCGAACTGGACAAGGAAGTCTTCGCTACTGCTTTAAAGGAAACAATTACTCGTTTCAAAGAGCCAAGCAAGAAGCCGCTCGTAAAGCAGTTCCTCGTTTCTGCCATCATTTCAATCTTCGTATCAAAGGATCATACTTTGTACCCAAAGAGCCACGAAGGATTACACCAAGGCAACATTTGCCCCTTTAGGATAAGTTGTTAGGCAGTTATTAGACTATGTTATGTGCTATCAAGTTCTCTCTTTTGTTGATAGCCGTAACAGTTACTTGATATTATTTTAATAAAGATTTTTGCTAGTAAGTGTTTTGTTGGTTTGTGCAAACGACTCCTATTCCTCCTTTGTCTGAAGTCTCCTCTTTCCTAATCTTTGGAAGCATCAAGCTGGAATACCGATCGTCAATGCCCTTCAAACAACAATCAGAAAGCCATAAAAGTTTACAAAAGGACATCTGAACCAGATCATTGCTCAAGCCATGCAGAGTAAGATCCACTATGAAAAACCTTTGAACTTTCTTCAATCTTCTATATCTCTTGATTTTCTCAACGGTTTTCCACGAAATCAATTGCATTTACTTCCTCTCATCAAGCTCTTTCATTCCCCACCGTTTCCCCTCTCGTTTATGAGCTATTTTCGCGGGATTTAACTCATGCCATTGATGGACATGGTTAGTTGATCTCCCTCCTCGGGCCTCCTCAACCCCTATAAAAGGGAGCACCGTGAGCCCCTCCTCATCCTCACTTAACCCCGAAAGTTTCAAGTCTCCACTCCCTCTCTATTGGCCGCAATCGAACTACCCTCTCTCTCTTTTTTTTACAAGTGTGCTTGTATGTGCCCAGCGTTTCCTCCTTTTGCCTCCAAAAGTCCCCCCTTTTCTCTATCTTTCACTTTCTATTTATAGAGCAAAGATGAGAGGGTAGTTCATGAGGGAAGTTATAGCAACTCCTCTTTTTTATTTTCTTTTCACTGTCTTTTTTTTTTTGAAAACTACACCACGTTGGATCCATGCATGCTTCTTGTAGTGGACGTGGGCTGTTTTGATTGCGGTTGTGCTGGACGTGCCTACTCCTTTGTTCTATTTTCTTTTCCCTATATTTTTTTTGGGAAGTTGCCATAGCTCATGAATTGATCCAGGCTATATCAAGCAAAAGTGTGTAGACGTGGGATTGGTTCTATGGCTCAACTGCTTGATATATGATTGAGCTATCATGTATGGATGGGTTGTGCACTGTTATCCCTTTTCTGTTAATTTTAATAGTTAAAGAGATAGTTAACCTCTTAATGTATATAACCAATTTCTTCCTGTGTGCATGTAGACGTGCTAGTGGCTCTTTCTTTCTTTCTTTCTTTTTAAGTAATCCATGGAGAAGGCAATTAGTAATTGTAAGTATTTTGATTTGTCTTTATGCATGCATGTAGGACGTGCATTCCATGGTGATTTCCATGCATGGACTTGGTCATTCTTATTTAACTGTGGGCGTGTGCATGCAATCTAAGAGCAGGAAATTTGTGGGCGTGTGCATGCAGTCTAAGAGCAGGAAATTTGCCCCCATGCATGGTGGTTTCTATGCATGCATGCATTTGGTCCTCCTTTGCTCTGCTCGGTTAATCAAAAAAGCATTAACACTAACTATGCACCCATGCATGCAGACGTGGGTTAGTGGGCTTCATTCCATTCCATTTCTTTCTCTCTTTTTTTTTTGTTTCTTTACTTGATAGATGAAACATCAACAAACTATTAATCAGCGAGTGCCATTTTCATGTGACCTGGAGAAGTGCTGTTGCATTCTTTGACTGACATATGGGCCCTCCTGATTACTATCAATTAGTAGTTAGTTAGAATTTTTAATCTCTTCATGGAGGCTTTGACCATGCAGCTGGCCATGTGACCTTTTCTTTTTTGTGTTGATGACGCCCATTTTCCTTCCCATGGTATGGTATTCATAAAAATGAAACCCATACACGTCGTAAATACAATGCGAATTATGCATTTCTCTATTTTATTTCCACCCGGACTCATTTATACGGAGCCCATGTTCAAAATGTAGATGATAGAATACATTTTTTTAGTACGTCTATATTACTACTTGCGACATGATATTCACAGATATGGAACCCATGTGCGAGCGTATACGATCACAAGCGTTATACATTTTTTTTAGGTAGCCTATGCGGCAAAATATATCTTTTCTCTTTAATTTTCTTTTCTCTAGTATTATTTTGTGTATGCCGTCTGGCTATATCAATTTATTCGAGTGAGCATATGCTCTCCGAATGAGCTGAAAATTTGACATGAGACTTTCACTTGCACCATAAACATGCCATAAAAATTCACCACTCGATTGTAATATGTAGCACACACAAAAAATCCTGAAAGGTGGACTCGTGCTTTGCGTACGTTATCTGGCCGTATTATCCTATTCGAGTGAGCATATGTGCTCCGAATGAACTGAAAATTTGACACAAGCTTTTCACTTGTCCTGCAAACACATCGTAAAAATTCGCCCCTCAAATGTAATATACATTGCGCAGAAAAAATCCTGGAAGGTAAAGTTTCGATTTTGCGTAATAACTCGAGTGTAAAAATTCAGGACAAAATCGGTGTCAACAAACCCCGAAAGTTTCAAGTCTCCACTCCCTCTCTATTGGCCACAATCGAAGTTTTGTTTTGCCGTTCAAGCGGCGTTCTTCAGCTTTTTGCGCCCCGTCCAGTTGAGCCCTGCGGCGTTTGACCACACCGTTGGATTCACCTCGTCGCGTTCTACGCGGTGCTCACCTCGCCTTCGCCGGAGCACCGTCGCCACCGTGGGCCAAATTGGGTCCCCGTTCCTCGCGTCACCACCGGCCGACCGTGCATGTCCGACCAAAACCAAGGTGAGCATCACGATCCCCACGTTGTACTCTTCGATTCGCCGCAAGTCTCGCATGTTAATTCCTCTCCGTTTGCCCGGAATACCGATGTCAGCCTGTAGGCTGCATAAAGTCTTGTCTACCGCGTTCCGTTAGTTCGTTGGCCGAGCTGTCTGCACCGTTGAGTTTGTCTCGACACGTTCTACACTGTGCTCCCCTCCGGTGAGTTTTCGGCTTAGCCGATATTTTTTCTAGCCTTACCTCGCCGCATTCTAGGCCATGCCCATCTCATTTTTTCATGTTCTATGCCTAAAAATTATTCTTCTCTCCACACCCTATATCGTTGTCGCCGTACACGTCGTCACCGTGCTCTGTTTGACGTGCCGTCACTTCCTACATGTGCCTCGGGTCCATAGCAACCCATTTTGCTAGTTGGCTTCACCTCCCGTGCCTTTTTTCACCGGCGCCACGACCAAAACAGTGAAAGGGTTGCTCTCTGCGCAGGAATATTCCTTAGAATATTCCTGATTTTTCTTTTTTCAGGATTTTCTGATCCGCCAATCTTCCAATCGCTTGTTCTTCTTCGTCCGAACTCCAAATCTAGTGATTCAAGTTTCTAAATTCATCTAAATTTATAATCTATTTTTCAATATATATTTCATAATTTTTGGATTTTCTCGATCGCCCCTTAGTTAAGTCTCCTCACCGCCGGAACACCATCGCCACCACCGCCCGAGTTGTGCAACCACTTCACCTCACCGCCGACCACCTTCCAGCCACTTGCGGTAATGCACAAGAGCACCAATGCACTTCTTGCAGTCCCATCTCTCTTTTGCGCCCCTCGCCAACCCCCGCCGTGCCCCGCACCGCCAGCGAGCCCACGGGCTTCATGCACCGCACCGCCGTCCATGGGCTCGGCTCCACTGTTCCCCCTCACCCAATTGCACTGGTTTCGCTTGTAAACCTGTCGCACTAAGCGACTTCTACCTTCTTCATCTGAGGAGCTCCGACGAGGAATTGCTGGTGCCTCGGATCTCCTTGCGCCTCGCCGATGCCACCGATAACCGTACCTACCTCCGCTACACCCTCGCCACCAGCCAACTCTGTGCAGCCCAAACCTTTCGCCAAGGTAAAACAGGACCCATACTCTTCTCCCTCTTTTGTACATCTCCCCGGTCTTCACCCCCATTGGATCACTCGGATCTCGTCACGTGAAGCCGTCTGACCTCTCCCAACCATCCGATTCTTAGACTCCGACTGCTCAGAGCCTTCGACTTCGACCTTCGGAGACTCCAATTTTGACTTTGACTTTCGGAGACTTCAACTCCAGTCTTCGACCTTCGACTCCAGCCTTCGACCTTCGACCTTGTAGACTTCGACTTCGGCCTTCGATCTCGTAGCCTTCGACTTCAACCTCTGTCTTCGAACCAACCATGGTTGTTTGACCGTTTTAACCTCTGCACCCTCCGACCTCTCTGAACCCTCCAATCTCTCCGACCACGGTGTAACCTCCAATCCATTCGACCACTATTGTTTTTCCGATTATAGTCACTCACGACCATAGTCGCTCCCAACCACTGCCGTCTCCATCTACCTCCGACCGTAGTCGCTTCCGACCACTATCACTCTTCGCTCTTAGCCTCTGATTACCTTCACTTTTTCAGCGAGGAGTAGTTGTAAGGGTACTCGGTAGTCGAAGTCGTAGCCAACTCGGAGTACTTTTGCTTTGCACCATAGTTGCTTTCAACCACCGTCGTTCATTGTCATCCCGACCACTCGACTCCGACTACCCTTTGTTCTCGACTGCTATAGTGTTCTTCGAGCACTATACAGTTTCGACGGGTTTTAGTCCGAATCTTCAACTTCGACTTCACCCGTACTTGGAGTCTTCGTCTTTGACTTTGATCTTCACAACTTCAACCATTGATTCGACCATGGTTTCGACAATGGCTTCGACTATGCCTTCGATCATGACTTCGACCACACAAATATTGGAGCTTCTGACCACTTTTTCTTCACAAAGAAAAGAATTCCAATAATTCCTTTTATTCATTTCTTTGGAATTCAAACTTCCAGAAGTCGTCCTCCTTCGCCCTAACTCCATTGGACCAATTCAAATTCCAAAATTCATATTCTATCTCCTAGATAATATTTTATAATTTTTGGATTTTATTTGAATTTTATTTGAGTTAGTTGTTCTGGTTTTTCACGTGTAGACTACGACTAATCCAGAGAGTATAACTTCGGCGAACCTCAGCAAACTTCGAAGCAAGATAAGTTACACCTTTGATCATGTTGCTCCCAATAATTTAAATTATTTATGTTCTTTTTAAATTATTATGCATGTATACTTTTATTCAAATCTAGTTTAAATTTGATTTAAATTCTAGTTATACCCAAATCCTTTGTGTATGGCCAAATTTGTTATTGAACTCCCTTATGCTTTGTCACCTTAGATGAAAGCCTAGTTAGTATAATACTATTGACTAGAAGTTTTATAGAATTGCTTAGCCATACATAGAATGATTTAAGTGGGAATATTTGTTTCACTTCAGAACAATAATTTTCTAAAATGTATTCTTGATTTCGGTGAGTCAAGAAGAAATATGAAATGTTTCAAAATAAAAAAAATGAAACTTGGTTTGGACCTAAGCTAATGGTTAGGTGATGGGTGCTGGCATGCATTGTTGTTCGGTGGCACAATGTTGATTGTCAGGCACAAGAGGTATGTGGTTTAAGCCTAAGTCAAGTTAAGGACCGGTCTGTGAGCTACTGTTGCAAAGCCAAATCGTACTACCACAAGTCTGGTATGGGACAGACTTGGCTAAATAATTTGTGAAGTTCCAAATATAGTTTCGCTATAGGCTGAATGTGAGCGTGGCGTATGCCGCGAGAAGTCTCACATGGCACAAGAGGGGGCTCCAACTTGTGGATTCAAGTTGTGGTGAAATCTTAGTAGCGGCGTAACTATTTTGGCTAAAGAACATTGTAACAGCCTTGTCATGATCTCCTCGCCGCACACCAAAGGAAGTGTGCTTATCCAGTGGTAATATGGGATGATCATGTCTTGTGGGTAAAGCTGTACAACCTCTGCAGAGTGTATAATCTATCCTAGATAGCCGTGCCCACGGTTATGGGCAAGCTGAGTAAAGTTTTTCATAGATTAGACTTTGGTTTTTAAAATGATTTCTGAAAAGGCCTATAGATGGATGGAATCCATGGAATTTTAAAAAGGCATTTGGACGGATGGAATCCGTATGAGATCTTTTGGAAAAGATGGACCAGGTGGGATACCTGTGACTAGGTTAGTGTTAGGTCGGAGCCTGCACTAACGATATTATTTTGTTAAATTGTTATTTCTATCTACTGTATCAAATTCAGCTTTTGAATCTATTTACTGTATTTACCTTAATTCTACTTTTACACACAAATAACCTTATTAAGCCTTCCTTTGTTATCCCTATGCATGCATTCACTCTGTTAAACCTCCTGGTGTAGCTTGTGGAGTACTTCATGTACTCATGTTGCTTCATTCACTATTTTCAGAGAAGGACTTCATCAACTTCGGTGAGAATAACGATGAGTAGGCCACGTCTTACAGTCATTCGCTTGTGAGCAGGTAGGATGGGCTGCTGCTTTATTGGTTCTTCTTTCGCTGCTTATTTAATTTTGGTTTATGAACCATTGATGTAAACTTTGGCCATCAAGCTCATATTTAGTTAATAAATAAATGTCATTGTGCATGTTATAAGTCTTTGTTATCCACTGTGTGCACTAGCTTGATCCTGGACTAGTGCGATTTACACAGAGGATCCAGGAGTCGTTGCTTTAGGGTGCGATAGTGGGACAAAGGGGTACAGGTATGAGATGCATACAAACGAGAGAACTTCACTTTGCGCACTTTATTTTTCTGTACCATAAATGATTATCCTGCCCTTGCTAACCTGTCGGGCCAGAGTACAAAAGATGCCAAAGCTTGTACTCACTGCGTAGATGGTACCGAGAGTATGTGGCTGAAACACTCACACAAAACCGTGTACATGCGTCACCGCCGGTTCCTTCGGATGACTCACCCATACCGCAAGATGAAGAAACAATTTGACGAAGAGAAGGAAGACGGTTCAGCTCCAAGGCATTTAAGCGAAAAAGAGGCTTATAATATGGTTAAGTATTTAGATATTGTCCTCGGAAAGGGACGTAAATTGAGGGCTCGTAAGAAGAACATATGGAAGAAGAGATCAAAGTCCGAGAGACAATCATGAGACTATGTTATTTCTTTAACATAATTGCTCAGAAGGTCATCGATCCCGAAGAACTAGATGCTCTGCAGAACGAGGTGGTAATGACTCTATGTCATTTTGAGATGTATTTTTCTCCTTCGTTTTTCGATATCATAGTCTATCTCATTGTTCATGTTGTGTGGGAGATAAAAATATGCGGACCCGTATTCCTACGTAGCATGTACCCGTTTGAGAGGTTCATGGGAATTCTCAAGTCGTATGTACGGAATCGATCTCGGTCGGAGGGAAACATCGTCGAAGGTTATGCAAGTGAAGAGGTCATTGAGTTCTGTGTCGATTATATGGCTCATATTCAACCAATAGGTGTGCCTCAATCTCGTCATAAGGGGAGGCTCAAGGGTATTGGAACTATCGGAAGGAAAGCAATCACTCCAGATATGGACGCGTATGCTCAAGCCCATTTCACGGTCTTGCAATACATGATTGAAGTGGTCTCTTATGTCGACCAACGCAAGGATGTACTTCGGCAACAGAACCCGGAGCGGCCGAATGTTTGGATCATGAGACAACACAACAGCCGATTCAACCAATAGTTGAAGGAGCAAATCGCTAGGAACTCATCAAGTGAGATGCTGATATGGTTGGCAAAAGGGCCTACATTTATAATTGTGACATGACAAGGATATGACATAAATGGGTACACATTCTATACACAGGCTCAGGATGTAAAGAGCACTAACCAAAACAGCGGTGTCCGCATAAATGCGTTCAGTACCGATGAGGTGAGAAACTCGTACTATTGGTTCATAGAAGAGATTTGGGAGCTCGACTACATGGTTTTCAAGATCCCCTTATTTCGCTGCTGTTGGGTACATCTCCCACAGGTGAAGGTTGATAAGTACGGTGTTACTACCGTGGACCTCTAATGTGTTGGGTACAAAGACGAACCATTCGTACTCGCTAACCAAGTTGTTCAAATTTTCTATGTAACCGACCCAGCAAATAAAAAACGCCATGTAGAAAATTATCGGAGTAGAAAATGTAGTGGACGAAGAAGAACACAATAAATTTGACGAGTTACCTTCTTTTGGAAATAGCATAAGGGTCGACGACGAACAACGTGACGAAACTAGTTACGTACGCATTGATCATCATGAAGGGCTAATTTTTAAAGGAAATAAGCAAGTGGAATGAGAATGTGCGACATATATAACAATGCATGCATGTGATGTATATATGTGAATTGGCATTTATGTATATAACAATCAATGCATGTGTGTGATGTATTTGTGAATTTGCATTTATATATGTATATGTAAAATTGTGTGATATATTGGTGAATTTTGACAATGAGTCATACAAATGTATCTCTATGTTCATTGGACTATTTTAATGTAATACACTGGGCTGTTGTAAAAAAAGTTTTTTCTTACAAACCGTCTGCGATGATAGCTATCACAGACGGTTTTTAGTTACAAACCGTCTGTGATATTTACTCCACAGCCGATTTGAAAACCGTATGTGATAACCTTCGATTATCACTGACCCATAAATTCAAACGGTTCAGAAAACCGTCTGTAATGACGTTTTTAAACCGTCTGTGATACGGTTTTCTGTAGTAGTGATATATATATAGGGGATATATATAGGTATATATGTATATATGTGTATATGTATATATATGTGTATATATGTATATATATGTGTGTGTGTATGCAAGGCTAACAATAAATAAGGCTCTATGCTACAAGTTATTTTCACAAGGAAGCAAGATTCATTTGCAATATCAATAAGCGGTAATTTGCAACGGAATTGTAAAGAGCAATTGACACGTAATGAAATAACATTTGTATAACATTTAATAATAGTAAATCACATCCATTGACAACCCTCCTTAGCTACGATCATTGAACATTTTCCGACCAGAGGCATGGCACACATGACACGTACATGTACTCCCAACTTTTCCAATGAAAACCGTTTTTATCAAACTAAAAGCTATTTCCATTGTGGCTGCATCCAATCATGCTCATGACTGTGAGCACAACTATTTAAATAGTTTTTAACACTCTCAAGAGGTTGTACAACTTTATCCACATGAGATAATCAAATACATTATCGGCAACTATATTTTCCTTGGACGTGTGACAAAAGTGACTATCATATAGCCTATATATCATCTAGTTTAACCCTGCACCAGCCCGATAAATATCAAACCTCACTTAGATCCATCCCCAAGTGAACATTTGAACCCTCACTTAGGTCAGGAGAGAGACGAAGGTCAAGAAAGAGAAATATAAGTATATACGCGTGTTCGTGACTTAGGTCGTGTGAGCTTATACTGCGTGCGTGAGGCGCAGGCTGGGCGGCTTGAGCAGGCACCGCATGGCATAGGCCGGCCGCTGCAGCAACATGTCACGGGCATGGCACGGCGAGCGTGGCTTCACTTACGGCAAGAACCTTCAGGTTGCATGTAAATCAAATGCATTTGCTGCATACTAGATACGGTGGCGCAGCGGCACGCCGCGCTAGTTGATGTGTATAGCAAAGTAAAAAAGATAGAATTTTGTAGCAAAAGTAAAGTATAGTTGTATTGTGTTATTCTTATGGGCTGGTAAAGCAGGCGGGAAACGTATATAAAACAGAGAAAGTTTTTTTGATTTTATACGTATGAAACTAAAGCAGAGCTAAAGACAGGGTACAAAAAGATGTGAAATAAGCTAAATAATACAGGGAATGTAGGTGCGAAAACAGGGAAGAAATAGTAACATGTAATATGGCTGAACTAAGAGAACAATGTCTACTGTATGTTTTAGGGAAAGAAAGTACGAAGTTGTTTAGCGAATGCTATGAATGCTTTATTATCTGTAGAATGTTGTGACGCAATGAGAAAAGTGCGCGAAGCCTTTAGGGTTTTTTTTTTGGACTGTGTACTGAAGCAAGAACATGCAGGTTTAAGCTATTATTTGGATTGCAAAAGCGGTAAAGCTCATGCGAAAAGGAAGCTGTATAGCTGCTGTTTTTAGCTGGTATGAAGAAGCATAGAGGAAGTCTTTCTTAGATGGGAAAGTTGAAGCGAACCAAGTAGCAAAAGTAGTAATGTACAGAGGGTAAACGGAAGTAGATAGATTGCTAATGGGGATTGTATACAAAAGACTAATTGGAAATCACCGGTGCCGTAGACTGACAATCCATCGGAAGCTTGCGGTATTCATTTGTTGTTGCCCGTTGGTGGTGTTGATGGGGCATAGCTGTAGACGGTCGAAATTTTTTACGATATTCTTGAGCGGTTAGTCTTTTGCGCTGATGTTGCTGTGATTGAGCAGTGGCGGGAGCACTGGGGGATTCCGCACAATTCAACATCTCACCTGCTTCTAGCATGTGGAATTGTTGGAGGTTTTGCATGAGATCATGTATCTTTTGCTGGCACATATGGAGCTGGTAGTACGATTTTCCATTTTCAGCTAATGTTTTTGAGTACAATACCTCTTGGTAAACAATGTGCTGTGATGCTACTTTGAGTCATGAATCAGCATTGCTTGTCGGTTTTGGTGTGGTGGAATACATTCCGTTATCCGTTATCTGGGGAATGAGATCATATGGAGATCGGCTCAACTCTTTGTTATAATAGCGACGAAGATAGTGTATTGCTCGCTTTGCAGCATCTTGTATAGCATCCTATCTTTTGATTCTGCAGCCATAGAAACGCTGGCGCTTATCAGGACGAATGGGCAGGGGCTCTAGGGTTACCCATGTTTTCCACTGGTATTGTCTATCGTTGATGCATTCAGTAACTGAGTGGAAAACAGGTTTGTGTTGTTTGGTCGCTCCCAGGTACTATTGTATCTTCCATAATTGTTTTGGGTAGGCTGGTAATATTTCTGGCTTTGAATGGATGACGTAAACCATTTGATAAATAGCGAAAACCTGTAACAACAGAACGATTTGTATGAGAATAGAAGAATCAAATATGACGATAAAAAGTTGGGTGCAAAAAAACTACGGTAATAAAACTGGTAGGAAGTGTAATTTGTTATAGAGGATTAATCATGAGGCTAATTATGAAAGCCTGGAGGAATGTAAATTGTATTACAGGGAATTTATTACCAGGCCGAGTAGAGATATAGAGAAAAGAGAAAACCGAATAATGTCAGCACTCAGCAGTAATGGATGAAGAATGGAATTCGATGGGGTGGCTTCACAATTAGAAACGAAACAAAACCATGTGCGAGTGCCTAAAGGAAGTATCTCATGAATAGTAACAGTAGAAAACAGTTTAACTGAAGCAAGTTGGATCTTCTAAAATTAGGAGCAAGACACAAGAAATTACGAAGAAAAAGAGAAAGGTAAGAAAGAATGTGCGGTACTAATTCCGGAGGGAAAATCGTTCTATAAATGTTAAGAATGAAAATGGAGTCTCAACAAATTGCTCTCAGTGTAGTATCGTATTTGAATAGCTCTGTAATATAGCATTGTTATTTCGTTTATACTTGTATGGTTTATATTTTTTTAGAGGTTTAGATCATATACTCTCCTTATAGTTGGGAAATTGAGGATTTATCCTCCCCACTCAATGACATGACATGTGGGGTCATTGTAGGTCACTGACACGTGAACCAGGAGGGTAAATCCTCAATTTTCATCTAAGTGAAGGGTATATGATCAATAATTTCTTTTTTTTTATGTTTTTGAAATAATCTTGTTTGAAAAGAGCATGGATATAGGAAATAACAGCTGCTGGAGAAAGAACAACCTCGATTAACGCTGTGGGAACGGCTGAATGAACAAAGTGCTATTAGCAAGACTGAAGAGCGAACGGGAGAGGAAGCTTCAAGAAGGAGCGGACGTGGAGAGAACGAGAGGTGAAATGTGGAGCGGCGTGATAAAGTCCGGCGTTTCGCCTGATCACCTCGGGTATGGAGTAATGAAGAAATATGCCGGTGTTGATTGAACGGAGAGGAACCGAGTGGGTTACAGATGTCATGCAGTGCTGAGCGATGAGAGGCGTGTAAACGAGTATGGGTTTTTTTTGTAGAAACGCAGCATGTTGCGACTGGAATTTGAAATGTCCATGTGGTTAATAGTGATATTTTAGTGAGTAACACATTGTGTAGATGGGTGTGCGTGAACAAATTTGTTTAATAGAAATGTCGGGTTTATGTTTTTTGTTTCGTAGTTGTTAACATAGGTAGTAACTTCAGTTTTCTTTGAACAATCTAGTGAAGCATGGAGTTGCTCTGTTTACGTATAGTGCTACCGTAGTAATATTTTATATGAATATATACGTTTATCGGTTGTATAAAAAAAAAGTATATTATGGTAAGAACATAATTTTTTAGACAAGTGCGAAATGTTTTTTGCATATGTGAAACTGTTAGATACGTAATATTTTAGTTTAACGTCAAAACGGTTTTTTTCCTTGGCGGAAATATTTTGGTCAGCAAATATGAAACTTATGTGGTTTAAATGGGTTTCGTTTAGAATGTTTGTAGATGCGTTAGTCTAAGGGAGGGTAAACAGGAAACAATACATTATGTTTTCTTGGTAGGAAGGTATATTCGAACAGGTTTTTGTAATGCACTAAAGTAATTTCGCATAGCGAGTGAGGGTGGTGTGGAACGAATTAGCAAAACAGATTTGTTCATATTAATAAAATAGACAATGAATTTCGGTAAGCACTAATAATCACGAGGTTAAATGTAGTCGTCAAACAAAAACATGAAGAAAAAGCAAAGAGATATACGAAAAGAATAGTACGGTCTTTGGCGGGTGGGGAAAAAAAGATGAGCTGTTTAGATAGATTCAGGGTATGTACAACCTACAGATAACTACTAACTTTATCATGCCAACACAGCAAAATCATCCGACGTGGACTATAATTAAGGAAGAGAGAGACACAAGCCGTCCTCTCGCGAAGAGACGGTCTGCGCTCGTGCTCCTAGGCGAAGAGACGGCGTTGCGAGCGTTATACGAGCCGTCTTTTTTATAAGTTGTCTTTTTTGTTGTCTTTTTTAATGAGATTGCAGACAACTAAATAGACAGTCCATTGTACAAGCTGTCTTTTTTGTTGTCTATGTGTGATATGCATATATATATAGACAGCAGCCGTCTGAACTGTTGTACGTGCCCTCAGGGTAGTTAAAGTGGTGTTAGTTACAATATAGAAACATTCAGCAAAGGTAGTTTTCCTAAGAAGGCTGGCACAGCTAGCAACAGTATGTACAACAAAATGGATGCAGTTGGTTGTAGCGAGGCTTAGTCGGGCCGTAGATTTGACGAACAACACTATGGTATGGTCTGCAGCGGTAGCTGATTGAGGCACTGGGAAACAGCGATGCCGGAGAGACGCACTATCTGGTATGAGAAAGCAGGGGGTTTTCTTGGTTAAAAACAATGGGTGTAACAATAGCAGCATGGTGTAGTTCATTAGGGTAGTTATGGCAAAAAGTATTAGCATGTAAGAATATAGTGTTGCGTACGTAATGGTGAAGCTCATTGTTGTGCGTCTGGAAATAGTGCCTTTGCAGCTTTATTTTTTTTGGCAGGTCAAATAGATCTGTAAAAAAACGAAGATAAGAATTAGGTATCTAAAAAGTACGGGTTTTTTTTGCGATTTTCTATATAGTAGTCACATTAGTAACGTATTATATTAGAGGTAACTACCTTCTGGTTGTTTCTGTAGACGCAGTAGCTCGGGTAGCTTTAGTAGGTACAAACGTGCTGGATGGCGTTTTGTCAGAGCGGAATTCTGATGAATCCTTCTAACAGGTATATAAATGGTTAGACAGAAGTAAATATACAGAAGGAACGGTATTTGTATAAACTGTGGAACCTGATGAATTAAAATAACGAATAGTAACAGTTTGTGTGTTTTTTTACCTGTGGAGTATCAGTAGGCGCTGCTGTTAAAGGAGTGATTGTGCCTGTGTAAAGCGTAGCGGTAACTGGCGGCGTTGATGGAGCAGAAGTCGGCTGTTCCTCGTGATGCAGAACAGGTTGTATTTCTGATGGGGTGGATGCCGAGGATCCTGGTTTGTCTGTCAATA
Organism: Melocanna baccifera; assembly: GCA_036346265.1. Taxonomy (NCBI): domain Eukaryota; kingdom Viridiplantae; phylum Streptophyta; class Magnoliopsida; order Poales; family Poaceae; genus Melocanna; species Melocanna baccifera. The sequence goes on along the minus strand of CM070686.1, from coordinate 27,056,710 downwards.
GAAGTATAGGTTGGTCTGGTCGGTATGTCACTTTGTAATGATCCTTCTGACATCTGCACTATAACTTCATATTTTTTTTCCAATAACTGATTTAATTTCAGTTGGAATATGGTCTGTTTGGCCTTCGCTTGCCGCTACTAAAAGCATGGGGGGTTTTCCAATCAATTGTTGGCCTATGTCGCCAAAAAACATGAATTCCACATAGATGCGTGCGCTTTTGTCATCGACATCAGGATCAGTACCATATACATTTATTCTGTATCTATGTAAATATTTGGAAAGCATATTATATATTGTTTTTTTGGTTACGCAAATGTTGAGAGTACTAAAACCTGAGGTCTATAAATGCGTAGACAGTTGTGTACCTTGGCTCTGCTGATGTACCATTACATCTTTTGCATTTATATCCATCCCCATTTGGAAAAGTTCTTTTCCAACAAGAAGAATATGCTATATACCACCAAGATTGCGCTGGCACTAAGTCTGCAATAAGAATGGTAAGGCTGTATCGTTGCCCCTGTGCATAACATATTTGGAAAGCACAAATTAATAGGCTATGTAAAAGAAAAGCTGTTAATGTATGTTTAATATATAAAGTATTTTTTTGTACTAGGACTTCGTGGGGTATAAGCTCTATCAATTCGCGTACTGTTGTGGGAATTGGATTGTTATAGCCTTGGTTGCCTTGTTGCCACTCAATTTGGTGTGGGCGGTTCGTAACCCTGTGAGAGACATTATTGATAGAATTACAAAGAGCACAACAAAAATATAGTAAGGAAATATTATTTAGTTAATGGTTGCTGAAATACTTGGAATGAAAATGATAAGTAGTACATATTCTGTAGATCGTGAACTTCTGGTATGGGTATATTGATGTACCATTTTAATGCTGAAGTGCTTTGTAATGCAAGATGTCCTAGATGCGAACATAAAATAAGTATAGAATGTTAATAGTGTGGGATAAGAATGGAAATAAGCATAGTAGGTTTGTTTTTTACATATATGATAAACAGGGAAAAGGTAACGTAGTAAACCTGAATATGTACCCACTAACATGCCAACAAACAGAGCAATAGCTAGCCAAAAGGAGATCAGAATCAAATAGTTCAGCGTGATGACCCTAGAGAGTTATAATCCCTGTTTCACTGTGAATGCATTGTAAGGTATATTGTTTTGCTAATATTAACGTAACAATAGTATAAACAGAGATAGTAAACTGTAAGGAAATTAAAAGTAATAAAAAGTGTAAAGACTATACATACTTTCCATCTGTTATTTTGATAGTACGTTTAAGTGTAGGGCCAAGCTTTGTTGTTGTTTCCATGGTTGGCGAAACAGAAGTTATGAGAGCGACAATATCTGGCACATACAGAGGATCAATGATTATAGAGAAACTGGATAGGTGTGATAAAAACGATGCTAAATGGTAAGTTTGTAAAACAATAAAAGGCACTAGCAGCTACATGCGCTATGCAACATGCTATGCATGCGTGAACACAGAAGAGTAACTTATAATAAATATACTATACAAAAAGGATGGTAAATTATCAGATCTTTTTGATATATGAAATTATGTAAAACTTGTAACAAAGCATTTATAAGTTACTGTGTAAATTAATAGTTATATTATGGAGCAGGAAAATTAGAAGGCAATAATATGGCTGGGCACGCATTAGCTGCGTAAGTCTAGTTGTATACATACCTGATAACAAAACCTTTTTTCCAATACGATTATTTAGAACGGAAAAGGTACTGCGTTATATGCATAGAGAGGGAAATTGTCCGGCTGTGGGAACATTTCAGTAACTTTTGTGTACTTCGAGAAGCGTACTGAAATGTTGTTATCAACAGCTCTATATGTCTGTTTTGCTTGAAGAACCTCGAAATATTCCAATTCGTAAATAGATCCCTCTTTAGCAAACATGTAAATTTATCAAGCCATCTCTGTGGGACTATCCCTTCCATAGCATGCCCTTCGAAAGATTTAAGGTAATGTTAAATAGGAAAAAATAGGTTCGGTATGAAAATAAGATACTATATTGAATAACAGCAATACTATAACAAAGCTGTGTGTATCAAAAACATAAAAGTACAAAGTAAAAAGAGTGCTGTTTGTATATAGTAAGTAGCTTAGTGAGTTAAGGATTTAAACCTGTTCATCGATCATGACAAAGTCTAAGTGGTATATGTCAGCTCCATCTTGAGGATTTTTAAATTCCCAAAGGCGTGCTAAACGAATAAGGATCTTCCACTTGTGTGAACTCTGATAGATCTGATCTAGCGATGTATACATTTTGTGCAAGCTGCGTAGGATAAAAAAGTATGAAGCAGGTACTACAAAGGTAAGTATGTGTTGTAGCTTAAAGAATATTTCTGTATGTGTCCAAAAAAGCGATGAAAGAATTATTACAGAAGTAGCAATGAGGTTTGCCAACAGGGAAGTAAACAACCTATACAGGGAGCAAAGCTTTATCTGTATGGTATCTATAAACAAATATTTGCAGCTATGGTATATTACTAGATTGAACTAATGTGAGTACACTGAATAAAGCAAGTGGTTTTTTTTGCGGGGAATATTGTAAAACAAATAGAAAGCCTAAGTAAATTAGAGGGTAAAACATGTGTTCGATACACACAACGAAAGGGCACAGCTAGGTATGACATGATAAACAATGGAAAAAGAACAACGTAAATACATTTTGAGGTAGCTAATATGAGAAGGCATTATATAGGTTGAGTGATGTATGTAAGAGAGCGGAAAAAAGAATATAGCATGTGTAACACATATGCACGCATTGTTGGATACAGAGTATAGGAGCTAGTCTGAGATAGTATATATATTATGAGTAAAGTTAGCATATAGTTGTTTGCAATGAAACACATTAAAGAAGAAAAAAGGCGGTAGTAAAATGGGGAGAGGGAAAAATAGTTTATAACCATAGAAGCAAAACATAATGGAATACGTAAAAGGGAAAAGTACAGGAGTAAGCCGAATACGTAGGCAATGTTTATAACAAAACAATGGAAAAAATGGGAACATGTATGATACAAATAAAGAATTGAGTGCGAATATATTCTATTCCCCAGGGAAGAAAAATAGGAGAATGTCAACCGAAATCCCCCTGTGATGTACAACTACGTTGACATATCTAAGCAATAGAAAAGCACATGCGGTACAAAGAAAAACACATGGAATCCTTATCTATGTAAAACAACAAAAATACACAACACATAGACTCAGAAAGAAGGTGTTCTATAAATAAGCACAAGCTACGAGCTGTAAGAGTTTTTTGTATGACAAAAGGATAACGAAGTAAGCTATATTATCTAGAAAACAATCAAGATCGAGGGGAGGAAGGAAAAAGAGAAAAAGTATAACATGAGCAGTATATAGAACGAAGTAAGAAAAGGAAAAGAAGATGTTTGATATGCATAATCGTGTAAGTTTATATAAGCTGTGCTATTTACAATGAGGAAATGTAATGGTAATTAGCATAGTTCATCTATGCTTACTTGGACTATAATAAAGCATAGAGGAAATAAAAAAAGGTGAAAAAGCGAATGCATCTTGTACGGTTAAAAGGAAAGCAGACGTAGATACAAGGGAACAAAAAGCACAAAGAGAGAAAAGCAATTCGATTTGATAGGACAAAACATAAGCGAAAAAAATCAATATGAGAGATGTATGTAAAAAAAGAGGAAACTAAAAGAATTATGTGTACTTGTCAAAAAGTAATAGGTATGCTTTCTGTGAGCTTGTTTAGTACGAAGTAGGGTAGATCTAATAATCAAATTTGGTGTATACACGCTATAATTAGCTATGCGAGGGGGGAAACTAAAAAAAGAAATAAATCGTATAAAAACTGCATGGAGGAAACCAACAAAACAAACTGTGAAAGCATTATAAGCATGAACAAAAAAGTATGCACGTATTATAAATCTTCACAAAAGCAAATCTAATTGCATTTATGAAAGCCTACATGTACTACGTATTTGGTAAGGCATCTCGAAGGAGCAGCAAAGTGGTTCCAGTATGAGAAAGGGGCTACTTACTTTATATTTATGGAAAGCTATGTAGGCACATATTGGTATATGAGATATGAAAGGAGAGGTATAGCTAATCGTGGTAATTTTCATAACTGGTGCAACTGACTGGTATGAATGAATGCGTAACAAATTTTTTGAATGCATAGGCTCAACAAGAAGGTCCAGAAAGAATGGGGAAAAAAAGATACTAAATGGAGCTCAGCACTTCTTTGTACACTATATTTTTTGTTTCAGCACAGGGAACACGCTTATCATTTTTAATGAGTATCTTAAGGCCTGAACATGATGTAATCCATGATACTGCCACATACAGTTGTCCGTGAGAGAAGACCGGATTCTTTAAATAGATTCCAACTTTGCTCAAAGTTTGTCTTTGACTTTTGTTAATAGTCATTGCATATGAAAGCCTAACAGGGAATTGACGTTGCTGCAGAGTAAAAGGCCACTGAGAACTTGTGGCATTTAGCACAACTCTGGGAATACAAATAAGGTGACCAATATTACTCCCAGTGATTATACGGCCTTCCAGCACTCGATCACCAAGTCTTGTAATAATGAGACATGTTCCATTACAAAGACCCATGGATTGATTTATATTTCTTAGCAGCATGATTGGGACACCTATCTTTAACCGGATGCTATGATGTGGGAAACCATTGATTACAATAGAGTTCAGGAATTCTGGCGGGTACAGTAGGTTAGCATCACCAATGTGGCTATCGGATTGGGAAATGGAATCAAAACTGAGATACTCCTTTGCGTGAGTAGGGACCTTATCAAAGACAGCTCTGTTTAGTTCATTGGCAACAGTATTAGTTGGGCAAACGATAGCACGTTCTGTAAGGTATTCACTGCTGCTATAGTTTGCAGAGAAAGAATCGTAGATAGCATCAACAATTGCATCGATATTGCTATTAGTTGGCAATAACAAAAGGTCTTGTGGTATAGGTATCCATGTTGGATGAATTTCTCCTTGCTTTTTAGTCATTGGTTTTTGGCCATCTCCAACATCAAGCACCCACTGAACAAATACAGCGAGAACTTCACGGTCTACATCTGAGAGAGCTGGATTTTGAAGTCTCATATTAGTAAACAGTTTTAGGATCTCAACATGTTGCCAAAGGGACGATCTAATAAGCGAAGCCTAAATGATTTCTGCTTTAGTGCCACCTTGAATAACAGGTAAGATGTGCCGAAAGTCTCCGCCAAGAACAAGAAGCTTTCCACCAAAAGGCAGTGACATGCGACCAACATCCTCAATAGCCATTATGTCACGCAATGTTCTATCGAGTGCTTCAAAATAGTGCCTATGCATCATGGGTGCTTCATCCCAGAGAATCAAAGAAGTCTTCATAATAAGTTGAGCAAGCATTGTTCCACGTGCGATATTACATAAACTTCTTCCATTAATGTCAAGAGGAATCTTAAAACGGGAGTGACCTGTACGGCCACCTAGAAGTAAAGGGAAGCAATCCTAGATGAAGCAACTGCAAGAACTATGTGACCTTTAGCCCTTAGTGCTGCTATAATAGCATTCCATAGAAATGTTTTCCCAGTACCACCATGGCCTGATACAAAATAAAAACCGCCCTTATTATCAGTAACACTCATCATAATCTTTTTGTAGATATCAGTCTACTCAGAATTCAGTTTATGGTGCAATGTCTCAGACTGCTCTGCTAGAACAACTGAATCATATGCTAACTCTTCGGATACAAGACGGTTAGCAGAAGCAGGATCACTGTATGTTGATTCACTAGTTATGTTGTATGAACTAAAATTGAGGCCATTCCTTGAAAACATATCAGATAGCTTATTTAACAATTGGGACTGCAGGTAGGCAACTGGTATGGAATACGATTGGTTTTGTAGTCCCTGGCGTATTTTGTATTGTATATCGTCAGCAAGGAAGCACCAATACTTATCAAATAAATTTTGAGGGCTAATTACACCGGAAAAAGAAAGCACCACCATGAAAAGGTGTCTGAGTTGATGTGGTGTAGCCCAAATGATTGTTGCTTCATCAAAAAGCAAAAACCATTCTGTATCATCACCAACCAAACCACGAGCTTTGCAAGCTTCCTTAAAAGTAGGATAAGATACGCCATCAAAAAATCTTATACGCTCATAACTTTGCGCGCCACAGACAACCGTCAAAAGCATTCCCAGATAGAACAATTCACCAGTGCTTGGGTGTACATTGCATATGCGGCCAATCTTTGACGACACCCGTTTTCTTTTTAGCCATTTTTTGTTAACACCATCCCATGTCCACTTTGATGGGAACTGGTAATAAGTATACGATCTTGCATGTACAGACTGCTGATTAGTAGTAAACCATTCAGTCAGAATAGTTTTATGAGCTCCTGGATCAGCAACAATTCCTTGCAAGCTTGTATCTTCATGATATGTGATTCTGTTCATGTTTGGCATATGGACAGATAATCGCTCAACGGAAGGCATTCGACCGTGTATTTCGAATTCAAACAATCACCAGAGTGCCTCACACGAGGATAAATATCTATATTTTCATATAGATAAGCGTCAGTATAAAATAAATAGGGAGAAACCGGGGGAAAAAACAAAACCTCACATAGGAAAGTAACAACACAAAGGACAAAGAAGAGAGAACCCTAAACAGTCTAGTATAGCAAAAAGGAACACGTATTAGCGAAAAGTGGTCACCTACAGTAAACAGTGCTGTATAGTAAAACGAATTTTGTACTATGGAAAAGCGATTACCTGCATTTAATATAATCAGCTATTTCATCTATCCCTTCTTTAGCCTGCGGATGAGCTGAGCCTGATGATTGCTCAGCATTACAGAAATTTATTCTTGCTCTATCTTGCCCTTTAGTAAGATATTTGAATAAGTACTTCACGAGATTTGTTTTGTTGCACCACTCAACATTGATGTGAGCCTGGAACTTTTTGAGCAGGCTAATATTATATGGAACAACCCAGCTATTATCAAGCTTAATTCCATTTTTGACAACGAAATGGTATCCATCTTGGCGGCGATATACTGGAAACCCACATTTATCAATTGTTGTTTCTAAGTTTAGCTACTTGGGATATCGTTTTGAACACAGATCATCTTTCATACATGGGCATTTTGTATTAAGTTCTCTAAACAAAGAAAGAGAAAGTATCGCAAACATGCACGCTACTTCGAAAAGCATCTAGCTTGAAGGAACTACAGCAGTTTGGGACGAACAACATGACTAAACAAAAAAACACGTAACAACACCGAAAAAACCTAAGAGATCGCATAAAAAATAAGGAAACTTCAAGGAAAAAATCCATATTCTAAGCTCAGTCGGTTTCCTAACCAAAGAAAGGTTGCAACGATATCGAAAGAGCATAAAATCTCGCACAAAAAACAAGAGAACCAAAAGGGAAGAAGGCATATCCTAAACTGTATCGGTTAGCAGTAGACAAACCAGAAGAACAACAGATCGAAGAAAAACTAAGAACCCAAAAGGAGCACAAAAAAACTGCGCAGTATAAAGATTACATTCCGTCAGCAAATCGGGAAAAGACCAACAATCCTGAAAGAACCTACGCCAAAAAACCACATCCCAAGCACTCTCTACAACGAATCACGAACAAGACGAAAGCGACGCAAAACGCGAAACAACCTAACTAAAGAGGTCACACAAGGAACGGCTGAAGATAGAGCGAGAGAAAAAAAAGGCTCAAAGAACCTGCGCCAAAAAAACCACATCCCAAGCACTCTCTACAACGAATCACGAACTAGACGAAAGCGACGCAAAACGCGAAACAACCTAACTAAAGAGGTCACACAAGGAACGGCTGAAGATAGAGCGAAAAGCTCACACCCTAAGAAGAAATCGGCTAGCAACAAACGGAACCTAAACCAAAAGGGAAAACGCAAGAAGAAACAGCAACCGGACGTGATACCGAAAGCACAACGGAAAACGAAGGAGCCTCTGACAAAATCCAAGAACCACAGACGGCAACACAGCAACCAGAGGCGAGTGCAAAAGCAGAACTCACCAGTAGGATGCACAGCACAACAGGAAGCAAACAAGCGGGCCATAGATGTCAGTAGGATGGGCGCACAACAGGCGGCACCCAGGACGCTCCAGCACGAAGCATCACGCGGCTTGCTACCCAGCGCGCGCCAGCGGGCACGGTGCTCGTGCCCACTGCCCAGCCATGCGGCAACACGAGAGCACAGCAGCCCTACGTGGCACGCCTGAGCGGCCGGGGAGTCCCCGGGTATGTTATATGGAGTATGCCCGGTCTTCTTAACTTATGGTTTAAGTTTATAGTATCCTGAATAAATAAACGCGATGTTTTCTTTGTCAGTATTTTAAAGTAGTTTATCATGATAGCCTTTTTGATATAGCTTATTTGTTTATCGACATTCGATTCATTTATACAAACACTTATGGTAGAACCAGAAGATATCAGTTATAGCTATAAGTCATCCACCACAACCAAAAAGAATCCACCCAAGACCAATTGGAAAAAGTCATTGAATTATCTATAACAAAGTTCGTCACAATCTGCAAGTCCCCATTAGAGCTCACACCATAGGCCTAGCACGCTGCATAAACTTTAGAGCACAGATACAGAAGGACACCCGCATAGATGCTGCCTTCGCAAGGACGAGGCAATCTGGTTGTCCTAGCACCTCGGGCTTGGACGACAACAACTACTACAAGAACCTCTTCTGCATCAAAGGGCTTCTACACTCCGACCAAGGGCTAGCTTTTCAGTGGTGGAGACAGACACCAATGGACAGGTCCAATTATTACGCCATTTGACGGCTCAGATGGACAGATCAGGAAGAATTTCATAAGGGACTAGTAAAGTGCCCGTGCGTTGCAACGAAAAACTAAATAAAAGTGATACATACTATCAAATATGATCTCAAACTGAATAATAAATATCAACTTAAAAGGCAACATATTGATGACAAATGTAACATAATGACATAAATCACCAACGCTGTGTCCACATTATGATACAGGGGAATCAACATACCAGAACTTTTGCACTTTCAAAGTCATAGAGCTTGACTTGATGAGTGAGAGGATCAACCTGTATTGGCAAGCAAGAAGAGGTCAATTCCCCTGTAGATACTGCATGGCGGTGCCCATGTCCTCTTCCATCATCTTTGCCACCTGCTGCTCCGTCACCCGCAAGCTGCCGCCGGCGCTCTCGTCTGTGCCGCTGCTATTTCCCTTGGTTGCCGTGCCATTTCCACCGCTGCTGTTGCTCTTTCCGTTACTATTGCCCTGCACGACGATGCATCTCAGAATTGAAAACCACAAGCAACTATTTACCGATCAACTAATTCTCATTCCACTCAACTCTAATTTTTTTGCTAAAATATCTGGTATGGTAGCGACTGCTGATTACCTCTGAGGACATGCTCGCAACCAGAGGTGCCATGCCTGCCGCTCCACCGAGTCGGCTCATGCTGAGAACCTGCAACGCTCAACTGAACAGAATATCAAGATAGAAGGACTGAGACAAACACAAGAGTATCTAGGCAAGTACAAGGAGCTTTTCTCTCAAAATATTGGGGCATCATTGATCTCTATCTCAAATGCATATTTCAAATCAAATATCACCTTATATTTGACTAACGTACTCTCAAAATATTGGGGCATCATTGATCTCTATCTCAAACCCAATCACCAATCAGATGACCCCTTAAAATGATTGGTATGCCACTAAAATGTATCTCCAAACATTACTAAAAGGGTCATGAAATAACGTTATTCCATGCAAAGAGTTGCTTCAAGTAAAGAGTTGCTAAAATGCGATCTTGCCTGATCAATGATTATCCCATCATTATCACAGAATATAATTTCACCAAAGATAAATAAAGCTAACTATTGTATCAACCGTTCTTGCCTCTAACCCTCTAGTTATCTTCTCGTCAATTAATGCCCAGTACCCTGGATGACCTCTCCTATCTATTCGTATATCTACCCTGTCTCATGGAAATTTCTTAATAAATATAAAATAATAAAAGAAGTTATTAAACAAAAGATCAAGCCTTGCTATTCCGCAATCAGCTATATCTAGCCACTTCAGATCCTAAGCAGAATATTTCTATGATTATTCCTTTATCATATTTTATCTCTCATGGTAAAGCTGCTAAGTCGTCGCCTTCTTTTGCTAAAAATTCATCTGACTCTGTGTTTATCTCGTAATTCTCTAAATCTTCTCTCATATCCTCAATCATAGCAAGACTTAAATAAGCTCAAATGAGTCTATTTAGATTTTCAGATGTTCCTCGAATCTATTTGGATTTCAATCTGTATTGCGTAAATAGAAGGGAAGCCCCGAAGAAGTAATGTCTCGGGCGGGATCAAGATTTAGATAAAGACAAAGGCCAAGAGTTTCAAATCATTAATTGAAAAGGGCTTTGAGTGAAATCAATGTTGTGGTTAACTGATATATTAAACCTATATTTTATGTAATTTTATATTCATTTAAAGTATCAAAATGCATACCCTGACTCTTGCTGAGGCATCGACCATGCCGGAAGCTGCTCCTCCGCAACACAGAGGCTGGACGGGCATCATGCGCCCAATGAAGCCGCTGGATGCACAATCTCGGCCATCGTTGACTCTGCTGCTGCTGTTGATGTGTTCGTGCACCACCTGTTCGAGACAATGCCTCAACGAACCACAACCTGGCGGATTTGCTGTTGATGTGTTCGTACCAATTTAGAGAAGCCGAAGAATCACCAATTTTGACACCAAAATGTACCACATCGGAGAGCAAGAGCACAAATCGGAACACGTATCCGTGCACCCAACTACGGCGATTGGATCGCCATTACCGCGTCTCCACGATCCGCGGTCGACACAGCTCATCGCCAGGCCGGTGCCGCTCGCGCTGCCGAAGCTTAGCGGAGCAGCAGCCGAACAGTGGCGACACTGCATCTCTCGTCGCTACCGCCGAGACGCGGGCAAGCCGGCGCGGCCACACCAGAGGGTTGCCTGTAACGCCCCTGTTTCCAGAGGCATTGTTTCTCCCACAGCTACTCAAAACTGTTCAACTGTAAGGTACTGTAGATAAGTGTACATCATAGCCAACATATGCTTAAGGTGAAAACCAAACTTTATTACAAGATAATGGCCTAATGCAAGTCTTACAGTGAGGTAGCGACCCTAACAAATTACACAACAAAAAAGACACCACAGGCAGACCTGAGTGTAGAACAACCCTACAACCACACATCAACTTCGTCATACGCGCCATCATCTTCGCCTTCATAAATCTCTTCATACTCTCGTGACGCATTTTTCTGTTTATACTTATAGCAAGATGAGTACAAACTATCGTACCCAATAAGTCACACGAGGAGACACAATATAATTACATGCAAGGAATACCAAAAAATGGGATTATAATGGTTCTATTATTTTATGTAGATGCAGCTTCGTTTTGTAAACATTTTGAGTATAAAACAAGAAAATCAAAAACATCTTAATGAATTGGGGTTTCAAACTTGATTAGCGAACTTCAGCATTACCAAAACATTTCCAAATCTACTTATGCTTTATTAATAGAATCACCCAATAAACATAGCTTCATTTACCAGAAGCACGGCATATTCGAATACCATTTATAATTGACTCTGTAGAGCTATTCAACTTTACCCACAAGATTTTTTAACCCTCACGACTGAGTTAAGAAAATAAGGCTTTTCATCACTCAAATCTTTATATAATCTATACCCGATAGACTCTTGGCCTACATCAACTCGGATATCCAACAGGCCAAAGTCAGTACACATCCGCATTTGTAAGGATTTATCGTTCGTAGTAAGTCCATACCACGTCCCAATCATTTTATCTTTCCTGTAGAGGTTTAATCGAATTGAGTGGTTACTAAATCAGGTTTGAGGAATCAATGCTTGTGGTTGAGCATTCACTATGTTCTTTACTTGGCACAAGGTTCTAGTCCTTTCATTTTCACTAAGGCACTTCCATTCACAAACCCATGCATTAGTGCCTTCTAGCACTAAGCCAGTACTTATCCATACTGCATCCTTTTCCGGTCCATGCCTTCACCCAAGGACAAAGTTAGGAGACCCAACCATTTTGTGGCTTCCCGTGATATCTCCTTATCCTAGAACCATTTTCAAAACTCTAACGACAAGATGCCGGGTCTCTTAGTAGTGTAAAATAATTGTGTTTCCTACACAACCATGATCCGGACGACATGTCCGGGGGTGGGTCCGAGCACAGCAGCGCGGAGGGTCACGCGGCGGCCAGCGAGGACGTGGGTGGCAAGGTGGGCCTTGGCGGCGATGCCGCTGGAGACGACGCCTTGTTGCCAATGCTAGTCGGCGAGGACCTGCCTCCCACACCGCCGTTGCCCGTGATGGCTGCCACAAGCCCTTCCTTGGCCCCAGGCGTGGTGACGACTGGAGCAGTGGAGCACTCGTCGTCGTCTCCTGCTGCCGCCGCCATGATCGTGCTGCCCGCACTCGAAGGTGTAGGCACCGGGGAGGTCGGGGGTGCCTCCTCTGGGTCTCCGGTCGCCTTTGGGGGCGAAGCAATTCCATGTGGCGGGCACTGTCGGCGGTGGTCTAGGATTCGACCACGAGGCCACCCCGACTGAGGAGGGGGTTATTACTTCCCCGACAGGGGCTGAGCCGACACCTCCCCACGCCATAGTGGGGGGTGGCGGAGGTAGGCGTAGCTCCTTTTCTCCTCGTGACTTCGCGAAGCTTTCTCCGATTTGCTCGCTTATGCCGTCGTCGGCGTTAGGGGAGGGGAAGTCGCCCGGGCGCGGGCAGGGATCGACCAGCGGTGGCGTCTGCGAAGCAGTGGTGACGCTGTGCAAAACGCAGCGCGGGCACCTGATGCTGCCGCGAGGCCCACACGGCTCACCGTGTCTGACTTCGTGCCACAACCGGAGGCGCTCCGTGCCCTGAACGGAGCTGCGGAATGTGGTGACGGCAAGCTGGATCGGCGGGCGTTGTCGTCATGCGGGGCGGACCTGCTTGCGCTTGCACTGGGTGCCGCAGGGATGAAGGTAAGCTCCTGAGCCCGGCGTTGACGTTACCACCGCGTGCATGCTAAGCAACGACGTCCTGTTGTTAGGCGGTTGCCATCGGTCGGGCTCTGGATGAGGCGCGCCTCCGCGAACGGAGGGCGCTGGAGGAGCAGCTTCGTGCTGCCGACGAGGCGCACGCCGCAAAGGATGACCGCATCTGTGTGCTGGAGGCAGAAGTTCGCGCAGTGGGGGTGTCGCAACGCGCTGCCAAAGAGGCGCAGCGTGCCGCGGCAGAGGAACGTGCCGGCCTACTTGGGCGGATCAGCGCGTTGGAGGAGGAGAGGGCCCGGCTCACCGTGGCCCTGGAGGAGAAGAGCCAGGCTCTGAGCGACGTGTCCACGTCCGCTTGGAGGGCCATGGGGTCTTTGGAGGGGGCTCTGCGGGGCCTTTCCGTCGTCGTGCCGGACCTTACCCATGATGCTGCGGACGTGAGTCAGTCGTTGGCGCGGATCGAGGAGGGCTCGAGCTTGGCGCTTGACGGTGCGAAAGCCTTCGGCGATCACTGCGGCTACGCCAGCGCGTGCCTTGCCTTTGCTACGCTCCACGCTCGGGGGTGTGAGCACGTGGAGGGGCTGGTGTCCCTCGGCTTGAGCGCTCCGGCTGGGGCCGGGGTATGGTCCGGCGCAGTCCGTACCACCATGCCCGCCGTGCAGAGCTTCTACGAGGGGATCTGGCGCCACTTTGGAGAGGAGGCGGCCAAGGCGTTATTGCGACGGACGCTACACCGGGAGGGCAACTTCCTCGAGTGGCTGGAGGAGGCTCGTCAGCGCGCCGAAGACAGCGCCGACTCATGATGTCCACTGGGAGCTGGTGGCTTGGCTTTTGCTTTTGGTGCTGTTTTTCTTTTGCTTATTAACGGAAAAGAGGACCGTTATGTCAGGTGCTGCACAATTTGCATGCTGCTTGTACGATTGATGGTTAACTCTGCGGAGGTTGGCGCCTCCCCACTGCGTACGCTTGCTCTAAGGGCTATAGTGCAGGCGCCTAACCGAAGTGGCGCCTAGTTGAAGTAGACGCGATCGTGCTCCGTCCCCTACCCTTCAGAGTGGTGGCAGTGGAGCTGACGCCTAGTTGAAGTAGACGCGATCGCGCTCCGTCCCCTACCCTTCGGAGTGGTGGCAGCGGAGCTGGCACCTGGTTGAAGTAGACGCGATCGCGCTCCGTCCCCTACCCTTCGAAGTGGTGGCAGCGGAGCTGGCGCCTAGTTGAAGTAGACGCGATCGCACTCCGTCCCCTACCCTTCGGAGTGGTGGCAGTGGGGCTGGCGCCTAGTTGAAGTAGACGCCATCACGCTCCGTCCCCTACCCCTCGGAGTGGTGGCAGCGGAGCTGGCGCCTAGTTGTGCGTGGGGCGTCCACGTCTAGTTTATACTCCGGAGCGTGCGTGGGACTATCAACCACGGCTTAGTTAGGCTCCGGAGGGTACGCCAACGCGCGCGCGGGACATCCGCGTCTTGTTTAGACTCAGTAGAGTGCGCAGGAAAAACATCCACGTCTAGTTTATACTCCGGAGCGTGCGTGGGACTATCAACCACGGCTTAGTTAGGCTCCGGAGGGTACGCCAACGCGCGCGCGGGACATCCGCGTCTTGTTTAGACTTAGTAAAGTGCATAGGAAAAACATCCACGTCTAGTTTATACTCCGGAGCGTGCGTGAGACTATCAACCACGGCTTAGTTAGGCTCCGGAGGGTACGCCAACGCGCGCGCAGGACATCCGTGTCTTGTTTAGACTAAGTAGAGTGCGCAGGGAAAACATCCACGTCTAGTTTATACTCCGGAGCGTGCGTGGGACTATCAACCACGGCTTAGTTAGGCTCCGGAGGGTACGCCAACGCGCGCGCGGGACATCCGCATCTTGTTTAGACTCAGTAGAGTGTACAGGGAAAACATCCGCGTCTTATTTATACTCCGCAGAGTGCGCGCGGAGGCGTCCCCCCGCTGCGTCTTATTTATACTCCGTAGAGTGCGTGCGGAGGCGGACCTCATCGCTACGTCTTATTTATACTCCGTAGAGTGCGTGCGGAGGCGGACCTCATCGCTACGTCTTATTTATACTCCGTAGAGTGCGTGCGGAGGCTGACCTCATTGCTACATCTTATTTATACTCCGTAGAGTGCGTGCGGAGGCGGACCTCATCGCTACGTCTTATTTATACTCCGTAGAGTGCGTGCGGAGGCGGACCTCATCGCTACGTCTTATTTATACTCCGTAGAGTGCGTGCGGAGGCGGACCTCATCGCTACGTCTTATTTATACTCCGTAGAGTGCGTGCGGAGGCGGACCTCATCGCTACGTCTTATTTATACTCCGTAGAGTGCGTGCAGAGGCGGACCTCCGCACACAGTTGGTGGTGGGGGTGAGGCATGAATAGCCTCGCAAACGGCGAACTTTATTATTAAATTCCCGTTTACTTGGGTGAGCAAGTACAAAGAACCGGGGACTAACCGTTGAACTGGTTGCCGCGAGACGGCCCTTTGCAACTTAGGCATAAATACTTCCGCAACCGGTCCGCATTCCATGTGTGGCGGAGCGCCTGGCCTTCCAGTGTGGCGAGGTGATAAGCTCC
Organism: Melocanna baccifera; assembly: GCA_036346265.1. Classification (NCBI taxonomy): domain Eukaryota; kingdom Viridiplantae; phylum Streptophyta; class Magnoliopsida; order Poales; family Poaceae; genus Melocanna; species Melocanna baccifera. The sequence continues at coordinate 27,041,038 of CM070686.1, read as the reverse complement.
TCGCTGCAGTGCCGTTGCGACAATGTACGGGCCTTCCCACTTGGACTCCAGCTTGCCGACCGTGTCCGCGTGAAGCGCCCTTCTGAGGACAAGGTCGCCTGGCTGGAATGCTCGCGGATACACGGAGTGGTCTTGGCTGCGGACCATTTGACGGGCGTACTTGGCGACGTGTTGGGTTGCCTTGACGCGCTCTCCATCAAGGAGGTCTAGGGATAACTGGCGCTCTTCATCTGGTGCCTGGGTGAGGACCCTTCGTGAACCGGTCTTGATCTCTTCGGGCGTCATTGCCTCATCACCGAAGAGTAGTTTGAACGGCGTGAAGCCCGTCGGACGCGTCGCTGTTGTGCGGAGCGACCAGAGGACATTGTGGAGTTCGCCGGGCCACTTGCCTTTCGGTAGCCCGACAAGGCGTTTTTTGATTCCGGCGGAGATGGCGCCGTTCACCCGCTCGACCGCTCCGTTGGACTGTGGGTGTCCGACCGAAGTGAACCGAAGCATGATGCCCATGTCTTCGCAGAACTCCCTGAACGAACCATTGTCGGCAGTGATCTCCTTGGGCACTCCGAAGCGGCATATGATGTTCTGCCAAAGGAAGCGATGTATGGCCGTCGAGGTGATCTTGGCTAGCGCTAGAGCTTCTGGCCACCTGGAAAAATATTCCAAAGCCACCACGAGGAAGCGCAAATCTCCTGGCGCTCGGGGCAGAGGCCCGACCACGTCGATGCCCCACCGAGCCAACGGCCATACAGGGGGGATGGGGTTGAGGCCGGTGGGAGGTCTATGAATTACCCGCCCCATCCATTGGCAGCCTTGGCACCGTCGCACCAGTTCTTGGGCATCGGTGACGGCGGTTGGCCAGTAGAAGCCCTGCCTGAATGCCTTGCCGACGAGCGATCTTGGCGCCAGATGCGAGCCGCAAAGGCCCGCGTGGATTTCCGCCAGGAGGTGCTATCCTTCTTCGCGCGAGAGGCACCGTAGGAGCGGTGCACAGACTCCTTTTTTGTAGAGCACTCCTTCGAGGAGCTGGAAGGATCGGGCGCGGTGCTGTAGGCGGCGAAGGTCAGCGGGGTCGTCTGGCTCGGCGATGCCCTGTAAGAAGGCGTGAATTGGCTCTCGCCAGTTGCCCTGGTGGGTGATCTGGTGGACTAGGGCCGGGTCGCGATTGTCCTGTGCGATGGCTGGCGTGTGCAGGACCTCGTAGAATGCTCCTTCGGGGGCGGGGAGCTGTTGGCTGGCAGCCTTTGCAAGAATGTCCGCTTGCTCGTTATTCGCGCGGGGGATGGCCTTGACCGTGACGCCCAGGAAGTGCCGCTCCTTGGCTCGCATGGCTGCCATGTACTTGGCCAGGTCGGGGTCCTTGGCCTGGTAGGACTTGTCGACCTGCCCCGCCACCAGCCGGGAGTCTGTGCGGACAAGGACTCGCCGTGCCCCCAAAGCTTTGAGCTTTGCTAGACCGAAGAGTAGCGCCTCGTACTTGTTGGTTGCAGGAAATGCGAGGCGCGCTGAGTATAACAAGTGGTGTCGCTCCGGGGTACTAACCACCGCCCCACGCCCGCGTCGAAGACGCAGTAGGCGCCGTCGGTGTCGAGCGTCCATACCGGGTCCTCGGGCTGCTCGGCTTGCTGGGCCGCTGGGGTCCACTCCGCGAGGAAGTCCGCAAGGATTTGGGACTTGATTGCCGTACGCGAAGCATATGACAGGGAAAAAGGGGCGAGTTCGGCCGTCCACTTGCCGATGCGTCCCGTGGCCTCTTTATTGTGCAACATCTCCGCCAGAGGGAACGAAGATGGCACGGTGATTGGATGGGCGAGGAAGTAATGTCGGAGCTTTCTCGAGGCCATGAGTAAGGCATAAGCCAATTTCTCAAGCTCCGTGTACCGCGTCTTGGTGCCTTGGAGGGCTTCAGAGACAAAGTAGACTGGGCGTTGGCGAACGCCCTCCTTGAGAACGAGAACGGCGCTGACGGCGGTCGCGGAGGCGGCGAGGTAAAGTAAAAGGGGAGCCTCTGGTGCCGGGGCTACCAATGTGGGTAGGCTTGCAAGGTGCTTCTTGAGGTCATCAAAGGCGCTGGCGCAGTCGGCGTCCCACCGAAACCCGTCGCAACCCCGCAGGGTTTTGAAGAAGGGCAGGCCGCGCTCCGCGGCCCTGGACAGAAAGCGGCTCAGCGCGGCCATGCGGCCGGCGAGCCTCTGGACCTCCCGCGTTGTTTTTGGTGGTTCCATGGCCAGGATTGCGTCGACCTTGTCGGGGTTGGCTTGGATACCGCGCCCGGACACCAAGAAGCCCAAGAGCTTGCCCGCCCGTACACCGAAAACGCATTTGTCCGGGTTGAGCTTGATGCCTGCCCTCCGGAGGTTGTCGAAGGTCTCTTGGAGATCGTGGCCGTGAGCCGCTAATTGCTTGGTTTTGACTACCACGTCGTCCACGTACATTTCGACATTCCTCCCTAGTTGGGAGGCCAGCGCCAGCGCGATTAGGCGAGTGAAAGTTGCGCCAGCATTCTTCAGGCCAAAGGGCATTCTGACAAAGCAGTATGTTCCTATTGGAATGATAAAGCTGGTTTTGTCTTCATCATCCTTGGCCATATAGATTTGGTGATAACCGGAGTAGGCATCCAAGAAGCTCATGAGTTCACAGCCGACCGTGGCGTCGACTAATTGGTCGACGCGTGGGAGGGGGTAGTCATCCTTCGGGCACGCCTTGTTGAGGGCGGTGAAATCGATGCACATGTGCCAGGCGCCGCTGGCTTTCTTCACTAGCACTGGATTGGCGAGCCAATTCGGGTGCTTAACTTCGCGAATGACGCCGGCATGCAGGAGCTTCATTACTTCCACCTTGGCCGCCTGCTGCCGGTCCGCGGACATGCGTCGAAGCTTTTGCTTGACCGGCTTGGCGTCCTGACGGACCGCGAGGTTGTGCTCGATGAGGGAGCGGTTCACACCCGTGAGGTCCCTCGGGGACCAAGCGAAGACGTCGGTGTTGTTCCTGAGAACTTGGAGGAGCTCTCGCTCCATTTCCAGGGGGAAACCGTCGCCTATGGAGACGACTTGTTGCCGGTCCGCGGACATGCGTCGAAACTTTTGCTTGACCGGCTTGGCGTCCTGACAGACTGCGAGGTTGTGCTCAATGAGGGAGCGGTTCACACCCGTGAGGTCCCCCGGGGACCAGACGAAGACGTCGACGTTGTTCCTGAGAACTTGGAGGAGCTCTCGCTCCATTTCCGGGGGGAAACCATCGCCTATGGAGACGACTCGGCCGTCGGCCTGGAGGGGGACCCGCTTGACCTCGCCCTCCGGGCGAGGCTTAGGGGTCCATCCCGGGGCGGATGGTGTGTCCGCCTTAGGCTTGGCTGCGAGGGTGTGCACCTGACGACGGGGGCTTGTGAACGCCGTGCGCCGGGCAAGGTCTTGGTCGCCGAAGACTGTGATGACGCCTCATGGACCCGGGAGCTTTAGGCATAGGAAGCCATGGTGTGGGACCGCCCCGAAGGATATGAGGGCGGGGCGGCCCAAAATGGCATTGTACGGGCTTGGGGTGTCCGTGACGTCAAAGACGACGCCCCCGGTTCTGACATTGTTACCTTGATAGAAGGAGACTTGGAGGTGTATTTGGCCTAATGCACTTAGAGGCTGGCCGTCGAGGCCACATAACAGGGTCTGGAATGGCTGCAATCGACAGTGAGGGATTGCCATGCGGCCAAGGGCCTCCGCGGAAAGCACATTCGCCGAGCTGCCTCCGTCAATGAGGACACGGCAAACGTCGCACCCTGCAATGTCGATCCGGATGAGCAATGGGTCGTGATGAGGAAACTTGATACCTCGAGCATCGGCGGACGCGAAGGTCATATCGCCCTGAGATATCCCCAGCCGGGGTTGCTGCAAGGCTCCTGACGACGAACCCCGGGAGATGACGTTGACGGCCTGAATCTGTGCCGCCTGCTGTGGACGGGTTCCCGGTATGGCGGCCATCGGGATCCGCTGGCTTGAAGCCTCGTGCATGGCGCTTACGGTGTCGTGGAGATCTGCCAGCTCCCGTTGGAGCGCATGGAGGACGGCCAGCAGGGATCTGTGTGCTATGGGCGTAATCGAAACGGGCGGCGCGCCTGGTCGCGCTGGTTTGGCAGCCGCGACTAGCGTCGGCGCCACCGGATTGTCCGCCCCATTTGTGTGGTGGATTCCAGCGTTCCTGGCCCAAGTCGCGATGACAAGAGCCGTTGGGCGTTTAGCGTCGCCTTGGTGCCGGCAGCTGCGTCGGCGAGGCGGGTTGAGTCGGCGGCTGCGTCGGCGAGGCGGGTTGAGTCGGCGCCGCGTCGGCGAGGCGGGTTGAGTCGGCAGCTGCGTCGGCGGAGGTGGGGTTGGAGTGGACGGCTGCGTCGGTGGAGGCGGGGTTGGAGTCGACGGCTGGGTCGGCGGAGGCGGGGTTGGAGTCGACGGCTACGTCGGCGGAGGCGGGGTTGGAGTCGACGGCTGCGTCGGCGGAGGCGGGTTGAGTCGGCGATCGCATCGGGCGAGCGGGCTCGAGTCGACGGCCGCTCGGAGCCTTATCGCTTACTCCTACGGTCGCCCCTGCCGACGCTGCGATGCCGATGCTGACGCGGGGTGTGGCCTTCGCGACCCCTTTACTCCTTACCGCCGACGATGTTGGTGCCATCCTTCTGGAGGTCTTCTTGCTTCCGTCGTCCCCACGGACGGCGCCAACTGTTGTGGCTACAGACCAAACAGGGAGAGAGAATGGTGGTGGAGAGTTAGGTGAACAAATGACCTCCCTTGTTCCGTTCAAAGACCAGCAATGATACACAAGTACTCCCCCTCGAAGGGGCGACTTTACCGTCGTAGCCTTACATGGAGTCCCTCACCGAGGACAAGTATGTCATTTACGTGACTTACAACCCTCCAACGGGCTAGCTAGGTTTAGGTGGGGGCCACCCCTACAACAGTTCCCTTAGTTGGCTTTGGCATACTGCACACTTCTATTAGTTGTTCACCTTACAAAGGGCTTTGTATTAAGTACTGGACTGAGCCACAGTGTGGGCAAGTGTCTAATTTGTGTTCAACAAATCACTCTGACTGAATTACTGAAAGAAAGAGTGCAGTATTCAGAGTATTTGAAACAACATCTTGCACGGGCACAACTTAGAATGAAACACATAGCTAACAAGGGCAGGTCACCAAGGGAATTTAGAGTTGCAGCCATATTCTCAATCATCTGTGGTGAATAGGCCTTACCCAAAACCGGCTCTGAAATACTTTGGACCATGCATGGTGGTGGGCAAACTTGCACATGGTGGTTACAAATTGGAAGTGCCTCAAGGCAGCCTGGTGCATCATGTCTTTCATGTTTCGCAATTGAAGCAACACATTCCTGATCATTCACTTGTTTTAGCCTCGCTTCCATGTCCAGTGGAACTGGCTGCTGAAGATGTGATAGGCGGCTGGTCAGCGTGTTGCATTTGCAGGTGTTGATCTAGTAGACTTTACTACCGAGTTCTGCTGCTACTTGGGAGGATTAAGATGTGCTTCATATCAGGTTTCTCAAGGGGGTGGCAGTGTTGCGGCCATTATGGAGACATTGGGGAGGCGTACGTACGTGAGAGGCAGAAGAAGGTGTTGCTCCCGCTCATTCCGGCTTTTTTCGGCTTCAGTTTCTAGCTATTTCTTTTTCTTCACTATTCAGTATTTCGTCTTTTTTTATTTTTTTAGATATTTTAGGCTTTTTTGTATTTTCTTTTTTTCCTGTGTTCCTTTGTATTGTCCCTAATGGGTTAACATGTTTTTTCTATTTTTACATTTTTTTTAAAATTAATTATACTCAAAAAGCCAAATTAGCTACAGTAAAAAAAGCCAGCTACAGTGAAATTTCAGCTAAAAATCAGAAACCATCGTTAAAACAAGCGCCCCCTTAGTAAGTGGGAAAGAACGAATTAAATAGGTGGGGCCAAATAAGTGATTGCTAAGCTATTGGGCCAGTTAGTGTTGGGTGAGCTGGTGTGAGTATAAGCATCGAGTACTGTGTAAACGCACGATTCAAGAAGGAAATAGAATTCTGATTATTAAATTAAATGACAAAAAAATTAGTGGAACAAATCAACGCAATTAGTTCAAAAAATAAAATATTAATAAAATGAATGGTAAAAAATAACATGAGGGATACAATACCTACTTAAAACATAATAGAGATAAGCTGCAATTAAATGAAAAGAAGGATGTGGAAGAAAGAAAAAAAGAAATGAAAAGAAACGGCAAAACATACCACAGTAGTCAAGTACGGGGAGATTCAGAGAGCGTGACTCGCAGCCTCGCTTCGGAGCTCACGTGTCGAACTCGGCCGCCCCCAGGTCCACGTGCGTGGGTTGTGTGCTTAACGGGCCGCAGCCATGGGATGAGTCGCCGAGATGGCGGCCCAATGCTAGAATCTGCACATACATATAGCCATACTAGTCCATAATCGATTGAACCGGCAACATATCTCAGAATATGTTTTAATAATTTCTGATGTGTCTTAGTCGGCATTTCGATGAACTGACTTGCAACTCTAACTGCAAAGAAGAGGTCTAGCTGTGTATGTAGCAGATAACGTAGATATCCAATCAAGGATCTGCACATGGTTCCATCGACTAACTCAGCTCCATCATCTTTCTCAAAACCTGCTCTGGGCCTTATTGGGTATTTGCATGCATTGCAATCCACCAATCCCACCTTGTCAAGAATTTTCTTAGCATAACCTGACTGCTTAATTGAGATACAGTGACCCTAGTGATTGACTTCCAACCCAAGATAGATGTTGAGAAACCCCAAATCGCTCATCTCAAATTCTTGCATCATCTAATTCTTGAATGCTCAGATTTTTTCAACAGTGGTCCCTGTGACAATCAAGTCATCTACATAGACTCCAACTAAAATTGTATCACCATCTTCCCGCTTCTTGTATAAAGCCTGCACTTGTTTGCATTTTGCAAAACCGAGTCTCCTTAGGCTCTCATCCAGCTTGCGATTCTAAGCTCTAGGTGCTTGTTTTAACCCGTACAATGCCTTCAATAGCTTGTATACCTTCTCTTCTTGTCCTTTCACAACAAATCCTTTAGGCTGGCTAACATACACCTCCTTAGTGAGCTCTTTGTTCAAAAAGGCTGATTTGACATCTAAATGATGAACTTCCCATCCAGAGTGTGCAACAAGTGCAAGGATTACTCTTATTGTTTCAAGTCTTGTTACAGGCACAAACACTTCTTCATAATTGATGTCGTGTTTCTGAACATACCCCTTCGCGGCTAATCTAGCCTTGTAGCTCATAACATTTCCTTTAGTATCTCTTTTCAGCATATAAACCCACTTCAACCGATGGGTTTGTGGCCATGTGGGAGAACGGTTAGTTCCTAGGTGCCATTTTTCTCAATTGCTTCTAGTTCACGCCTCATTGCACTCCTCCAGTGCTCCTCTTTTACTGCCTCATGAAAATGAATAGGTTCTTTAGCAACCACCGTATAAAGTTTTCCCTCAGCATCAATAGGCTTGGTTTCGTCGTAGATATCTCTCAAGCTTCTATATCTTGGTGTCATGCTCTTAGGAGTGGATACTTCAGAACTACCACTTGACATATTCTCGATCTAAGCATTTGAATCATCTTTTGCAGGGTTGTGAGCCGGTGTTGTATGATTGATAGGTAGCAGTGGTGTAATATGTGTATCACGTTCTCCTTCACCCTCAACATAAAAGGTCACCCAATTTCCCATCTCCTAACATACTTCTTGACTATTTTTCCACTGCCATACTTCATCTTCTTTGAAAATGACATCTTTGGACACATGAATCTTGCCAGCAATAGGGTCAAACAGTCGACATGCTTTGCTGCCCGACTCAACTCCCAAGTACACCATAGCTTTGCCTCTATCGTCGAGTTTCTTCATATGTGTATTTACTTTGCATATGCTACACAACCAAACACCCTTAAATTTTCCAGATTTGTCTTCCTTCCACTTCATGCTTCATATGGCATGATGCCATCCAATGATTTTGTTTCCACATGATTAAGAATATATATTGCATGTCTTACTGCCTTGGCCCAAATTTTGCTAGGCATAAACTTGCTTTACAACAAACTCCATGACATATTCATCATCGTCCTATTCCTCCTTTCAACCACACCATTTTGCTGAAGGCTATACAGAGCAGTGAGGAACCTTGTAATTCCCCTTTCTTCATAAATTGCCTCAAATTTGCTTGAAAGAAATTCGCCACCACGATCTGATCTAACCCCCTTTAACTTCTGATCAGACCGTGTTTCAGTGAGAACAACAAACTTCTTGAATGCTTCTTTGGTTTATTCCTTCCTCTTAAGCATATACACCCACACCACTCTTAAGAAATCATCCACTACGAGAGGAAAGTATCTATTTCCAGCATTGGTACTAGGATTAATTGGCCCAAACAAATCAACATGGACCAACTCCACAGGTTGTGTAGCTCTATAACACACTTGTGCTGGAAACGGAGTCCATGCCTATTTTGAAACAAGACAAGCTTCATAAACTTGAGTGGGATGATCAATATGTGGTAGCCCAAGAACCATCTTCTTGTCAGACATCTGTCTCAAGGATAAAAAATTCACATGCCCCAATCTCGCATGCCATAGACATGTTGGGTTCAGCAGTGTGGCACTCAAGCAAATAGGTTTCCATGTATTCAGCTGCACTTTGTATAATCTATTTGGTGTTCATGGGACTTTCATCAACAGACTGTCAAACCGATCATACAAAAACAAGTGAGACCCTTTCAGTGCTACTTCACACCCATCTTCTATCAATTGTCTAAGGCTGATAATGTTACTGTAGAGTCTAGGTATGTAATAGACATATGACAATAATCTCTGTTCACTGCTCTTGCATTGGAGCAAAATTAAACCTTTGCCTTGTATATGGACAACAACCCATCACCAAATTTCACCTGCCTATGATACTTCTCATTCGATTCTCCAAACTTCCCCTTTTGGCCAGTCATGTGGTTCGAGGCTCCATTATAAAGGTACCATATCTGTGATTCTACCATCTCCTCCCCAATATTCAGTAGTTTTGGGTGCAAGCTCTTCTCTTCAAGCATGACCAGACCACAATCATTTTCACATGTGGACACAAGTAATCTTTGGTTCATCCTCCCTTGAGTCCGTGTGAGATTGACCTCGGCCTTCTTCTTCTTGTTATAACAATCGAGGCATAATGACCATACTTGTGACACTTCACCTTTGACTTATCTTGGATGAAGCTATTCTCTCCATGTTCAAACTTCTCCCCACGACCAGCACTGCCTCTTCGACCACCTCAACCGTGGTCGCGACCGCGAGCACCTTAGCCATGCCATGTTGCAGATCTACACCCCCATGATACTAAGGTTGATCCCTACGAACCTGCTTGATCTTAGCCTTTGTATCAATTTTTGTAAGAAGCACTTGATCATTCCTCGCCTTATAGCCTTTCAGGAGCCCCTCGTGTGCCTTGAGAGACCCAGTCACTTCTTCAACCTTCATCTTTGGGAGATCACTTGAGTACATCAATGTCATTACCACCAGGAGAAACTTCTCCGGAAGGATCTACAAATACTTCTTCACGATAGTGCTTTCCTCCAATTTGTCACCGAGAGACCGAATCTCACTCACAATTACAGTGAGTTTTGCAGCAACCTCATTCATAGATTGGTTTTCACCCATCTGCATATTCTCATACTTGCTCCACAAAGTTTACAGGCGAACCTCCTTGACACAATCCATGCCCTCATTCATGACACGAAGCGCTTCCCAAGCCTCATGTGCCATTTCTTTCCCGACTAGCTGACTCATCATTGAATCGGGAACTACCTGGTAGATAATAGCCAATGCAGTTTGATCGATCTTATCATCGGCCACCTCCTTCGCTTTGGGATCAACTCCGCCCCAGACGCTCTGGGCACGCATATTTGCTTTCATCTTCATTACCTACATGGGATAATTCTCAGAATTGAGGACTGGATACTGAAGTGACACCGATCCTTCCTTCATCATCTTGATCTTCGACAGCCCAATCTCTGATACGAGGCTTTGATACCAGATGAGAGTTTTGACCACTCCAAAAGATGAGAGTTTTAACTGCTCCTTCGACAGCTTTGCATGTACTCGTAACCTTCGACCAGTTTGCACATACTCAGGACTTCGACTGGTTTGCACATACTCAAGGGCTTCGACTGGTTTGCAAGTACTTGAGACTTCGACTACAATCACCAGGGCCTTCGACCACGATCACCAGCGCTTGCGCAGATTCAACGACATTATCATACGATGAACAATAGTGACAAAATCAGAATTAGGAAGGATTTGCGGTGCCAGAACTGCACACCCTTTTCTAGGTTTTCTTCTTTATTTATACTCGACTTTACATGTCAAAGACAGATTACAATACTACTTAAATCTGACACAAACTCAACGAAAGATAGAAACTAAAACTCGGAAAATAAACTCTGAAACCAACTCTGCTTTAACCTGAACTCTTACAACTAGAGATAGACTCTACAACTCAAACGACAACCGGAGACCAACATCAGGATTATTTTACATATATGATCTTGCGAAATCAAGAAGACACTACGAAACTGTGTTGACATACATACAACCAAATGTATCACTGGACACTGTGCATTGTTTTTATAGAAGCCATGTAATCCTTTTTGATCTTCTTCAGTCTCACCACCACATCGCACATTGTCATTCTTTGGTCCGGCAAGTCATTTGAGCACAGTAAACCCAACTCAAACATTGGCACAAGAAAGTTATTCATGCAACTAGAAGAATCTTGCAGTAGTAGCTGGTCATCCACAACATCCATAGCATTCGATGGAAATGCTTGATTAACCCATGTCCTAAGGGTTAGTTCTCCAAAAAACATGGGATCTGTAGGCTTCTTTCCAGTGAATACTTCAAGAAGCATGATCCCGTAGCTGAAAGCATCACTTTTTCTTGATGCTTTTCCAACAGATCCGTACTCTAGCCAAAACATTTCCCAACAGAAGAAAAAATTAGTCATGGCAATTTTAAATGGTGTAGCTTGATCTAGATCAAGTAGAGTACAGTAGAAATACCTGGTGCCATATACCCAATTGTTCCTGGCATGCTTGCAGAAATGGCGGAGTTGTCATTACCAAATAACAATTTTGCAATGCCGAAGTCTGCGACATGCGCTACCATGTCTTCGTCGAATAGAATGTTCTTTGGGCTTTATGTCATGATGCAGCACTACCTCGCAATGATGATAGTGTAGATACTCCATTGCCATCGACACATCCAACATAATGTCCAACCTCTGAAGGTATCCCAGTTGCCCTCTACCTGCAGAGTGTAAGTGTGCTTCTAAGCTTCCGTTGGGCATATACTGAAGCACCAAACCTTTGAAGTCCACGTTTGAACAGGTGCTAATTATCCTTATCAAGTTGCGGTGTCGAGCCATCCGCAGCACATTACACTCGGCATCGAAGCTTCTAATAGCTTGTTCCTGCTGCATGTTTAAGACTTTTACGGCAATTACCAAACCATCACTCAGCTGGCCCTTAAAAACTTTTCCAAAGCTTCCAGCACCCAGCAGGTTACTCTCGCTAAAATTATCTGTTGCGCGAACAATCTCATGGTAAGAGACTAACCTATGGTTGAGCATATCAACCATACGAGGGGGAACCACCCTGTCTTCCCGCGCTTCGGGTGTCTTCACGATTATCAAGTATAGGCAGGTAGCTACAGCTCCAACTACCATGATGATAGCAGGGAGCAAGAATTTTAGGATGTGCCCTTTTTTTGCATGATGCTTGGTTTGGCATGGTGAAAATCCTAAACGCGAAACACCTCCACAGAGACCAGAGTTCCCCACCAAAGATTGTTGGGTGATGTTTGCGAAGACACCTCCTTCCGGTATCCGACCATGTAGATTGTTGAAAGAAAGGTTTAAGCTAGTGAGATAGCTAAAATTGGCCAAGTACAGTGGGATGGTTCCAGAGAGATTATTATAGGACAGGTCTAGTGATTCCAAGCTTTTTAACATGTCGAAAGAGTCTGGAAATGAATCATTGAATGAGTTGTGTGATAGGTTCAAATGGGATGTCGTTTGTAGCTGCCCAAACGATTCTGGGAGGCTACCAAGCAAGCGGTTGTTAGAGAGATCTATCACGTCGACTTGTTTCAATTGCCCAATATCTAATGGTAATGGGCCTTGCAGCGAGTTTTGAGACAGATCAAGGACTATCAGGCTATCAAGATGGAAGAGGCTTGCTGGTATGGTTGAAGATATCTGGTTATTAGATAGGACCAAGTATTCTACTTGGGTGAGGTTCCCATGATCCTGTGGTATGCCACCAGAGATGTTGTTGTTGTCGAGGTATAGTTTTTGTATGCTCCTGAGCATACCAATCTGTTTTGGGATGGGACCGAACAAGATATTACTAGCGAGGCTAAGAAATAGAAGATTGTCCAACATCATGATTGATTCTGGAATTGTGCTACTCAATTGGTTTTCCGAAATGTCTAACGCTGTGAGGCTGCTTAAATTTGATAGTGCAACAGGAAGTTCACCGGTTAGCTTGTTTCCGCTCGCAGAGAAAAGTTCCAGCTGAGTAGAGAGGTTTCCTACAAAGTCTGCTGGAAGGCCCCCAGTGAAATAGTTATCCTGAAGTCCAAGGTACATGAGCTTTCTACAATTTGAAAGGCTGTCCAAGAAATTGAGGTTCCCTTGTAGGCGGTTCCCTGCGATCACAAGAATCTCAAATGATCCGGCAGTACCGAGTGAAGTTGGCACCAACCCATTCAAAATGTTATCGTTCAATAGGAGGCGGGATAGTTGAGATAAGTTAGCAAAGAAAGTAGGGAAGGATCACAGTAAATTGATTATCGTCAAGAAGCAATTCATTGATTTGCCTCAGCTGTCCAATCTCCGGAGGAATCTGTCCTATTAGCGTGCATCTTGAAAGGTCAAGTGAGATAAGCTTCGTGAGATTGCCAAGTGCAGTTGGGATCAGGCCAACAAGGTTATTGGTACCTAGATAAATGATAGCGAGGTCTGGTAGTTTGCCCAACCATGCTGGCACTGTGCCCTCGAAGAAATTCACCGACAGGCAAATATTTGGAGGTATTGGCAATTTGAAAGCCCCAACGGAATCTGACCCGTGAAGCTGTTGTCCCGAGAGAGAATATTTGTAGCATGGGTAGGCTGAAGCTTTTGTTGCTACTAGGGATAGTCCCATTCAGGTCATAGTTGCCTACAAGATACATGGATTGCAGCCTCGACATGTTGAAAATGGTTGGAGGTACCGGACCAGAGAAGTGGTTTACTTGCAAGCACAGGAGTTCAAGCATGGGCAAGGAGCCAATGGCATGTGGAATTGCTCCTGACAAACTGTTGTTCCCCAAGTTCAGATATCTTAGCAGAGAAGTGCCGTTGAACAAATCATTTGATACTGGCCCGGTTAAGTAGTTCGCTATCAGACTTAGGAGTCTAAGATTGTGCAAATTTCTCAGGTTGCGAGGGATTTGCCCTGAGAGGTTGTTGTGCCGCATATCAATGTACTCAAGCTTTGTCAGGTTTCCTATTGTAGAAGGAATGAGGCCGCATAAGTTGTTGTTGCCAAGATCAAGAGATCTCGACGCACGCAACCTTCCAAGATCCAGTGGGATGGAGCCCGTGAGCTCTGTGGCTGCTAAGGTTTAGGGCAGTGAGGAAGGAGAGGTTACCGAGATGAGGAGATGTTCCTCGGAGTGGCACGTCGTGCAAAGACGAGCCGTGGACGCGGCGGCGGCGGCGATCGCACGAGACGCCACCCAAGTGAGTGGCAGAAGGAGGCGGTCGTCGTCCAGTTAGTGAGAAGAACGCCGAGGGGGTCGGAGAGCTGGGCTTTGAAAGCGAGCAGCGCGGCAACGTCAGAATCAGTACCATTGCCGGTGCTCGGCGAAGAAGCGACGACAATAGCAACAGACGTGGCCAGCAGTAGTACTAGACTGATGGTGGGGCTGGGGGTGGCCATGGTCGTGGAGTGGTGCATTGCGCGGGATGGAAATAAGTAGATGATTTATGTGGTGGGGTAGTGAATCGGAAGACCTTGTTGACTTCCAGAAAATGGGAAGACTAGCTGAATTCGTGGAAATCATTATTGCTAGAGTTTGATTCCATCGGAGAGTGGAAATGTTCTAAGTGGATGGTTAGGTAAGTAGCCAATGTTTAAGCAACCAGTAGATCTACGAGTGAATACTATGGTTCCTATTTAGTGATCTTGGCAGTTATATTGTTCAGAGAGATTATTGTCAAGTGCGTTGCAGATCAAGTGGAGCAATATGAATCATATGAGAAACGGAATAATGATCACAAGACAATAGCTTGGGGTAGTGCGGTTCCACAGAACGCTTGCAGCTTTGTTGTCCAAAAGAAAGCGAAAATGAAGACCTTGTTGACTTAGAGAAAATGGGAAGACCTTGACTTGCTGAATTCGTGGAAATCATCATTACAGCAGTTTGATTCCTTCTGAGAGTGAAATGTTCATATGCTAGAAACTTTATTCTCAAGTAGATATTGTCACCTTGATATCACACGGTCAATCTTTTTTTAACTTTGACTACTTATACAGATAAAGTATCTAGATTGGTAATACAAAAGTAATATTAGTTTATTCACTGTAAAAATATTTTCATAATACATATTTTATATTGTCTGCAAGCATATTATGTCGATGTTCAAAACATATGCACTATTTTAGAATGGAGATAGCAATTGATGTGGATTCATGCGGGTGTGCAGCCTCACAAGCAACTTGGGCCTGTTTTCCGTGCATGAAGCTACAAACAAGTATTTGTTCACAATATCTGAATAATAATTATTTAAGCAAGTTTGAGTATATTATGTGCTCAGCAAAACTTTTAGTATATCGCAACATATATATACACTATTACAGAAAGCCTAATACTAGACGGCAAATCACAGACGGTTTTGTGAAACCATCTGCGATGTACACTATCACAGACGGTTTTAATTTGAAAACCGTCTATGTTGCGGAAGGATTATCACATACGGTTCATTTGTAAGAACCGTCTGTGATAGTGAACTATCATAGACGGTTTTTTTTAGTAAAATTCGTCTGTGATAATCTGAACTATCACAGACGGTTTTTAACTAAAATATGTCTGTGATAGTGGACTATCACAGATGGTTTTTCAGTAAAAACCGTCTGTGATAATCCTACTATGTATTTATTGCGCCGCTCAGACCGCATATGCATCTGTCTTCATTTCGATCCAGATCTGGCTGGTGCTGTAGCTGGAGGCAGCAAGGTTTTCAGGCCATTTTGTTTGCATGGTGGAAGGAAGCTTATTTGGCAGGAGTGCTTTGAAGGTTCATTGAGTTTTTGGTTGCTCTAGATATGGTTTGTAATGAAATTTGTTTTTGGTTGCAATATCAAAATTGATCTAGTTAATTAATTTTCGGTGACTATTATATATACTTTGAAGATCTAGCTAATTTAGATTTAGCTAGCCTCAATGCATGTGGTATATATATGTGTGTAGTAATAATTAATTAAATTAATTTTAATACTAAGTTGTTATATATGTGCATAATATAGGACCGAAGCTGGATGTATATCACAAACCGCATAATGGCGTGTCTGCTTTTACAAGAGCTGCCGAGGAGGATATGTTGAATAAGAGGGTGGAATATATGTATTGTCCATGCACTGACTACGAGAATTTAAAAATATTTAAGAATCGAGAGTAGATTAAAGCGCATTTGATTCGGAGGGGTTTCAGAAAGGGGTATACATGTTGGACCAGTCATGGCGAAGTTAATGATATATCATCGGATGACATCGCCAGTGAAGTCAATGATATGCCGCCGGAGGACATCGCTGGTGAAGTCAATGATATGCCACCGGACGACATCGCCGGTGAAGTCAATGATATGCCGTCGGATGATGATTGTGGTTCAAATTCGGATAGGCTGCACGATGACAATCTGGATCAGATGCTTCGTGATGTAGAAGAGAACTATGATGAGAGAAAGTATATTAAATTCTGAGACTTGATGGAGAACTCGGAGAAACCTTTATTCACGTGCTGTAGGTTAAAGTACACAAAATTATCAGCTGTGCTTGAACTGTTGAAATTGAAGGCAAACAACGGTTGGTCCGACAAGAGTTTCGCAGTGCTACTAGGTCTTTTAGCGGACATGCTTCCGGAGGGAAATGAGTTGTCTAAAACCACGTATAAAGCCAAGAAGGTTCTCTGTCCATTGAGAATGGAAGTAGAAAGAATACATGCATGTCCGAACGACTGTATCCTCTACCGTAAAGAGTATGCAAACATGCATATCTGTCCGGTGTGCAACGCATCCCGATACAAATGTAACAATCAATCAGATGATGATGGCGAGGGAACAGAGGTGAAGAAAGGACCTCCTGCAAAGGTGGCATGATATCTTCCTATAATTCCCCGTTTGAAGCGGTTATTTGCGAATCCAAAGGAGGCAAAACTGCTGCGATGGCACTCGGAGAGCGCAAGAAGGTGGAATGCTGAGACACCTTGCTGATTCCACCCAGTGGAGAAACATCGATAGGTGTTTTGCAGATTTTGGTGCAGAACCAAGGAATATAAGGTTTGGATTGAGTACATATGGAATGAATTCTTTCAGTAGCATGAGCAGCCGACATAGCACTTGGCCCATGACTCTGTGCATCTATAACCTTCCTTCTTGGTTGTGTATGAAGTGAAAGTATATTTTGCTGTCGATACTTATTCTGTGCTTACTCTTATCTCTCAAATCTCTCTCATCTTTGTGTCATTACATGAAAATATATTTCTATCTCTCATCTTGTTCAAACCATTATAGATGGATGTTTATCAAGATGCGCTAAATGATGGGTGGAATATAAGCCTTCATCGACTACTCCGTCATTTGGGATTCCAACATCGAGCTATCTATGTACACCGAATAGACAGTTATGGAAATCAGATGAGGGAACACCGCTTTACTTTACTCATCACCAAGCGAACTGGACAAGAAAGTCTTCGCTACCGCTTTAAAGGAAGCAATTACTCGTTTCAAAGAGCCAAGCAAGAAGCCGCTCGTAAAGCAGTTCCTCGTCTCTGCCATCATTTCAATCTTCGTATCAAAGGATCATACTTTGTACCCAAAGAGCCACGAAGGATCACACCAAGGCAACCTTTGCCCCTTTAGGATAAGTTGTTAGGCAGTTATTAGACTATGTTATGAGCTATCAAGTTCTCTCTTTTGTTGATAGCCGTAACAGTTACTTGATATTATCTTAATAAAGATTTTTGCTAGTAAGTGTTTTGTTGGTTTGTGCAAACGACTCCTATTCCTCCTTTGTCTGAAGTCTCCTCTTTCCTAATCTTTGGAAGCATCAAGCTGGAATACCGATCGTCAACGCCCTTCAAACAACAATCAGAAAGCCATAAAAGTTTACAAAGGGACATCTGAACCAGATCATTGCTCAAGCCATGCAGAGTAAGATCCATACCCATTTCTTTGCTAGCTCGTGCGAATCTCGGGGACGAGATTCTCTTTAAGGGGGGTAGTTTGTAACAGCCCAGCTGTTTATTTAAAAAATAAAAATAAAAATATATAAATTAAAACAATAATAAATAAGTTGGTTTAAAATAAAGATCAAAATTATTTGGTCGCTTGAATTTTTAAAATTTTAGTTGACCTGAATTTCTGCTTTAAAGAAAAGAGTGTTTCTGTTAAAACAAAAAAATATTTTATGAAGGAAAATACCAAAATTTTAGTTAAAAATATTTTTATAAGTTCAAAATAGCTTTAAAAACTTCTATGAATTTTTCTAAGATTTTTAAGCTTTATTTTTTATTTATTGTATTATTTTAAGGTAGAAAAAGAAAAACATTTTTAAAAATTAAAATAAATTTCAATGAATTCCGAAATAATTTTTTTAATCTTTTTAGGTTCGAAGGATCTTTAGAAAAATTTCTTGAAATTTTTTTAAATTTTTTTCTTTTTCTTTTTTCTTCTTTTCTCTCTCCTTCCTCATGCTTCTTCCCAAGCAAGTCACGCACGAGCCACCATGAAAAACCTTTGAGTTTTCATCAATCTTCCATATCTCTTGATTTTCTCAATGGTTTTCCACGAAATCAATTGCATTTACTTCCTCTCATCAAGCTCTTTCATTCCCCACCGTTTCCCCTCTCGTTTATAAGCTATTTTCGCGGGATTTAACTCATACCATTGATGGATATGGTTGGTTGATCTCCCTCCTCGGGCCTTCTCAACCCCTATAAAAGGGAGCACCGTGAGCCCCTCCTCATCTTCACTTAACCGCGAAAGTTTCAAGTCTCCACTCCCTCTCTATTGGCCGCAATCGAAGTTTTGTTTTGCCATTCAAGCGGCATTCTTCGGCTTTTTACGCCCGTCCAGTGGAGCCCCGCTGCGTTTGACCACACCGTTGGATTCACCTCGTCGCGTTCTACGCGGTGCTTACCTCGCCTTCGCCGGAGCACCATCGCCACCGTGGGCCAAATTGGGTCCCCGTTCCTCGCATCGTCACCGGCCGACCGTGCATGTCCGACCAAAACCAAGGTGAGCATCATGATCCCCACGTTGTACTCTTCGATTCACCACAAGTCTCGCATGTTAATTCCTCTCCGTTTGCCCGGAATGCCGATGTCAGCCTGTAGGCTGCATAAAGTCTTGTCCACCGCGTTCCGTTAGTTCGTTGGCCGAGCTATCTGCGCCGTTGAGTTCATCTCGACACGTTCTACGCTGTGCTCCCCTCCGTTTGTCCAAAAACCTTCTCCAAATATTTACGTCCAACACCTAGCCATGGCTGCAAATGGCACTTCGTGTCCTCGCCTGTCCGGGAATGCTTTCAACAATCCGTTTGCGTCAAAACGTGCCAAACCATCCCAGGTAGCTACGTTTCAGATGGTTTTGGATTCGCCTCACCGAGCAAAAAGATATTGAGTCTTTCGTGTTTCGGTACCGACGTCGTTCAAACGACGATTGCGTCGCCTCCAGTGAGTTTTCGGCTTAGCCGATATTTTTTCTATCCTTGCCTTGCCACGTTCTAGGCCATGTCCATCTCACTTCTTCATGTTCTATGCCCAAAAATTATTCTTCTCTCCACACCCTATGTCGTTGTCGCCGTACACGTCGTCACCGTGCTCCGTTTGACGTGTCGTCACTTCCTACATGTGCCTCGGGTCCATAGCAACCCATTTTGTATTCCTTAGAATATTCCTGATTTTTCTTTTTTCAGGATTTTCCAATCCGCCAATCTTCCAATCGCTCGTTCTTCTTCATCCGAACTCCGAATATAGTGATTCAAGTTTCTAAATTCATCTAAATTCATAATCTATTTTTCAGTATATATTTCATAATTTTTGGATTTTTTTGATCGCCCCTTAGTTAAGTCTCCTCACCACCGATACATCGTCGCCACCATCGCCCGAGTTGTGCAACCACTTCACCTCACCGTCGACCAACTTTCAGCCACTTGCAGTAATGCACAAGAGCACCAATGCACTTCTCGCAGTCCCATCTCTCTTTTACGCCCCTCGCCAACCCTCGCCGTGCCCCGCACCGCCAGCGAGCCCACGGGCTTCGTGCACCGCACCGCCGTCCATGGGCTCGGCTCCACTGTTCCCCCTCACCCAATTGCACTGGTTTCACTTGTAAACCTGTCGCACTGAGCGACTTCTACCTTCTTCGTCTGAGGAGCTCCGACGAGGAATTACTGGTGCCTCGGATCTCCTTGCGCCTTGTCGATGCCACCGATAAACGTACCTACCTTCGCTACACCCTCGCGCGCCAACCAACTCTGTGCAGCCCAAACCTTGCGCCAAGGTAAAACAGGACCCATACTATTCTCCCTCTTTTGTACATCTCCCCGGTCTTCACCCCCGTTGGATCACTCGGATCTCGGCACGTGAAACCGTCTGACCTCTCCCAACCATCCGATTCTTAGACTCCGACTGCTCAGAGCCTTCGACTTCGACCTTTGGAGACTCCAATTTTGACTTTGACCTTCGGAGACTTCGACTCCAGCCTTCGACCTTCGACTCCAGCCTTCAACCTGCAACCTCGTAGACTTCGAATTCAGTCTTCAATCTCCTAGCCTTCGACTTCAACCTCTGTCTTCGAACCAACCATGGTTGTTTGACCGTTTTAACCTCCGCACCCTCCGCACCCTCCGACCTCTCTGAACTCTCCAATCTCTCTGACCACGGTGTAACCTCCAATCCATTCGACCACTATTGTTTTTCCGACTATAGTCACTCACGACCACAGTCGCTCCCAACCACTGCCGTCTCCATCTAGCTCCGACCGTAGTCGCTTCCGACCACTGTCACTCTTCGCTCTTAGCCTCCGAGTACCTTCGCTTTTTCAGCGAGGAGTAGTTGTAGCCAACTCAGAGTACTTTCGCTTTGCACCATAGTTGCTTTCGACCACCGTCGTTCATTGTCGTCCCGACCACTCGACTCTGACTACCCTTTGTTCTCGACTGCTATAGTGTTCTTCGAGCACTATACAGTTTCGACGGGTTTTCGTCTGAATCTTCAACTTCGACTTCACCCGTACTTGGAGTCTTCGTCTTTGACTTTGATCTTCACAAGTTCAACCATTGATTCGACCATGGTTTCGACAACGGCTTCGACTATGCCTTCGATCATGGCTTCGACCACACAAATATTGGAGCTTCCGACCACTTTTCCTTCACAAAGAAAAGAATTCCAAGAATTCCTTTTATTCATTTCTTTGGAATTCAATCTTCCAGAAGTCGTCCTCCTTCGCCCTAACTCCATTGGACCAATTCAAATTCCAAAATTCATATTCTATCTCCTAGATAATATTTTATAATTTTTGGATTTTATTTGAATTTTATTTGAGTTAGTTGTTCTGGTTTTTCGCGTGTAGACTACGACTAATCCAGAGAGTATAACTTCGGCGAACCTCAGCAAACTTCGAAGCAAGGCAAGTTACACCTTTGATCATGTTGCTCCCAATAATTTAAATTATTGATGTTCTTTTTAAATTATTATGCATGTATACTTTTATTAAAATCTAGTTTAAATTCGATTTAAATTCTAGTTATACCCAAATCCTTTGTGTATGGCCAAATTTGTTATTGAACTCTCTTATGCCTTGTCACCTTATATGAAAACCTAGTTAGTACAATAGTATTGACTAGAAGTTTTATAGAATTGCTTAGCCATGCTTAGAATGATTTAAGTGGGAATATTTGTTTCACTTCAGAACAATAATTTTCTAAAATATATTCTTGACTTCGGTGAGTCAAGAAGAAATATGAAATGTTTCAAAATAAAAAAAATGAAACTTGGTTTGCACCTAAGCTAATGGTTAGGTGGTGGGTGCTGGCATGTATTGTTGTTCGGTGACACAATGTTGATTATCAGGCACAAGGGGTATGTGGTTTGAGCCTAAGTCAAGTTAAGGACCGGTCTGTGAGCTACTATTGCAAAGCCAAATCGTACTACCACAAGTCTGGTATAGGACAGACTTGGCTAAATAATTTGTAAAGTTCCAAATATAGTTTCGCTATAAGCTGAATGTGAGCATAGCGTAGGCCGCGAGAAGTCTCACATGGCACAAGAGGGGGCTCCAACTTGTGGATTCAAGTTGTGGTGAAATCTTAGTGGCGGCGTAACTATTTTGGCTAAAGAACATTGTAACAGTCTTGTCATGATCTCCTCGCCGCACACCAAAGGAAGTGTGCTTATCCGGTGGCAATATGGGATGATCATGTCTTGTGGGTAAAGCTGTACAATCTCTGTAGAGTGTATAATCTATCCTGGATAGCCGTGCCCCACGGTTATGGGCAAGCTGAGTAAAGTTTTTCATGGATTAGACTTTAGTTTTTAAAATGATTTCTGAAAAGGCCTATAGATGGATGGAATCCATGGAATTTTAAAAAGGCATTTAGACGGATGGAATCCGTATGAGATCTTTTGGAAAAGATAGACCAGGTGGGATACCTGTGACTAGGTTAGTGTTAGGTCGGAGCCTACACTAACGATATTATTTTGTTAAATTGTTATTTCTATCTACTGCATCAAATTCAGCTTTTGAATCTATTTACTATATTTACCTTAATTCTGCTTTTACACACAAATAACCTTATTAAGCCTTCCTTTGTTATCCCTATGCATGCATTCACTCTGGTAAACCTCCTGGTGTAGTTTGTGGAGTACTTTATGTACTCATGTTGCTTCATTCACTATTTTCAGAGAAGGACTTCATCAACTTCGGTGAGAATAACGATGAGTAGGCCACGTCTTACAGTCATTCGCTTGTGGGCGGCGGGATGGATGGGTCGCTTTATTGGTTCTTCTTTCGCTGCTTATTTAATTTTGGTTTATGAACCATTGATGTAAACTTTGGCCAACAGGCTCATATTTAGTTAATAAATAAATATCATTGTGCATGTTATAAGTCTTTGTTATCCACTGTGTGCACTAGCTTGATCCTGGACTAGTGCGATTTACACAGAGGATCCAGGAATCGTTGCTCCAGGGTCCGACAGTGGGACAAAGGGGTACAGGTATGAGATGCATACAAACGAGAGAACTTTACTTTGCGCACTTTATTTTTCTGTACCATAAATGATTATACTGCCCTTGCTAACCTGTCGGGCCAGAGTACAAAAGATGCCAAAGCTTGTACTCACTGCGTAGATGGTACCGAGAGTGTGTGGCTGAAACACTCACACAAAACCGTGTACATGCGTCACCGCTGGTTCCTTCGGATGGCTCACCCATACCGCAAGATGAAGAAACAATTTGACGGAGAGAAGGAAGACGGTTCAGCTCCAAGGCATTTAAGCGAAAAAGAGGCTTATAATATGGTTAAGGATTTAGATGTTGTCCTCAGAAAGGGACGTAAATTGAGGGCTCGTGAGAAGAACATATGGAAGAAGAGATCAAAGTTCGAGAGACAATCATGAGACTATGTTATTTCTTTAACATAATTGCTCAGAAGGTCATCGATCCCGAAGAACTAGATGCTCTGCAGAACGAGGTGGTGGTGACTCTATGTCATCTTGAGATGTATTTTTCTCCTTCGTTTTTCGATATCATGGTCTATCTTATTGTTCACATTGTGTGGGAGATAAAAATATGCGGGCCCGTATTCCTACGTAGCATGTACCCATTTGAGAGGTTTATGAAAATTCTCAAGTCGTATGTACGGAATCGATCTCGGCCGGAGAGCAACATCGTCAAAGGTTATGCAAGCGAAGAGGTCATTGAATTCTGTGTCGATTATATGGCTCATATTCAACCAATAGGTGTGCCTCAATCTCGTCATGAGGGGAGGCTCAAGGGTATTGGAACTATCGGAAGGAAAGCAATCACTCCAGATATGGACGCGTATGCTCAAGTCCATTTCACAGTCTTGCAACACATGACTGAAGTGGCCCCTTATGTCGACCAGCACAAGGATATACTTCGGCAACAGAACCCAGAGCGGCCGAATGTTTGGATCATGAGACAACACAACAGCCGATTCAACCAATGGTTGAAGGAGCAAATCGCTAGGAACTCATCAAGTGAGATGCTGACATGGTTGGCAAAAGGGTCAACATTTATAATTGTGACATGGCAAGGATATGACATAAATGGGTACATATTCTATACACAAGCTCAGGATGTAAAGAGCACTAACCAAAACAGCGGTGTCCGCATAAATGCGTTCAGTACCGATGAGGTGAAAAACTCGTACTATGGGTTCATAGAAGAGATTTGGGAGCTCGACTACATGGTTTTCAAGATCCCCTTATTTCGCTGCCGTTGGGTGCATCTCCCACAGGTGAAGGTTGATAAGTACGGTGTTACTACCATGGACCTCCAACGTGTCGGGTACAAAGACGAACCATTTGTACTCGCCAACCAAGTTGTTCAAATTTTCTATGTAACCGACCCAGCAAATAAAAAACGCCATGTAGTTCTTCATGGAAAAAGGAGAATTGTCGGAGTAGAAAATGTAATGGACGAAGAAGAACGCAATAAATTTGACGAGTTACCTTCTTTTGGAAATAGCATAAAGGTCAACGACGAACAACGTGACGAAACTAGTTACGTACGTATTGATC
Organism: Melocanna baccifera; assembly: GCA_036346265.1. Lineage (NCBI taxonomy): Eukaryota > Viridiplantae > Streptophyta > Magnoliopsida > Poales > Poaceae > Melocanna > Melocanna baccifera. Next base: position 27,016,916 of record CM070686.1, on the reverse strand, counting down.
ATCATAAAGGGCTAATTTTTAAAGGAAATAAGCAAGTGGAATGAGAATATGCGACATATATAACAATGCATATATGTGATGTATATATGTGAATTGGCATTTATGTATATAACAATCAATGCATGTGTGTGATGTATTTGTGAATTTGCATTTATATATGTATATGTAAAATTGTGTGATATATTGGTGAATTTTGAGAATGAGTCATACAAATGTATCTCTATGTTCATTGGGCTATTTTAATGTAATACACTGGATTGTTGTAAAGAAGATTTTTTCTTACAAACCGTCTGCGATGATAGCTATCACAGACAGTTTTTAGTTACAAACCGTCTGTGATATTTACTCCACAGACGGTTTGAAAATCGTCTGTGATAACCTTTGATTATCACTGACCCATAAATTCAGACGGTTCAGAAAACCGTCTGTAATGACGTTTTTAAACCGTCTGTGATACGGTTTTCTGTAGTAGTGATATATATATAGGGGATATATATATAGGTATATATGTATATATGTGTATATGTATATATATGTGTATATATGTATATATATGTGTGTGTATATATGTATGTATATATATGTGTGTGTGTGTGTATATGCAAGGCTAACAATAAATAAGGCTCTATGCTACAAGTTATTTTCACAAGGAAGCAAGATTCATTTGCAATATCAATAAGCGGTAATTTGCAACGGAATTGTAAAGAGCAATTGACACGTAATGAAATAACATTTGTATAACATTTAATAATAGTAAATCACATCCATTGACAACCCTCCTTAGCTGCGATCATTGAACATTTTCCGACCAGAGGCATGGCACACATGACACGTACATGTACTCCCAACTTTTCCAATGAAAACCGTTTTTATCAAACTAAAAGCTATTTCCATTGTGGCTGCATCCAATCATGCTCATGACCATGAGCACAACTATTTAAATAGTTTTTAACACTCTCAAGAGGTTGTACAACTTTATCCACATGAGATAATCAAATACATTATCGGCAACTATATTTTCCTTGGACGTGTGACAAAAGTGACTATCATATAGCCTATATATCATCTAGTTTAACCCTGCACCAGCCCGATAAATGTCAAACCTCACTTAGATCCATCCCCAAGTGAATATTTGAACCCTCACTTAGGTCAGGAGAGAGACGAAGGTCAAGAAAGAGAAATATAAGTATATACGCGTGTTCGTGACTTGGGTCGTGTGAGCTTATACTGCGTGCATGAGGCGCAGGCTGGGCGGCTTGAGCAGGCACCGCATGGCATAGGCCGGCTACTGCAGCAACATGTCACGGGCATGGCACGGCGAGCGTGGCTTCACTTACGACAAGAACCTTCAGGTTGCATGTAAATCAAATGCATTTGCTGCATACTAGATACGGTGGCGCGGCGGCACGCCGCGCTAGTTGATGTGTATAGCAAAGTAAAAAAGATAGAATTTTGTAGCAAAAGTAAAGTATAGTTGTATTGTGTTATTCTTATGGGCTGGTAAAGCAGGCGGGAAACGTATATAAAACAGAGAAAGTTTTTTTGATTTTATACGTATGAAACTAAAGCAGAGCTAAAGACAGGGTACAAAAAGATGTGAAATAAGCTAAATAATACAGGGAATGTAGGTGCGAAAACAGGGAAGAAATAGTAACATGTAATATGGCTAAACTAAGAGAACAATGTCTACTGTATGTTTTAGGGAAAGAAAGTACGAAGTTGTTTAGCGAATGCTATGAATGCTTTATTATCTATAGAATGTTGTGACGCAATGAGAAAAGTGCGCGAAACCTTTAGGGTTTTTTTTTGGACTGTGTACTGAAGCAAGAACATGCAGGTTTAAGCTATTATTTGGATTGCAAAAGCGGTAAAGCTCATGCGAAAAGGAAGCTGTATAGCTGCTGTTTTTAGCTGGTATGAAGAAGCATAGAGGAAGTCTTTCTTAGATGGGAAAGTTGAAGCGAACCAAGTAGCAAAAGTAGTAATGTACAGAGGTAAACGGAAGTAGATAGATTGCTAATGGGGATTGTATACAAAAGACTAACTGGGAATCACCGGTGCCGTAGACTGACAATCCATCGGAAGCTTGCGGTATTCATTTGTTGTTGCCCATTGGTGGTGTTGATGGGGCCATAGCTGTAGACGGTCGAAATTTTTTACGATATTCTTGAGCGGTTAGTCTTTTGCGCTGATGTTGCTGTGATTGAGCAGTGGCGGGAGCACTGGGGGATTCCGCACAATTCGACATCTCACCTGCTTCTAGCATGTGGAATTGTTGGAGGTTTTGCATGAGATCATGTATCTTTTGCTGGCACATATGGAGCTGGTAGTACGGTTTTCCATTTTCAGCTAATGTTTTTTAGTACAATATCTCTTGGTAAACAATGTGCTGTGATGCTACTTTGAGTCATGAATCAGCATTGCTTGTCGGTTTTGGTGTGGAGGAATACATTCCGTTATCCGTTATCTGGGGAATGAGATCATATGGAGATCGGCTCAACTCTTTGTTATAATAGCGACGAAGATAGTGTATTGCTCGCTTTGCAGCATCTTGTATAGCATCCTGTCTTTTGATTCTGCAGCCATAGAAACGTTGGCGCTTATCAGGACGAATGGGCAGGGGCTCTAGGGTTACCCATGTTTTCCACTGGTATTGTCTATCGTTGATGCATTCAGTAACTGAGTGGAAGACAGGTTTGTGTTGTTTGGTCGCTCCCAGGTACTGTTGTATCTTCCATAATTGTTTTGGGTAGGCTGGTAATATTTCTGGCTTTGAATGGATGACGTAAACCATTTGATAAATAGCGAAAACCTGTAACAACAGAACGATTTGTATGAGAATAGAAGAATCAAATATGACGATAAAAAGTTGGGCGCAAAAAAAAACGGTAATAAAACTGGTAGGAAGTGTAATTTGTTATAGAGGATTAATCATGAGGCTAATTATGAAAGCCTTGAGGTATGTAAATTGTATTACAGGGAATTTATTACCAGGCCGAGTAGAGATATAGAGAAAAGAGAAAACCGAATAATGTCAGCAGTAATGGATGAAGAATGGAATTCGATGGGGTGGCTTCACAATTAGAAACGAAACAAAACCATGTGTGAGTGCCTAAAGGAAGTATCTCATGAATAGTAACAGTAGAAAACAGTTTAACTGAAGCAAGTTGGATCTTCTAAAATTAGGAGCAAGACACAAGAAATTACGAAGAAAAAGAGAAAGGTAAGAAAGAATGTGCGGTACTAATTCCGGAGGGAAAATCGTTCTATAAATGTTAAGAACGAAAATGGAGTCTCAACAAATTGCTCTCAGTGTAGTATCGTATTTGAATAGCTCTGTAATATAGCATTGTTATTTCGTTTATACTTGTATGGTTTATATTTTTTTTATGTTTTTGAAATAATCTTGTTTGCTAGGGAAGCAAATGCAGATCTGTAAACTATACGTAAAGTGAGGCAATCTAAAAGAAAAGGTTATACGAAAAAACGAAGAGGGGAAAAAAAGCAAAACGTAAAGGAGGGATGGTCGTGATAAGAAATGAAGCTAACTAAAATGTACATAAACGAAGAAGGAAATGGGCGAGTAAGAATTTTAACGGGATTATAACGAACTGACGTGCGTAAATTGCATCGGTGAAAAAACCGTAAAACCAAAACAAGAAACTCAATCGTAAATAGAAAAGAGCATGGATATAGGAAATAACAGCTGCTGGAGAAAGAACAACCTCAATTAACGCTGTGGGAACGGCTGAATGAACAAAGTGCTATTAGCAAGACTGAAGAACGAACGGGAGAGGAAGCTTCAAGAAGGAGCGGACGTGGAGAGAACGAGAGGTGAAATGTGGAGCGGCGTGAAGCTAGAAGCTGAAGCCGAAAAAAACCGAAACGATGAGGGCCAAAGTCCGGCGTTTCGCCTGATCGCCTCGGGTATAGAGTAGCGAAGAAATATGCCGGTGTTGATTGAACGGAGAGGAACCGAGTGAGTTACAGATGTCATGCAGTGTTGAGCGATGAGAGGCGTGTAAACGAGTATGGTTTTTTTTTTTTTTTTGTAGAAGCGCAGCATGTTGCGGCTAGAATTTGAAATGTCCATGTGGTTAATAATAGTGATATTTTAGTGAGTAACACATTGTGTAGATGGGTGGGCGTGAACAAATTTGTTTAATAGAAATGTAGGGTTTATGTTTTTTGTTTCGTAGTTGTTAACATAGGTAGTAACTTCAGTTTTCTTTGAACAATCTAGTGAAGCATGGAGTTGCTCTGTTTACGTATAGTGCTACCGTAGTAATATTTTATATGAATATATACGTTTAACGGTTGTATAAAAAAAGTATATTATGGTAAGAACATAATTTTTTAGACAAGTGCGAAATGTTTTTTGCATATGTGAAACTGTTAGATACATAATATTTTAGTTTAACGTCAAAATGGTTTTTTTTCCTTGGCGGAAATATTTTGGTCAGCAAATATGAAACTTATGTGGTTTAAATGCGTTTCGTTTAGAATGTTTGTAGATGTGTTAGTCTAAGGGAGGGTAAACAGGAAACAATACATTATGTTTTCTTGGTAGGAAGGTATATTCGAACAGGTTTTTGTAATGCACTAAAGTAATTTCGCATGGCGAGTGAGGGTGGTGTGGAATGAATTAGCAAAACAGATTTGTTCATATTAATAAAATAGACAGAATGAATTTCGGTAAGTACTAATAATCGCGAGGTTAAATGTAGTCGTAAAACAAAAACATGAAGAAAAAGCAAAGAGATATACGAAAAGAATAGTACGGTCTTTGGCGGGTGGGGAAAAAACGAAGAGCTGTTTAGATAGATTCAGGGTAGTTAAAGTGGTGTTAGTTACAATATAGAAACATTCAGCAAAGGTAGTTTTCCTAAGAAGGCTGGCACAGCTAGCAACAGTATGTACAACAAAATGGATGCAGTTGGTTGTAGCGAGGCTTAGTCGGGCCGTAGATTTGACGAACAACACTATGGTATGGTCTGCAGCGGTAGCTGATTGAGGCACTGGGAAACAGCGATGCCGGAGAGACGCACTATCTGGAATGAGAAAGCAGGGGGTTTTCTTGGTTAAAAACAACTAGATACGTAGGCGCGGCGGCACGCCGCGCTAGCCAACGTATGTACCGAAGTAAAAAAGAGGCAAAAATCGAAATCAAAAGGAAAGCAGAGGTGTTTTTCGAGAAAAAAATCGAGAGACTTTTCGTAATAAAAGAAGCAAATTAACTGTAATAAATAGTGTGTTATCACCAAGGTTGCTGGAGGCAAATCCTACAATTTGGTCAAGCAGGAAAGATAAAACTAAATCCATTAGCTATAAAAAGAGATAAATTCTAGCTGTGATAGGATTTTCAATATGTTTGGAACGGTCATAACAAATCATGAAATCAATATTTTTCTGATAAACAACTACATGTAGCAGACGGAATCTATCATTCTAACAAAGGCATGACTTACTCTTCCTATTTTGTTAGTAGTAGAGAATACAGACAGACATCGTTAAAGCTAAGTACTATTGTAAAGTCAGTATATAGAATATGTAAAGGAAAGCAAGAAAATATTGACAAAACTAAATTTTCACACTCAACAATCGGTGCACCAGATATGCAATATAAATGCAAAACATCAAAGCTTATACATATGATGTTACCTCAAAAACGGTAATGTGCTTTACAGAGTATATTTCTCAAATACATGACACTTGGAAAAAGATCCTCTAAAAGAATTACTCAACAGGGGAAAATCTGTAGACACAGAAACTATCAGTCAGTCCCTAATTAAACAACATAAAGGCTAATTCCACTGGAAAATTTTATCAAATGAAAGACACAAAAATCTTTAGGTTACTGATTTCTTAGATGTCAGATAAAAACATGAGTAAACACATCCATAGGGCCGACAAGAGCCGACAAAAAATTTGATTTTATTATTTTGGTATTCATCTAGAAGTTAACGACACTTAGTGGGTACTATAGAATGAGCAGGTTACATTTCACACATTTTGTAGATTAGCTTCCTTGAGCCACCATGGAATTGAAATATGTCATCAAACAAGAAATGACAAACATTAAAAGGTCAGGATAAACCAAAGGATATACCTAGAATGCAGGTCCATTCTCAGTAGAAGTTGCTATGCTCCATCCAACAATGAAAGCAAAAAAGAATAATCTTCTGGAAATGATATCCATTGATGGCACTGCAAAGTATCCAAGCGATGCCTTAACCCATGACGGGGATTCCTGGACTCACTTTTTTAGTTTGGTTTTTAGATTAATTTTTGTTTTCTTCCGCTGCTGGTAGCTCTTCATTTTTATTTTCTCATAAGCACCTTCAATAGCTTCTTCACTTGCTTCATGCCCAGCATACTATTGAATGAGGAAGTTCCTTGCACTCTGATCTCTTCAGGGATATCTCTCCAGGCCCGAAAAAGATCATGCCTACGATGGCACCATAGACAGAATCCTTGCTACAATATCCACCAGTAAGCTCAGGTGGGTAATTTCTATACCTATAACACAGCAAATGTCACCAGTATATAAGTTCTCAATTCTCACCCTAAAACTTTAGAGAACTGCAAGACTGAAAATAAGATCCATCAAGACAGAGTATCAAGCGCTACATAAGTATAGTACCTACCAGTTTTCCAGAACTCGTGAAGACCAGTCCTAGGAATCACAAGAGTTGGATAAATCTTTAGACCATCTGGTCGGATTGCTGGACTTTCAAAGAATTCTCTGAAACTTTCCAACTCTCTTTCAAGTCCAAAAGGGGAAAAAAAGGCTAAGTGACATGATCAAAACCAGAACAAGCCAGACTAATCTAACTATAACTGTCCTATCATGAGCAAAGAAAATCATAACTGAAGATAACTAAAGAGAGTAAGTAAAATAATCTTTAGCGGAACAAGCCAACTTGCTATTTTCAGTGGTAAGGTAAATCCTGCCAATGTAAAAAATCAAATAAGAAGGCTACAAAAGTTCAACTTACTCTTTTGGATTCCCATTATGGGTCAGTGATAATCGAAGGTTATCACAGACGGTTTTCAAACCGTCTGTAGAGTATATATCACAGACGGTTTGTAACTACAAACCGTCTGTGATATCTAACATCACAGACGGTTTGTAAGACACAACCGTCTGTGCTTTATAAATATCACAGACGGTTTGTAACCACAAACCATATGTGATATTGATATATCACAGACGGTTTGTAGTTACAAACCGTCTGTGATATATCAATATCACAGACGGTTGTTTCTTACAAACCGCTCAGGATGTTAGATATCACGCACGGTTTGTAGTTACAAACCGCTCGTGATATTCTTTCCTACCCTAGATCTATTTCTATTTATTGGCTAGCCTCAGAAATGCTAGCCATGCCCTCTCAAACAAGCAGATCAACATGTACAGCATGCACAATTCACATCTCAATTCATTTCTGAAACATATAACATCCAATTCATATCTCAATTCATTTCACATACATATAACATCCAATTCATATCTCAATTCATTTCACATACATATAACATCCAATTCATATCTCAATTCATTTCACATACATAAAACATCCATTTCGCAAATCAATTAATTGAAATGAAGTAAAATATCCATTAACAATACACAATTGCAAAAGATCTACATTGTATTTGCACTTAGATGGTAACATTGCATTTTTTTATTGCTCTGTCACTCCGGAATCGAGGTCTCGCGAAAGAAACAGATCCATAATCAACGAACTTGTCAGGCTGCATAAGCATTACTTGGATGGTGCATGATTGCCATCCAAGTATTGCTTGTGCAAACGACAAGTCGCTGATTATGGATCAATTTCTTTTATAGACCTTGATTCCGAGTGATAAGAGCAATAAAAATCATTGTGGGTTGTGGAACTCTCCAGCTTGGTTGTAGGACTTTAGCCACCAAAAGTAAGCGCCTTCGTCCTAGAATTGCTTCAAAGTCGATTTGTTGCAATGTAGTTTTCGGGATGGAAGCAGATAGGAATATCAATGTGCGTATATAATATAACTTGATAAGTATGAAGTAATTATGGGAATATTGACAAACCTTGTTATTGGGATTGGTGATCCTCGAGGAATCGAGGAGTAGTCTCATATGGTGGCAAACGAGAATCCATATGTGTTGCCCTACCTTGGTGGCACCGCAAAAATAGAATGTGTTAATTCAAGAGGCATTAATACTACCAACTGTTGCATAGGATTAATTAATATGTAGTAGCGAATACCTTAAAGTTTCGATGATGTGTCAGGGGTTTGGCCCGTTGCGTGGGGAGCTGTGCCATTTTAACGTACGTTGCGAACGCCCTACGTGATTCGAAAAAGTTAACCTTAGTCAATCGGAAGGAAAGAAAAAGTACAAATATAAGTATGTATGGAGAAAATGTACTTACCTATCGATGAGTTGGCCGACAACTGTGTAGTCGGTTTTATTCTTACTTAGAGAATCAAGGTATATTACCTTGTTCCATTTTGGTATAATTACTATTAAAATCCAATGAAACTCCGATTGTAGGGCATCGGTACATATTCCTTCTCGGTAAGCCGCAGGTGATGTGTAATGTACCTCTCGACGACCTCAAAGATTCTCGTTGATGGTATAACCGCGACCAAGTGTGGGTCCAAGAAACCAACCGATGATGCGGATTTTCTAACTTGGTCACCATGTGTCTATATATATACACACTAAAGCAACAAATTATAGATGACATTTATCGAGACGACATGAACAGAGGCGTGATTGTACACACTTACAGCGCCCAAAGATCGAACGAGTGAGGCGCCGAGAGCATTGAGCGTGAAAAGATCAAATAAATCATCGAAGGTCACCACGAAGACACCATCTTGAAACTCGTGTTGGAAATGATGATGCGTGAATTTGACAAATGATACGTGCACCGTTCTTTCTCCGCTTATTGATTGTTTCATATACCAATCTCGTAATGTCTTGCAACTCACGGATAGTTTTGGGAGGCGCTTCACCGGTCGACCATCGCTCGCCAAGCACGAATTTGCGTGCCAATGGCAGGTACGGGATATAATCATCGGTCTTCTTTGCTTTGCCTTTACTGCCTCGGCTGTAGGTCGACTGTAAAGGTAGCACCGGCTGTAGGTCGACTGTAAAGGTAGCACCGGTGGAAGTCGTTGCACTGGGAATAGCTCCCGTGGACTCATCACCGGTACAGGTAGCGGTGGTGGAGGTAGAGCTTGTGGAGATAGCACTAGTGCAAGTCGCTCTCGTTCGTCTTGCCCTTGGGAACCTGCCACCGGTGAAGAAGCCTCCAGGCAGATGTCACTTTTGGGCCACTGGATGAAGGTTCCAATGGCTTGCCCTAGAGTCGCGATCTCGTCGTTGGGGGGCTTTGGTAGCGAGACGACATCGAAATTGGCATGCACACCATCCACACACACTTTTCCGAAGCCTGGAGCTAAAGGTGCACGATGCACCAAGGCCCCTTCACCGGACGGATATGCCAGGCCCTAAGCAGCGCACAAGGCAACGGAGGCATATCTCACTTGGAGCTTGCACTTCGTAGCTTGCAAGATGTCGTCCACAGGAAATCTGCCCTCGCACTCCATCGTAGGATTGGACGCGCAGCTACTCCGACGGTTGGGGCAAGCTAGCACGAGCGCGGCGGCTGCTGATTTTCTTCGCTTGTCTTCGCACCTCATCTCTCGACGTAATCAGCAAGCTCCTCTCTAAGAGATGCCTTGATCTCCTTTCGTAGACGCAGCGCCACGCCGGCTTTGTTTCTCTTCCTACTCCGATACAATTCGGGTTATCGAGAAACCTTGATTCCAAGGAACATAAAACCCAAGGCCTCTCGACGACCCGGTGCTCCTTGTTTCTCGTCTTTGCGAGAGTATATTTTTCTCCTAATTGGTGGAATGATCCTCGGCGATTCGACACTCGGTGCATCCCGCAAGAGACCGACATGTCATTTAGTTTTCAAGGAAGTAGTGGAGTAATTACAAGCTACGAGTTCGATATCTTACCAGCGCTGGGACACTTCACCGTCCGCAGGTTCGGAAGGAGATGTCCCCATCGACATGGTAGATGACCTCGCTCTAATCCAATTTCGAGCACGCTCATCCGGGATCGTGGAAAATGGCGGGGCGGTGTTCCGCAGGATTGCCTGTTCGTCCTCCTGCCTCCACTGCGGGATTTTACCCGCATACCCAGCTGTGCCGAGTCTGTGGGGATGTGTGTTTTTTTCCTGGAGGGCCTTGTGCGCTGCGCTTGCACTTCTGAAAGCTTCGGTCGTCTTCATCGCCTTAAACTCATCCCAGTGTGGTTCCAGGAATGGATACCTGTGAAAGGGCGTTAGATCCTTCTGCACATAGTCCTTCACAAGCACGCACTTGAAGTTCTTCCATGCTTTGCACGCTGCTGCCAACGCATGTCGTTGCACGGAGTCGTGGTGTTCTTCTGGGATCTCGAACGATGCTAAAATCTCTGTCAGCAGCTCACGTTTCTGAGTCTCACTCACGCTCTTCCACGAATCGATTGTGATCTCAATTCGTTCTCGTGCAACTATTCCGATCGTACTTCAAAATGCCCTTGCTGCTTTGTTAGGAAGGAGAGGGGTCCCAAATCTATCGACCTCTGTGATGGTAAATCGGCCCTCGGGTTTTTTCGATAGTCCTCTTGGTTTGCGTGTTGATTTTGGAGCGACGCTCCGCGATGATGTTGAAGAATGCGCGGATGACATGTTGGCCTTCTCACACACACGTAAATAGTGCGGTATAAGCACATACTTAAATTTAATTCCAATATATGTATACATATATTCAAGTATACATATACATATACAACAATAAGATCTTAAGCATATGCATATACAAGTAAGATTTAACAAGCAACTTAAGCATATGCATATACAAGTAAGATTTAACAAGCAACATACAAGTAAGATTTAACAAGCAACTTAAGCATATGCATATACAAGTAAGATTTAACAACCAACACATGCATATACATAACAGTAAGATTTAACAAGCAACATATATATACATATGCATAATAGTAAGATTTAACAACAATAAGATCTTAAGCATATGCATATACAAGTAAGATTTAACAAGCAACTTAAGCATATGCATATACAAGTAAGATTTAACAACCAACACATGCATATACATAACAGTAAGATTTAACAAGCAACATATATATATACATATGCATAATAAAGAAGATTTAACAACAATAAGATCTTAAGCATATGCATATACAAGTAAGATTTAACAAGCAACATATATATAAATATGCATAACAGTAAGATTTAACAAGCAACATATATATACATATGCATAACAGTAAGATTTAACAAGCAACATATATATACATATGCATATACAAGTAAGATTTAACAAGCAACATATATTTACGGGCCCGGGACGGCACGGGCTCGGGGCTCGACGAGGCGGTGGCGACGGGCTCGGGGCGGCGACGGGCTCGGGGCTCGACGGAGGCGGTGGCGGCGACAGCTCGGGCGGCGGCGGGGCCCGAGGACGGCGACGGCTCGGGGCTCGACGGAGGCGGCCGGTGACGGCTCGGGACCGCAGCGGCCGCGACGGCTCGGGGACGGCGCGCGCGACTCGAGGGATCGGAGAGCGACTAAGTAGTGTATTGCGAATAATCGGCGCAGACGCGCAAAACCCTAGCGGGGTTTTTATATGAAGGCTTATTACGACGGTTCTAATATTAGAACCGTCGCGATAATAAATATCGCTGCACGGTTCGAGATAAGAACCGCTCAGTGATATCTATGATATCACGCACGGTTCTTATCGCAGAACCGCTCGTGATATAATATATATCGCGCGAGCGGTTACGAGTTTAGAATCGCTCGTGATATTTAGTATCGCTGCACGGTTCGAGATTAGAACCGCATGCGTGATAGTACTCACTGCACGGTTTGGTACCAAAACCGCTCAGTAATAAGCCTTTGCCGGCTGTAGTTAATATAAGTACTTGCACCAACCAAAGATTCAATAAGCTAGCCTTGTCCAATTGTAGTTATTTCTTTACAACAACCCAAAGATATTTCTTTATAACAGCCCAATGAGCATAGAGATACATTTGTATGACTCATTCTCAAAATTCACCTATATATCACACATTTTCACTAATACATAAATGCAAATTCACAAATATATCACACACATGCATGCATTGTTATATACATAATTGCCAATTCACATATACATCCCATACATGCATTGTTATATACATTAATGCAAATGCCCACATATATGTCGTCATTCTCAGTCCACTTGCTTATTTCCTTTAAAAATTAACCCTTCATGATGATCAATTAAAGACGTAACTAGTTTCACACGTTGTTCGTCGTCGACCCTTATGCCATTTCCAAAAGGAGGTAACTCATCAAATTGATTGTATTCTTCCTTGTCCGCTACATTCTCTACTCCGATAATTCTCCTTTTTCCATGAAGAACTACATGGCGCTTCTTATTTGCCGGGTCGGTTACATAGAAAACTTGAAGAACTTGGTTGGCGAGCACGAATGGTTCGCCTTTGTACCCGACACGTTGGAGGTCCACGGTAGTAACACCGCACTTGTCAACCTTCACCGTGGGAGATGCACCCAATGACAATAAATAAGGGGATCTTGAAAACCACGTAGTCGAGCTCCCAAATCTCTTCTATGAACCCATAGTACGAAGTTTCTCACCCCATCTGCATCGAATGCATCTATGCGGACACCGCTGCTCAGTTAGTGCTCTGTACATCCCGAGCTGTGTGTAGAATGTGTACCCATTTATGTCATATCCTTGCCATGTCACAATCTGTAAATGTTGGCCCTTTTGCCAACCATGTCAAGATCTCACTTGACGAGCTCCTAGCGATTTGCTCCTTCAACCATTGGTTGAACCGATCGTTGTGTTGTCTCATGATCCAAACATCCACCGCTCGGATTACATTGTCAAGCACATCCTTGTCTTTGAGTCGACATAAGGGGCCACTTCAGTCATATGTTGCAAGACCGTGAAATGGGCTTGCGACACGCGTCCATATCCGGAGTGATTGCTTTTCTTCCTATAGTTCCGATACCCTTGAGCCTCCTCATGGCGAGATTGAGGAACACCTATCGGCTGAATCGAGCCATATAATCGATACAAAACTCAATGACCTCTTCGCTTGCATAACCTTCGACGATACTGCCCTCCGGCCGAGATCGATTCCGTACATAGGATTTGAGAATTCCTATGAACCTCTCAAACGGGTACATGCTACGTAGGAATACGGGCCCACACATTTTTATCTCCCACACAACGTGAACAATGAGATGGACCATGATATCAAAAATGAAGGAGGAAAATACATCTCAAGATGACATAGAGTCATCACCACCTCGTCCTGCAGAGCATCTAGTCCTTCGGGATCGATGACCTTCTGAGCAATTGTGTTAAAGAAATAACATAGCCTCATGATTGTCTCTCGGACTTTGATCGGCAAAATATTCTGAATTGCAATAGGGAGCATTTGTGTCATCAGCACATGACAATCATGAGACTTCATTCCATTTAACTTCAAATCTTGCATCGAAACAAGTTTCTTCACATTGCCGAGTAACAGACGGAACTTTGACACCATGCAAGCACGAGCACGCTCTGTTTTTCGGCCTTGGACAGAGTGTAACACGCAGGGGAAGGTACGTTCGTCCATTATCCGTTGTTCTCGGTGCTAACTCACGCCGATGTCCATATCACCAAGTCAAGCCGTGCGTTGACGCTGTCCTTTGTTTTATCACGAATGTTCAGTAAGAGACCAATCAAGCTGTCACACACATTCTTTTCTACGTGCATGACGTCGATGCAGTGTCGAACATGTAGGTACTCCCAATAAGGTAAGTCCCAAAATATAGATCTCTTCTTCTAGATGTTCTTCTCACGACCCCTCAATTTACGTTCCTTTCCGAGGACAACATCTAAATCGTTAACCATATTATAAAACTCTTTTCCGCTTAAATGCCTTAGAGCTGAACCGTCCTCCTTCTCTCCGTCAAATTGTTTCTTCATCTTGCGGTATGGTTGAGCCCTCCGAAGGAATCGGCGGTGACGCATGTACACGATTTTACGTGAGTGTTTCAGCCACACACTCTCGGTACCATCTAAGCAGTGAGTACAAGCTTTGGCACCTTTTGTACTCTGGCTCGACAGGTTAGCAAGGGCAGGATAATCATTTATGGTGCAGAACAATAAGGAGCGCAAAGTGAAGTTCTCTCGTTTGTATGCATCCCATACCTGTACCCCTTCGTCCCATAGTACTTTTAGATCTTCAACCAACGGCGCTAGGTATACATCAATATCATTCCCAGATTGCTTTGGCCCTTGGAAAAGTATCGACAGCAAAATATACTTTCGCTTCATACACAACCAAGGAGGAAGGTTATAGATGCAAAGAGTCACAGGCCAAGTGCTATGTCATTGCTAATGCTCTTGAAAGAATTCATTCCATCCGTACTCAATCCAAACCTTATATTCCTGCTCGCACCGACTCGCAAAGCACGTATCGATGTTTCTCCACCGGGTGGAATCAGCAAGGTGTCTCAAAGATTCCATCCTTCTTGCGCTCCTCGAGTGCCATCGCAGCAGCTTTTGCCTCCTTTGGATTCGCAAATAACCGCCTCAAACGGGAATTATAGGAAGATACCATGCCACCTTTCCAGAGGTCCTCTCTTCACCTCTGCTCCCTTGCCATTATCATCCGATTGATTGTAACGCTTGTATCGGGATGCGTTGCACACCGGACAGACATGCATGTTTGCATACTCTTTACGGTAGAGGATACAGTCGTTCGGACATGCATGTATTCTTTCTACTTCCATTCCCAATGGACAAAGAATCTTCTTGGCTTTATACGTGGTTTTAGGTAACTCATTTCCCTCCGGAAACATGTCCGCTAAAAAACCTAGCAGCGCCGTGAAACTCTTGTCGGACCAACCGTTGCTTGCCTTCAATTTCAACAGTTCAAGCACAGCTGACAACTTCATGTACTTTGACCTGCAGCACGTGAACAAAGGTTTCTCTGAGTCCTTTATCAAGCCTCGGAATTTAATATACTCTCTCTGATCATAGTTCTCTTCTACATCACGAAGCATCTGATCCAGATTGTCATCGTGCAGCCTATCCGAAGCCAAATTACCACAATCATCATCCGGCAGCATATCATTGACTTCACCGGCGATGTCATCCGGCGGCATATCATTGACTTCACGGTCGATGTCATCCGGCGGCATATCATTGACTTCGCCATGACTGGTCCAACACGTATACCCCCTTTTGAAACCCCTCCGAATCAAGTGCGCTTCAATCTGTTCTCGATTCTTAAACATCTTTAAATTCTCGCAGTCAGTGCATGGACAATACATATATTCCACCCCTTATTCAATATATCCTCCTCGATAGCTCTTGTAAAAGCAGACACGCCATTAATGTACTCTTCACTCACACGATTTGCGGTATACATCCAGCTTCGATCCTATATTATGCACATATATATAAAACAACTTAGTATTAAAATTAATTTAATTAATTATTACTACATATATACCACATGCATTGAGGCTAGCTAGCTACATCTAAATTAGCTAGATCTTCAAAGTATATATATAACAGTTCACCGAAAATTAATTAGCTAGCTAGATCAAACTTATTTTGATATGCAACCAAAAACAAATTTTATTACTAACCATATCTAGGCATCCACACGAACTCAATGAATCTCCGCCAAATAAGTATCCTTCCACCAAAAATGGCTCAAAGCTTTGCGCCTCGGTATGTAGCACCGCTAGATCGGATCGAAATGAAGACAGATGCGTCCGAGCGGCGCAATAAATACATAGCAAGATTATCACGCACGGTTTTAAACAAAACCCGCTCGTTATAGACAATTATCACGACGGTTTTGTAGTAAAACCGCTGCGTGATAATTGGGACTATCACAGATGGTTTTTACTACAAAACCATCTATGATAATTGACTATCACGCACGGGTTTTGTTTAAAACCGTGCGTGATAGTCCCATTATCGCCGCACGATTCTTAACAATGAACCGCTCAGTAATAAGGAAATATCACGACGGTTCATTGGTAAGAACAGTCTGTGATATTCGTTTTCTCCGACGCCATCAACACAGACGGTGTCCAAATAAAAACCGTCTGTGTTAATATCGGTCACAGACGGTTTTGTGAAACCGTCTGTGATTTGGCGTCTAATATTAGGCTTTTTGTAGTAGTGGCGTGAACAAATTTGTTTAATAGAAGTGTAGGGTTTATGTTTTTTGTTTCGTAGTTGTTAACATAGGTAGTAACTTCAGTTTTCTTTGAACAATCTAGTGAAGCATGGAGTTGCTCTGTTTACGTATAGTGCTACCGTAGTAATATTTTATATGAATATATACGTTTAACGGTTGTATAAAAAAAGTATATTATGGTAAGAACATAATTTTCTAGACAAGTGCGAAATGTTTTTTTGCATATGTGAAACTGTTAGATACGTAATATTTTAGTTTAACGTCAAAATGGTTTTTTTCCTTGGCGGAAATATTTTGGTCAGCAAATATGAAACTTATGTGGTTTAAATGCGTTTCGTTTAGAATGTTTGTAGATGCGTTAGTCTAAGGGAGGGTAAACAGGAAACAATACATTATGTTTTCTTGGTAGGAAGGTATATTCGAACAGGTTTTTGTAATGCACTAAAGTAATTTCGCATAGCGAGCGAGGGTGGTGTGGAACGAATTAGCAAAACAGATTTGTTCATATTAATAAAATAGACAGAATGAATTTCGGTAAGTACTAATAATCGCGAGGTTAAATGTAGTCGTAAAACAAAAACATGAAGAAAAAGCAAAGAGATATACGAAAAGAATAGTACGGTCTTTGGCGGGTGGGGAAAAAACGAAGAGCTGTTTAGATAGATTCAGGGTAGTTAAAGTGGTGTTAGTTACAATATAGAAACATTCAGCAAAGGTAGTTTTCCTAAGAAGGCTGGCACAGCTAGCAACAGTATGTACAACAAAATGGATGCAGTTGGTTGTAGCGAGGCTTAGGCCTCGCTCAAGTTAGCTTTTTTTCGGTTTCAGTTTCTAGTTTCAGCTTTTTTTCACTATTCACTACACTATCCACTAACTCAGCTACAGTAGAATTTCAGCCAGCTGCAGTAAAATTTCAGCCAAAAGTCAGAAACCATCGCTAAAACGATCACCACCTGACCTTAGTCGGGCCGTAGATTTGACGAACACTATGGTCTGCAGCGGTAGCTGATTGAGGCACTGGGAAACAGCGATGCCGGAGAGACGCACTATCTGGTATGAGAAAGCAAGGGGTTTTCTTGGTTAAAAACAATGGGTGTAACAATAGCAGCATGGTGTAGTTCATTAGGATAGTTATGGCAAAAAGTATTAGCATGTAAGAATATAGTGTTGCGTACCTAATGGTGAAGCTCATTGTTGTGCGTCTAGAAATAGTGCCTTTGCACCTTTATTTTTTTTGGCAGGTCAAATAGATCTGTAAAAAAACGAAGATAAGAATTAGGTATCTAAAAAGTACGGGTTTTTTGCGATTTTCTATATAGTAGTCACATTAGTAATGTATTATATTAGAGGTAACTACCTTCTGGTTGTTTCTATAGACGCAGTAGCTCGGGTAGCTTTAGTAGGTACAAACGTGCTGGATGGCGTTTCGTCAGAGCGGAATTCTGATGAATCCTTCTAGCAGGTATATAAACGGTTAGACAGAAGTAAATATACAGAAGGAACGGTATTTGTATAAACTGTGCAACCTGCTGAATTAAAATAACGAATAGTAACAGTTTGTGTGTTTTTTTACCTGTGGAGTATCGGTAGGCGCTGCTGTTAATGGAGTGATTGTGCCTGTGTAAAGCGTAGCGGTAACTGGCGGCGTTGATGGAGCAGAAGTCGGCTGTTCCTCGTGATGCAGAACAGGTTGTATTTCTGATGGGGTGGATGCCGAGGATCCTGGTTTGTCTGTCAATAGAAGTATAGGTTGGTCTGGTCGGTATGTCACTTTGTAACGATCCTTCTGACATCTGTGCTATAACTTCATATTTTTTTCCAATAACTGATTTAATTTCGGTTGGAATATGGTCTGTTTGGCCTTCGCTTGCCGCTACTAAAAGCATGGGGGGTTTTCCAATCAATTGTTGGCCTATGTCGCCAAAAAACATGAATTCCACATAGATGCGTGCGCTTTTGTCATCGACATCAGGATCAGTACCATATACATTTATTCTGTATCTGTGTAAATATTTGGAAAGCATATTATATATTGTTTTTTTGTTACGCAAATGTTGAGAGTACTAAAAACCTGAGGTCTATAAATGCGTAGACAGTTGCGTACCTTGGCTCTGCTGATGTACCATTACATCTTTTGCATTTATATCCATCCCCATTTGGAAAAGTTCTTTTCCAACAAGAAGAATATGCTATATACCACCAAGATTGCGCTGGCACTAAGTCTGCAATAACAATGGTAAGGATGTATCGTTGCCCCTGTGCATAACATATTTGGAAAGCACAAATTAATAGGCTATGTAAAAGAAAAGCTGTTAATGTATGTTTAGTATATAAAGTATTTTTTTGTACCAGGACTTCGTGGGGTATAAACTCTATCAATTCGCGTACTGTTGTGGGAATTGGATTGTTATAGCCTTGGTTGCCTTGTTGCCACTCAATTTGGTGTGGGCAGTTCGTAACCCTGTGAGAGACATTATTGATAGAATTACAAAGAGCACAACAAAAATATAGTAAGGAAATATTATTTAGTTAATGGTTGCTGAAATACTTGGAATGAAAATGATAAGTAGTACATATTCTGTAGATCGTGAACTTCTGGTATGGGTATATTGATGTACCATTTTGATGCTGAAGTGCTTTGTAATGCAAGATGTCCTAGATGCGAACATAAAATAAGTATAGAATGTTAATAGTGTGGGATAAGAATGGAAATAAGCATAGTAGGTTTGTTTTTTACATATATGATAAACAGGGAAAAGGTAACGTAGTAAACCTGAATATGTACCCACTGACATGCCAACAAACAGAGCAATAGCTAGCCAAAAGGAGATCAGAATCAAATAGTTCAGCGTGATGACCCTAGAGAGTTATAATCCCTGTTTCACTGTGAATGCATTGTAAGGTATATTGTTTTGCTAATATTAACGTAACAATAGTATAAACAGAGATAGTAAACTGTAAGGAAATTAAAAGTAATAAAAAGTGTAAAGACTATACATACTTTCCATCTGTTATTTTGATAGTACGTTTAAGTGTAGGGCCAAGCTTTGTTGTTGTTTCCATGGTTGGCGAAACAGAAGTTATGAGAGCGACAATATCTGGCACATACAGAGGATCAATGATTATAGAGAAACTGGATAGGTGTGATCAAAACGATGCTAAATGGTAAGTTTGTAAAACAATAAAAAGCACTAGCAGCTACATGCGCTATGCAACATGCTATGCGTGCGTGAACACGGAAGAGTAACTTATAATAAATATACTATACAAAAAGGATGGTAAATTATCAGATCTTTTTGATATATGAAATTATGTAAAACTTGTAACAAAGCATTTATAAGTTACTGTGTAAATTAATAGTTATATTATGGAGCAGGAAAATTAGAAGGCAATAATATGGCTGGGCACGCATTAGCTGCGTAAGTCTAGTTGTATACATACCTGATAACAAAACCTTTTTCCAATACGATTATTTAGAACAGAAAAGGTACTGCGTTATATGCATAGAGAGGGAAATTGTCTGGCTATGGGAACATTTCAGTAACTTTTGTGTACTTCGAGAAGCGTACTGAAATGTTGTTATCAACAGCTCTGTATGTCTACTTTGCTTGAAGAACCTCGAAATATTCCAATTCGTAAATAGATCCCTCTTTTAGCAAACATGTAAATTTATCAAGCCATCTCTGTGGGACTATCCCTTCCATAGCATGCCCCTTCGAAAGATTTAAGGTAATGTTAAATAGGAAAAAATAGGTTCGGTATGAAAATAAGATACTATATTGAATAATAGCAATACTATAACAAAGCTGTGTGTATCAAAAACATAAAAGTACAAAGTAAAAAGAGTGCTGTTTGTATATAGTAAGTAGCTTAGTGAGTTAAGGATTTAAACCTGTTCATTGATCATGACAAAGTCTAAGTGGTATATGTCAGCTGCATCTTGAGGATTTTTAAATTCCCAGAGGCGTGCTAAACGAATAAGGATCTTCCACTTGTGTGAACTCTGATTGATCTGATCTAACGATGTATACATTTTGTGCAAGCTGCGTAGGATAAAAAAGTATGAAGCAGGTACTACAAAGGTAAGTATGTGTTGTAGCTTAAAGAATATTTCTGTATGTCCCCAAAAAAGCGATGAAAGAATTATTACAGAAGTAGCAATGAGGTTTGCCAACAGGGAAGTAAACAACCTATACAGGGAGCAAAGCTTTATCTGTATGGTATCTATAAACAAATATTTGCAGCTATGGTATATTACTAGATTGAACTAATGTGAGTACACTGAATAAAGCAAGTGGTTTTTTTTGCGGGGAATATTGTAAAACAAATAGAAAGCCTAAGTAAATTAGAGGGTAGAACATGTGTTCGATACACACAACGAAAGGGCACAGCTAGGTATGACATGATAAACAATGGAAAAAGAACGTAAATACATTTTGAGGTAGCTAATATGAGAAGGCATTATATAGGTTGAGTGATGTATGTAAGAGAGCAGAAAAAAGAATATAGCATGTGTAACACATATGCACGCATTGTTGGATACAGAGTATAGGAGCTAGTCTGAGATAGCATAAATATTATGAGTAAAGTTAGCATATAGCTGTTTGCAATGAAACACATTAAAGAAGAAAAAAGGCGGTAGTAAAATGGGGAGAGGGAAAAATAGTTTATAACCATAGAAGCAAAACATAATGGAATACGTAAAAGGGAAAAGTACAGGAGTAAGCCGAATACGTAGGCAATGTTTATAACCAAACAATGGAAAAATGGGAACATGTATGATACAAATAAAGAATTGAGTGCGAATATATTCTATTCCCCAGGGAAGAAAAATAGGAGAATGTCAACCGAAATCCCCCTGTGATGTACAACTACGTTGACATATCTAAGCAATAGAAAAGCACATGCGGTACAAAGAAAAACACATGGAATCCTTATCTATGTAAAACAACAAAAATACACAACACATAGAGTCAGAAAGAAGGTGTTCTATAAATAAGCACAAGCTACGAGCTGTAAGAGTTTTTTTGTATAACAAAAGGATAACGAAGTAAGCTATATTATCTAGAAAACAATCAAGATCGAGGGGAGGAAGGAAAAAGAGAAAAAGTATAACATGAGCAGTATATAGAACGAAGTAAAAAAAGGAAAAGAAGATCTTTGATATGCATAATCGTGTAAGTTTATATAAGCTGTGCTATTTACAATGAGGAAATGTAATGGTAATTAGCATAGTTCATCTATGCTTACTTGGACTATAATAAAGCATAGAGGAAATAAAAAAAGGTGAAAAAGCGAATGCATCTTGTACAGTTAAAAGGAAAGTAGACGTAGATACAAGGGAACAAAAAGCACAAAGAGAGAAAAGCAATTCGATTTGATAGCACAAAACATAAGCGAAAAAAATCAGTATGAGAGATGTATGTAAAAAAAGAGGAAACTAAAAAAATTATGTGTACTTGTCAAAAAGTAATAGGTATGCTTTCTGTGAGCTTGTTTAGTACGAAGTAGGGTAGATCTAATAATCAAATTTGGTGTATACACGCTATAATTAGCTATGCGAGGGGGGAAACTAAAAAAAGAAATAAATCGTATAAAAACTGCATGGAGGAAACCAACAAAACAAACTGTGAAAGCATTATAAGCATGAACAAAAAAGTATGCACGTATTATAAATCTTCACAAAAGCAAATCTAATTGCATTTATGAAAGCCTACATGTACTACGTATTTGGTAAGGCATCTCGAAGGAGCAGCAAAGTGGTTCCAGTATGAGAAAGGGGCTACTTACTTTATATTTATGGAAAGCTATGTAGGCACATATTGGTATATGAGATATGAAAGGAGAGGTATAGCTAATCGTGGTAATTTTCATAACTGGTGCAACTGACTGGTATGAATGAATGCGTAACAAATTTTTTGAATGCATAGGCTCAACAACAAGGTCCAGAAAGAATGGGGAAAAAAAGATACCAAATGGAGCTCAGCACTTCTTTGTACACTATATTTTTTGTTTCAGCACAGGGAACACCCTTATCATTTTCAATGAGTATCTTAAGGCCTGAACATGATGTAATCCATGATACTGCCACATACAATTGTCCGTGAGAGAAGACCGGATTCTTTAAATAGATTCCAACTTTGCTCAAAGTTTGTCCTTGACATTTGTTAATAGTCATTGCATATGAAAGCCTAACAGGGAATTGACGTTGTTGCAGAGTAAAAGGCCACTGAGAACTTGTGGCATTTAGCACAACTCTGGGAATACAAATAAGGTGACCAATATTACTCCCAGTGATTATACGGCCTTCCAGCACTCGATCACCAAGTCTTGTAATAATGAGACGTGTTCCATTGCAAAGACCCATGGATTGATTTATATTTCTTAGCAGCATGATTGGGACACCTATCTTTAACCGGATGCTATGTGGGAAACCATTGATTACAATAGAGTTCAGGAATTCTGGCGGGTACAGTAGGTCAGCATCACCAATGTGGCTATCGGATTGGGAAATGGAATCAAAACTGAGATACTCCTTTGCGTGAGCAGGGACCTTATCAAAGACAGCTCTGTTTAGTTCATTGGCAACAGTATTAGTTGGGCAAACGATAGCACGTTCTGTAAGGTATTCACTGCTGCTATAGTTTGCAGAGAAAGAATCGTAGATAGCATCAACAATTGCATCGATATTGCTATTAGTTGGCAATAACAAAAGGTCTTGTGGTATAGGTATCCATGTTGGATGAATTTCTCCTTGCTTTTTAGTCATTGGTTTTTGGCCATCTCCAATATCAAGCACCCACTGAGCAAATACAGCGAGAACTTCACGGTCTGCATCTGAGAGACCTGGATTTTGAAGTCTCATATTAGTAAACAGTTTTAGGATCTCAACATGTTGCCAAAGGGAAGATCTAATAAGCGAAGCCTAAATGATTTCTGCTTTAGTGCCACCTTGAATAACAGGTAAGATCTGCCGAAAGTCTCCGCCAAGAACAAGAAGCTTTCCACCAAAAGGCAGTGACATGCGACCAACATCCTTAGTAGCCATTATGTCACGCAATGTTCTATCGAGTGCTTCAAAACAGTGCCTATGCATCATGGGTGCTTCATCCCAGAGAATCAAAGAAGTCTTCATAATAAGTTGAGCAAGCATTGTTCCACGTGCGATATTACATAAACTTCTTCCATTAATGTCAAGAGGAATCTTAAAACGGGAGTGACCTGTACGACCACCTAGAAGTAAAGGGAAGCAATCCCAGATGAAGCAACTGCAAGAACTATGTGACCTTTAGCCCTTAGTGCTGCTATAATAGCATTCCATAGAAATGTTTTCCCAGTACCACCATGGCCTGATACAAAATAAAAACCGCCCTTATTATCAGTAACACTCATCATAATCTTTTTGTAGATATCAGTCTGCTCAGAATTCAGCTTATGGTGCAATGTCTCAGACTGCTCTGCTAGAACAACTGAATCATATGCTAACTCTTCGGATACAAGACGGTTAGCAGAAGCAGGATCACTGTATGTTGATTCACTAGTTATGTTGTATGAACTAAAATTGAGGCCATTCCTTGAAAACATATCAGATAGCTTATTTAACAATTGGGACTGCAGGTAGGCAACTGGTATGGAATACGATTGGTTTTGTAGTCCCTGGCGTATTTTGTATTGTATATCGTCAGCAAGGAAGCACCAATACTTATCAAATAAATTTTGAGGGCTAATTACACCGGAAAAAGAAAGCACCACCATGAAAAGGTGCCTGAGTTGATGTGGTGTAGCCCAAATGATTGCTTCATCAAAAAGCAAAAACCATTCTGTATCATCACCAACCAAACCATGAGCTTTGCAAGCTTCCTTAAAAGTAGGATAAGATACGCCATCAAAAAATCTTATACGCTCATAACTTTGCGCACCACAGACAACCATCAAAAGCATTCTCAGATAGAACAATTCACCAGTGCTTGGGTGTACATTGTATATGCAGCCAATCTTTGACGACACCCGTTTTCTTTTTAGCCATTTTTTGTTAACACCATCCCATGTCCACTTTGATGGGAACTAGTAATAAGTATACGATCTTGCATGTACAGACTGCTGATTAGTAGTAAACCATTCAGTCAGAATAGTTTTATGAGCTCCTGGATCAGCAACAATTCCTTGCAAGCTTGTATCTTCATGATATGTGATTCTGTTCATGTTTGGCATATGGACAGATAATCGCTCAACGGAAGGCATTCGACCGTGTATTTCGAATTCAAACAATCGCCAGAGTGCCTCACACGAGGATAAATATCTATATTTTCATATAGGTAAGCGTCAGTATAAAATAAATAGGGAGAAACCGGGGGAAAAAACATAACCTCACATAGGAAAGTAACAACACAAAGGACAAAGAAGAGAGAACCCTAAACAGCCTAGTATAGCAAAAAGGAACACGTATTAGCGAAAAGTGGTCACCTACGAGAAATAAATCTCAGTATAGTAAAACGAATTTTGTACTATGGAAAAGCGACACTGCATTTAATATAATCAGCTATTTCATCTATCCCTTCTTTAGCTCATGGATGAGTGAGCCCGATGATTGCTCAAAGATTACGTAAATTTATTCTTGCTCTATCTTGCCCTTTAGTAAGATATTTGAATAAGTACTTCACGAGATTTGTTTTGTTGCACCACTCAACATTGATGTGAACTCGAACTTTTGAGCAAAGCTAATATTATATGGAACAACCCAGCTATTATCAAGCTTAATTCCATTTTTGACAACGAAATGGTATCCATCTTGGCGGCGATATACTGGAAACCCACATTTATCAATTGTTGTTTCTAAGTTTAGCTGCTTGGGATATCGTTTTGAACACAGACCATCTTTCATACATGGGCATTTTGTATTAAGGTCTCCACACGGACCGCGCATCATAAACTCTTCAACAAGAGTATAGCCAAGTGGAGCAGTAGATGGATCAGGAATTTCAGCACATATAAGGCTATCTATAAACTGGCCTGTTAAGTCTGCATCATGTTGAGCAAGCCATATGAGAGTATGAATATGGGGCAAGCCTCTCTTTTGGAACTCAATAGTATAGAGAACGGTCACAAACAAAGGGCATAGTTTAGAGCAGAAAGGAATACAACACAATAAAATGTAAAGAAGTTACACATGTATAACGAAAATAAGAAACGGACCTGCGCGGACGACACCAAAAGCGCAACCAGCTTTAATATCAGAAATATATTCGATAAGCTTCGTATGAAATACCCGAGTAACAATATCATATCGATCTATATATTTTTGACCAGCCTCATGTTTGAGCGCATCCATAATTTCTGGCCATCTTGAATTACACGTGAGAGTAGAGAACAAATCAGGAGCACCGTATTCACGGCAGATAGCCATAGCGTCTTGATAATTGAGAGCATTGTATCGAGGACCGCCAGTAAAGCTTGCAGGAAGCAGAATTTTTACACCAATATTTCTGCCCTGCGATGTACCTTGACCAAGAGCATCAGAAATGCCTTGGTATGTCTCTGATCTTAGCACATCTTGATTGAAAAAATGGAATGATAAACGGTTTGCTTCAAGGCATGAGTAGCAATCCACTTGTAATTGATTTGAGAGACGCCCACAACATGTGTAAGGATTTGTTTCTTTTTTTCGATAATGGCACTCATAGCAATAATATTCAAGCATGGACACCTCATTTCTAATCGAAGGCATATTGGTATCAATTTCTTTGTATTTAATACCAAGATGGAAACCTTTTTCACCGTACGGAAACAGCAATGGATATTGAAGAGACATCAAAGAGGGATTCAAAGGCGAAATCTGTTTCAACTCATTATGATGGCTTTCAACAATTACATCAAATCTGTTATTCTCCAAAGACAATTCACCCACAATCAAAGCAGCTAATTCAGGCACAACTGGTAGAGAATATCTATCACCATGACTATCTGATGAACCAATAAGGCGAATGTAAACTTCTGGGGTTTTTTCAGAAAACAGCCGTTGACGTGCCATTCTGAATTCTTTCACGAGTACATTGCAGCAGTCAAACATAATAATCAACGCAGCAATAATAGAAGGGTCTGCTTCATCATGTCCACTACCTTCTTTACTAAACACAGACAATCTGTTGGCAACCTCGTTGAATGTTTCATAGATATAAAGTTGAGCATATTTGGGTTTCTGTCCGGTGTAGGAACCAATGAACCAATACGGTGACGAACCACACCATTAATACGGAAAACATAAGGGCCTCCACCGGTGTTTATAGATCTATCAATATCTACGCCCAAGGAAGTGAACACAAACAAGGAATTGTAATGGCGTATTAAGCATAAAAATTCATTTGAGCGAGAACCTTTATTAAAACCAATAAGGTATCGAAGTGGGCATGGAAAATCCTTATGTGGGGGAAGGGATATTTTCCCACCTCGACAACATCTACTATAAACAATTCATTGATGCCTAGAAGAACTTCTATGTTGAGACCTTTCTTGGAACCAAAAAATGGCTCCCCATTTATTACATTCATAATCTGAACCACCGTAATACGATCGATTGACATAGGCAGCTGAAAAAATGCAGGGAAAAGATGCACTGAACAAAGAAGAGCAACCAACAGCAATAGTAATGCGAAACATGTAGGAAACAATAGGAATCAAGCAAAGTAATAGAAAGCAGCATAAACTTGAACATACTAACGAACCTTTAAGGTAAGAGATCTGTTGTTTAGAAAGACAAACACCTGGTTCTCTAAGTAAAACCGGATTAAAAGACGGCATACTACCTGAAATGTGGAGAATAAGTAATAAAAACTATGAAATAAAGTATGATAAGATATCTCTAGGGGGCAAAACAAACCGAAACAGCAAGGGGGAAAAACCGAAAAAGAATAATGAAAGAAAAGCACCTGCTTTAGGGCCTCTACGAAGCAAATTGGATATCCTCCTTTTTTTTCTATTGGTGGAAGACTCAGCACGACTAACGAGCGGGCAAAAATGATCTCCTATCATATAAGCAAAAGAGAGAGGAAAATGGTAAAAAAAAAAAGGAATCTAAGCTGCAGACAATAAAGAGAAGGGGAAAACAGTTACAAAGAACATAAACAACCATGTTGACGCATCCATGGCAAACGTGCATTATCATCGGGGGAAAGAGCTGTAAAACAGCAAAGCAAATACGAGGGGAGGGGAGCAGAAAACTGTGAGAGAACGAAAACACATAAGAAAGCTGGAAAACAGAAACGACGTACTGAATATAACATACATAATAATAAATACGAAGCATACATGACTGTGGTAGCGTCTGCGCAAACACTGGTGGTAAAGCACCAGGCAAAACATCTATAGAGGGCAACGATGAAACCACCGAATCAACTGACTGTTTACCACGACGAATTTCCTCGCGGTGGGCTTTAGCATAACACGACTCATCCATAAAATCAGTTAGGGAAAAACAACACACGAACAATTCCACCAGAAGGTTACCACGGAGAATTTCCTGATGGTAGGCTTTACCAAAACACGATTTATGCATATAATCAATTAGCGAAAAACAATAGGCGAACAATTCCACTAGAAGGTCATACTGAAAGGGTAACAAATGGAAGCATGAAAAAACAGACAGGGAAAAAGCATATAATAAATATAAAACAAGAAATATCACAAAAAAAAAGAACGACAACCAATAGAGGCACGATAAATCTGCCGCAATCGCACTATCAGGATAGGCAGAAGGATGGCAACAAAACATATTGCAAGAATAACAACCACGCACACAAACCTATATGCAGGGGGAGGGGGATGGAAACAAAGATACCGCCCAACACTTTGCTATCCTAACTAAAACTAAACAGGTCTTCATAAAGTAATATAAGCAGTATTAAAAAAACACATGCCAACGCTCCACCGATCGCGAGCACTAATGTAGATAACATCTGAGCATACATAACTGGAGCAAGCATCTGTATTTTAACACAGACCGAACACAACAGTATAACAAAGTGTAAAAATAAAAGAAAAGAAGCAGCACCTCTAACAAAAGCGCAGACACAAGAAGTGCAATTGTGAAGGAACCAGACCAGAACGCTGGACGACTAATTAAAGCGTTGTAAAACGAGCGGACACCGTAGAGGCAACAACATGGAAACCTCTTAAGAATTCGGAACGCTCAACAGCACAGAAAGCCAAGAACTAAAAAAAGGCATGCTAACCTAAACAAAATGATTTGCACGAATATAACATTTGAGCATAGGTAACCCAAGGAAGCATCTACATTTTAACATAGACCAAGCACAGCAACGTAAAGTGTAAAAATAGGAGGAAAGAAGTAGTACCTCCAATAAAAGGAATTATTCATCATATACCCTCCTCTTAGACTGAAATTCAGAATTTACCCTCCGGCCCACATGTCAGTGACTCATCCCGACCCCACGTGTCAGTGACTCGGGAGGGTAAATCCCGAAACTCTCAAATGTGAGGAGGGTATATGACGAAGTTTCCCCCAATAAAAGCGCACACCGAAGAACCGCAGCTCTAAAGAAACCGAAGTAGAACGGGCGTCCACCGCAGAGAGAATAGACGAACACAGCACGCACGGGGAAAACCAAAACAAACGACTTCCTGCAAAGGGAAAACGGTGAGAGGCAACACAACAATTAAGGTAATAAAGCAATATCTGAAAACAGCAACACTACACGAAACGTAAAAGCACCAAGCGAACGCTTGTTTTTTCCGACGAAGCAAAAAAAAAGATCAAAAATCCAAAAAAACACCCTAATCCAAACGAAATGCCCCACACGAATATTAAAAAGTTTCGGAAACACGCACGCCACTTCTGAAAGAACCTAGCTTAAAGAAACTGCAACAGATTCGGACGAATAGCATCGCACAAACCGTAAACAAACAAAGCATACAATAAAGAAAAAAACCTTAAGAACCCGGAACGCTCATGAAGACACAAAAAGCATTAATTTTGAATGAACGGTATCACAAAAACTCTTAAGCAAAGAAAATGCACAACAACTCCTAAAAACCTTAAGAACTTGGGCAAAAAATGTGGGAGACTCAAGGGAAAAATCCATATTCTAAGATCGATCAGTTCTCTAAACAAAGAAAGAGAAAGTATCGCAAACATGCACGCTACTTCGAAAAGCATCTAGCTTGAAGGAACTACAGCAGTTTGGGACGAACAACATGACTAAACAAAAAGCACGTAACAACACCAAAAAAACCTAAGAGATCGCATAAAAAATAAGGAAACTTCAAGGGAAAAAAATCCATATTCTAAGCTCAGTCGGTTTCCTAACCAAAGAAAGGTTGCAACGATACCGAAAGAGCATAAAAGCTCGCACAAAAAACAAGAGAACCAAAAGGGAAGAAGGCATATCCTAAACTGTATCGGTTAGCAGTAGACAAACCAGAAGAACAACAGATCGAAGAAAAACTAAGAACCCAAAAGGAGCACAAAAAAACTGTGCAGTATAAAGATTACATTCTGTCAGCAAATCGGGAAAAGACCAACAATCCCGAAAAAGGCACAAAAAAGTTGAAGCAGGAAAAAGGTGAGCAATCCAAAGAACCTACGCAAAAAAGGGCACATCCCGATCACTCTCTATAACGAATCAGAAACAAGGCGAAAGCGACGCGACCAAATCTAAAGAACCTGCGCGAAGAAGACCACATTCCGACAACAAGAAGGAAAAAGGGCAGTAATCCAAAAAAAAGGCTCAAAGAGCCTGCGCAAAAAAAAAAACAGCAAGCAGGAAAAAGATCAGAGAAAAAAAGGCTCAAAGAACCTACGCCAAAAAACCACATCCCAAGCACTCTCTACAACGAATCACGAACAAGACGAAAGCGACGCAAAACGCGAAACAACCTAACTAAAGAGGTCACACAAGGAACGGCTGAAGATAGAGCGAAAAGCTCACACCCTAAGAAGAAATCGGCTAGCAACAAACGGAACCTAAACCAAAAGGGAAAACGCAAGAAGAAACAGCAACCGGACGTGATACCAAAAACACAAAGGAAAACGAAGGAGCCTCTGACAAAATCCGAGAACCACAGACGGCAACACAGCAACCAGAGGCGAGTGCAAAAGCAGAACTCACCACTAGGATGCACAGCACAACAGGAAGCAAACAAGCGGGCCATAGATGTCAGTAGGATGGGCGTATCAAAAAACGCGTATAGGAAGCGAACAGCGGGAGGACATCCTTCTTCTCGAAGCTTTCCACGCCGCTACTGCCTGCCATATACAGATCGGACGCACGCGCAAAACACAGACTGGTAACCAACGCACAACAGGCGGCACCAGGGAAAAACTTTTCGGCCGAAATTTCGCCGAAACGACAAAATTTCGTTGCTTTCGTTGTGCACCGAAAAAGTGGCGTTTCGGCCAAAAATTTCGGATGTTTTTGAATTACCGAACGCCCGCTCGCATTGCATAAGCTGCGCAGCCCAATGGCAAGCCTCTCTCCCGCTCGCCCAGTCGACCCGGGATCGAATCCCGCCTCCTCTATTTATTTTTCTCCGATTTCCTTGTATTTTCTTGTCTGACATGTGGGTCCACGTAAAGTTCAACAAACGAAAACAATTGGATCAGGATGGAGACTCGAACACGCGACCAACCACTCTTGAAGCGCCCCACCTACCGCCAGACCAGAGCACACTTTGTGCGTAGGCTTCCATGTTACTTCCTATTAACCTTAGTTTTTAAGTTTAAAATTCAAATTTAATTTGAACGGTTTGACCGAAATACCGAAATTTCGTTCAATTCGCCTCTTTCGCCACCAGCCGAAATAAATTATAAACGAAATAGTTTTCCCCTTGGCGGCACCCAGGACGCTCCAGCGCGAAGCATCACGCGGCTTGCTACCCAGCGCGCGCCAGCGGGCACAATGCTCGCGCCCAGCCATGCGGCAACACGAGAGCGCAGTAGCCCTACGTGGCACGCCTGAGCAGCCGGGGAGTTCCCGGGTATGTTATATGGAGTATGTCCGGTCTTCTTAACTTATAGTTTAAGTTTATAGTATCTTGAATAAATAAACGTGATATTTTCTTTGTCAGTATTTTAAAGTAGTTTATCATGATAGCCTTTTTGATATAGCTTATTTGTTTATCGACATTCGATTCATTTATACAAACACTTATGGTAGAACCAGAAGATATCAGTTATAGCTATAAGTCATCCACCACAACCAAAAAGAATCCACCCAAGACCAATTGGAAAAAGTCAGTGAATTATCTATAACAAAGTTCGTCACAATCTGCAAGTCCCCATTAGAGCTCACACCATAGGCCTAGCACGCTGCATAAACTTTAGAGCACAGATACAGAAGGACACCCGCATGGATGGTGCCTTTGCAAGGACGAGGCAATCTGGTTGTCCTAGCACCTCGGGCTTGGACGACAACAACTACTGCAAGAACCTCTTCTGTATCAAAGGGCTTCTACACTCCGACCAAGAGCTAGCTTTTCAGTGGTGGAGACAGACACCAATGGACAGGTCCAATTATTACGCCATTTGACGGCTCAGATGGACAGATCAGGAAGAATTTCATAAGGGATAATTACTAAGAGGAAATCCACATTGCTAGATGTTGGGACCATGTATTTCTTTCATGTACAATCACGCGTCCTACATGTACCTGACGCTGTGCGTACGTACGAGTTCGCAATCTCGTAGTTTCACTTGGTTTTGTTTTAATAATTTACAGTTGTTATAGGTTGTAACGAGTAACGATGTATCAGTATGCTCGTTCATTTTGGGGGGGGACATTCAGTATCATAGTTTCCCTTTGTTTTGTTTTTAATTATCTATACTAAAATGAAAAAGCATCGGTTTAAAAACATAGTTCTTCTACACTTCGTTAGGTCTAGAAGACATCAGTCGTAGCTATAAATCATGACCAGCTAATCAAAAGGAATCCACCCAAGACCAATTGGAAAAAGTCATTGAATTATCTACAACATAGTTCCTCACAATCTGCAAGTCCCCATTATTTTGCCAGGAGCTCACACCATAGGCCTAGCCCCTGCATAAACTTTAGAGCACATATACACAAGGACACCCGCATGGATGGTGCCTTTGCAAGGTCGAGGCAATCTGGTTGTCCTAGCACCTCGGGCTTGGACGACGACAACTACTACTACAAGAACCTCATCTGCAACAAAGGTAAGGATGGCAACGGACCATTGTGTACCTCAAGATTATATCTTCAAAATAAGATCTCGTTTGTATATATTTTAACTTAGTAATGAAATTGTATGTTCCACATATTACTTTCCAGTGTTTCATTAGTTTATTGATGATGTTCTAGAAAGTATATTTTAAATTGGATAGGAGCAATACATTGAGTGGGTGTCGAATATTTTAGTAGGTAAAATGAAAAATGTTCCATGCGTCTGAAAGAAGCCGAAGCTAAAAGCTGGCTAAAAAGCTGAAAAGAATGGTGCCTTCTTTCAATGTTTTGACAATTCATCTGCGATGTTCCACATGTTTTAACGGATAATAAGTCAGCTGAACTCACATGTTTAGTTTCAATGCTCCAAGAACTCATCAGTGATGTTGCAATAATTCATCCACGATATTCCACGCAAATAAGTTCTAAGGGAGAATAAGGGAGCGTTCAGAATAACGATGGCTTATGACTTTTTTCACTATAACTAGCTTATTTTTTACTATAGTTAAGTTGGTTTATTTGGTGTAATTAAAATTTAAAAATTTTAAAATAGAAAAAATATGTTAGCCCATCATGGACAATGCAAAGAAATACGAGAAAAAAGAAATAGCAAAAAAGCTCAAAAACTCAAAAAAAAAGATGAAATTAAGAAATAGTGAAAAAAACAGAAGCCAGAAGCTAATGGTTTAAGTTTATAGTTTTCTGAATAAATAAATAAGATGTTTTTTCTATTGGTTTTTAAAATGGCTTATAAGAATAGCCTTTTTGATACAGCTTATGAGCTTATCGATATTCAGTTTATTTGCATAAATACTCACGTTAGGTCTAGAAGACATCAGTCGTAGCCATAAATCATGACCAGCCACAGTCAAAAGGAATCCACCCAAGACCAATTAGAAAAAGTCATTGAATTATATACAACATAGTTCCTCACAATCTGCAAGTCCCCATTATTTTGCCAGGAGCTCACACCATAGGCCTAGCACCTGCATAGACTTTAGAGCACACTAGAACATCGAGCGCGCTTCGCGCGTCTTGTCATGACTTCAATTGCAGAAATTAATTCACACTTTAATATAGACACTTCAAGCAGATGACAGATAGAGGCCATCGCAGAAATTAATCTCTACTTCAATATAGAATTCCCACTTCAATATAGACGCTTGAAGGAGATGACAGATAGATTGGTTCCATTTATGCAGTTATATTTGACTTTAAGATACTAACAGAATCAAACAATACAATGACCTTAAAAGGATAGACAACCGTATCTTAAATTGCTTACCTCAATTTGCATCGCTTTTCCGATCTTCCAACATTCAATGCACACACCAATTCCAGAGCTAGCAAGGATCATCCATGAAGTCTCATTATCAAGCAGGTATAAGAAAACAATCAGCTAACACACAAAGTTCAAAACCACAGATTTTGCCAATAGACCTTCCATGGACCTGTTCTTATTCCAAAACTGAATATCTGAACAATAGCACACGAAGATCATCAAATATATGTCGAGTTATTGTTGGATAATACTTCTGGTTACAGAATACATGGTATAAAAAAACTATGTAGTGACTTACCATTCTTGAAAGCCAAGAAATCAAACAGAGAATGTAACAAAGAAACAACCATGATCAGTCCCAGAAGGTATGGATTCCCTTCAAGAAAACCCTCTGCATTTTACAAAGAAGTCTAGGATCAGTGAAAACCCATAACCAAGAGCATCTGACTAAAATATGTGTCAAGTTGGGGGTGTACAAAGCAAAATGCATGCCTCACTAATTTTCAATAAATGTACTTCTAGCCACTCCATAGTCCATACATGCATACTTGTTCCCATAGCCAGCTCACCGTTAAGAGCTTAAAATCTTTCCTACAAAGTGATATGCCTCTTCTAGTATTACGGCATTAAAGTGTGATAAGCCACTATCCAGTCGTAGTGGTTAAGACTTAAAGGCGATATCTCGCAAAGTAATATTGCATACAAGTAAAATCAGTTCATTAATATCATTATGAAAGACGCGCCATGTACAAAGAGCTAATTCATAGAGTTGAGTGATTTTATTTACCTCCTCACGCCGAGGCACCCAGTTGTTCGAACGGAGGTCAAGCACATCGCGACCATGAACCTCAAACGTGGTGCCAATCGAGGGTTTTTGTTAGCTCCTTCATCCGGTTGAAGTAGTTATCATTAATTGGCGAGATTTTGGGTTCTCATCAAGTCGCTTTCTGGTCATATTGAAGAATCGACAGATGGCCTCCACATTTTCCTCTTCGTGGCAAACCTTTTATCGAGCTCGGGCCCCAATAGTTCCTACATACGGAAAATGGATTAGGCAATTTTTTCATTGAATAATAATTGTATTACCAATTCAACGATGTGTACCGAACAATGTGATGAACTATCTTCTCGTGTACCATCTTAGACGGATATTACCAAGCGTTCTAAGTTTGACATTCCTTTCTTTCTCCCTTCTCTCCATCTCTTTATCGGGCGATCAATTTTGCGATGTCACTTATGTTGTCGGCGCCTTCAAAGGCTTCCCGACAATTGTTCAACAAAGACACGCTTGAATGTAATCTCTTTACCACCGGTTCTTCAGAGGGAATGATGGGAGGTTGTCATTGAGATCACAACAAAGTTGGGCATACATCGGACGAGAAGGTGGGCTCAAAACAGCCTTCTCAAATATGAGAGAAATAACATCCCGAATCAAAAGCGATAATGGATTAATCACCAGAAATCATCAAGGAATAGAAAGCTATGGAAGCAGACAATGGAAATAATCAAACCTTCAAAATATCAGCAGAGTAATTCCAGCATCCATTAGTTGGCCCTTGAGTAGATCAAATTTCTCTGCGCGCTTGTTTAATATCTTGCACAAGCAAGAGCAAATAAACAGCTCCGTGTCCCCACTTTACCTTCCTTCTTAGAAAGCTCATAGGCTGCCATAGTAAAGACAATTCCTTTTATGAACAAAATGCTAGAATGCAAGAATAGGTTTGGTTCACAAGAGAATCAAAATTTAACAATGAGATAAAGAATATAGCATAAGAGGTGAAGCTTACAGAAAGCAATCAAGAACTTTCCATATCCCTTTCTTTGGTATGGAGGGAGAGTGAGAATGCAAGCCAAATTATAAGATTCCTCGGAGTGCTTCTCCTGCAAAGAGATAAAAGCCAATTATAAGTTTCTTACAGTATAATTCAGTAGAAATGAAACATATGCATTATCTATATTGCAAAAATACACAAGTAGAAATGAAAACTTGCACATATATTGAAAAATCTGCACAATTGCATTTCAGTCTGAGACCTAATGGTGCTTTAACCATCTTATAATAACTTACAAACCATGAACAAGTACTCTGAAATGATACAAATAGTAGATAGGGTATTAACCCTTAGCTATTGTCAGGTGTAAGATTCGATAAATATAACAAAACAATTTATACATGAATGGTAAAATTAATAAATCAACCAACTAAATGTTGAAATCAGTATAAATAGCAAATATCAACAATGCACAGCCTTTTTTGTCACACAGCCTCTCTGCTGATTGTATTACCACCTCAGAAGGAAATGAGTTTAGATCTGATTTGGGTAAATCACAAACTCGATGAACAGCTCGGACCGTTGCTTTGCTATCAAAATCCAATAATTGTTTTTTCAAGTAATGCTGCCAAAAGAAGCAGAGCATCAGCATGAAAAGGATGGTAACACAGAAATCTCTACGTAAGAAAAATCAATGAAAGTAGCAGCCTTAGTAAGGGCATTTTGTGCTTCATCTCTCGGTGTTCTTTTTTTACTCAAATAATTAACAGGCACCAGATTCAGTAAGCATGAATTTTGTAAATATTACAGATAACAGCAGGCACTACTAAATAACCATTCCAATCCCTAAGTCAGAACCATACGCCATGATCTAATTGTTGATGTCAAAGTCTTTTAAGAAGGGTCACAAAATTTTTACTTAATCAAGATTTTGATGTGCGAAGAAGTAGATACCTCGCAGTCGACCATCTGCTGCTCACTGAGCACCTTCAGCTTCCCGGTGGTGAGGTAGTGCACCCCCTCTAGCACCCCCGACGTGCTGAACGACCCGCACAAGCCCTGCAGTGAAGGCACCGAACAAAACCAATCGAATCTAATCAAATCCACCGATATATCCATCGAAATCAAACAAAAGTAGTTCTTCAATCCTCAAATCGAAGCCGGACGTACCTGGTCCTTTAAGGGAGTCCGACGGGGACGTGCTCGCGCTAGTCGAAGTCGGTGGGGAGGCCATCGGTGGGGAGGATGGGCGCCTCCTGCACCGAGTCAGCGACTTCCTTCAGGAAGCTCCGGCGGGAGCGGCGGAGGCCGAGGAAGCTTCGCAGAACTTGTCGCATCCCATCCCGCGCGACGGGGAGGAAGGGGATGCGGCGGGGATAGGGAGGCGGCGAGGAAGCTGGGAGGAGGGGGCGGGGAGGGGGAGGAGGGGGCGGGGAGGAGGAGGAGGCGGGGGGGGTAGGAAGGGGAAGGGGGAAGCGGCGGCCGCGGGTGAACGGGGAGACGACGGAGAGCGGGGAGGAGGGGCGGGGGGGGGGAGGTGGTAGGGAGAGGGGTAGGAGGGGACCGGGGAGGAGGGGGCGCGGGGAGGGGAGGAGGGGGAACTGAAAGAGCGCACCGGGGGGGGCAACTGGGAGTAGCTGAGCAGTGGTAGCTGACGGATCCGTGGTTGCGGCGCCAGATCTACGCCGAGGAAGCTACGGATGCGCGGGGAGCGACGGGGGGAAGGGGGCTGGGGGAGGCGGCGGAGGAGGGGAGGTGGAGAGGAGGCGGCGGGGAGTGGGGAGGAGGGGGACCGGGAGGAGGGGGCGGGGAGGGGAGGAGAACCTGAGGATCATGTGCGCGAGGTAGAAGAGGTTGGCGACGGTGCGTACGGCGGTGACGGCGACGCTGATGCCCATGTCGATCTTGACGAGGAGTCGCCGGCAGAGGGCTTGGCTCGCCCTCCCGAGGCGGCGAGGAGCGGGGAGGAGGGGTTGGGGAGGCGCGGGGATCGGGAAGGAGGGGGACCGGGGGAGGAGGGGTGGTGGGGGAGGAGGGAGGAGGAGGGAGGGGGAAGCGGCGGTCGGCGAGTGAGCGGGGGCGGCGGGGGAGGAGGGGGAGGGGGGAGGCGGCGGGGGAGCGGGGGAGGAGGGGGACCGGGTGAGGAGGGAGTTAGGGCTGTAAACGAGCCGAGCTTGAGCGAGCTTGCCCTGGCTCGGCTCGAGCTCAGTAGAAACTCGAGCCGAGCTCGAGCGAGCTTGAGATTGCCGTCGAGCTTCAAGCTGAGCTCGAGCTCGGCTCAGACGGCTCGTGTAGGCTCGTGTACCTGCTGGCGGCTGCCGGTTGGGGGAGACGTGCCCGACTTGCCGTAGGAGCCGTGGCCGAGGCACCGAGCTGCAGGGGGCGGGCCGGCGAGGAGGGGCGCGGCGGTGGGGGAGAGGAGGGGCGCCGAGCGGTGGCGGCATCGACCGACCGGGCGCAGAGGTGGCCTCGCCGCCTCGGCCGGGGAAGAGGCCGAGCGGCGGCGGCCGGGTGGCGGGCGCGAACCGGATCCGCCGATCCGGCCGAGGAGGGGCGGTGCCGGGGAGGAAGGGGACGGGAGGAGGGCGCGCCGGGAGGAAGGGGACGGGGAGGAGGGGCGCGGGGAGGAGGCGGTGGGGGTCGGGGCGGCGCGAGGAGAGGGGTGGGGAGGGGACGGGGTGGAGGGGGCGACGGCCGCAAGGGGGAGAGGAATGGAACGGGGAGGAGGGGCAGCGGGAGGGCGAGGAGGGCGGCGCCGGGTGAGAGAGGAGGAGGGGAACGGGGACAGCGGGGAGAGGAGGGGCGGCGGGGAGGGGGACGGGGTGGGGTGGTGGGGGAGAGGAGGGAGGGCGGCGCGAGGGCGCCGGGGCGGGGGATTTGGGCGGGGCTAGGGTTAGGATTTGGGCGCAGGTGGGGGCGCGGGGCGCGCGCGCGCGGGGAGGAGGCGGGCGCGGGCGCGGGTGGGGATTTTGTACCGATTTTGAGAGGGGAGGCGGGAGGGGAAAAATCCTAAGCTCGCGAGCTATTCGAGCTCGGCTCGGTAAAGCTCGCGAGTTTACGATGAAACTCGAATTCGACTCGTTTGGAGCTCGAGCCAAGCTCGAATCGAGTCTAGAGCGAGCCGAACTTGAGTAGTTTGCGAGCCTCGAGCTTTTTTACAACCCTAGAGGGAGTGGCGGGGGAGGGGGAGGCGAGAGCGGGTGAGGAGGGGACGTGGAAGACAAAACGGGCGGCATGGGCGAAGGGAGGAAGGGGGCACGTTGGGGGAGCTGCGGCATAGGCGCGCGCGGACCGCAGGGGGGGATGCTGCCTCGCCACGCGTTGACGCGCGAAGCCCTCGCGCGGGCGTGGAGCGCTCTCACGCAAACAAACCACAGCAGATTTTAATACCTCTGATATACACAAGGACACCCGCATGGATGGTGCCTTTGCAAGGACGAGGCAATCTGGTTGTCCTAGCACCTCGGGCTTGGACGACGACAACTACTACTACAAGAACCTCATCTGCAACGAAGGGCTTCTACACTCCGATCAAGAGCTAGCTTTTCAGTGGTGGAGACACCAATGGACAGGTCCAATTATTACGCCATTTGACGGCTCAGATGGACAGATCAGGAAGAATTTCATAAGGGCTAATTAGTAAGAGGAAATCCACATTGCTAGACGTTGGGACCATGTATTCTTTCATGTACCTGACGCTGTGCGTACGTACGTGTTCGCAATCTCGTAGTTTCACTTGGTTTTGTTTTAATAATTTACAGTAGTTATAGGTTGTAACGAGTAACGATGTATCAGTATGCTCGTTCATTTGGGGAAAAAACATTCAGTGTCGTAGTTTCGCTTGGTTTTGTTTTTAATTATCTATACTAAAATAAAAGGCATCGGTTTAAAAACCATCTGTTCACACCTTCAGTTGACAATTGGAGCCCGCTCAGCGTAGCGATGCGTCAGCGGTGGGTGATGGGTTCGGCTTTTATTTCACTGTAGTATTTTTGTCCGTTTCTTTTTTTTGTTTTTTTGGTATTTTTATGTTTTATTTTTTTTCTCGTATTCTTTTGCATTGTTCGTGATAGACTAACATGTCACTTTTATTTTTAAATTTTTTAAAATTTAATTATACCCAATAAGCTAATTTAGCTACAGTAAAAAATCAACCAGCTACAATAAAATGTCAGCTAAAAGCCATCACTATTCCGAACACTAGCTTGATCTTATCCATCCGTTTGATTCATCTTACGGTCCTAATTAGTCCATATCTTAATTGTCTAGATTGTCCATATCTTAATTGTCTAGATTGTGTCAATAATGATAATTAGGCACTATAATTAACGAATCAAAATCAACTAATGTCCTCGTCACAAAAGACGCCACACGTAATTAAACTCCGGCCCCTTCTCCACGCGCTGCACTCGTCGCCCAGTCGCTCCACACAGGTGCACATAAATACGCGTGGAAAACACCACAGCCACCGCAGCCGTCTCCTCTCCAAGCCGCTGCCTACAGCATGGCCACCACCGTCGAGCTCGCGATTGGACCGCCGGCTGTCACGCTCACAGGCTGTTTGGAAATTGGCGTATAAGTAAGGCCTATTTCCTTTAGTAATTTCAAAATATGTATGATTGACTACCATATTGATTAAAGTTGAGGAAGTCAATTTATATGTAATACCAGAAGAGAGAGAATTGAACCGGCTGAGCCAGACCCAAAGCCAAGTAGGCTCAGCCCACACAACCTCCTCTTAAGAGGATGCCAAGGGAAGTGATGATCTTATCCACCGCTTCCCCCAGCCACCCCTGGCGCTGCACTATTGTTGCCTCTAGCCACCGTCGCCGCCACCGCTCCACTACCAACTGTCACTGTCTCGTCCTTAAGCTATCGCTCCTTTCCCCCGATGCTATCGCCGCTCTTTTTCCCCGGTGCTACCACACCTGAGGTTCAACAGCTATTTGAGGTTCAAAAAACTAGCCATTGGAAGTTAGTGCGGTACTACCATAGGTATAAGAGCGGTACTATCGCACTACGGTCATACCACAGTTATAAGGACGGTACTACTAATTTTAGTTTTTCAACACAGACGACACTCGAAAAAATGATCATAATTTTTTACTCTGATATTGGAATTGAATGATCTTGGACTCTATAAAAATCTTATTAAGAGAGCTACACAACTCATCTATTTGTATGATCTTAAATACATTAGATTAATACAAAAATTATAAGAGATCCAAGTAGTCATTACCATGGTCTAAATATAAAGAAATAGCAACAAACAATCTTAGACCATGCCAACGGATAATGTATGACCTTCAACAATTTGTAAAGCACATTTGCAAACTAAGTTCATGCCATAGGAAGTAGATACATGGACTTCAACCATTTGTAAAATAAATTTGCAAAGTATAGTCACATGTTGCAAGAATTATATAATGAGCCTCAACTATTTATAAAATACATTCTCAAATAATTGCATCATATCATGGAGAGTTAGAGTGAGATTGAGCTATCAATATATGATGAGACTCAAGCTACTAGACAAAGACCTCTCTTAATAATACAGTAAACCTATACTAGCAATTCGATCTTTTAACTAAACACCAAGACCGGTAAAAGACTAGGAACATATTCTTAGCTCTAACTAGTTATACATTTATCTTGAACATCCTCTTGAAGTTTGATGATGTACATTTTCACTTCAAGTTCGAGTTATTGCCTTCTCTTAACTTGATGATCAATTCATGATCATCACTTTTTGAGATCTTGATATGCATTAACACATGATGCATCTCCTATTTAACATGCATCAACATATGATGCATTCTCTTCTTGGTGGCCTTTAACTCATGAAACTATCTTCCATCCCGAACCTTGACTTGATGATTTTCAACATATGAAACCATCTAAAATCTTCATCGTTATGAAATATAACTTATTTATCCAACTCATGAAAAATATTAGTCCTACAATCTGATTGTCATTAATTATCAAGACATACTATTAACTTATAATGGTGAGTTCAGATTCTTCAATCTTTCCCTTTTCGTAATTGATGACAACCACCATAATTGCAAATAATTAAATATAAAGCCATCAAAATCAAAGTGCAGTACTATCGTCATGTCGAGACCTGAATATGTAAATCCGAACTCTCTATGTATACTGTAATAGTCCAGAATCACACTAGTGCATATAGTATAACATAGATGAAATATTGATCATATGAATGATAAAATAAAGGAAAAGACTCAAATAGTAATAATTATCAGACTACGACCTTATGGCTAAACTTACAATTAATAGTCTGAACGGCCAAAAACCTAGCAGCGAAAAACAGCAATTAAGCGTAGAAGCCACTTGACATTCCCCACAGGCAATCGACTGGAAAGCGAAATCATAATACGTGAAGTCGTCGAAGTATCCTCCCTGTGATACCTCTTGCTAATAAAGCTCTTCTTCCTCAACTGAACAATAGTGAATATAAAGCCGTGAGTACATTGAAACTCAGCAAGTCGTTTATAACAAATGAATACAATGTAATATGCAAATCTTACCAATGGATGGTTAAAAGGTTAATTTGCAGAAAATAACAATTTAAAATAAATATGGTAAATAGATTGAAAGTAAACTTTAAAGGAAAATGATAATGAGTAATTAACCAACGGAATTGAATAAACCATTTGTAAACTACCCATTCAGAAGCTAAACTACCAGTGAGCTGACCATTCACTTTCTAAAGATAACTAACCAAGTTTTTAATGAAAACTCACCCCTCATGTGAAATCATCGAGCATTGTTCATAACCAGGGATACGGCTATTCGAATAGTTTTACACTCTACAGATGTTGCACAACTATACCCACACGATGTGATTAGCCTCGTGCTAAGAAAATCACAACATGGCCTTTACAAAGTTCAACCTTAACTCAATCCGCCTGCTAGGGTTTCGCATCACCCCCTCTTGCGCCACATGGAAATTAGCAACCATGTTCATCACAATGGCAAAATTGAAATTAAAATATCTCAAATTAATCAGTCAGGTCTATTCTATACTAGACATATGGTTTGCATGGTAAAACTTAGATCAATAGCGTACAAAGTTAAGTTTTTAACATTGCTCATATGAGACTTCGATTTCCCTCAAAGTGAATCCATACTTCCCTCTTTACTGCACGATCACTTGCCCAAGTGAAAACTAATTTTATATAACTAACACCAATGACACACTAATGTCATGACACACAAATTTTATAACTGTGGCTCCAACCACGATTTATTATCTCATTAAGTCAAATTAATTAATTGATTATATGTGATGATGAACCCATCAAGACTATAAGCATAGCTAAGCAAATTTTATTGTACAACCCATGTGATAACTAGTACGGTATTACTAAATAATTTTCTATCATATGCTGACAATGGAATCATGGCATTCAACTTATCAAGTCAGGGATTAATCAAGTAGGACAAAACTACCACATATGAAGGTTTGTCATAAAATAGCAATACATGATAATATAAATAAAATAGATAATTAATATATTAAAAACTAGGTTCAACATAATTAAAGGACACGACTTGCCTTGACCTTGCTAAGTTATGAACGAGCGAGAGAAAACAAGAAAAGCACAAAATAAAATCAAATAAAATATAAATAAACTTAAAAAACTTAAAAACTAGAACCAAAATATAGAGCTCAATTTTAGATGAATTTAAAAAAAATAACGGGGTCAATCGGAGTTAGGACGGAGGAGAACAAGCTCTTGAAAAATTTAATCTAAAGGAAAATACTGAAAATTAAGAAAAGTTATTATGTTGTGGACTCGGTGTACGAAATAGTGGGTTCACGGTGGAATCTGCTCTCCGAATAGTGCACGGTAACTCAAGTGCTGATGTGGCGGCTAGGGTTGATATGGCCAACACGTGGCTAACAGCTAGCGCTAGGGCTGACGTGGTAGATGATGTGGTAGGGTGACGTGGCTAACACGTGGCATGCTGATATGGCATCTAACGTGGCATCTGGGATGGCTCGGGTGCTGACGTGGCACTGACACGTGATGACACATGGCACCTAGGGCTGAGGTGGCTCTAACGTGGCTGCTGACTCGGCTCAGCAGGCTCATGGGTTCATAGAACAGTGGTGGCTGACAGGTGGGGCCAGCTTATCAGTATCTCGACTCATACGGACTTGGTTCATGGAGAAGCCAAAAGGACATGGGGGTACGGGTGTGGCTGGCGTCGGACAGTGCACAGATCGAGGCAACCGTCCAATGGGCGAAGGGCCGTGCGGGCAACGATGATGGGCACAGGAACCGAGGTGAAGCAGGCAGCAGAGCAAGGCGAGATGGTAGTAGCGGTGAGGTTTGTCGGTGGCTAGACGGTGGCCATCTAATGAACAGACGGAGTGGTCGACGGCTCGTAGACGTTTTACTCACCGGCAGAATGAAAACGATGACGAACGCTCTCGGTGGCGTTGTCACGAACTCCAACGGAAATAACAATGATCTCGACGGTGGCAGCGAAGGCGGCAATTCTCAATTGACGGCAGCGGTGCTAGCTGTGGGAGGTGCGGAACGCAAGGCAACGGCGCGACTTTATGCACAGTCACCAAGGTGTCCGGCTCGGTCACGGTGACGGTGTCCGCGGCGAAAACGGCGCGAACACCGAGACTCCGAGGCAAACACGACTTGGTTTCGGTGGAGAAGATGAATAGTGCATGGCCTCCCCAATGGCTAACGCATGGCATGGCAAGGATCAGATGGCTCCCTCAAATGGCACCAATGAATAGTGCTAGTGGCTCTGGATGACTGACACGCGGCCTTCGGCCG
This sequence comes from Melocanna baccifera, assembly GCA_036346265.1. Taxonomy (NCBI): domain Eukaryota; kingdom Viridiplantae; phylum Streptophyta; class Magnoliopsida; order Poales; family Poaceae; genus Melocanna; species Melocanna baccifera. Next base: position 26,972,538 of record CM070686.1, on the reverse strand, counting down.
GAAATCCAGCAGCTGAGGATGAGCACGGTTGGATGGCTGACACGTGTCAAAGAAGGATCGGGCAGCTGGAAATGAATGGGCTAGCATGAACAGTAACAGGCCCAGCCCAGTACTGTTCACGGATTTTAGGGGATTTTTTTATTTCAGAAATTCAAATAAAATAAAAAAGCCCTAGAAAATAGCAAATAAACTCGAAAAATTCTCAAACAATTCCCAAAAATTCCTTGAGACACAAGGAACATGTTAATGTTTATTTTAATCATATTAAATCTTTTTATTAATGGAAATTAATTTTAAGCTTTAATTAAATCTAGAAAAATCCAAATGGTGAATTTTATTTTAAAAGCTTCAAATAACCTCTGAAAATCAGGATGTTACATACCATCTAAGGTTTGATACTATCGGGATACAGTATTACAGCTTCATATTTGCGGTCGTACCGCGATGCGGTAGTCCGCCGTTCAACCTCCGGTACTACCGATTTAAGATAAGCAAAAGAGCTTCAAAGGTGACTCTCTGAAAAAATGTACTGCCAACTAAGCATTAGTACTTTTGGATTATGGTAGTACCACACATACCGCCCGGTCATATTGCACTACGGTAGTACCGCCAAATACATGTCGGTACTATCGATTTTTTTGATAATACATAGTTAGCTTTACAATTTAAATTCAAATGCATGCATGACCTTTGTCTTGAGCCATGTCGATCTTCTTATCAACCATAGCATGCATCTCTAAATCATCAAGCAAAATCCATGACTAAACCTTTTAAACACTTGATAATCATGTTAATCCCATACACAAATAATTGAGTATAAAGCAATATGAGTCAATATGAGTATATATGAACTACACAAGTTTTATATACTCAAAGGATATGTTTCAAAATAGAGATCTCAATATATGTGAAAAAAGAAATATAGATCAATACTAATGAAACCATAAAATATAGAGTGAACTCCCCCTAAATGTGTGCATACAAGAATATGTAATAAAAACATATGTATATATTCAAGTTAGACTTTTTGTGGTGTTCAACCTACATTTTAGATATGAGGAATGCAACAAGATATAAGAATATGATGTCGAATGTATACCTTTATGATTTTCACTTTTTCATCCAAATAAGACTAAGCAATAACATACTCAACAAAAGAGTTAGTCTCACATTTAAATTTATTATTAATGAGTTAAGCTCATATTTAGATTTATCATTAATCGAGTTAGTCTCGTATTTGGATTTATCATTAATCATCAAAACTAATTTAATTGGTGCTTGGACTTACAATAGTAAAAGAATTATCTGGTGTATAGGAACGATGCCATTTCTTTATGTGTATGTTTTGTTGTGGTGTTATTGAGGTTGGTAATGAGTGTCCAGGAAGAGGTTCAGGATTGGTGTCATGTACACATCACCCTCGTGATTATATAGATAAATGCATGGTAGAATAATAGATTATGATGGATGCTTGATACTTATTCTTCCATGCCATACTTTTACAATATTTTATGATATGATATCCCTGATTACATGTTAATTATATCATGATGAGCAATGCTTATGGTTGAATGTTACTATTGGAAGAATGTTGCATCTGTATTGCACTCATACACAGGATCTACCTCAGGTAAGTATCCTACGAGAGTAGGAAGATAAAGATCTACTTCGGTAGGCACTCCACGGGAGTGAAGTTTAAGAGCCCATATGAAAAAGGATGGGGCAAGAGTAGTTTATCGATGGGTGAACACTCGCGATACCAATATAAGCTATAGTTACAGATGTACTGCATTGCATTGCATGAAAGCAAAAGAAAGGAGACAGTGATATAGTTACAGAGATTATGATTTACAATTCACAAGCATGAGATTTACTAAATTGATGTGTTGATGTCACTAGTTTATTATGTACTTACTGAGTCTTGAACTCACACTTGCTTTATTATTGTTTTTAGGTGAACATTGAAGATGACATGCATGGGCGAGAGTAGTACATATATTCCACGTGCAATTAGTAATTCTTATATCACCTTTAATGGTCATACTCAAACTTTATTGGCACGCTTAGGTAGTTAGTGTTAATATTATGTCTTAATACAAATATTTAGTCATGTGTGGCTCATTCGTTTTCTTTCGATAATTGATGAATTTATACACATATTTACCTTTAGGTTAATGCTTATTGTTAAGTGTATATTGTTAACCACACCGTTGAGATATAACTAGAGGAGATGCTACTGAAATCTAATAGCGATGGTTGTAAATTTAAGTGTTACAGAGTTGTGGTAGCATTCTAGGCTTAGAGATTGGGCCGGGGTGTTACATTATAAGATAGAGTCATTGCCACTCTTTGAAATATGTGACACATGGCATTAGGATGGCATAAAGACTTTGGCTAAACACACGCGCACATGCGTGTATTCGTGCATTTCCTGTGAAAATCATGTGACTTGTGATCATGGTGTAGTTGTATCATGAACCAAGTTCACCTTTCCTTTTGTGAATCGTGCATTCTCTTTCTTTTTGAACTGTCCCGAGTTATTAAACACAGCATAAATATCATTATGTAATTCGATGAGATAGTTAACAGTGTTTTAATTCTATTTAATCACATCAGTTACTAGTGAGTAATTATAGTGTCATTAAAAGGATCTGCATGTGTCCAGAAGAAGATACAAAATTCTTCTTTTATTCTTTCACATCCTCTCTCGATAGCTGTGCTATAGTATCGAACTGCTTAACTATGTTGGCCTCTCTTCTCGATGTGCATCGGGAATACAGGAGAGTGGACCATTACCACAAAGAGAACCTATATAGGGCGGCAATAAGGTTTCTAGGTTTCTTCATCGATGTCGTCTACCTCCACGACTACTCATTTCTACGCTCTTTCTTTTTCTACATCAACTCCACTTCAAATCATTCGTGTGATCGATTAACTTTATTATAATATTTTTTTTATGTATCTGCTGTTACTTTTATTTATTGCATCTTTAGTCTTCTCCTGTCGCTGTCTTGTAGCAAAATTTAGAATTAAAATATCAGCCACATTTTAGACACACGCTCAACACATGCTGCACACCGCCCCCACATGCAGGGAGCTAGGGACTACCCACACCGAAGTCTCCGCCGGGCGTCCTTGCACCCACTACCAGAGCGGTGGCAGCATTTGGTGACAATGCAGAAGACGATGATGGCTCGAGAGATGACATGACAGGGGAGGCAAGGTATTAGGCTCGGGAGCAATAGAGGTGATGATGTAGTTCATCCGCAAAGAGTAGTTTCTGGTTCGATCTCTTCTCCCATCCGCGTTATTCTAATTAATTCTCTTTGTTGGGGCAATTGCCTTTTTTTATCTGAGGAGCAATTTGTGTGGATCAAGAATTGTAGGGCTCCAAAATTCCTTCTGCCACTCGGTCAATCTGTTACTCAAGATGAATTTTGTTGGAAGTGATTTGATCCTTCCTATATTCTACTCATACCACCAATTTGTCATCGTTGAGGTACAGTCTCTTAGTTTGTCCTTTTCATTTTCTTGTTACAATTGCTCTTGATGTGAATTAGCTTGAATTGTTTTGCTATCTATATAGAGCTTAAAAAGCAGTTGTAAAAGGTGTGTTTGGTTCATCTCATTTCTTACTGTACTCTTGAATCTCGATTGATGGATCTCCCCATAACACAGCCCGATGCAAGATGTATTTCATATCTATAGTGTAAGCTGTGTCAATATTTGGTTTTCTGGTTTCACCTTCAGACTGAAGTTAGCCAAAAATACATTTGTTTTCTAGGTATCACTAGCTCTAGGGAATAATTTTCTCTTTTTGAAACAAGAGACGAGTATTCTGGTTTTTTCCTTTTTTTTATTGCTGCATATTTGTCCCTTTGATCCTTTCTACATTTAGTTAGATAATGTGTTACTGCACATTGCACAATATTCGGCTTTTTTCGGCTTCAGCTTTTTTTTCACTATTCACTACACTATCCACTAACTCACTGATGTTTTTTCGATTCTGATGTTTTTCAGCCAAAAATCAAAAGCCATCGCTATTCCGATCACCTCCTAGGATTGTGATTGTCTCATTTGCAAAGTGCGTTGGTGCATCACCGGGACTAATCTCTCAAAATTTTAGGAGGAAATGATGAAGGCATGTTTAAAAAGGAAGAAAGAATTCATTTCCTGAACATCAAGTACGCTTCCAATTATTGTCGTGTATACTCTTCAATTCAGTGGCTAATGAATGCGATCTTGCTGTGTTTTTCCTTGATGCTTCTTGGATTGGTTGTATATCCGAAGGGTTTTTTTATTCTAAGAAAGATACTTTCACGTTGTAGATCCATACTTGCTTTGTGTCAGATCAATCGGTTTTTAGGCCCCGCTCAAGTTAGAGTTTTTTTTCACTATACTTGCTTTGTGTCAGATCAATCGGTTTTTAGGCCCCGCTCAAGTTAGAGTTTTTTTTCACTGTTTAGCGACGAAAACACTGTAGCAGCGACAAAATTACTGTAGCAATTTTGTCATGTAGTGATCTTTTTTTTGTTTTTTGGTTTTTTTGCATTTCGTTTTTTCTCGTATTCCTTTGCATTGTCCGCTCTAGACTAGCGAGTCGTTTTTATTTTTATATTTTTTTAAATTTAATTATGCCTAATATACCACTCAGTTACAGTAAAAAATAAGCCAGCTACAGTAAAATTTCAGCAAAAACCAAAAGTCATCGCTATTCCGAACGCCCTCTTAGCAGTAGCAGTTTACTCACAAACTAATGCATGTGGCCTAATATTATGGGAGTGTCCAGGGAGCATTCGACTGTTTTTGTGGTTCGGAGTACTCAGATTTTTTGGAGGTGTCTGTAACATCATGTTTTTCATATTTTCAAAGTTATTTGAAGTTTTAAAATTAAAATACATTGTTTGGATTTTCTAGAAATTAATTCAATCTTAAAATGAATCTTTAGTAATTAAAATGATTTAATATGACTAAATTAAATATTAACATCTGCTGGAAGTATTTTATTTGGGTTCCTTGTGCTTCAAGGAAGTTTTTGAGTTTTTTCTAGGTTTATTTACTATTTTCTAGAGCTTAAATGAATTACACCTTAATTCTGAAATTAGGTAATTCTCTAAAAATCTAAAAAAGGGATTTTGGGCGAAGATTCCGTTTGCTAGCCCAAGCCAACTGGTTCCAGACGAATAACCACCTTCGGCCCGAATTGTCTCCATCGCCCGATTTGCTTCGCGATTGCATGTCGGCCATCCGACCAAAGCCCACGCCGTCGGCCTGATTTTCCTTGGAGGCCACGTGTCGCGCATCGATGGGTGATGGCACTGTGGATCTTCCCCTGTCCAGAGGCGCCCCCACGTTCGGGTTTCGGCTATCTTGACATTCGTGTTCACTATGAGCCCACACGTCAGCTTCATCTATGCCATAGACCCGTGAGCGAAGCCAGCACCGCCACCTCAGCAAGCCACGTAATCCCTAGGTCCATATGTCATGCCATGTGAGTGCCACGTCAGCCAACTGAGCCGTCCCTGTGCTAATTTAGCGTGGCACGTCAGTAGCCACGTGTCCGGCCATGTCAGTACACCACGTCAACCCTGGTTGACAAGTATTAAGCCATGTGTCCGCCACATCAGCCCTAGTAGCCTAGTCAGTTGCCACATAAGCTTATGACATCATAAATCCTATTTTCCTTTAGGAAATAATTTTGCCAAAAATAAATTAGATGCTAACGTCATAATTAGGATTTTCCTTTAGAAAAATAAATTCAATAAATTCTAATTTTTCTTTTTCTTTAGATTTAAATCTTCTGAGAGCACATTCTTCTCCGTCCTAACTCTATTTGAGCCGATTCTTTTTTCCTAAATTCATCTAAAATTAAGCTCTCATTAGGTAACGTCTTCAAAGGAGCTGAAATAAGATTTGAAGATCCAGAGCCATTAACTGAGCAAAGCCAAGATAAGTCATGTCCTTTGATCATATGGAACCTAATTTTTAAATCTATTTATTTATTATTTTATTTTAAATTATCAGGCATTACTATTTTATTACAAACCTTTATACTTAAGAGTTATTATCCAATTTGATTAATTTCACCTTGATAAATCGAATGCCATGAGTCCATTGTCATCATAGCATGGGGTAATTATCTAGTGATACAATATTAGTTGTCACCTAGGTTGTACGTCTAGTATGCTTAGCAATGTTTATAGTTACGTTGGGTTTATCATCACATGTGATTAATTAATTAATTTTAACTTAATAAGATATGAATCGTGGTTGTAGCCACAGTTATAAAATTTGTATGCCATAACATTGTTTTGGTTACACAAAAACTAGTTTTAACTTGGGCGAGTGATCATGCAGTAAAGGAGAAAGTGTGATTAGCACTTTGAGGGATGTGGATGTCTCGCCTAGATAATATCTAAAAACTTAACTTTGTGCGCTATTGCATTGAGCTTTATCATGCAACTACATATCTAGTATGGTATAGACTTAACTGATTAATTTATGATATTTTAACTTTAATTTCGCCATTGTGATGAAGATGGGTGTTGGTTAGACATTTCCACGAAGCGCAAGAGGGAGCAATTATCGACTAGGTGGTTAACCTACTTGACGGCGGAAACTTAGCAGATGAAATTGAGTTTTAGGTTGAGCATTATAAAAGCTCAGTTTGAACGTTCAAGATGGGGTTGCTGCTATGGGCCTGTCATTATAGGGAGCTGACCTGCTGGCACGCTCAGCTTGTTCGACCTGGGCTGCAGCAACCCTTGCTTGTTTGTCGTGGGCCGCAGCAGACCTTGCTAGGTCATAGGTCTCCTTCCATTGCTTCATCATCTTGTCCCATTGTTTCTTCTGCCTTCTGTCCATCCTGAAGTATCTACCACTTGTATTTCCTAGTCAAAAAGGTCCCGTCAACTGAGATCACGTGCAGCATATGCCTGAGAGTCTTAATGTAGGCACCGAATGGTAAGAAGTCCCTCTGTAATACCACAAAACCTGGTAGCGTTGTAGATAGCTTGTTCTTCAAAGCAATGTACGTGCCCGGGTTTCTGTCCTTCAGCACCCAAAGCATACGAGGAAGGTTGTCTATGCCACCTCGAACGACCCAAACTATCTTTCCAAAGCCTTTTGCTTTGCACGCCATGTCTTCACGTTACTAATCTTGTACTTGAATCTCTTCTCGATAGCCACCATGATGTGCTTCACCTCAATGTCCTTCTTCACTATCTCTCCATACATCAAATTGACTACGAAGGTTGAGATTAGGTTACGATGCCTCGGCAAAACACTACTAGCGTGTAGGAGTGCGGTTCCACCTTCGAGACGAACTAGTGAATCTCATATTTTGGTCTATATGTGTGTATTGTCCAAGGACAACCAGTCTGCTCACACTTGACGGTGTACTGCTCCTGACTAGATTTGACCATCTAAAATGTCTGCTGCATGGACATTGCCCACAACCTAATGGCATCCTATCAGGGATGCCTTATTAGCAAACATTGAGTGCAATCAGACCTCTATGGAATGGTACTCCTACGGTGATTCATGCTCATCATGTGCAGCTACACCTTCAATGTCAAATCTGTTCCATTCCTACGGGATGGGAGCTTCGTCGTCAGCAGAACTATCCTTGTCGTCCTTCTACATAGCTTCCTCTTCAGCCCAAGCCATCTGATCATCGCTCTCTATTTGACACACTATGTACTCTCTATGTTCTCCGTCATCAGCATGTTCTGTAGCCTCATCATCCGGTGATCGATTTTTGTCTAATGCATTTACCGTGTCGGCCTCATCACGAGCGACATTCTCCGCACCCTTTGAAACACTGACCTCTGGAGCCTCTTCTTTACCAACATGCTGGGCGCCTGAACTGCTCCCTGCACCTAGATGATACCTGTCGGCAGTGCCCAATACAACTTCTTTTGGGCATCCTTGTATAAGCAACACACACTCGTATCCACGGCGGCGCCAGCCTTCCAGAAAGCTACCACACAGCTGTGCGCATCAGTCTACTGAACTCCCATCTAATCTGTGTGAGAGACCGGGTCCAAAGCTCTTGTATGACAATGCTACACACCTTAGGGTCCAAGGAGAAGCTGCAAGTCAGCCAGTGCATCACCTCTACGATTCGAGAATTCTCGCCATCCGAATGTACTAGAGTGGCTTGCGAAAAACTGTTCAAGTCAACACCGTACGAACCTTCACGAATGGTGCCAACACCATAATGCACTTTCAATGTAGTGGTTGTCGGCATGACAGCAGTCTACCTGTAAATATTTTCAATAATGCAACTGGTCAGATCGCATCACATGATATGCAACTAATGCTATACTGTAATTTACATTTATACATTTGCCTCTTGACCAACTTTACTACCGCATAGATAAGGCGTTATTCAATTCCTAAGGCATAGGGTACAATGAACGTGCACTACACTATTCCGATTCAACCCGAAGGCCGAGGTATTTTATACCGAGTATTATCCGACTCTGACGCTAACTTGAACTAATTATTTCATACAAACCATTCATCCTCCTCATACAATCGGTCAGAGTATCTAACACAACTAACCAGCTATCTAGTTATTTACCGAATAATGGTCAGTCACGCTTGCCCAACACAAACACCACTACTCCTCACAAACAACACAACTTCTCCCTCACGAACTACTTTCTTCCCTAACTAAAATTTTATACGGGTGCTAATTATACTATTATAAATTAACAAAATTCTAATTTACTATTTATTTCTATAAATACATTTTTCTGTGGGTGCTACTTACATACAAATTAACAAGATTCCGATTTACTACTTTTTTTCTCTAAGTATAATTTTCTACGGGTGCTACTTATATTATTATCTACACTAAATAAACTAATATTTACTGCAAAGAAATACAATAAAAGATAAAAAAAATTACCTTACAGACAATATTCCCTCCTTTTCTTCTCTCTTCCCTCTCCGCTTCTTCTTCCTCTCCATTTCCTTTCTTTCCTCTCCTCTCCCCCTTTCTTTCTTTCCTCCTCCTCTCGCTTGGCCGGGGGGCGACTAGATGGCGTGTTCTTATATAAACCATTCAGTCACCTAACCGTGCAGCGATTGGAAGTTGGAGTCGCCGAACGGTTGGGCAATTGGAACCTGTCGCCTAACTGTTCGACGACTGTATTAATAGTTTGGCATTCACAGCTTCATCAATTCATAGAGATAAATATGAAGCAGTAGCTTAGTCATGCATTCATCTGAGCGCAGCAAAAATTAGCACAATGTAGCCATCGATTCATGACATATCTAGGCATTCAGTATCACATCTAAGCATCAAATTTCGGCACCAACATCATAAAGTAATCAAACTTTGCTAGTTGTTGCACAAATCAAAGCACCAACAGTGGTGCTACCATACCTCGTACGGTCCACCAAAAAAAGAAAATGTTCGGCAGGAACACAAGCATAATAAAAAGGAATTTCCTTCCAGATCTACCAATCTTGCCCAAAAAGACATATATAACAACCAGATCTACCAACTACAAACACCAATCGAACTTCAGTTCATGCAATGGAAGTCACACCGTGTTGAGGGAGAGGAGACCCACGTGGTGGTCGAACGGGGGCTACGAGGGGGGCGGGGGGGCGGCCGATGAGCCTAGCGTAGGGCAGTGGCGGAGATAGAGTTAAGAGCGGCGACGGAGAAGATTCGGTTTAAGAGCGGTGGTGGATGCTGACCTGAATAGGAAGAGAGAAGGTTGAGGAGTTCGTTGGGGCACCGCAGTGATGGCAGTTTGCTACGGTGGCCGACCTCGCTCCGTCCGTGCGCCGTAAGACAGGAAGAAAAAGAAAAAAGAAAGAAAGAGAAGAAACAGAAAGAAAGAAAGAAGAAGAGCGACTCCGGCGCCGCTGCCTCGCGCCTCTCTCCGATCTCCCGTCCCCGGCTGCCCGGTGGGCATCCCGCCGGCGCGGCCGTCTCCCGTCGGAGCCGCAGTCTCCCGCTACCTTCCGTCGTCTCCTTGGACCCGCCGTCTGCCGCCGCAGCGCCCGTGAGCACGAGCCGGAGCCCTCGACGAGCCCGTGAACTAGGCTGGTAAACTCGTCTTCAAATTCCTAACCTCCAGGTTTCCAAATTATGGTAATTGCTAATTTTTTACCGCAACTGTCAATTGCTAGGATGATTGTTGTCAAACGGGGAGATGGTCTTGCAAGTCTGTTGTACCGGAAGCTAGTAATTCTCTGGGACTGGGTAGCCTTTTCTTTACTAATATAAAACATCAGATGTATCTGGCAAGTAGGAACTTAATAGCACAATCAATACAATTAAATGGCAGCTTACAATGTAGAAGAGCTTGTTTCGTTCGTTGCCTTGCTCAGTTACGCAATTTTACCTTTTCTGTTTTTGTATTGATTGAATTGCGGTCATAGTTGTAGCACATCATACTTACCGAGTCAGTGGACTAGCTGTTAGAAATAATTTCTACTCTAATTTTGCGATACTTGCAGTGGAAATTTGTCTATCATGAAAAGAATGGCAAAGGTTAGACATGTAGCTCTTCTATCAACCAAAGGGCCCCCTTCACAGCACAAGTACACTTTTCCTGTCCGACAAAAGCGAAGGAATAAGTTGCTTAGTAGAGAGCATCTCTACAATAGTACAATGTTAAAAGGAAGTTTTGAGTCTCGCCTGCAGCATTGTTGCATGCCTGTTTTAGAACACCTGAGTATCTTGATGATAGACATAAACAATTAAGCTGAACCTCTCGACTGAGTGGGTACTCTGAAGGGCCTAACTCTTGTATAACTATCTATTGCAATAAGTACTTCATTGATTCTCACCACTCCCTTCTTGACCACAGTTAATTGGTTCGACATGCATGTTTGTATTAGTATCAACATCCTAGTTCAGATATGATAGGAATGAGAAATTACAACCCCACATCTTAATCTATGTAACGCCCTAGTGTCCCAACATGCTACGATCTACCTCCATGAGGGATAAGTCAAACAAATCGCTTTGTGCTAAAGGGTTAACCTGGAGCTGCTGCTTTTGGAGATCCAAGGTTTTATGTTTTGGTCCCACGCCTTAAACAAGTAATATGGGACTATCATCCAATTCACATGCACACATATGCCCCTCATGGGCATCGATTTAAATAGCATGCTACAGTGCTATTTAGTGAACAAGGGGTAGCGACTACTACAGAACAACTGGTGTAGCACTTTATATAGTTGTGACTTGTGACACTGTTGTGGCCCGCTACCTACTATAGCATACGTTGTATAGTGGTACATTACTACATTAGTACAAATACAATTCAAGTTTGCATATATTCTAGTCATATTCCACTTTGAATCCTTCAAGACTTGAGACATGCACAACAAGTAATCCTAATACAAGATAAGTTATTTTACCTCAAAATTGATTGTGCGTGTTGCACCGTCTATAAAAGACTTCATTGTTATGTTTCCGCGATACAGTTTGTAAAACATTACTCCTTGGCTATAATTGAGCTCAATCCTCACTCGCACCAATTGTCACAATTCAGTTATGTAAAATAATACAAATCCAACAACTCAAAGTTGTCTCTCGGTAATTCCTATTTATCCACTCTTTGCACTAGAATTTCCTAAATGGGCAATTAAAGCAATTGACAAAATACATAAAGCTTTTTTAATGGAAGGGACGCAAGAGAGTAAATGGAGGACATTTCCTTGTTTCGTGGGGCCGGTCAAGAGACCATTTGAGCTTGGCGGATTGGGGATTCCTGATTTGAAAATCCTCGGATGGGCGCTATGCATGAGGTGGCTGTGGCTCAAAAAGACCCAACCTGATCATTCATGGGCTAGTTTGAACATTCAGGTGCACCCAATTCAGCAGCTATGTTCTCCATATCGATCATCTCTATTGTGGAAGATGGCAGCATGACCCTCTTTTGGTCTGATAATTGGCTACATGGCAAATCCTTAATGGAACTCGCCCCCTCTCTTTGTGCGCATGTGCCAAAGAGAACTGTCAGTCGAAGGACGGTCCAAGAAGCTCTAACAAATAATATTTGGGTTCATGATATTAGAGACAGTTTAACTACTACAATCTTGGAGGAGTTTTTTGGCCTTTGGGACATTCTTGCTCGAGTAATGCTCACCCCTGGCGTGGATGATCAGCATATGTGGAAACCATCATCCTCGGGCAGGTTCTCAACTAAATCAGCGTACTGTCGTTTTTTTGTGGGGGCTGTGGAATTTGAACCATGGAAGGAGATTTGGAGAACTTGGGCTCCTCCTCGTTGCAAATTCTTTTTGTGGTTAGTCTCACTTAATCGCTGCTGGACTGCTGATCGTTTGGCCCGCCGTGGTCTTGTTCACCCTGAGTATTACCCGCTGTGTGATCAAGCAGATGAAAATATCCAGTATTTACTTCTTGTGTGTTTACAAGAAGTGTTTGGTACTCAGTGTTTACTCTGGTGGGATTGCAGTAGCTAACTCTAGGTCCAGATGATTTGGCCTTTACCTTGTGGTAGCGTCAAGCTTTGCACCAAGTTCCTAAACGGCAGCGCAAGGGTTTCAATTCCTTGATCATGTTGGTGGCTTGGTGGGTTTGGAAGCCTAGGAATGATTGCATTTTTGACGGCGCCTCACCCAATATCAGCATTGTCATGCAAGACATTAGAGATGAAGCCAAATTGTGGTGTTTGACGGGGGCCAAAGGTCTTAATACCATTTGGCCACAGGTGTTATGTTTGTTCTTTAGTCGGTGGGCGTTTCTCTAGTATTTTGACCTTATGTTTGTTGCCTCGCCTGCTTGGTGAGGGTTTGTACGAGTCTTCTTAGACTCCTTTTTTCTTCTTAATATAATGATACACAGTTCTCCTGTGCGTTCGAGAAAAAAACTCGCTTTTCTTTAAGGGTTTCATTGCACTCCTCGGTCACCACCTCCCCTCATCCCGAGTGTGCCTCCTCCTCCCAGAGATCTGCTCCTACCTCCCACCTTTTCTGCCATAGATATAAGGTCGGGTGAATATGTGCACCTAAGGGAGGATAGTTCCTCATCTTCCTTGTTGCTTTGTTATTGTTGATATACCTTGGTCATCCTTGAGCTATACCATCAGATCACCATAAAAAGATAGTTTCTATATTTTACTTACTGAACCGCTAATTTGTGGGTGCCTGCTACAAGTTAGTAGTGAGCGCCCACGAAAAGGCAAGCCGACGTCATGTCACGGCTCATCACTGGATCAGGAAACACCCAGGGGTTTACCTTGATTGTTCTTGAAGCCCTTTGATGGTGGTAGTTTCTTAATGCAAGATGCTATTATTATGTTGCTAATTCTTGAAGCCCTTTGATGGTGGTAGTTTCTTAATTCAAGACGCCATTATTATGTTGCTAAAAATTAGGTTGCTGACAATTTAACATACATCTAAATGATAATAATATAAATCACCAATAATCTAATTTGTAATCAAGTAAAAGCAACACTTAATTTCAATTTAAAGCTATTTATTTGATAATCCACCCTTTCCAAAATGCCCTTCGATTGATCTCTTTAGGAACATGGATACGTGGCAGCAGTACATTCACTACACCTGGCAACACTCCAAATTGAGCACGACACCGTTTTTCACACTGGTGCCTTTATTTCCATTCTTGATTCCTCAATTGGACGGCTGAAAAATATGTGCAGCACCGCTGGATCCACATCCCCTTCCACACTTGGCCACAGTCACACACTCCATTTGGACCCGATCAAGTACGCAAAAGGAGTCAAGCAAGCCAAACCCCAAATACTCCTATTTCCCAACCAATTCGCCGCCGCCGTTCTTCCACAATAGCCTATCAAGAGAGCCATCAATCTCCTCCGGCCGCTACTGGAGATCTAACCGGAGTAGTACTTATTTCCTTGGTAAGCACTAGCTTTGATTAGTTCCAATTCGCCCTAATTTCCTCCCACGAGCGGTCAGATCTTCCTACAGGATCCAATCCAATTCTTGGATACTTCGTTGCAAGTTTGTTTGATGATGCTGATGTAATATGTGCATAGGGTTCTTTGCGCAGACACTTGTGTGTGCTTGCACGTGCTGATTTCAGTGGGTTCCCGTGACCCCACGGGAATCAAGGTGCTTGTCAGCGAGGATGCCTGGCCTACCTTTACCTCAGCATGATGCAGCGTATGCCGCTACCCACTTCGTTAATATTTATGTTTATGTTTGTGTTATATGTTTCTTTTGCTTTTGGCGTTTGTTTCTGTTTTGCGAAATGTAAGGGTCTGGCTTTGTGTAGTACATAGGTCTGGTATCCAAATTCCATGATTATTTGAGTGTAAAGGTACCCGATTCCATTTGATAGACCAGGGGATGATTCTACACAATGTCAGAATAACTGGATAGTGCATTGTGAAACATTTTATGTCTGGTGTCACGTTACATTTATGTATGGTTGCATGTGGGCAAGCAGCATATTTTTTTTAATGGTAAATGGCTATTTCTGTGAGTTAATGTTTGCTCACTGGAAATCTGTGTGGTACCTTGGCTAGTAATGGATACTAATTCAGTTGCTTTAGAGATATGCAACTATGTCTATATGGTGGATGGCTTTCTTGTTCTTGATATGAGAATATGAGATTGATTCTAGTTTTTTAGTTATTTTTATGCAAGTGGTGTTTAACTGTTTATACACATGAACATTGGATGTGGATTCTGTTATCCCAGGTCTGCAGACCAGATGTGCTTTCAGCAGTCAACAGCTCGATTGCCTCCAGATGAGCAACTTACCCCTGAAGAAAGTTTTGAGTTATATTGCAAGCCAGTTGAGCTGTACAATATTATTCAACGACGAGCCATAAAAAATGTAAATTTCATCCTTAAATTGCAACCCCACCTTTTAACATTGTTCACATAGGCATGCTCACTCAGTAGTAGTCAATATTCTGTAAATGGATTTTTATATACCAATGACTCACTGAATTTTGCAGCCCCCTTTTCTTCAAAGATGCCTTCGTTACAAGATACATGCAAAACAGAAAAAGAGGTACAATCCTTCAGTTGTTCAAAATTTAAGTATTTCCACCCTATGCATGTATTATTTTGTATTGAGCTGAGCATTTTGTGTATTGATTTGGTACTCTTAATTTGTATTCTCTTTGGAGTTATATTATTGTTTTTCTCTAAATATTTTGTTGGATACCTTGGATTTCTAGATTACGAAAGCTGGAGGTGAGGCCTGGTTACACAGGTTGTGCTAACACTTCTACTGGGCACCATTACCAATAACTGATACATGTGATATGTGACAACTTTGACTCTACTCCAGCACATATTGGAGAACGGTCCTAATTGTTTTAATTCAATGTATCAAAAGAAAAAAGATTGTTCTGATTTCTTTCTACACCCTCATATACTAATATACCACCTACATCTAATATACCACCTAAACGAACTTGAAATACTCCTTTATCACTTTGGGTATACTCATATATTAATTATAAGATACTTCAATGTGAATCACATGAAAAAAATGCAAAGGAGTCCATAGTTTTTAGCGTATTTTGTAAATACCTTCATATACGCACATAAAAAGAAGTATGTCAAAAAAAATCTACATACTACCTCTGAAAAATTGTTCATACCACCTAGATGATCTTAAATACTCTTGTACTGCACGTATATACCCTCCGTTACGTAAGATACTTCATACGGTATGAGATACGACATATGGTGTAATTACACCTGAGTGTAGAAAAGATGCATATATATATATATATATATAGGAAAAATACTTTCTACATCCGGGTGTAATTACACCCACCTCTAATATACCACCTAAACGAACTTGAAATACTCCTTTATCACTTTGAATATACTCATATGCTAATTATAAGATATTTCAATGTGAACCACATAAAAAAATTGCAAGGGAGTCCATAGTTTTTAGCGTATTTTGTAAATACCTTTATATATGCACATAAAAAGGAGTATGTCTAAAAAGATGTACATACTACCTCTGAAAAATTGTTCATACTACCTAAATAATCTTAAATACTCGTATACTATACGTACATACTCTTTGTTACGCGAGATACTCTCTACGTTGTGAGAAACGATATAAGGTGTAATTACACCTGTATAGAAAAGAGGCTTCATATATATATATATATATATATATATATATATATATATATATATATATATATATATATATATATATATATATATATATATATATATATATATATATATATAGTAGTTTGCAGACTTTGTTTGATCCCCTAGTTAATTTAGCTGTTTTGTTGAAGCACATACAACACCCACAAGTTCTTATTTAAATTTGCTTAATTAAGTATTAAGTTGAGAAGTGCATATATATATTTTTTATTTTCTATACAAAATAAGTGGCATTTCTGTTTTCCATGAATAATGTTTATTTCTTATGCATTCATATTCTACAAAAATCTACATACTATTTATTGTTTAATTGTTTTAAGTTTAACATTCATATTTGAACATTGGGATGATCAAATTTTAAGCCTTTAAAATAGGAGCACCCAGCTCTCAAATTTTCATCTTCTTCATTTTAGCTTGGTCCCTTTTTCCCCCCTAGGAACAGTTGCAGTTGTTGAAGGCTAATTTACTCCTTTCAAAAGTGTGCTTCTAAGATGAACCGGACTCAAAAGTTCGAGGATCAAAATAGCATTATCTCTTTAAACATGCATATTGGCTGTACTGTTTACTTTATTTATTTATTTAGTGGAAAATTTTTATATCACGTATGCAGCATACATAATGTTCTGTTCTAGTGTATTGTCCCATCTCAGTACCTACAGTAAATCTCTTTTGATTGAGCTCTAGCCCCAAAGCTTATAGGAGGAAGATATTCTTGTTGAGCCATATTCTGGCTGCTGAAGGCTATGACTTGACTTAATTGAAGCTGGAGCCATTTTGCGTGGGAAAGTTGAGTACTTTTTATTGCTCTGGAGTCTAGATACCCCAGCAGCCATGGCAAGCAAATTGCTTTGCACAAACCTACAATACCTTTTACCATTGAAGATTAAAAACCTAATGTCATAAATGCTAAAATGCCAATCAAGTTTTTAAGCAGAGATGTTGGACAACAATCCAAACGCCCCTATGTTATGACATCAACTTCTAGTTGGGAGAACAACTTCTATGTAGGAGCTAGAGCTACATGGCTGCAGCTTCTCCATACTAGAAACCGATATGGTAGATCAGCCAAACAAGGCCTAAGAAGTTTGTTTTAAGAGCAATCTTTGTGATAAACTACTGACATGATTGTAACTTGAAACTTGTTTGTTGCAAATACTGACCTGTGTTTGTGCTAATGAATGTAGGATTCAGATAACCATGTCACTTTCTGGATGCACAAACGCTGAATTGCAAGCACAGAACGTCTTTCCTCTCCATGTTCTATTTGCTAGACCTACTAGTAATGATTTGCCTGAAGGGGTAAGTCTTTTTTTCTTTAGTTCATGCAATGTGAAATTTTGTTTCCTCCAGATGGTTTCTTTTGTTATTTATGACTTTATATTGCAGCATTCTCCAATATATCATTTCAACCGGGCTTGTTTACTGAATTCTTTTGATGACTCTGGAAATAATGACCACACCAAAGCCACATTCACCATTCCTGATTTGAAGAGCTTAGCGACCTCCCAAGCTTGCAGCGTCATTATCCTTATTAGCTCTGGTATAGTGTGCATCCTATGTGACTATTTGTGCATTACGTTTCTTTGCTGTCATCAAATTTGATTCTGTTTTTCTTTTCGTCAAAAAGGGCAAGGTGGACAAAATCTTGGTGAAAACTGCTCGGAGAACTATGTCGAGTACTCTTTTCTTCAAAGTAAGTTTATACATTTTGTGGCATATACTGAACAGCTGATACAATATATTGCTTATGTTGTGGATGATCTAATTGTTTTCTCAAAGATGAAATTCTTGACTGAAAGGAAGGACCTCTGCTCCCCCTCTCTATCCATGAGATGGAAGGTCACAAATTTACCTTTTTTTTGTTTTAACACTAAATGTCACCTTAGTGCTCTTATGTCTGCACTGTATATGGACTCAACTGTCTAACAATGTTCTGTATCGGGCTCACACCCCATATTAATGGGAAAAAACCTAACACTTTAAACCATCTGCATCTCCAAGTGGTAAATAGCCTCTTTGATGTGGACTCACGGGGAAGATCAAACTGTTATAGTTTTACTCCAAAACTGAAAAATAATAAATAATCAATTCATTTATGGACAACTAGTTAACAAAATGCCTTTCTGTTTTAGCTGAGCAAGAATTGGCTGTGTTTGCCTGTCTTACTTGGTTAAGATGATCAAAGGTAAAAACATATGCCCAAAGATTGCGTGATTAGTTTTCAATAGGGATAGCCATGTTAATTGGCCTTCTCCATTGTGAGTAATATAGATTCATCTTTCAACGTGTTCAGGGGATTCTCATTGTTGTAGTTTCCACTCTTAGAAATTATAGCTTAAAACACCTGTAAAAGATTATGCATAAAGACCAATTTTGTTTATCAGGAACCAAACATAGTTTGTAGTTTTATAGAATGGACTAACTATTGTCCATGTGGTACATTTTAACAGAGCTTGGAGGGAAATGTTTCTGGGGTAAAATACCAATTGATTTACTTGGTTCATCTTTGGAGGATTGCGTGACTCTAAGTTTGGGAGATACTGTGGAGCTGGCTTCAGAAATTAGTATGAGCCCAGGCTTCTTAGAGGTATGCTGCAAAATTCTTAAAGCATGTATTGCATATTCTAACATTTATTATCTTTTCTGAGCATTTTAATTTTTCCGTCCAATTCGTAATCATAGGATACATGAACCATCAGTTGACATATGAGATATTACACCTGTTTCAGGAAAAATCACCTTAATCACCTGCACTTCAACTTTGCCACTTGTGCTTTGAGTTTTGACAATTTAACACACATACTTCTATTTTATGCAAATTGCCACCTGTATTTTCAATTTTGACAATAGTTGCCACCTTTACTTTTATTTTTTATGCAAAAACTGTCTGAGCTTCAGAATTTGATGCAAATTTCTAGTTTTACTTTTATGTATGTGCAAATTAAATTTCTCAATGCTTCATAAATTGGAAGGATAGGAATAGGATAGTCTTCGAGAAGACCTAAGTGCTTGTGGTAAATTGACACCTATTGTTTCAAAAGTACAGGCGGTACCTAAGTGCTTGTGGTAAATTGACATCTACTGTTTCAAAAGTACAGGCGGTAAACTGCCATAATTAAAGGTATCTTTTGCACCAATTAAACAGTGCACGTGCTTAATTATCAAAAATAACAGCACTGGTTGGAATCTGCAGTTTACGAAAGTTTCAATGAGGCTGGTGCACTTTCTTGTTTTCCTTCCTATGTCCCTCAGATTTCTCTATCCTCTTTGCTTTCTGTAGAAACTGTATGTTGATTCTACTTTTCTTCTTTTGGTACATGCACAGCCAAAATTACTTGAGCAAGACAGTTGCTTGACATTTTGTTCTCATAATGTTGATGCTACGGTAAGTTCCTTCCTGTTTCTTTGTTTATTCTAAGTATTGCTTCCACTTTGTGTGGTAAATATTGTCGATGAAGTATAGCAACACCTTAGTTTGCTGAAAATTGCTAGTTACTTCCCGTAGCTTTGCTGGTATTATTGAGCTTTTTTGTTGTAGGGTTCATATCAGTTACATGTAAGCATATATGCACAAGAGGTTGGTGCAAGAGACATATTTGAATCTCCTTATAGTTGTTACTCATATAATGATGTCCCACCTTCGTCATTACCACATATCATAAGGTAACAGTAACTCAGTATACATAGGCCATGTTCTGAGATTTAACGAGTTTTTCTTCCCTCATTCTTGCTACAAACTTTATTTGTTAGTCGTTACCCGTCATTATAGGAAATTCATATTTTTTTGACGAGAAACAGTATACATAGGCTATGTTGTAATTAAGGAAATGCATGCTCATAATGCTTATGTGCTTTATCCCTCAAATGGGGGACTTTATTCTCTTTGGAATATATTGAAAAGGAGCTGCAAATCATCGCATGCTGTCCATAGGTAGTTTAGCTTGAAACTACACGCATTGACTCAGTTGACTAGATTGAAAGTGCTTGCTCTCATGAAATGTGCTGGCACGAAGCTTATATGATGTTATTTCTAGCTTGTGCTGCATTTAATTGTGACTAGGTTGAGTATATTGCAATATTGTGCTATCACCACCTGGTAAATTGCTATTCAGCAGTGCCATGGCGCTATCCCAACTTCCTGTTTGGATTTAAATGCTTTCATATTTGTCCTTTCACAAAAACTTTAGATTAAGGGACTTTCAAGTTTCAACTGAGATTCAAACAAACTATTGACCCGAACTTTCAACTGAGATTCAAATAACTTCCAAATTCAGTACCTTTCAACTGTGATTGAAAAGAACTTTTCGATTCAGGGACTTTTCAGTTGAGGTTCAAATGAACTTCAACTAGATTCTATCTTCAACTTTCAACC
Organism: Melocanna baccifera; assembly: GCA_036346265.1. NCBI lineage: Eukaryota > Viridiplantae > Streptophyta > Magnoliopsida > Poales > Poaceae > Melocanna > Melocanna baccifera. The sequence continues at coordinate 26,952,029 of CM070686.1, read as the reverse complement.
AATTGCAGAAAAAAGAACCCTTTAATTTCAGAAACGTTCATCTCAAACCCTAGATTTTTGGGGGACTTTCACCCCCGGCCTGGTTGAGTTTTCCAATCACGCCATGTCTGCCTCACATGGCAATGAGAGCGATGACATGTCACCTCCACAGCTAGGATGCCGCTGCTGACACGCAGCGGATGTCGCCGCCGCATCCCCTCCATGCTCGTCGCCGGCCTCAGGCTGTGTCAGTGAGCTGAGTGTTTCCTAGCGCCGCCTTGGCTCTCTTTCTAGCGGATATCTGCGATGTAGCAAAACTGAATTAATGTTCTATTTATACTTAGGATTGGGTTGTGGGATTCAGGATCGGGTTTTATATAGCCTTTTAAGGCCGGGCCGAAGTTGGCTTAGCCCGAAGCCTGTTCTGGCCTGAACTAGGATTGTAACCAATTTCACTGCAAGATATTTTTTCTACAGGTTAAGAGCTGGCAATGTGCTTTTTAACTACAAGTACTGGAATAATAATATGCAAAAGACTGAAGGTTCTCTCTCTCTCTCTGTCTCTCTCTGTTTGCTTAGGTTTAGCATGGTTTCTTTCCAATTTAGCTGCCACTTGTTTGCATCATGTATAGACATTTTTCCTAGGTCCTTTACATTTTCTCCTTGTAACAGATGTGCTATATAAACCCAGTTAACTAGATAATGCTAGTATATATCAGTGCTGATGCAATTAAACTAGTAAAATAAATAATTAATTATGTTACTACCCTTTTGTCATGCACATTATATTGGAACAGATAGCCTTTTTTTGTATAATATGTTGTGTACATGGGGTAAGGACGTAGGAGATAGTTGTGGTTTGGTTGGGGAAGAAGATAGAGGGCTGGGAGGAGGTGAACAGCAGGGGAAGAGGGAGGGCAAACAGTAGCAAAGATGCAAACAGCAGGGAGAGAGATGTGTAAGGGAAGATAGAAGGACGTACAGGAAAGAGTAGAGATAAGATATTTGCTTATTTCTTGCTTAACAAAAAAGAGATTCACTTCTCTCTTTTATGGAGAGTTCCTAACAAGATAGACTAACCAAATCCTAAGAGATTAGGACTATGTATCCTAACTTAACGAACCAATACCTGACTTTAACAAATCCGGAATTCCTAATACAACTATATTTCTTAATATAACCAGATTCCCTGGCCAAAAGGACTTGTACATTGCTGCTGCCTGCTGCCTTGTCTGCCACAAGCCCACAACAATATATGAATATAGCAAGGGAAATATTAGATATGTGCCACTCCAAAGTAACCATTTTGGAGAAATGCCACTGCAAAGTATCTCAGCCACTAGTTACTTTGTCGTGGCATATATCTAAATTTCCCATAAGCCACTGCAAAGTACGTCAGCCAAATCCATAAGCACCAGATGCATCCATTCCATGTCATAGTTTTGCAGTGGCATTTCTCTAAAACAGTTACTTTGGAGTGGCATATACCTATTTCCCATGCTGTGGGCAACAAATAGCTAAAAACTAGATGCCCATGTTTTCAAGGAATCTTGAGAAGCAACCTTTTCCTGATGGATAATCCGAGCAAACTCCACCTTAACTCATGAACCCACTGAGAGAACGAAAGAGTGCCAGCATTAAAGAAGCTATCAATTTTTGGTAATTTTATTGTTGTGTCAAATTATTTATGGTGTGGTAATATCCTTGAAAAACTGCAAGGCACGATAGCTTACTTTAATATCCGTTGTACACAGACATATTTGTACATATTAATGCACAAGAAAGTAAACTAATAGAGTTGTGTCAAATTATTTATGGTGTGGTAATATCCTTGAAGAACTGCAAGGCAAGATAGTTTACTTCAATATCCGTTGTACACAGACATATTTGTACATATTAATGCACAAGAAAGTAAACTAATAGAGAATTTTATCAAGTTACACCTTTTGTTTTGCACATGATCCTGGAATTTAAGTTAACCATTTACATTTATGTTTTATTATGGAAATTATAATGGTTTTGATACGCCAGCATGATTTATTGAACTTAAGAAAAAATCGCTTCTTAAAAAATTATTTTTTACAAACAATAGTCATCTCTAATATATTATGCATCCTTTTGACATCAAGATTATATTTCGTGTAGTTTTTTTAAAAACAAATACACATAAAATGCAGCTATACAAGACAAAAAGAAAGCAAACACTTTATATAAGTTGGAAGAATGTAAGGGTGGAAGCAGGAATCCAATTGGTTAATTTATTTTGGAGAGGTGGAACTCATAGCATAGTACGAAAATCTAGACCAGATATCAACCCGGTGAGCATCTCAGTTCAGCGGCTCGACGGTTGGACCACTGGTTCATCGGTCCAACTGCTAGTTCAACACAATATAATAAAAATAAGGAAAAAGTCCATTCGTGGTCCTCCAACTCTTCACGGAGTCTAATTTCCATCCATCATCTCCAAAACCATCTACTTCTAGTCCCCAATCCAATGCCACCAACAGGACATTGAGATAGTGCAAGGATCCATTCCTTGCGAAGTACAGGAATTCCCTTGCAAGTATTCTTGGGCTCCCATTGTCAATCAAGAAACTCTCCAAAGCTGACTTTTACACGATAATTGACAAGATTGCAGACAAGCTGCCCGGATGGAAAGCTGCCATGATGCACCCAGCTGGCCGGGCCCACACTTGTTTGAGCTGTGCTCATGGCAATTCCTATTTATGAACTCATTGCTCTGGAATTTCCTAAATGGGCAATTAAAGCAATTGACAGGATACGAAGAGCTTTTCTATAGAAGGGTCGCAAGGAAGTGAGTAGAGGACATTGCCTTGTTTCTTGGGGCCAGGTCAAGAGACCAATTGAGTTTGGCGGAGACTTGGAAATCCTTGGATGGGCACTGCGCATAAGATGGCTGTGGCTCAAAAAGACCCAACATGATCGCCCATGGGCTGGATTGGACATTCAGGTGCACCCCAATTCAGCAGCTATGTTCTCCAAATCGATCATCTCTATTGTGGAGGATGGCAGCAGGACCCTCTTCTACTGTGATAATTGGCTGCATGGCAAGTCCTTAATGGACCTTGCACCCTCTCTTTGTGTGCATGTGCCAAGGAGAACTGTCAATCGAAGGACGGTTCAAAAAGCACTTTCAGATAACACATGGGTTCATGATATTATGGGTGGTTTACCTTCTGCAGCCTTGGTGGAGTTTCTAGATCTTTGGAACGTTGTAGAAAGGTAGAGAGATTGGGGCAAACACCACACAGCTAAAGGGCTGGAGTGGCTTGTATATATATTGGTCTAGAGTAGGCATACAAGGAAAGCATATACATGGAAGGCGCATACATAGTAAGCGTATATATGGAAAGCGTATACATGGTAAGCGCATATATGGAATATCTACTTATTCTAATACCCGCCCGCAGTCGTAGCAGCAGTCCGGACGTAAAGACTGGATCGAAAATCCTGAAATAGCTGCGTCGGGAGACCTTTTGTCATGATGTCCGCGAACTGATGGGAGGATGGTACGTGCAAAACACTAACCTCACCAAGTGAAATCTTCTCGCGGACGAAGTGAATGTCAATCTCGATGTGCTTCGTACGCCGATGATGGACTGGATTAGTTGACATGTAGATGGCGCTGACATTGTCGCAGAGACAAACGATCATTTGAAGCAATCGGGCGTGAAGTTCTTGCGGTTGCCGCAACAAAGAACTCGGCTCTGACAAAGATGGGCAACAAGACGGTGCTCGCTTCGCGACTTGATCGAGACACGGTTGTCTGACGCTTGGAGGACCAAGAGACAAGATTATCCCCGAGATAAATGCAGTAGCCGGAGGTGGAGCGTCGCGAGTCGGGGCACCAGCCCAGTCGGCGTCGGAGTAAGCGGTGATGGATGTCACTGAGGAGAGACCGATGTGAAGACCGGCGTCGAGAGTACCCTTGACGTACCGCAGGATGCGTTTGATCAATGCGAGATGGGGCTCCCGCGGATCATGCATGAAAAGGCATACTTGCTGGACGGGGTACGCCAAGTCAGGACGTGTGAGTGTCGGCATCAGAGCCCCGCAAGGCTGCGATACTCGAACGGATCAGCCACGGGAGCTCCGTCGTGGCCGGATAGCTTGGCGTGAGTGTCCACTGGTGTAGCCGTAGGGTGACACTCAGCCATGCCAGCGCGTCGTAGGAGATCAACAACATACTGTCGCTGAGACAGGAAGAGGCCGTTGGAGGAGCGTGCGACGGAAATGCCGAGGAAGAAGTGCAGGTCACCGAGGTTCGTCATGGCAAACTTCGAGTGAAGCAAGCCTGTGAGATGTTGGAGAAGACCTTGGGTGGAAGCCGTGAGGACGATGTTGTCGACGTAGAGCAGTAGGTAGGCCATGTCAGTCCCCTGACGAAGGATAAACAGGGACATGTCGGAGGAGGAGGCGACGAAACCAATGCCGCGGATGTAGGAGGCGAACCGTTGGTACCATGCTCGGGGAGCCTGCTTCAAACCATAGAGGGACTTCTGGAGAAGACACATGGGTAGAACGAGCAGGGTCCACGAATCCGGAGGGTTGCTGGCAGTAGACCGTCTCATTAAGAGTGCCATGGAGAAAGGCATTCTTGACATCAAGCTGATGAATCGGCCAGGAGCGGGATGTAGCGATGGAGAGGACAGTCCGTATGGTGGCGGCTTGACCACCGATCAATGTCTCGTCAGAGTCTACACCGTCTTCGCCGAGTAGCCACGAACAACCCAGCACGCTTTATAGCGGGCCAGACTACCATCAGAGTGAAACTTGTGCTTGAAGATCCACTTCCCGGAGACGACGTTAGCACCAGGCGGTGAAATTAAAGCAATTGAGACATCTGGTTTTAAGGGAAAGCCAAATTGTGTGCTAGCATAGGCGGTGAAATCTGCTAAAAGCTAGGAAACTTCTGATTTCTTTCTAAGAGGAAAAGTCCAACAATAGTGAGAGAAATCATCAAGTAACACTAGGTAGTAAAGAAAACCAGATATGCTAGGAACTGGAGATGTCCACACATCACAATGAACTTACTCAAATGGCGCAGAGGAGCGCGAAGAGGAGGTAACAAAAGGGAGACGCGTATGTTTGCCAAGTTGACAGGACTGGCAAAGAGAGTGGTCTACTTTATTTCATGAGATGAGCGAGTTTTTGTTGAGGGTGTCAAGGCTGGCGACGCCGGGATGACCAAGACACTGATGCCATAATTGGGAGGAGATGGCGATGTGGGTGCTGGGAGGAGCTGAGGTGGTGACGGGAGGTATGGTGTAGAGGTGGCCTGCACTATCGCAGCGAAGCATCACACGCTGTGTTCGGGGATCCTTAATAGAAAAACCAAAAGCGTCAAACTCAATAGAACAGTGGTTATCACGAGTGAATTGTCTAATAGAAAGAAGGTTGTGGACTAGGTTAGGGACAACAATAGTATTGGGAAGAAGAAACGAGAGGAAGGTGTGTGAAGAAAAGTGAGACCACGAGAAATGACAGGGAGACGGGAACCGTTGCCAACAGTGACGACCGAATGAGGTGGAGGGTGGGAAGAGAGGAGTGTACCGTCGTCTGTCGTCATGTGTGAAGTGGCACCGCTGTCCATGACCCAGCCACCATGTCCTTGAACAGCCAGTTGGTTCAGCGCAGTAATGAGGCCCTACTGATCTCAGGTCTGCGGGGTGGAAGACGGGGACGGCGTGAAGGCGGTATGAGCCTGAGGTGGAGCGCCGAGGAGGCGGGAGGGGCGAGGGCGCGCGATGATCGCCACTAGGCGTACCACGGGTTGAAGCAGAACCATGGACCAGTCGGTGGAGATGGTGGTACGCGGCCACCGTGGAAACTGGCGCTGGCGCCATGGCCGGATCCGCTTTGCCTGCCACGGCGGTTGCGGCCACCACGACACCCATCACGAGCATTGGCGGTCGGAGTAGTGGTCGATGACGGGTGGCCGGAGGAGCCGCCGGAGGCGAACAAGGCCGTGGTGGTGGCGATCTTTACCTCGTTGCTAAGGCGAGTCTCCTTGAGAGCGAGCATGGACCACGCCCTGGCGAAAGAAGGGAACGGTACAGAGTTGGCGATATCGTCGGCGGTGATGGAGAAGGGCGGGTTGAGGCCACACAGCAAGTTGAGGACGAGCTGTGTGTCGTTGATAGGGTAGCCGATGGCACGTAGCTCGTCGGCGAGGACCTTCATCTACTGGCTGTAGTCGGCGATGGACAGATCGCCTTGGACGAGCGAGTGAAACTGGTTGTTGAGGAAGATCGCGCGGGACTCCTGGTTGTCGCGGAAAGTGCCTCGATCGCGACCCAAAGGTCACGTGCAGTCTGTTGATCAGCCATCACTGAGTCGAGGATGTCGGAGACGGAGCCATACAACCAGCTGAGGACGGCGGAGTCGGCGAGGGCCCAATTAGCCTCGTCGCGATGCGCCGTGTTGGTGCTGTCGATGTGGGAGAGGAGGCCGAACTTCGCGCACATGGTCCGAAAGAATTTGGACCATCGAGAGTAGTTCGGTGTCTTCAGGTCGAGGGTGGTCGGCACATGGGACTTGACGACGACCGTGTGCAGTAAGGGTTGAGGACGATCGGAGAAGCAATAGGTGCGATCGCGCCGATGGTGACAGCAGCAGCTGGATCGACGGGAGAAGCCGCCATAGTCGGAGATTTTTTTTTACCTTATAAAAAAGAGGTAACTCAGATCTAGATCTGGAGGGAACCGCTCGGGTAAGGAGCCGCTCGGGTGGCTCACGCATGTGACCGCGGCGGGGGGGGGGGTGGCGTGGCGGGCGGCGAGCACGGGCCGGCGTCTTTGGAGGTAGCGCGGTCGGCGGACCGGAGGAGGCGCGCGCAGGCGTGAGTCGCCGAGCGGAAGGAGGCGACCGGCTGGCGCAGGTGGCTCCCGGAGAGAGGGAAGCGGCAGCGGCGACCCGGGGTCCGACCGGATCTGGAGCGGTGGCCTGGGTGGATGCAGCGCCTGAGGGGACGGCGGTCGGGTGGATCGGGAGAAGACCCCGAGGTGGCGGCGACCCCGAGGTGGTGGCGGCTCGGAGGGCGGCGGCGTCCGGAGAGGGAGGCGGCGGCGGCGACCGTGAGGAGGTGGCGGCGGCCGGGTGTAGATGCGGGAAGAGGAGGTGGGCAGTGGAGAAAGAACTCAGGTAGTCTCTGATACCATGTAGAAAGGTAGAGAGATTGGGGCAAACACCACACAGCTAAAGGGCTGGGGTGCTTGTATATATATTGGCCTAGAGTAGACATACAAGCAAAGCATATACATGGAAGGCGCATACATGGTAAGCGCATATATGGAAAACATATACATGGAAAGTGCATACATGGTAAGCGCATATATAGAATATCTAATTATTCTAATAGACGTTCTAACCGGAGTGATGCTCACCCCTGGTGTGGATGATCAGCATAGGTGGAAGCCATCCTCCTCGCGCGAGTTCTCAACTAAATTAACTTACCACTATTTTTTTGTGGGGGCTGTGGAATTTGAATCATGGAAGGAAATTTGGAGAACCTAGGCCCCTCCTTGTTGCAAATTTTTTCTGTGGTTAGCCTCACTTAATCGATGTTGGACCGCCCATCGTTCGGCTCGTCGTGGTCTTGATCACCCTCAGCGTTGCCCACTGTGTGATCAAGTAGAAGAAAATATTCAGCACTTACTTCGTGCGTGTTCACAAGAAGTGTTTGGTTCTCAGTGCTATCACTGGTGGGATTGCAACAGCTAACTCCAGGTCCAGATGATTTGGTTTTTACCTTGTGGTGGCATCAAGCTTTGCAACAAGTCCCTAAACAGCAGCGCAAGTGCTTTAATTTGTTGGTTGTGTTAGTGGCTTGGTGGATATGGAAGCATAGGAATGGGTGTGTCTTTGACGGCGCCTCACCCAATGTCAGCATTGTCTTGCAAGAGATTAGAGATAAGGCCAATTTATGATGTATGTGTTGAAGTATAAGTGAATTGTCCACGTTTCCTCATCAACTTAAGCTTTTTGGTGAATTGATCGGTGCAAGCAACTCAATATGGTATCAAAGCTAAGAGGTCTTGAGTTCGAGACCCGGTTGGCGCAATTAAATACAAATAATTGCAGCCCACTTCTATTCCACGTTTTAGACCTGAGAGAGTCTACACGTGAGGGGGAGTGTTGAAGTATAAGTGAATTATCCACCTTTCCTCATCAGCTTAAGATTTTGGGTGAATTGGTTGGTGCATGCAACTCAATAGTATGGCAGGATTGTAGGAAGGTAGAGATTGGGGCAAACACCACACAGCTAAAGGGCTGGGGTGGCTTGTATATATATTGGCCTAGAGTAAGCATACAAGGAAAGTATATACATGGAAGGCGCATACATGGGAAGCGCATGTATGGAAGGCATATACATGGAAAGCGCATACATGGTAAGCGCATATATGGAATATCTAATTATTTTAATACCCGCCCGCAGTCGTAGCGGCAGTCCGGACGCAAAGACTGGATCGAAAATCCTGAAACAGCTGCGTCGGGGGACCTTTTGTCATGATATCCGCGAACTGATGGGAGGATGGTACGTGCAAGACACGAACCTCACCAAGTGAAACCTTCTCGCGAACGAAGTGAATGTCAATCTCGATGTGCTTCATACGCCGATGCTGGACTGGATTAGTTGACATGTAGATGGCGCTGACATTGTCGCAGTAGACAACGGTCGTTGAAGCAACTGGGGCGTGAAGTTCTTGGAGAAGTTGCCGTAGCCAGCAACACTCAGCTACAGCATGGGCAACAGCACGGTACTCGGTTTCTGCACTTGATCGAGACACGGTTGTCTGACGCTTGGAGGACCAAGAGACAAGATTATCCCCGAGATAAATGCAGTAGCCGGAGGTGGAGCGTCGCGAGTCGGGGCAGCCAGCCCAGTCGGCGTCGGAGTAGGCGGTGATGGATGTCGTAGGAGATCAACAGCATACTGTCGCTGAGACTGGAAGAGGCCGTTGGAGGAGCGTGCAACGGAGATGCCGAGGAAGAAGTGCAAGTCACCGAGATCCGTCATGGCAAATTCCGAGTGAAGCAAGCCTGTGAGATGTTGGAGAAGACCTTGGGTGGAAGCCGTGAGGACGATGTCGTCGACGTAGAGCAGGAGGTAGGAAAAACAAGGACATGTCGGAGGAGAAGGCGACGAAACCAATGCCGCGGATGTAGGAGGCGAACCGTTGGTACCATGCTCGGGGAGCCTGCTTTAAACCATAGAGGGACTTCTGGAGAAGACACACATGGGTGGAACGAGTAGGGTTCACGAATCCAGAGGGCTGCTGGCGGTAGACCGTCTCATTAAGAGTGCCATGGAGAAAGGCATTCTTGACATCAAGCTGATGAATCGCCAGAGCGGATGCGGCGATAGAGAGAGCGATACCAGATGGTGGCGGCTTGACCACCGATCAATGTCTCGTCAGTAGTCTACACCCATGCCGAGAGTAGCCACGAACAACCCAGCGCGCTTTATAGCGGGCCAGACTACCATCAGAGTGAAACTTGTGCTTGAAGATCCACTTCCCGGAAACGACGTTAGCACCAGACGGGCGCGGGACGAGGCGCCAGGTGTCGTTGTCCATGAGGGCTTTGAACTCCTCGACCATCACGGCGCGCCAGTTGGGATCGGCGAGGGCGCTACGATAGTTCGCCGGAACAGGCGAAGCGGGAGAGTGGTCGACCGCTAGTGAGAAGAACACCGAGGGATCGGCGGCAGACCGAGCCGTGTCACCATCAGATGGTCCGAGGGAGGTGTTGACGTAGTCGTGGTAGCCGAGCCGCGCGTATGCGGTCTTTGGTGCGGTGGTCGGAGGAGCCGCGACGTGGCCGCCCGAGTAAACCAGATGCACGGGCGGTCGTGGTGGCGAAGCGACGGATGGCGCCATGGACGAAGGAGATGATCGCTCGACACCATGCAGTGGTGGAGCAGTTATCTTGGGTACCTGCATGGGTGCCATTGCAGCAGTGCGAGGCACCGGCATGGCAGGGTCGACGTCGAGAAAATCGAAGTTGGAGCAAGAGGGAGGGAGTGAAGATCGGTCACTACTAGCAAACGGGAATATGCTCTCATCAAAGACAACATGGCGGGAGATGATGACACGTTTGGTGGTGAGATCGAGATAGCGGTACCCTTTATGGTGAGAAGGGTAACCGAGGAAGACACAAGCCGTGGAACGTGGAGCAAGTTTATGAGCAGAAGTGGCAGAAAGGTTCGAAAAACAAAGACAATCGAAAACCCAGAGATGACTGTACTGTGGTGGGGAGCGGTGAAGGAGGGTATAGGGAATGTCACCACCGACAGAGGAAGATGGGCAACGGTTAATGAGATAGGTGGCAGTTACTAGCGCCTCGGCCCAGTATTTGGGAGGCATAGTGGCGTGGAGCAGGAGTGTGCGAACCGCATTGTTGAGGGTACAAATGATGCGCTTGGCTTTGCCATTCTGCGGGGAGGTGTATGGGCAAGAGAGGCGAAGGGTAATGCCGCGGGAAGCAAGGAAGGATGTGTTGGTGTGGTTCACAAATTCGGTGCCGTTGTCGGCCTGTATGGATTTTAAAGGAAGGCCGAATTGTGTGCTAGCATAGGCGGTAAAATCTGCTAAAAGATGGGAAACTTCTGATTTCTTTTTAAGAGGAAAAGTCCAACAATAATGAGAGAAATCATCAAGTAACACTAGATAGTAAAGAAAACCAGATATGCTAGGAACTGGAGATGTCCACACATCACAATGAACTCGCTCAAATGGCGCAGAGGAGCGCGAAGAAGAGGTAACAAAAGGGAGACGCGTATGTTTGCCAAGTTGACAGGACTGGTAAAAAGAGCAGTCTACTTTATTACATGAGATGAGCGAGTTTTTGTGTAGAGTGTCGATGCTGGGATGACCAAGACGCTGATGCCATAACTGGGAGGAGATGGCGATGTGGGTACTGGGTGGAGCTGAGGTGGCGACTGGAGGTATGGTGTAGTGGTCGCCTGCACTATCGCAGCGAAGCATCATACGCTGTGTCCGGGGATCCTTAATAGAAAAACCAAAGGCGTCAAACTCAATAGAGCAATGGTTATCACGAGTGAATTGTCTAACAGAAAGAAGGTTGTGGACTAGGTTAGGGACAACGAGAGTGTTGGGAAGGAGAAAACGGGTGGTTGGTGTGTGAAGAAAAGTGTGATCACGAGAAACGACAGGGAGACGGGAACCGTTACCAACAGTAACGACCGAATGAGGTGGAGGGTGGGAAGAGAGGAGTGTACCATCGTCTGTCGTCATGTGGGAAGTGGCGCCGCTGTCCATGACCCAGCCACCATGTCCTTGGATAGCCAATTGGTTCAGCGCAGTAATGAGACCCTGCTGATCCCAGGTCTGCGGGGTGGAAGGCTGGGACGGCGTGAAGGCGGTATGAGCTTGAGGTGGAGCGCCGAGGAGGCCGGGAGCGGGCGAGGGGCGCCACTGACCGTTGGTAGGGGTAGTCCACGGGTTGAAGCAGAACCAGGGACCGGTCGATGGAGATGGTGGTACACGACCACCCCGAAACCCATGCGGTGCCACGGCCGAACCCGCTGCGGCGCCACGCCACGGCCGACCCGCCGCCACGCACGGACGACCACCCGTCACACGGCGGTTGCGGCCACCGCGACACCCATCACGAGCATTGGCGGCTTGAGTAGTTGTCGATGAGGTGTAGCCGGAGGAGCCGTTGGAAGCGAACAGTGCTGTGGTGGTGGCGATCTTTGCCTCGTTGCTAAGGCGAGTCTCCTTAAGAGCGAGCATAGACCGTGCCCTGGCGAAGGAGGGGAACGGTACGGAGTTGGTGATGTCGTCGGCGGTGGTGGAGAAGCGCGAGTTGAGGCCACGCAACAGGTTGAGGACGAGTTGCATGTCAGTGACGGTGTGGCCGATGTCGCGTAGCTCGTCGGCGAGGACCTTCATCCGCCGGGCCGAGTCGGCATGGTCGATCGCTTTGAACAAGCGAGTGGCGGTTGTTGAGGAAGACGGCGTGGGACTCCTTGTTGTCGCGAACAAAGCCGATCGCAACCCAAAGATCTCGTGCGATCTCTTGATCCGTCATTGCGAGTCGAGGATGTCGCGGAGACGAGCCATAGAGCCACTGAGAACGGCGGAGTCGGCGAGGACCCAGTTAGCCTCGTCGCGATGCGCCGTGTCGGTGCCGTCGATGTGGGAGAGGAGGCCGAACTTCGTGCACATGGTCCGAAAGAATTTGGACCATCGGGAGTAGTTCGGCGTCTTCAGATTGAGAGTGGTCGGCACATGGGACTTGACGACGACCGTGCAGTAGGGGTTGAGGACGAACGGAGGGGCGACAGGTGCTATCGCGCCGGCAACAGCTGGAGGGGCCGCGATGGGAGCGATGTCGCCGGCGGTAATGGCGGTAGCAGCTGGAGGAGACGCCATCGTCGGAGCAATGGGGAGACCGGGTCTTCTCTTCTCTTTTTTTTTTCCTTTTTTTCTTTTTTTTTCCTTTTTTTTGAGCTATAATGGCTAACTCACTAGAGTAATCCGGATTTGGGCCTTTCGCCCGGGGGGGTTTGGCGCGGGCGACCGGCTCGAGGGCTCTGCTGGCGGCCGCAGGCCGGCGACGGGTGACCGGCGGCTGGCGGGGACCGGCGGGGAGATAGCGGCAGCTAGCTGGCGCGGTCGGGGAGGTAGCCCGGGAGGTAGTCGACCCAAAGGGCGGCGGCGGCCAAGGGGCGGCGGCGGCGACCCGAGGGGGTGGCGAGCCGGCCTGGGGAGGCGGCGACGACCTGGGAAAGCCGGCCCTTCGATCCGGCGAGGGGAGGCTGGACAACGGCGTCCGGTAGTGGCCTGGGGAAGCGGCAATGCTTCGGTCCGGCGAGAGGAGGACGCAACGGCGAGGCGGCGGCCTGGGAGCCCGGATCCGGCGGCTGGGTGGGGCGGAGGGGCCGGCGGCGTCCCAGTTGGGAGGAGTTCCGACGGCGGCGGCGCCGAGGCGGATCCGCTTCGGGTGTATACGGCGCGGCGCGGTGGTGGTGCGCCAGAAAGAAGAGCAGTGGAGAGGTTTAGGAGGTATGCTCTGATACCATGTAGGAAGGTAGAGAGATTGGGGCAAACACCACACAGCTAAAGAGCTGGGGTGGCTTGTATATATATTGGCCTAGAGTAGGCATACAAGGAAAGCATATACATGGAAGGCGTATACATGGGAAGCGCATGTATGGAAGACATATACATGGAAAGCGCATACATGGTAAGCGCATATATAGAATATCTAATTATTCTAATAAGGAGCCAAAGGCCTTAGTAGCATTTGGCCATAAGTGGTGTGTTCTGCTTTTGGTCGTTGGTTGTTTTCTAGTTTTGTTCGGTGTGACCTTTTGTAATTAACTTCGCCTAAGTGGTGAGGGCTTTTGTTTGAGTCTTCTTAGACTCCTTTCGTCTTCTTAATACAATGATGTGCAGCTCTCCTGCGGGTTCGAGAAAAAAAAACTTAACTATGAAAACCAGTACAAATAACACCCCATGCCCTATACCACTCTGGTTTTGTCCTAGGTGGCGTCCTAGTAAGCGAATATCTGCCAATGTGGCAAACCACTCAGCAAAATAAAATAAAAAATGGTGGGACCCACCAGTCATCCACCTAGGCATCTCCTCGTCTTCATCTTCTTCCTCTCCTCTTCCTTCTCTTCTCTTTTGCCTGGCATGGCCATCAACAAATTGATTAGGGCTTCCTCTTCAGTGTCCACGCCCCAATCCAACCCCATCCAGGCCTCCTCTTCCTCATCTCCTCTCCACCTGTTGCCCCGATGCCGCCTCCAATGGCAACCCATAATCGGTGCATGCCTGAATTGTACGGGCGTGTCTCCCTTTGAGCTCGCTGTCTCCAAGCACCTCAACCGCTGCCTCGTCGGGAGCGGGCATGGGTGCAGCGAACTTGGGTTGAGGCGGCGGTAATGAGCTTTGATTCAGGAGACCATGGGTGGGGTGAGCAGCATGGTGCGTGCAGCCTGCTTGGCTGTGCGGTTGTTGCCTTCTGAACAAAAAGTAATCTGAAATCAGATGAGATGCTTTGCTTGCTTTTATATACAATTTCATTTGTATTTAGTTTAAGCCACCTATTGTACAAGCAATTTTCCTTGCTTTTAGATACAATTTCATTTGTATTTAGTTTAAGCCACCGATTGTACAAGCAATATTCCTGATTTGTTCGTGAATTCCAAGCCTGTTGCATGTAGACCTTTTCTGCAACCATCTTCAGAGATATATCTCCATCCATTGTCATGTGCCTGCTCAGATTCTTCCCTTGAATTCCAGTGAAAAATCTCCCTGAAAAATCAAATCCTTGGCCTTCCTCCTGTTCTGTTACGCTTGAGCTCAAACCAAGAGCAGCACAAGAGCAAGATCAATCGAGAAATGTGGGTTCAAGCATGGCTACATACACCTTCACTTTCGGTGTCACAGCATGCTCCGAGGCGGCAGCAGTGTTGCTGCTGGTGGCGGCGGAATGCGGCAGCCGCTGGTGAGTCAGGACCGGACTCACCAGCGCCGCAGTGGGAGGATCGGTGGTCGGGCAAGAGAGAGATGAGGAGGAAGAAAAGAGGAATTTTCTTATTTTTCAATCACCTACATGTGGGGCCACTGCTAAGTGGAGGAGAGTGCCAGCAAGGATGTCAGTCAGAGCCACGTCACCCAAACTGCTCATGAAACCAGCCTTAGGATGTTATTTGTACTGGTTTTGACATATGAGGGACGTAAAGTAAATGGTTTTGGAGTTAGGGGACGAAAATTATACTCTGAGAAGAGTTGAGGGACCAAAAGTGGACTTTTTCCTAAAAATAATAGTTGGCAGTAGTATGTACATAAGGGTTAAGTATACTTGTTTTCCTACCAAAATCAGCAAATGGGCTTTGCCCAGTTTGTTAGGTGGACCGAGGGAACCCCCCTTTGATGCCCCTCCATGTTCCAGGTTCGAATCCCCACTCCTCCCAAAAAAACTTTCACCTCTAGTTCATTCTCTCGGTCCGACCAGTCTGGTCTAATGCCTGTTCCACGCGAAACCGCCCGTTTTGACCAGTTCACAGCGGTTCACTTGCACAAGTGGTCTTTGCATGTGACCGGACCAGACCAGGCACCGGTTCCAGTTTTTTCCAGTTTAACAAGCGGTCTGGTCCGACTTTTTGTACTATGAGTTATAGAGTTTTTAAGAGTTGTTATTAAACTGTTTAGCATACAGCGACCTCTATAGCATGTTTTTAAAATAAAATATTGTCCACCATGGGTGACACTGGAAGCCAAAGAATCTGAATAATTGTAGGAGTGCTATGTGGAGTATTCATGACACACTTTGAGGTGTAAGTTAGCCCATGATGACATGTAGAAGATACTGCTAAGTGAGCACCGTATAGCTACACCTGCATTGTCATTTGTTAATGCTTTGTTTGATTGCTGTTCATGGTCAAGACCCAGAGCTAGATACCTTGCAATTACATGTTGTACTTCAGTTTTGCATCACTAATTGATATTTTTTAGTTGAGATATTTTTGTTGGTTCGTATTTCTTTGCTCTTATGTTTTTCTTCTTTTTTTTTTGATGATTGATGGATTCCTTCTTACCAGTTACGGAAGATTTTTCTTGCCCCTTTTGCTTGGTACAATGTGGATGCTTCACGGTAAAGTTCGAAGCAAAGCTTCTTTTGTGTTGTCTTTGTTCATATATTACTGAGGTTGCTGCTAAGGGCTGGTTTCAAGGATCATGCCACCTGCTACATTTATGTTAAAAGTCAATAGCCTTTTGTTATTTCACACTGCACCATTGATGTTTTCTCTGTCCTAGTGAGGAAATTCAAATTTTGTTTTCTTTCTACACGCCTACACTTCACGT
Source organism: Melocanna baccifera (assembly GCA_036346265.1). Lineage (NCBI taxonomy): Eukaryota > Viridiplantae > Streptophyta > Magnoliopsida > Poales > Poaceae > Melocanna > Melocanna baccifera. Next base: position 26,936,184 of record CM070686.1, on the reverse strand, counting down.
TTATATGATAAAAGCAATAGCTCTCTAGTCTTTTGTCTCAAGTTACAGCTAATATTGTGATTTTGTTGATGCTTAGGGTCTGGAATGTCACTTAACCTCTAATATTGTGATTTTGTTGATACTTAGGGTCTGGAATGTCACTTAACCTCATCACATGACCTATTCCACTTTGATTTCTGGGTTGGTTAACATCTGAAATCTCCATCGCATAATCTTCTTCAATCATACTCATAGTTCGATATTTAATTTGTTTTTTTCTTTACACAGGTATCTAAAGACTACCAGGCTGTTAATGTTAGTCTGAAGACTGATACCAGGAGAACAGAGGTAAAATAGTGATAAAGGACATCAAATGTATACTGCTGTCCAGTAACTGAGAAATAAATGATGTTGGTATGGCGATGTAGTCGCTGAGCCTAGTATTTTACAAGTGTTTCAAGTATAACTTGTCCCCGAGTGTTCTGCTAATTCAATTCTCAATGTTGTTTCTACCTTTGTTTTCTTCTTAATTTCGTTGAATGCAAGCAAGTTAGCAAGGGTACACTTTGGGTGGGGCTGGGATCAGGCAGGATCCCGGCCCATCCAAACTGGGCATAATTTTTACATGCTTCACATAGAAGCTCCATTTTAATTGAATATTGCTTTAAGTTAAAAACATTTTCTTGTCTGAAAAACTAATGATCCCTGTAATTTCCAGCTTGTGGCTGCAGGAGTAGATCCAAGACATCGAATATTTTCCTACCGGTACTCTCTTCTCCATTACTTTTTACAATGCTAAATTCTCTGTTCAATTTGCCTAAGTTTGTTCCATCAGCTCAAGGTTTAAGAAGCGTGGAAGATTAGAAACAACAGCTGAGAACATTGGGCATGTACAGCCACATATTATGGAATCAGGATCACCTGAAGATGCCCAAGCTGGGTTTGAGGTTGACTATACCCAAAAGGAAAATGGTACATTTCTCATCTTAACATATCAAACAAACATTGAAATGGAAACACATTTGTGTTTCTGATTTTTTTTTTTTTTGCCGATATTTAGTGGGTTGAAATATTTCCCATGTCTTATCTTATTGGATGAGTATTTTTTTTATTCTTTGCTAGCTTGTTGAACCTGTTTATTCTGTGTCAGACTGTCAGCTTGTTAAACAGATGGAAAAGCTACCCATCCTTGCATTACATTTGTTATTCTCCTTTCCTTTTCAACTACAGTTTGACAGTTCTTTGCTGGATATTGCATGGTGCACGACAGCCTTCTTGAACACTTAATGCACTGCATGCTAGGAGCTGTAGAAAGTTCAACACTTCAACCTTTATCTTGGTGCAGCTTTGGGAAAGAGCTTCTGAAATGAAATATCGACTAGCTACTGTCTGGTGAACTGGTTATTTGTAGATTTTTTATTATCATAATGGTAGCATGCAAAGAAAAACCTACAGTACTGCCTGGATTTTTGTTTTCCATTGCGCTGGCATGCTGCGAATCCTGTCCTCTTTTGTACCTTCTTTAACTTACCCTGGTGATAACTGATATGTTTACTGCCCGAAATCTGTTGCATATATTGTCCTGATATTACCTAAAATTCAGGGATTTTCCTGACGTTACCTAAATTTTTCAGGGATTTATGTAGCACAAGCTTTAATTGATCCTGCACACTCGTTACATGGAACTGATGGAAGCAACAATTCACCACCAACAGTGCTACAGTTTGGAAAGACTAGGAAGCTATCACTTGATCGAGCTGACCCCAGAAAGTGATCATTTCTGTTTATGTTCTTGATATCATGTTACCATTTAATTGTTTGTTGAGACTCTTCTGAAAGAAGCTGTTCAACTAACCTGTTGCTTGTTTGTGTTTATATCATCTGACAGTCGTCAACGGCTGCAAAAACGTCAGTTCTTCCATTCTCACAAGACACAGGTGATTGAAAATCATGCACCTCTTCTCAGATATCTTGTGTGTGTGTGTGTGATATTGTGTGGCAAAACTAGGCGTTGTATTTGGTTGATTGTATTTTTACCTGCCTGTCTGGTTGCATGTACCTATTGAGACTTCAGACATGCATATTTACATTTGCAATGGTTCCATGTTTGCTGAACTCCCCTGATGCAATATCTGCACATATTGAGGATTTTTAAAAATTATTATCTTTGCACTTCATTTTCTGACTTCATTCAGTCTTGCTAAATTTTCTTTCAGATGCTTGTTATTTTGTAATTCCACTATCCCTACTTATGTTTTATTTTCTTAGACTCATAATAAGTTACAGATTATTATTATTATGGGTCAGACCAGGGATAGAAATCTCGGTACCGGGGAACTTCCCGCCCGGCAGCCGGTAACGGTAACCAGTCAGTTACTAGAAAAACCAGAAAAAAAACCTTTTGGAATTCGAATATCAAATTTTGAATTCAGGCTATTTTAAAACCGGTATCAATGGTTACCAGGAAAAAGTGGAAAACCACTAGGAAAAGGAAAAACCAGTAAAAAACTTGGGAGTACAATAATTGATTCATATTTAGTTCATACAATAAGTAATCTAGCACAAAAAAAGCCTAGAGTGCATTATGCAATCTATAAATGTAAATTTATATTTGAAAATTTTCAGCTAGTTTTTTTTCTATCGGTTCCCACCGGTTTTTCCGGTAACCGGCTGGTAACCGTCGGTTTTTCTATCCCTGGGTCAGACACTTACGTAGTTTGTGTGTGCATTTGAAATTTAGCTTAACCATGTTTTTACATTTTGTTGTAGCCAATGGCGTTTGAAGTAGTTCTCTCAGATCATGATAGTGAAGACGAGGTTGATGATGATATCGCTGACTTGGAAGATAGAAGGGTAGGATGTGATAACCTTTTTGCTCTGCTTATGCAGAAACACAGAATTTGTCCAGGCTGCTACATTGACCTGAGCTCAAATCTATCCCTGTATAGCTGTTTCACATTCTTACTATTTTATCTTTGCTGAGTAAATGCAGATGCTCGAAGGTTTTGTTGATGTTACAAAAGATGAGAAGCGTATTATGCATATGTGGAATTCATTTGTTCGGAAACAAAGGTCAGGCCTATCTCCAATATTTCCTTCTTAGTTCTGGGCAAGGTTCCAAAAACCAGAATCGGGGGAAATACTGCTGAACGGCCGGTAATGATTACCGGCTAGTAACTAGAAAAACCGGCCAGTAACTGGGAAAAACCGGTCAAATTTCACGAACCAAAATTTGAATTTGAAACCGATAACCGGAAAAACCTGCCTGTTACCGCCCAAAAACCAGAGAAAAATTGCTAAAAACCGGAAAAACCGCTAAAAACCGGTTAATGGTAGTTAGAAATTCGAGTAATGCAAATATTAAATAGAAAGTGTTTAATGAAGTATGAAGGCCTCAAGCTGTACATAAGAATTACTCAGTATCTTGACCATGTATATTTCCTATTATGGTAGCATTCTGTACAAGAACAACAAGAGTAAAGGAGTTAAAACATGTATACTTCCTATTATGGTAGCATTCTTGCTAACTGAGGGATCAATGCAAAATTGTTGAAACCACTTGAATTCTCGAACAAATATCAATCTAATTGGCAGGCATGAAGATTTATATCTTCTGCTTACAGCTACAGAGTTTGTAAGTTTACTAACTGAAGAAACAAATTAGTAAAAGAATTTAGGAACTACTTGATGTTGTAACAAAATGACTTTATATGGAGTATAAATTTCTAAGGTTGGGGATTCAAGAAAACATAGTTGCAAGTAGATAGAATCTTACGTTATACAAGTCAATTACCACCTCGTCTGGACATGGACAAGATGGACATGGACTCACTTAACTAGTTGCTGGCCTGCTGCTGCTCCTCTCCCCTCCCGTGTTGCTGCTCCTCCCAAGTGCCAACATGAAGCATCCAATGTTTCTTTTGCAGCACATGCTGCCCAATCTTCCCCATACATGGCCTACAAATTTGAATTTTCATTTGAATTATTTCGGCCGGTATTTAACCTACCGGACCAGAGCGGTATTTCCAGTTACGTAACCGCCGGTTTTTGGACCCTGGTTTTGGGTATCACAGTAGACAGGAGTGATTTGACCTGCTGTTATGGTAATATGCAGCTTGGTGAACCAACTCTAATCACCTTTACTCATATGTCATGTTTAAAAGCCATTTTTCTTGTTATAAAACAACTATTGCAGGGATAAAAACAGCAAGGAACTGGGTAATGTCCTGGGAAGGGCATAGTTTAGAAGAACTAAATTTCTTCCAAGTTTTGCAAAGTTAGACTGGATGACTGAACGAGTGAACGTTAATTCTTACTTTCTTTGGCCCTTTTATAAATTATTTAATAATTCAGTATATTGGATGATTTTTGACCAGATCTAGCCTGTTTTCAACTATGTACGACTTGGTAATTACAATAAATCTTTCTTGGCCTAGAACTGTCATGAGGAACTGGCTGGAAAGCTTGCACGTAGCTGTATGTATTAAGGTTTAATATTAGGTTCTAGAACCTTACTGCTATTTAGTTCTTTATGTTTGCTAGGGCATAGAAAATTTGACATCCCTTTAATTTTGCCAAAAATTATTTTTTGTATATGCAGCATTAACTAAAAAATAGCGATAATTACAAGCAACAAGCATAGGTTAGTTTGTTGAGTTGTATAGAAATGGCGACCATTTAATGAAAATTTAGTACTGTATTGCTATGTAGCTGCAAAAATGTTATTTTGTGATTGGATAGAACGTTAGTGTGATTCATGTAAAAGCATAACTTCAAAATGATATCACATTAATGTTAATGGAAAATTAGTTCTATTCCATTGAAATGTTGCAACTGATGGATCTGGCACTGAAATTTGTTTTTCATTATAGGCCACTTCAAAGATCTTTTTTTAAAGAATATTCCATCACCGCATGGTTATCAAGTCGTCGCCTAGTCGACGACTAGTCGTCGACTAGGCGACAAGTCGGTGGCGCGGGACCGACTGGAGCAGTCGACTCGACTTGCGCCGCCACCGCCACCGCCAGATCCGGTGGTGGGGAGCTTTGATCCGGCGCGAGGAGGCCGGATCTGGGCTGGGGTAACGTCGGCGGCGGCGGCGGCCGACCGGATCTAGACGGATCTAGTGGCGGGGAGCTCTGATCCGGCGTGAGGAGGTCGGATCTGGGCTGGGGCGACGTCGGCGGCGGCGGAGGCGTCCGGGTGGAGACGGGGAGCCCGGATCCGCGATGGAGGTGGCGGCGGCCCTGTGGAGGCGGCGGCGAACGGGTGGAGACGAGGCGGCGACGTCCGGGGGAGGCGGCGGCGTCCGGGTGGAGGCGCGGTCGTCCGGGTGGAGGCGCGGTCATCCGGGGGAGGCGCGGCGTCCGGGGGAGGCGCGGCGTTCGGGAAGGGTGGAGGCGAGCAGTGGGGGGCGGCTGTCGGAGGAAGTGGGCGAGAGTGGGGGGAGCGACGGTCGGAAGAGAGAGCCGAGAGTGGGGGTAGCGCTCGGATGACTGCTTGTAACACTTTTGGCACAAAACTGAGCCGAGAGTGGAGAGAGCCGAGAGTGGGTGGGGGAGTAATCTGCTGACTGACGAGGCAGGGGGGAGTGAGGAGGTTTTGAGGATATTTATTTTGCAGTTTAGCCCTTTTCTTCTTTGAAATTGCAATAAAATCTTTATCTATATATACATATTCATATAACTAATACAAACAGTACCTATTGACTAGTCAGCGACTAGTCGGCCGACTAGTCGACTAGTCGACTAGTCGGTCACTAGGAGAGTAGTGTCGACTTGTCGACTTGATAACCTTGCATCACCGCTAGAGCAGTAGAGCCTATAGCAGGTTTTACCATTACGTTGTAGGGTTTGTCAAATTTTCCTGTGAAGACAAACGTGTCCTTGTACTGACAGATTTAGAGCATCGCTCTCACAATTTTACTAAAGAAAGATGGTACAGATGGCTCCAAAATTTCCATCAAGTTATCAAATTATGAAATTTCACATGTAAAATTTGAATTTGGAAGTTCGAAATACTGTATGGGATTTTTGTTCCTTGGTCAAATATTGAGTTTGCAAAATTTGGAATACAAAATCTTCAGAATTTTATTCTTTGGTGTTGCTAAAAGAAGTTGCAGAGCATTTTTAAGTTAAAGATGTTTCCAGACAGGACTATCGTAGGACATGTCTTTTGTGGCACATTTTATGCTTCACATTTCCTTTCATTTTTTATAACTGTTGGAAGGCTACCTCTTCCATGTTGAGCATCGTTTGATGTCTATCTGCTTCATTGAATTCCTGTGTAGTACTTAATTGATCATTTTTTTTGGGGTTTCATTTATTGTTTTCTTGCCATAGCAAAGTGCCTAGTAGTGGCAATGTGACATCAACTAAAAGTTATGCTCCGTTCTGTAGGGTATTCTCCATTATGTAGTTATGCTATTCGATCTTTGTCATGTAGGGTAGATTCCAGGATGCTACTAGATTTTGGTTTGCTGGTTTCCTGGACATATATGTTTCATTTCTTGTGCTGAAAGGTAATTGCAGGGTTCTAGCCGATGGTCATATACCTTGGGCTTGCGAGGCATTCTCCCGGCATCATGGACAACTACTTGTACAAAACCCTGCTCTACTATGGTAAGTGACTGCTTTAGAAACCTGTTGATTAAACATCTCCGTGCGAACAAGCTTGGGGCTGTCTGCAACAGGAAGGCTTTCATGTGTGAGCGGGCACACATTCGCGCACACCCCTGCGTGCACCTTTCCTGTACACCAATTTATATTTATTATGCAATTTTCTCGCTGGATGAACAGGTGCTGGCGGCTTTTTATGATCAAACTCTGGAACCAGAGTCTGCTAGATGCCCACACCATGAATACCTGCAACATAATTCTTGACGACTTCAAAAACGAAGGCCGCAATGCGAAGCAAATTTGATTTATAGAAAACATTGGCCAACTAGAGTAGAATGAGTTGGCGCTGATTCTGGTCATTTCAGAGGTTATTTTTGAACCAAATGCTTCAATTTGAAGCCAAAAACATAGGCTGAAGTTGATGTCATTGTTTTATCTAGGACACATGTCAATCCTATTCACTGATGGTACTAAAAACTGAGGGCCAGGGCCCAATCCCAAACTGTAATATTCTGGTTGACATAATGTTGCAGCATGTGTGTTTGTATGGTTTACATGAGCTATTCGTTGAGTGCTGTGGACCGTTTATTTCTTTGCAGTTTAATGTTCAGCCTTCAGCGTCGTTGAACTGTTTGTACGGTTTACGTCGTTCATCTCTTATCCGGTCCAGGTTCAAAGTCCCGGCGGTAACTAGTTGGTTACCGCCGGTAGCCGGTTCTACCGGTGGCAACCGGTAGATTAAAAACTGGTGGTTTTTTATTTAATTTAAATTTAAAATTTTAGATGTGAAAGATAGTTTCTCTAATGATGTTTACATTGTTCAATACTAAAAGAATGTATTTGCAAGATGCATGCACCTTTCATGTTTAACTTCATGCTTTTTGCTATAAATATATTAGGAATTTTTAATTTTTGAATGTAAAGTTTTCCTAATGATGTTTACATTGTTTAACACTAATAGAATGCATTAGAAAAATGTATGCACCTCTTGTGCTTGATTTCATGCTTTTTCCATGAATAATAGGAATTTTTAATTTTTGAATGTAAAAGTTAGCTTCCTTAATAATGTTTACATTGTTTAACACTAATGGAATGCATTAGAAAGATGTATGTATCTTTTATGCTTGACTTCGTGCTTTTTGCCATCAATATATTAGGAATTTTAAATTTGAAATTTTGGTTTTTAGCAGTTTTTCCGGTTTTTAGCGGCTTTTCTCTCTCTTTTTTTTTTGACGGTAACTGGCCAATTTTTCTGATTATTGATTTCAAATTCAAATTTTGATGTTTGAAATTTGATCAATTTCTTTCAGTTACCGGCCGTCCGATGGTGTTTCCCCTGATTTTGGGTTTTGGAACCTTGATCCAGTGACTCTCATAGACAGCTTTCCTTGCCGGTTAAACAGAACAAGTTTAGTAAGCGTCCTTCGTTTTAAAAATGTAAGTTTAACTGTGGCAAATTCATAGCTTGGAATACCTTAAGGTCTCTTGAAAGAAGCCTAGCTATAATTTTTAGCTAAGCGACACAATCAGCAAATAATTAAATTTATTAAAGCTTGATTATATCTTGGTGATTACAAAATCGAAGTACATTCTTTAACATTTCTTCAATAATAATTACAAAATCTTTACAAAAGGATTTGTATAAAAAAAGAGAAAGAAAAAGAGCTAATTTCTAAAATTACAATTTGAGTGCTAGTGCTTGTTCTTCCCTCCTGCCTTTCCCTAGGAATAAGTAACCTTAGTGCTCAAACCGAACTCCAACTCTATTTTTGCAATTAGCAAGCCATATAATAGCAATCCAAGGGAGAATAAAATAGAGTAAGAAAAGTTGTCGTTAGTACCCTTGGACTGTTAGGGCCAGTTTTAGGGAGTTCTTAGAGGTTCCCAGACCGTCCCGAGTCGGTCGGTGCCTCTCATCCTTAGTAGGCTTCATCATTCGGTAATTTTAAAAGCTCAAAGTCCACAAAGTCTTTTCAAACTTACCTCAGCCTAAAGCCCGCAAATTCTTTCCAATTTGTTTCCACCCAGCCCACAGCCACAGTGCACAACTCATCCTCAGGGCCTTTGGTCCTTAGCCACAAGAAAACAAGACTCAGAGGAGGACAAGATCAGCCAGCCAGATGCACCCAGCTTTGCCACAGCCCCAGGGAAGAGAGGAGACCGAGACCACCTCCCCCAGAAGCCTCAAAACGCCATCTAGTTTCACTGCCCACTGCCTTCTCAAGAAGCCACCAAGAACAGACAGCCCTAGAGCTCCCAAACACAGCCAAGCGCACTCATAGCCCAAGTCAAGACAACATTGTCCACTGCATCTCACTTTCGGCCAAAGGCTAGAAAGTGAAACCAGAGCCTCACCACAGAGAGAACCGAGAGGGGGCCACGAAGAAGAAGAGTTAGACAGTAGCAGAAGGCGAAGGCCAGCAAGGACTGAGGAGCAAGGAGGTCGTCAAGGTGGACCACCACAAGGCGATACCCCGACCCCGACAAGTCCTGCAAGCCGTGTCTTCGTCCCCGACCGCAACCACATGAGGATCACACTGCAACATCCACCAATCAAACCCTTCCATTCCTAGCCCAACAAGCAAGTAGGCCCACTATCCCTCCCTTTTTCTTCTTCCCCTTTTTGGTTTCACCCGGATTAAATCTGCAACACTTGGCACCACTCCTCCTCGGCTCATCCAGTTGAGCGGGAGGGAGAAGACTTACCTAGCCCAACCGGTGGCAACAACAACAACCGGCGGCCACCCTAGTGCCGTGGAGCGCCCTCGAGTTTGGAGACTACTCCCAGAAGCATGAAGCTGTAGGATCAAGGATAACTGACTAGAGGGGGGTGAATAGGATATTTTAAAATTCTTAGCTAATTTAAGCAATTAATGACAAGATGATCACTAAGTAAGGAAACTAAGTGAAAAGCAATCCTACACAATTCAAGCAATTTTAAGCAATTGACAATAAGCAATAAGTGATCAAGAGTAGTTGTTATAATAGACAAGAAACAAACACAATTTGACACACGATGTTTTTACCGTGGTATCGGAAACTTGCCGGTTTCCACTAGTCCACGTTGAGGTTAGCCCGAACGAATTGGACCGGCTCCACGAATTAAGCCGAAGCACCTCGATCACTATTGGTAGCTCTTCCTCCGCTCCGAAGATGGTGAGCTCCGAACCACTCACAATTCGACACGGGGTTCTTCACAATCTTCTTTGAAGAAGTCACCGGCAATCAACCTTCCCGCCGTCTAGGTGCCAGCAAGCACCAAGAGAATAGATCACTAATTTTACTTGACAACGCTCAAATGCACAATGGATCCACTAGAATTAAATGCACTTAAAAAATCTCTCCACTACTCAAAATTGTGCTCAAGAGAGAAAAAGAGAGTGGAGTGAATGCTCTACGGCTCAAATATGTTTTATGCAACAATAGCAACCTGCCAAAGAGCAGGAGGAGGGGTATTGGCACCGGGCCTTTCTCACGAGGCTTATAGGGCTTGTGAACACCTCCCTTTCCTCCTCTAATGGTCCGGTCTTTTGAATGATGAGAGCCATGATATAAGGTGCAAAGTTGATCCTTCGGCTCCTGTCATTCTTAGAGTCCTCCATCTCTCGAATCATGAGGTCAATCACATCAAACTTAGTGCTTGTCATGATATATTGAATTACGTTCTAGACATACCCTCGAATGGCGTCAAAGTTTCCACTCTTGGGCATAATTGTGTGATTGACAATTCTATTAATCAGGCTCGGAATGGGGCGAAGACCATAAAGCTTGCCAGGCACATATCTCACTCGCTGATCATAAAATTCTGAGCATTGATGGAGCGGGATTGCAGGACTGTCAAACACCTTTGGATACCCGCTGGAGACAGTGTTCAAAGCTGCCTCAAAATCTCCCTTGTTTGCATTTAAGTACCGTTCTCCAATCATCCACTCAAGGTTCTCACAATTAGGAGATATCCACAGGGTGGCGTAGAACTGACGAATTACGTCCTCATAGTAATCCAACTGGAGAGAAACCAAATGGAGAAGTCCAACCTGCTAAAACATGCGCCAAGCCCCATCAAACATGTCTAGCCTATCAACGTGCTCCCAACTTACATACTTGTGATCGGCAAATAAGCAATAAGTGATCAAAAGTAATTGCTATAATAGACAAGAAACAAACACAATTTGACACACGATGTTTTTACCGTGGTATCGGAAACTTGCCGGTTCCACTAGTCCACGTTGAGGTTATCCCGAACGAATCGGACCGGCTCTACGAATTAAGCCGAAGCACCTCGATCACTTTTGGTAGCTCTTCCTCTGCTCCGGAGATGGTGAGCTCTGAACCACTCACAATTCGGCACGGGGTTCTTCACAATCTTCTTTGAAGAAGTCACCGGCAATCAACCTTCCCGCCGTCTAGGTGCCGGCAAGCACCAAGAGAATATATCATTAATTTCACTTGACGACGCTCAAGTGCACAATGTAATTGTGCTCAAGAGAGAAAAAGAGAGTGGAGTGAATGCTCTAGGGCTCAAATGTGTTCAATGCAACAACAGCAATCTGCCCAAGAGCAGGAGGAGGGGTATTTATACCCTCACCAACCAAAACTAGCCGTTGCTAAAAATTATTCTAAAAAATGTAGGGAAATCAGAATTACCGTTGTACAAAGTGCGGTATTACCGCACTTTACTGTAGCACATAGTAACGGCTATGTAAGAACGAACAAAATTAGCCGTTGGAATTTTGTACGGTATTACCGCCCAGCGGTAATACCGCAGGTCGGTGCGGTATTACCGCACTGCGGTAGTTCCGCCGTGCTAACACTGGTATTACCGATTTCTGGCCAGTTAAGTCTTGACTCGGGGGCTCTCTGGAAAAAATATTCCGAAAAACTGTAATACCGCAGTAACATGCGGTACTACCACACTACGGTAGTTCCGCCGTTCAAGTTCCGGTATTACCGATTTCTGTGAGTTGAAGTCCCCGGAAGGGTGCTCTCTGGAATTTACATACCGCATATAGTCCGGTATTACCGCCTTGCGGTAATACCGCTGTTTATATGCTGGTATTATCGCACTGCGGTAATACCGTTGGTGGGTGCGGTACTACCGATTTTTCTGAAAGAGCACAGTGAGTTATTAAACTTATTTTGAAATACATGCATGTTCCTAGGTTGATCCAATATGCACCAAAATATGCTATCAAGCTACTTTCAAAGATCCCTCTTAATAGTACGGCATCTAACCTATAATCCAGTCTTTCACCCTAACTTCTAAGACCGGTAAAATCGAAAAAGACATTCTAAACTTGTGCACATCGTCTTCGAATTCTTGACGACAATTTTCCATACAACTTGTTCTTCACCTTTTGCACACATGAGACTTTATCTATACAATCTTAGCACACACATTAGTCCCATGTTTATAATTCGTCATTAATTACCAAAACCTTAATTAGAGAGGCCTAATGCTTTCATAAGCCCCAAACCCCAGTCCTGACAACACAAAACACTAGAGTCTCCAAAATCGGGTGTGGTAAGATAAGCATGAACAAAAAGAAGCAATAGTAGCAAGGTGCCGAGGCAGAAAGTAAAATAGGGCAAAAAGGGTGGATAGCGCTGTAGAGTAGTAGAGTAGCAGGGTAGCTGTGTAGTCGGAGAGGCCAAGTGGCAAGAGTAGCCGAGTCACTGAGCGGCCGCACAGCCATGTGGTCGGAGCGGCCGAGTGTAGGAGGAGCCCGACAGCTGACAAAGCACAACCCCCACTAGATCCGATGAGTAATCGCCCAATCCGACGAAGTAGCCACTAAACCCGACCATAGGAGGCCGGTAACTGTAGATCCGGCGAGGACAAGTAGGCGGAGGCTAGATCCATCCGGATCTGGGCCGGAGAAGGAGGAGTAGCCGCCGCAAGGGAGTAGCGACGGGTGAGTAGTAGCTGCCGATGTTGGCCAAATGGATTTGTGGGCCAAGAAGGATCTTGGGCCGAGGAGGGTTTTGGGTCAGGATGTCTGTTTTTCCTTTTTCTTTAGCAAATAGCACTCTTTTCTTCTTTTTGTTTATTTCAAAGAAATTTATCGAAATCGATCGAGCGAACTGTAATTAAATCAAGTCCTCCTAATCGGGGTAGGATGAAGAGGAGATTTTTTCCTTCTAAAACTACTAGCTGTTAAATAAGTAATTTCTTATCAAAACGCATATCCCTACGATGCAAAGTCCAAGTAGGCCCAGGTTGAGAAAGCGGAGCGAGTTGTCGACGATCCCAGCATATACTGCTACTCAGGCAAGCTAAAATTTGATCATGCACATAGTTAGGTCTAACACACAAAATTATTTTCTATACCACTAATATGTATGCATCTGGAAAATAGTTTTCAAAAAAGTTAAATCGATGAAGTCGTTGAGTAAAGAGTAAATGAGAAAAGAAAACAGGAGAAAAAGAAAGAGAAAGGAAAGCGAGAAGAGATGTTAGCAGTAGTTTGGCTGAAAGGAGCAGCGGGACTACAAGTATATATGTATGGTGGGTAAAGGGGACCTTGTAAAGGAAGAGAGGGCAGGCAGGATCCCTTTACATATGGTTAATATATAACGATCTACCCAACTCTCATTCGTGTCGAGGACCGTAAATAACGTGCCAACCATCCCTCTATCTCGGACGGGCAGAAGATAGTACCCTGTTACGTTATCCATCTCTCCACATGGGGTAAGTAAATATGCGTAAGGAGATGGATGAAGCTTAGAACTAGTATCACCAATCTGGAAGTGAGTAAGTCCCAATACGCTATATGCAATAGGCGGAGCATTGGACCAGGAGCCGGTGCCAACCAAACACTATTGGAAGTCGGTAGAGCCTGGGTGAGCGACCCGGTATACCGATGGATAATAGATGGGCTAGAGAATGGAGCAACGTAACTCGGAAAAAGTTCTGTACTTTGAGCTTGACCCACACCAAAGGTAGTGTGGAAACCCTAGTTCAAATAGTTCAGAGTAGTCATGGGTACAGTGGCACAAGCCTGCGCAGTGCTAAATAAAAACATGAATTCATGCCAGTCCCCTGGATTATGGACTACGGTGATCACTTGGGATCTTTCCCCACCGAGTGAATAGTAGATTTTTCATAATTAAAAGATGTCAGCTAATTTCCTAAAGTTATTTTCGGATTGATGGTAAATAGAACCCAGACTTAAGGACAATGAGAGGCATACAAGTGCATATTTGTTACTATTATGCTTGCTGAGTATCTTAGTACTCACCCTTACTATTATTTTCCCTTATTAGACCCCTCTCCGATGGAAGACTACTTCGAGCCGGATGAAGGGGCAGTAGGCTCTGCAGAACTCGCAGGAGAGGAGGATAGTGACCATGAGGAACTGGGAGAGATGGACTCCTTATACTTTGGCTGGGACGAGTAGGCGACCCAACGGAGCGGGCGGAAAGGCCCTGGGGTATCATTTCGTACCTCTTGCTTATTTACTTTTGTATGTGAAACATTAGCCTTCGTGGAGAAAGTTGTTAGTGATATGCCTTAGAGACAATCATGAAGATGATTGTATCACTTCTATGTTTATGATCTTTTGAATAATATATTATTTTATCCCTTGAATAAATATCTTTAATATTGATCAACAAGTATGTGACTTGTTCGTGAAACTCTTTATTTGTGTTTTTGATATTATTCTAAATTATCCCTAATTTTATATCATTATCTGGGATAATTATGATTTACAGATCATCACATGTATTAATTGATGATCATGTTTCACAGATCATGGATATGGGATATCAAATCAATAATGTGGACACATGTTAGAGAACATTATGTTGGATTGACCCACCATGAGACACTGTAAGAATTGTTATATTCTTAAATATCATCAGTTAGTCTCATATATATTGTATGTACGATCCTTATACTGTGCGTAATCATTTGCTTAGGGGTTACCAAACACTACTCCGTGACTAGATGGTCATAAAAATAGTTTTCGGGTTTACTATGAAACATACGGAGAAATATGAGTGATCAAGATGGAATTTGCCCCTCCTATATAACAGGAGAGATATCTCTAGGCCGCTCGATGTGGTTGGATTAAGAAAGTACATGGCCATGCCGAATGTGGTTGAAGAGTCAATCACAACTGAGTAATTCATCACATGTTCGAATAAACGATTGAGCTATCATAGAACGGCACGCTTCTCGTCTTGAGTTCGATCTAGTATCGTGAGGCAAAGGGGTTGGTAAATAAATATTATATAGGTTCGTCCGATATGATCTTTATGCATATTTAGGGGGTTGTTATGTCCTGCTAGGGACTGCTACCAACCTATAGACCAGAAAGGAGTTTTTAGCCCATGGCCAAATGTACATGAACCCACAGGATCACACATTTAATGAGCTAGAACGATAAGGGTTAGGATGATAGTTTTCAAGTGAGATTCGATCTCCATTCGTATCGGATAAGGATCCGATTAGAGGCCATATAATGTGAGGTGCGGGGGCTGAGGGTGACATCCCAGAAACCCTAGCCGTCACCTCTCATAACCCCTACCGTGTGCGCTGGTGGTAGCACACCGACGCACGGTGTTCCCTCCCTAGACGTGTGGACCTCGGTAGAGGCCTGCTACGACTGTGGCGCTAATCGAGACGATCGCGAGGAGACGGTTGGCCGGAGGACGATCGACTACTTTCGCCTACACCGACGCGCTCTTCGTTAAATTGGCTGTTTCAACTCTACTTCCACTGCACTACGCGTCTAGTGGTAATGATCTATGATCTCTTACTCGCATAGCTTCCTGGTTTACGCGGTAGAAATTTTAATTTGCACTAGTGTAGCCTACCCGTATCTCAACAAATGCTGTAATAAAGAATACAGTAGCTATATTATTGCTCTGCTACGCGACTCTGGTAACAGCTTATTATTTGCCAGAATAGTATTTTATTGATTAGGCAAATAAAAATCCGTACGCTTTTGCGCAATTATCCTTAGGATAATGACGTGGGGTGCCACACCCCTCTTGCAGTGTGGGAACTTTTCCCAGTACATATGAAAGTTTACTGTTTCCTGTGAAAGGTTGAAATATACCACCTAAGGTGGCTAACTTAGCTTGCATGTCTAGTACACTCTCATAGGAGGATAGTTCTCCCACCCATTTGTTAAGCAAGCAGAATGAGCGCCAAATTGTTGGGTGGCTTTGTTCTTTTGGGCTACGGTTTTGGGTTACAGTTGATAGTTTTTGGTTATGGCTGATAGTTTTTATCTGTATTTTTTAAGATAGCAACGGACGGCTAAGACACTGACGTAAACGGTACACATGATTTGGGCTCGGAAAAATCTGTTTCAAGAAGTTGTCCTCGTTTGTTTTAACTTTTGGAGAAGTCAAAAACTCAAAAGAAAGGTAATATCAGTTCAAAGGCAATAGGAAGCTGCTGCCGAGCAGGGGTGACTTCACCCTTCAGGGCTTGCATTCTGATATGCTAAGATACTACTCTCCACATGCGAAATTTGCTGATCTTACGGCAATCCAAAAGCTCTACGACACGTTCTAAGCTGCTGATCCCCATTAGTTATGGTTGATTAGGTCAATTAGGGTTTAACCCAATCATAGAGACGAACATGGGGTTGGGTTGGTTGGAACGGAGACATATGCCAGGCACAATTAACTAGTAGAAAGGCACAACACATTGCCCAAGTCAAAACACCCTAAGTGACACTTTAACTGCAGTACTATCTCTCTCCTTGTTCTCTTGATCTGATGAAGAGAAGTAGTTGTTCTTGTCGGTCTAATTGTTTATGCTCTACATTATCTCCCATCCTGTGCACAAGTCAATGGATGCTAATTGATCATGTTGCCGGTTTATTTTATAATGAGCTACTATCTGTGTCACGTCTGCTGATCGATGCTGCTCAGGATCCGATAGAAAGTTAATTGCTGGTGTCAAATGTTTATAATCAGCTCCTTATTTTACTTCACCGAGTACTCTAGTTGCTCACTATGCACCATCGTGTAGTATAACATGTTTACAATTGCCTTAATGGCTTAATTAGAGGCGAACCCATAATTTTGTTTTGTCTTGGTGTGTGATGTACATGTGTTTGAACCAATTAATTTCTTTCCAAAGAATTTTCTTCGAGCATTTTAAAGAGCCATTTGTTTTGTAACGCTTGTATTGGGTGATTTCCTAACCCTTACTGACTTGCCGAAAACCAGTCAAGGATTATACCAATCAAGAGACTGTTTGGAACACAAGAATTTGGCAGGAAACCATAACTACACATGACTACAGAATTGCCAAGAAATTCCCATGTTCGGGATGCCATGTTTGTTGTCTTGCACAAGACAGGTATTGATCGGTAAAGCATATGCAGAAGCTAGTTGCACGCAAAGTCAGATTGGGTCAATTGGCGCTTATCGAACCAGTTAGCCCAACTCAGCTGCTGCCTGGCCAAGTATCCTCCTCCTTCCTGCAGGATACTTAATTTGGATGTCAAATTGGTTCTAACATAGTGTTAATTTTGTCGAAATCCTAAAAGTATTAGTGCTGTAAGAATAATTTCATCCTTCCACTGGCAGGGTCCACTCTGCTGAAAACGCTTATACCCAGGTCCAAGAAATGCAATTACGCTCACAAAAGATAATTGTACCTCTATTTGTATCCATAGGGTAGTTATCCCATAAGAGGCATTTCGGTCATTTGTACAGGCACAAGAGCCTATAAATACTCATATATCCCTTATTTAGAGGGAGAGCTCTCTTGAGCTCTCATGAGTAATAAAGAAATATATTCAAACAGATGAGCCCTTGGGAGCTCCCTTCCCGGAGGTAACTGCTGTTAGCTCACCGATAGGAGTAAGACAGTCCTCTCAGATCCCTGAACTTATATAAATACCCGTGTCATTTTTACTCTCATAGACGACGGCCCGTAAAACGGCCGATGTGCACCCCCCTCACTTGTATTTGATTTTCACACCTACAATAGTTAGTTTTGACATTATCCTCAGTTTTTTTGGGGCGATGTAAGCCATATACGTACATCCATTAGGTATTTACACATGAGCAAGACTTGGTGCCTAGATGATGCATACGAGCATGTTGCATCGTTGTGATGCACATCTTGGGCTATTGGATGGTCGTGATGACGGAATTGAGTGCATGGCAAGAAAGACACGGGATGGGAAGAAATCAAGAACAAACGCAGAGTAGAAGGTTGGCCATTGGCCATGGAATTTTGTTTCACACTGAATTTAATTTGCTTATCTACGGCACACAAGTTGCGTAGAAGCAGCTACCACTTCAATGGGTACAAGACTTGCATGCATGAATACCTCCTTTTTTTTATTTTTTTGGACACAAATTATGTCTCCATGACATGGAAGGTGGGAGCCATGTCTTACAATTACATATATGTTAATTTACAAAACCAAAAAAATACATTTTGTTAGGTAACGTTCAAAATAGCAATGGCTTATAGTTTTTTTAGTGTAGCAAGCTGATTTTTTTACTGTAGCTGAGTTAGCTTATTTAGCGTAATTAATTTTTTAAAATTTAAAAATAGAAAAACATGTTAGCCCATCACGAACAATGCAAAGGAATACGGGAAAAAAAGAAAAAAGCCTAAAATATAACAAAATAATCAAAAAAGACAAAAGATGAATAGTAAAAAAAGTCCACCGCCGAACGCTAGAAGCCATCGCGAAGCAGTATTGAGCGGGGCAAATTTAATAATATTGTTGAGAATCTCTCTTCTGAATGCCTTTACAGGGGATAAAATGATAAAAATGAGATCATGCCAAAATTCCATCTCATGGTATGGAAGAAGAGGCTAGAGAGAGATTTGGGCAGTGAAGCAGTAGCTTACACCATCTCCACTACTAGTACACCGGCTACTAGTACACCCCAACACACACCACACACGAACAGAGGTTAGCTGCAACTTACAGGGAGGGCAACAGCCGTAGCTGCTGGCTGTTTTTAATAGAAGTGGGAGGCAAGCAAGCCATCCAAACCTCAGACCTGAGCAGAACAACTATTTTAGTGTAACGGTTTTACACGGTATGAATTATTCATTCAAAGAGATATCGCTCATTTCTCAATTACATAGCCTGCTCTTTTGAGCTACGGTTTATGATTTTTAGCTACAACTTATTAGCATAATGAATAGTGATTACTGAAAAAAGTTGAAGCCAAAAGCTAGTTGAAAAACCGAAAACGGGGCTTGAGTGTTGAGTGTGAGTGATTCTATGATTAAAGAGACCGGATGGAGTGTGGTTAGAGATGGCAATGGGTACCCGAAACCCGAGCACCCGATAGGTTTTACCCGATAAGGAGGTGAACATGGAAAGATATCTTCACCCGTGAGTATACTAATAGGCAAAAACTTCTACCCATCGGGTAGAACGGGTGCTGGTACAGGTGTATACTACCCGTACCCACATACCCATGGGTAAAATATACCCGACGGTCCATGTAAAAAACTTCTATGCCTACTGCTATATTTGAGTCAAAAACTTCTATGTCTGCGATGTACTCTGTCTTGGAGATTTGGTGGTCTATGTCTTGCTTTTATTTAGTCATATTTGTTCACTTTGTGCCTTATTCACTTTGTGCCTGTCAGTTGTGTAGAATCCGTGCCTATCACTTTGTGCTATCGGGTATGGGTTAACCGTCGGGTACAAATACCCGCGTGGGTGCGGATATGGGTAAGTTTCTATACCCGTGTGCGGGTACGGGTATCGTAGCGGATAGAGTTATATCTGTCGGATGCAGGTATGGGGGTGGCTATACCCAGCAGGTATGTACACATTGCCATCTCTAAATGTGGTAGAGTTGTGGAGGCAGTTGTACTTAACACCTGAACTACAATAAAAGGAAGAGGCTTATTAGGTGGTTGTTTGAAACAGGTTTGGCTTTCGGCTTCTGCCTTCCAGAAGCTAGAAGCCGAATCAAACGCCCCGCGGTGAGAAGCGGTTTTTGGAAGAGGCTTGGGGGAGCTTTTGGAAGTGGCTTAGGGGAGGAGGTGTGGAGGTCTCTTACGCCATATTAGATGTGAATTCGGTCACATATCAAAAGCTACTCCGATGTAAATAATTTAGAAAGCAATTAGAAAAATGAATGAACATGGTAGTAATTAATTTTCGCCTATATGTGATTTACAATTACTTTCCACCATTTCTTTCGTATCCTAATTAAAGTGAAGAGGGTAGTGCAGTTGTCAAGTAGGCAAATTCACTGGAAGAAGAAACATCCATATATACCATAGTAATTCACATGAAGAATACTATAAATTCGACAGCAGGTGACAGATTAGAGTTGAGTTATTTCCAGAAACTTTATTTGATTTGTTTTACACTTGGCAAAGCTAAGTAATTACACACAGTATGACAATGTAAAGTATGAAAAAAAGGCATAAAGTGAAGCAAGGGGAGAAAGTGAAAAAGAAGTAAAGGCAAATCTTTTTCCCCCATGTTTGCATGATTTCGGAATTTAAGGAGTTGGAAGAAAGGGTAAAAAGAGAAGTTCTGTTTTTCGGAGGAGAACACTCTTTTGAATCTTGAAATCACTTCGTTTTCACTTCAAGTCTCCAGCAAGACTATCCACCTTTTGTCTCCGCATCTTTATTCCAAAACAGTGTAGTAATATTCTAATTTCATGCTAGCCAAACAGTGTATATATTGACATGCTAGTTTCAAGGTATGTTCCAAGGATGAAATAATGGCTTCAACCACTTCACACGTCCTTACGTATGCTTGAAACAATCACATAAATGTTATTTGGATGATGAAATCTGAACTTCCAATTCGCAATTTGAATGGGAAGCTTAAACACATCTATTAAAATTTTTTGGTGTGAACACATCTATTAATTTAACTAGAGGGAGTAGTACAACATACCAAAATATTCTTCTCAACTAGCGGACGCTACTTCTTGGTTTGTAGCAAGGTAAGGCTCCGTTTGGAACCCAAGATTTTCTCGTATTGTTGCAGGAATTGAACGGTTTTTCGTAAAATTCCCACCAAAATTTTACTAAAATTTTTACGTTCCAAACGGGCCTGAAAGTAATGCTTACTGATTATGTTATGAACTAATTAACCTGCTACCGCTAGCACACTTGCATTTGAGACTGCCGTCGAGCTTTCCTTTGTGGCAAATAAACTATGCGGGGTCATAGTTTTGTCCGCCACCTTCTGGTCGAATTCGTATGTACCAACCAAACAAGCCCTATTTTTACTTATTGCCACCAATCAAGATAGCGCTTCAAACTATAATTTCTATGGTACTCCGTACTTGGCATGTACCAACTGTTCAAACGATATAAGAGGGTGTTCATAATAGCGTTGGATTATAATTTTTTTTACTGTAACTGATTTTTTTTTACTGTAGCTGAGTTGGATTATTTGGCATAATTAGATTTTAAAAAATTAAAAATAGAAAAAACATGTTAACCTATCACAAAAAAATGCAAAAGAATACGAAAAAAAGATAAAAAAATTCAAAAAATAAAAAAAGATGAAATTAACAAATTGTGAAAAAAATAGAAATCAGAAGTTAAATTAAGCGGTGTCTATGTCTTTCTATGCTATACTATTTGCTCACTTGTAAAAAAAATCTCATTGTGGTGCCATGGAAGATGGAGAAGGTCTAGATGGCATGAGTATCCAATACGTGCCTATTCATTGTAATTTTCGTCTGTCAGTGACACATTGGCCTTATCTGTTAGCTACGATGGAAACAAAAACCATTGGTGGCACACCGCTGTAATTTAAATATAGTCAGAGGTGGCAACGGCCGCGGCCAGTGGTTATATCCTCCTCGGATGTGGTGCCAGTTTGTACTACTTGGACCTTTGGTTTGATGACTTTTTTGCTCAGCAATATACAGAGGAGAATTGCAATGTAATGGTGATTAAATATGTTCCGTTATAGACCCCATTTGACTCTGATAATGTGCTGGTCTCCCTAACCACTCAACTTCAATGGCCTAACATGTTTCTTAGCGACTACTATGTAGACATCATAAACCCAGCCACCCTAGTTGTCTTACACGGTTACACATTATTTACAAACAAAACCATTGCGAACTTCAACTTGACAGTAATTGACAAGCGCCTGTGTGTAATCCTAAAGGGAAAAACTAGAAAATTGACGGCATAGCTTACCGTCGTCCGATGTAGCATCTCCACAAGCTGACAAAGGGAGGCGGCCTCTCTCTCTCACACACACACACCTCCTGCATTGCCACTCCACTTCCTCCTTCAACTTCAGCGCCACTCTTCCCTCCTCCTTCACCTCTGACTTCTGATCTATTAATGATGGATTCACTGCTCCCTCCGATATAAAGAAAGACCAAGGAGACAGTAGTCTAGCGGTGGACGACGACAAAAAGAGGCACAATGATGGTAGCGTATTGAATATTAGGTTAGGCAGAGTGGTGACGATAAGGGAAGGGGAGATGTCGACGCAGCGAGTCGATGAGGTCACTATCGGTCACCGGTGTGGACGAGGTGGGAGAGGCGAAGGAGAGGTGTGGAGCGCTGCTTTAGTGCCAAAGAAGAGCGAGGGTGGAAAGGGGAACGACGACACCGATCGAGAAAAGAATGGGGAAGAAGAGGGGGAGCTATGCCGCGTAGGATAGATTGGGCCATCCCGACGATATAGCGTGGGATAGATGCATCCAATCCTAAGATGGTAGTCTTGACAAATCCAGCAATCCATGTGTAAACTCGTATTCGGATGTAACCATACAAACTCCCACGTTGTCCACCCGTCGGACAGACGATGGACGGACCAGATTCCCTTTTGGTTGAGTATTTCCTCCTCTAATTTTCACATGCCCCATACGGCACTAGTTTATTGCCAGCCCAGCCATATCATCAACCTCCAAACTTTCTCCATCTGGCCTTGTTGACAGGCAGGCATGCACTTTATTATTGGCAGCCCAGCCCAGCAGCATCACCAGTTCACACCACACCACACCATACCATTCCTTCCCCTCAAGCCACCACCTTCCTCCTCTCTCTCTCTCTCTCTCATCACCAACCTTCCTTCCCACTTCCGTCGCACACACACTCCGCCTTGTATTCTCCTCCCCTTCTTGGTTGTCAACTGTCGCATACGCAGACACGGGCATGGGCGTCCAAGAAGAGGCTGGCAAGCCGCCCGGCGCGATGGCGACGGCGCCGGCGCTCGCCCTCACGGCAGTCGTCGTCAAGGGGAAGCGCAGCAAGCGGCGCCGTGTCGCGGTGACGATCGCCGCCGCCGAGTCGTCGTCCGCCGCGACGGAGGGCTCCACGTCGCGGTCCGGCGCCGACGAGGCCGCGTCCGGGTGCGTCACCGAGGAGGAGGAGGACATGGCGCTCTGCCTCATGCTCCTCGCCCGTGGTGGCCACGGCGCACGGCCCGGATCGCCGGCTCGGGATGCTGACTCGGCGGCGGCGGTGGCGGTGGCGGTGGCGAAGGAGGCAAAGTTCCAGAGCCGGCGCCCGGTAGACGGCGCCGCCGGCGAGTTCGTGTACGAGTGCAAGACGTGCAACAAGTGCTTCCCGTCCTTCCAGGCGCTCGGCGGCCACCGCACCAGCCACAAGAAGCCTCGGCTTGCACCGCCGCTGCCACCGACGACGCCATCCGAGGACAAGAAGCCGACCGCAGCCGAGATGACCAACCCCGAGAAGAAGCTACCGCCGCCGCCACCAGTTCAGGCAACCACCGATCCAACAGTACTAGCAATCCCAGCAATACCAAAGCAAGAAGTGGTGGACACGAACGCCATCACCATCATGAGCAGCTCGAAGCAGCCGAGGGTGCACGAGTGCTCCATATGCGGCGCCGAGTTCAACTCCGGGCAGGCGCTCGGCGGTCACATGCGGCGACACCGGCCTCTCGTGCCGGCGTCGGCGTCCGGCCTCGACGACGGGCCGAGGAAGGAGAAGAGCCTCCCAGAGCTGGATCTCAACATGCCCGCGCCATGCGACGACGGCGAGATGTCTGCGACGTCGCCGGCGTCGTTCGCCTTCGCCGTCAAGGAGAGGTCGCCTCTGCTCTTCCCGGCGTCGGCGTCGGCCTTGGTTGACTGCCATTACTAGCAACAGAGAGTAAACACCGAATTAGCTTCTCTGTTTCTCATTTCTCTTCATACATACATGCCTCCCCCTTCCCGTGATCCAAACATTCTTTTTCCTTTCCCTTTTTTTCTATTTTTATTCCATTTTTTGTTCAAATCATTGGAAATTTGGAACGGGTGATGTGAATTATTGCCACAAATGTTTGATATCTGACCCTGTGTGATCAATTCTATTAATTCATTCATTGACAGATCTAATCAGTGCCCCCTTTTTCTCTTACAAGTATGAGACTCTAATTCTTTTGATCATAAGTTGACATTCTCTGCAAGATTTTTTTCAGAATTAACATAGGCAGCATTGTCGTGTGATCATCAGTGCTGAGCTGACGATGAGTGCAGACGAGTGTAAAGTGGCAAGCAAGTAAAGGGAGTGAGCTCCCTCTCTCTGTCTCTTTCTCTTTAGGTGTGTGCGATTATGTTTGGCAACTGTACATCATCATCATCATCACCACCACCGTCTAATCTTTTTGGTAGTTAGCCTGGGTTTGGTTTGGCTATATTGCTCTACCACCAAGAAAAAGACCCGCTTGCCTGCTTCCATGGGCAAGGTTCCTCTGCAAGTTGCAAGCACACCCAACCCAAACCTTCAATGCCACATTAGGTGACCAGCGTTAGGATCCTCTACAGTAGCCTGGCTAGCAGCCAGTAGAACAAACATCACAAATTGTCGCACAACTCACATAATCGACATATCTGAATTACCGAATTGCGCGTGCTTGATCCAACGCATGTTTGGAAACTGGCACGGGCGCGATAATCTTACAGGAATTTTCATGGTATTATTCCGTGGGGTTCCCACATGAATTTTCGGTGTTCTAAACGGGGCCTAGGTGTGCCGCGCGCCGAATATTCGGTGAATAGAATGTGCTCTGAAGTGATGGTCAACTACATAAGACGCATACTTTTTGGATTTCTCATGAACTTAATGGGGGTTTATCATTAACTTAATAGGCAAGCTTTAGTAGTACTGGAGTGAGTATGAGTCAAGTATGATGGGAAACTAATCAATGCTTGAAAGGGTGATTAGTTGAGTGATTAGGAGTGTGGTTAGGGGGAGGATGGTGGAGGTGCAGAGAATCCGGGGTGTTCGGGACTCAGTTTCATCTAGTGCCACGTTTTCACACGCACGGAGTTTAGAGCACTCGATCGAACCCGTTTCGGTGGTGATACGGGGTCGTCCGATCTTCTCGACGTAGGATGGATACTCGCGGGAGTTTTGATGAATCGCAATGATCCTCTAATGCTAGTGCAAGGGACAAACACTCTTTAATCCGTCAAAACACACTCGCGTCGATTTCGCCGACCACCAAGTAAAGATCTATCGTGCACCCAATTCCCAGCGAAAAGGCTGAACGATCTTAATTGAAGAACACTCCTAATTTCCTATAGAATTTCGGCAGCAATAATAAATTCGAACAAACTTTAGTAGATCAATTTTTCTCAAAGGTGGTCTATGTTACATGGCCAATTGAGCCTCTATTTATAGGGGCACGCAGACCCTTACGTATGGAAAATTTTCAACACATGAAAAATAATCAAATCAGATCTGATTTGATTACGCGTACTTGATCCAAGGCATGTTTGGCAACTGGCACGGGCGCAATAATCTTACAGGAATTTTCGCGGTATGGTTCCATGGGATTCCCACACGAATTTTCGGTGTTCTAAACGGGGCCTAGGTGTGTCACGCGCCGAATGGTCAGGGAATAAAATGTACTGTGAAGTGATGGTCAACTACATGAGACGCATACCTCTTGGATTTCTCATGAACTTAATGGGGGTTTAACATGAACTTAATAGACAGGCTTTAGCAGTACTGGAGTGAGTATGAGTCAAGTATGATGGGAAACTAATCAATGCTTGAAAGGGCGATTAGTTGAGTGATTAAGAGTGTGGTTAGGGGGGAGGGTGGTGGAGGTGCAGAGAATCCGGGTGACCCAGCGATCGAGCTCGTGCGGTGGGGTGGTGGACAACGAGGCAGCATGGTAACTAACCCCAACCATCACACACACACCTGTAAACCTGTAGCGTATTGGCCCTCCACTCCCTCGGCAATATTCCCCTTACTTCTAATGTAATCTGGCCACTAATATTTTTTGCCCTTGCTATTTTAGTAGTAACTATATTGGTTTGAAGAATAATTGTCCAAAATTGCCACACCTTTATGTGCTTACATGACGTACCAACATAGCTACATCCATGTCTAGAATAATTTCCTAGAATTTGTTGCAACTCTGAGCAAGATCTTAAAGGTAACGTGTTTCTCCAAATTAACCAGTACGAGCTGTCTCGACCGCTCGGTTGAATTATTAACTTAATAGAATTAGTGTTTCATTTAAAAAAGAACTAATCATAGGTTTGGTCAACATCACTTCCACCTTCCCAACCACACCACGCCTCAATCGTACCGCCATATGCTGTGCTGTGCTATGCTATGCTCCAACTGCACTGAAGCTAATGGAACATGTGAACACAACGCTTTGGTATGCGATCTTCAAATTTTAAGTAAGCCATCCTTTTCGTTAACCAACAAATCTCCACGAGGTGCTTCAATGCTAGACATCATGGTTAACAAGTGATCATTATTCAGTACAAGTATAAGTTATTTGATTTTGGCAATTGTCAAATTTGATTTTGATCTACTCCAGGCGTAACTTGTAACACCCCGATCCTCCACAGGGCTCAATATGCTACCACCACATTCTTACCATCTCAGTTTAATGATGCTAAAGACTTAGCAGCACCTCCTCTATTCTTAAGACTACTAACAAGAGGCAGTCAACAAACAAACATAGGTTAATCGCGATAAAACCAACTACTTCATGTTGCAAGTAACTATAACATAAACAGACTATAGGATCCATAACCATGGAAACCCACCACTACGGGCTCACAAGTAAACTATACCAATCGCTAGCTACAAAAGACTTAACAAGGAATTAAACAGAAATGCTCATTGCATGATTAAACAGTTATTTCACAAGTGCTGTGCAAAAGGACTACTCTCATTCCATGCATGCCATCACTCCGAATCACAAAAAAAATAAAGCAAAGGTGAATCCGAAGACTCAGTAAGCACACAATAAAACAGTAACACCAATCCATATCTGTAAATTGTAAATCAAATCCATGACTATAAACTGTAAATCAAATCTATGACTATAAACTGTAAACCAATTCTACGACTGTAAGCTGTAATTCAAATTCATGGCTGTAAATTATAAGCCAGTTTCATAGCTGTGAACTATAAATCACATCTACTGTGAACTGTAAAACTAATCTACTATAAACTATAAATCATATCTATTATGAACTATAAAGCTAATCTACTGTAAATTGTAAATCAAATCTATTGTACTGTAAAACCAATCTACTGTAAACTATAAGTCAAACCTTTGTAACTGTGTCACTGTCTGTATCACTCTTTATGTAATGCAATAAAATGCAACGCATCTGTAACTGTAAATTTTAAATCAAATCTTTGTAACTATATTATTGTTTGTATCTCTTTTTATGCAATGCAATGTACTTGTAACTGTAGTTTATACCGATATAGTGGATGGTATATCCGTCGATATCACCCTCTCCCTCGATCCTGTGGAGGTGCCTACCTCTGTAGGTCTTATTCAAGAGCACTCCGGACTAGTCATAAGATTTTCTCACCGACTTGGCTCTTATGCATTTTGCATGATGCAATATTCTTCAAATGAGGATATTTAATCATAAATATTACTCCTCAAGATATGATTAGCACATAATCATATACATCATCTCTTAGATACTTTAGATCATGACATAGAAACACAAATAGCAAGCATCCATTGTAATTCACTGTTTTACCATACACTTATTTGTTAACCTGACAGACGGTGCGTGGACGGCACCAAACTTGAGCCACCACTTGAATAAGCATTAACCATTTTAATTCATTATTAGCGCAATACATACACATGCGAGAAAATGACGACGCTCTTACGCATAACCCAGTATAGCCAAATCTTGTCACCGGACACTTTCTCGTAGTCCTGGTGTTTAATTGACAGATTAACTTATGCAAGAATTAGTAAATAAATGGAAGAGGGTTTCGAACTATTACCCTAACCCCGACAACTAGATCAGGGTATGATCTGTTGTTTCTTGGCTGGATCTAACGAATCTGGTGTCAGATCAGGCTTCCCCCCCCTTTTTCCCTTCCCTCTTCCTTTTTCTCTTCTTTTCTTTTCCTCTCTTCCTTTTTTCCTTTTCTTTCTTTTTTCCCTCTTTCTTCTTTTTCTTCACGCCCGGCCCCTCCCCTCTCCTCCTTTTCTTTTCTCCTCCTCTTCTTTCCTCACGCCGCCGACTAATTCCCTCCTCTTCTCCTTTTCTTCTTCCTCCACGCCGTCGGCTCCCTCCTCTCCTTCCTCCTTTTCTTCCCACACTAGTGCCCCTCTTCTTCCCCTCCTCCCTCGGCTCCACTCCAGGCCAGGTCTCCCCTCACCCTCTCCCTACGCGGCACTGTAGCTCAGCTCCGACGCAATGCGGCCCTATGACAGATGCCAAGGCCGGACGGCAGAGGGCGAGGCGACACGACCGACCGGGAAGTGGAGGCGGATGGCCATGGCTTCCTCTCCAGCGGCGATGGCGCGGGCAAGGTAGCACACACGGGCGGTAGCACACGGCGGAGGCCGGAGGGCGGCGGCGCCGGTGGCTTGTCAATGGCGGTGTGCACGCGGGGAAAGAAGGCGGCAACTAGGTGAGCTCGGGGCAAGCGGATGCAACAGAGAGAGCACGGGGAGAGGCAACAGCAGACGAGAGCACACAAGGAGGGAAGTAAATTGGCTTTTGCTTCTCCCCCGGCTATCTCTTTTATACAACATAGGGTGGGCTGGGCTGGGCCAACCCAACCCAAGTATGACATAGCTAGTTTAACTACCATCTTAAAAGGGGTCATAACATTCATAACACATTGTCAATATTTATGTTGTTAAGTGATTTTGTTCCTCCCCCACCACTGGAGCATGCTCTTGTGCATTTCCCATCATTGTAACAATTTAAGAAAAATTGGAGAAGAACAATGCTATACTCATGGATAGCTTTACAAATGTTCTTAGAAACATAGTTGATGGTGTAAACCAGTAACATCAGGACAGATCAAGTTTGATTAGTTAAACATAATAGAGTGCGCAGGATAACTTACAAAACTGATGAGATTTTGTAACAGAAGCCTCGTGCTAAGAGATGTCCCAATTAAAGAAAGCTAAATATTGTTTGACATGACTAATTATTTTTCTGAGAGATATATAATTGATTGGTACCCACTACTTTGAACAGTTGCGCACTTCCTTTAGTAGCACACGAAGATGCATCAAAGTGCGGTGTTAATTAAGCCTCAAAGCAATTAAAAAATTACAATTAAATCTCCCAATTAACCTGGAGGGGCCTAATTAAGGCCCCATTCTAACTGGTTTGGACTTTTGGCTTCCGACTTCCGGAAGCCGGAATGAATGCGTTGGTTTCTTAATTTTGTTTTTTTATTTTTTCTGATTTTTTCTTTTGTTTTTTTCTTTTTATCTTTACATTGTCTGTGGAGATATAATAGTATTTTTTAAATTTTTTTCTTATTTTTTATTTTTTTTCTTTAATTGAACGACTCAAAAAAACTAATAGCCGCTATATTACAATTTCAGCTAAAAACCAACAGCTGAAAGCCACCCGTCAAAGCCGGTTGAAATAGGGCCTAAACCTAAAAGCAAAGCCTAACTCATCATTGATCAAGTGCATCTCTGGGGAGTAAATGCAGGTGTTTTGGGAGAGAATGGCACATGGAGCTCTTGGCAGTGCTCATGTTTTCTTAATGCATATGCACTTCATCACTGCCCTCATCTCAGAAGTATACACTTGCAAGCTATATGTATTCACCTGCCCTGCTGTCATTATACTCTGCAACAGTTGATCATTTACTTAATTAGGACTAGTCTTTCATCTCTAGCTTGCCAACAACCATTATATTTGGAAAACTTGACTAGACGTCAGCACTTTTGATAATATAAGATACTCTCCTAACCTAATATATATTTCTACACAATCCTCAATTTGATCTCCCTCTCCTATTTTGCTTTATTTTTTCCTACATACAAAAAAAGCAATTCATGTTGCTTTCTTACACAGCCTGATCAAAGAGTTCCATGCAACTTTCAGTAAGATATGTACTTAACTACTAATGGCATAGAACTGGAACTTTCATTTGATTATTTTACAAGAGAAGTCTTATCTCTGATGTTGTGTGATGGGATTCCAAACAGAAAGTGTGTTGTACTAGGAGTGGTGGGTGTTTGCTCAAGTTGAGCAGTAGAGTCACCAACTAATTAAGAAAGGAGAGGATGGTGTGTGTGCTAGTGAGTGAGAGGAGCTGTAGCAGAAGTAGTGGAGTGGAGTGCTTCACACTCCCAGCAAAGTGGACTTCACTTCGAGTGGCATCAAAGCAGCTGCAGCCACAGGCCACACTCCCCAGTAGCTAGAGGTCGTTGGAACCCACTGTCTTCTGGGCCCCACAACTCACTGCCCCCTCCAAGCACCATGCCACACTGAAAAATGCTGTGTGCACCCACTCTCTCTCTCTTTTTACAGTAGCCCCCATAAGCATGTTTGTGAGCGTTTAAAAGGTTATAGTACATCAGTACATGCACTTTTGCACTGTTGCATTAAATATTATATATGTTTCTGTTATACCAAAAGGTCTATAATTAGACTTGAACTTGGTTGGTACTTGGTACTATGCGATCAAGGTTGGTACTTGGTACTATGTGATCAACCTTGAGAAATAAATTAATAAGCAACGCTCAAGCACGTGCATCACATCTATGTTATTAATAACCATTGTTAGATCATACGATGTGCTATTTTTTCTATTTTCAATTTTTTTGTGGAACATAAGATTTTTTTGAGAAAATAATGTAGGAGAGAAAATAATATAGGAGAGGCCTCTATAGACATACTATCTCTATTACTTAAAAAGAAGAGTTGATAAGTGTTGAGTAATGAGTACTCTCATCTCCCCTCTACGCCCCCTTATGGCGCTACGGTGAAGCCAATGTTTAATCAGACGGAGGGAGAGGGGGAGAGAAGGGGAAGGGAGGAGAGAGAACTTATTACTTAGTATTTATCAACTCTTTCTTTTAAGTAATAGAGATAGTATGTCTATAGAGGCATTGTTTTCTTAAAAAAAATCTTATGATCCACAAAAAATTGGAAATAGAAAATAGCACATCGTATGATCTAACAATGGTTATTAATAACATAGATGGTGATGCACGTGCTTGAGCGTTGCTTACTAGTTTATTTCTCAAGGTTGGTCACATAGTACCAAGTACCAATCAAGTTCTGGTCTAATTATAGAGGGGGAGAGAAGGTTAGATCTTGCTAAAGTGGGCTTAGTTTTTAGTTTTTAACTTCTTAATTTTATTTTTTTAGTTTTTTTGGTCTTTTTTACCTTTCGTTTTTTCATATTCTTTTGTATTGTCCATAATGAGATAATTTTTTTTATTTTTTAAATTTAATTATGTTAAAAAATTAATAGCAGTTATAGTAACAAAAAAAATGACCTTATATAGAGCCAAATAATGCCGTGACAGTCAAAAAGCTACAGCTCGCAGCTGAAATGAGCGCTGCTTTAAGGACACCGACGCATGTCTTCTATGCTGCGTGCGAGCACCTGGACTCCAACATCGTGCAATGCGTATGTGACAGCTCCGGCGATCCTACATGCCATCGTTGATCCTCCGACGGGGGTGAGTCACCTCACAGCTTGTCGTTTCGATGCTGCCAAGTGCCAAACAACACTTGGAATTGAACTGAAATCTAATTTAAGTTCTATTGTTATCCAAATGGCAAAATTGGAATCTTAGATCATTCTACTTCCTATATAATTGGAATCAGAAGTTAAATTCCAGTTCAGGGTTCCGAACGAAAGATCTACCGAATGTTGAATGTGATATGCATGATTAGCCAGCTATAAACAAACGTTTTTGTTGTTTGATGACATGAGAACTCTCGTATCCATCTTATGCATGTCTCAGTTTCTCATGTTAGATTACTGCGATATAACCAATTTTGCCGATGTACGATCGAAATAGTAAATATTGTTCTTAACGATATATTTCTGATGAATCTTTGCGACAAAAGTTGCATCATTCTAAAGCTGTTCTTGTGAATCTTTACACAAGTAGGAGTGATGGTTGATACATCCAGCAGCGTAGGCCACGCATGGCAGCAGGACTGGGGACGTAGTGCAGAGCAAGCATGGCGACGGAGGTGTGGCGGAGGGCATGCACGGTGCAGACTGAGCACAACGGCAAACGCACAAGATGGGCCGCGGCGAACCTTGGTCTTGTGCCTCGGCATGGCGCGAGCCAAACCATGACAATGGCTCGATGTTTTGGGATAATATAATTCTTTCTATCCATAGCAACCCACTGGCATTCTAGCTAGTATTATCCTCCAACTACCGGCTGACAAAGCACTAAGTCCTGATGGGTTCAATGGAATCTTCTACCGCGCATGCTATGACATCATTAAGGGTGACTTTATGTGGCCCTATAGGCATTCTTTGATTTGAGAATGAACAACTTCCCATATGTAAACACTGTAGGCTTGATCTTGATCCCCGTGAAGGAAGAATCCCAATCGGCAGGGGATTTTAGACCTATCAACTTTATACACAGTGTATCCAAAATCATCATAAAAATCTTGGCATTGCAGCTAGCGCCCTTCATAAATGAGCTTATCTCCCCAAGCCAAAGTGCCTTCATTAGAGGGAGATATATCCAAGACAACTACCTATATGTATGCAACCTAGCAAGAAGGTACCACCGGAACAAAACTCCGTCCCTTCTCCTCAAGCTTACATCGCAAAAGCTTTCAATTCGGTCTGTTGAGAGTATCTTCTTGACCTTTTGGAAAAGTGGGGCTTCCCCACACATTGGAGAGATTGGGTCACTTGCCTTCTCTCTACTACCACCTCTATGGTCCTTAACGGGTTCCCAGAGGACAAATTACAACTCCACAAAAGGCTCAAGTGGGTGACCCAATTTCT
Organism: Melocanna baccifera; assembly: GCA_036346265.1. NCBI lineage: Eukaryota > Viridiplantae > Streptophyta > Magnoliopsida > Poales > Poaceae > Melocanna > Melocanna baccifera. The sequence continues at coordinate 26,903,421 of CM070686.1, read as the reverse complement.
CCCTTCCTCTTTATCATTGCGATAGACCCACTGCAGAAAATCCTAAACATCGCAACATATCTTGGTTCCCTATGGCCCCTAGGAGGGCGTTCAGTCATCCTATGAACCTCCCTCTAAGCGGACGGTGCCGCCATCTTCCTAGTGCCAGAGCAACAAGACATTTGCAACCTCGTCCAAATCCTACATAGCTTCAGCGACACGACAGGACTGCATACAACCTGCAAAAAAGACAAGTGGCACCAATAAGCTGCAGTCAGATTGACCTACGTGGAATACTGACTGACATACCAGCACAACAGGCCTCTTTTCCAATGAAGTACCTTGGACTACCACTCACAATCAAAAGATTTCGCATGGTAGACTTCCAAGTACTGGAGGATAAGTATGCAAGCCGCCTAGTAGGATGACGTGGCAAGCTGCTTACTCTTGCAGGTAGGACAACCCTGATCAAATCTGTCTTAACAGCCCAGTCGACCTAATTCCTTACAGCCATCAAGGCACCAAAATGTGTGATCAAAATTCTCGATAAACTGATGAGACAATTCTTTTGGATTGGGTACGACCAGCAATTAACAGGTGGAAGCTGCAAGGTCAACTGAGATAGAGTCTGTAGATCTACACAATTGGGATGCCTGGGTCTCCTAGACCTAAAGTGCTTCTCCAAGGCTCTTGGACTTAGATGGCTCTGGCAAGAATGGGGAGCCCAAATCAAGCCCTGGCAAGGAATGGAAGTCCTTATGTAATGACCTCAATCGTTGTTTCTTCGCAGCTGCCACTACCATAATGATTGGTGATGGTACGAAGACATTGTTTTGGACCTCCTCTTGGGCGGACAACAATAGACTATGTGATATCGCACCAACCATCTATAGGGTCTCCAAGGGAAAAAAAAACCCTATGGACTGCCCTAATAGGGAATAACTGGCTGCATAACCTAACTTGGACAGACGACATTACGCCACAACAAATTCACGAGATTGTTTCCATCTGGGGGTACACGTCCGTAGTAACTCTACACGATGCAGCAGAGGACACGATACACATGGAACTAACTCCCTATGGAGCGTACACGGCCGCCTCAGCCTACAGAATGCAATTCCTAGAGATGGTTCAAACAACTATGAACCTGCTATCTAGAAAAATTGGGCACCACTAAAATGCAAAATCTTCGCCTGATTGGCCATACAAAACAGACTATGGCCCGCATATTGTCTGGACAAGCGTGGATGTCCCAACCACCTAATGTGCCCCCCTGGGTACACGTGAGTTGGAGTCCACCATGCATCTGTTGGTCGGATGCTGCTACGCCACAAGAATATGGACTTCCATAACGTAGTGGACTACATGTGACTCCATCAACCTGATAACCTAGCGCGTTCCACTCACTCCGTGACTGATGGGAGTCTGTCGTTCTCTCAAATGGTACACCGCGAAAAGCAATGTCATCACTTTTGATGATAGTTTCTTGGCAAATTTGGAAGGAGCAGAACGCTCATATTTTCCATTCCACGGCAATTGCAGCTATGTCCTTGATTGCCACCATCAAGGAGGAGGCTAGCGCTTGGGTCCTAACAGGGGCAAAGAGACTACATGAGCTCCTATTAATCTTTGTAACACCTTAATCGTTGTTTTCTTTTCTTGGGCCAGATCCTGGCTTTTCTCTCCGCCCCCTTGTCCCTCAATCTAACTTAGTTACAATGTTTTCCTTCTCACTATGAAGTAATAGAAGGCAATCCTCCTGCCCATTTTAAAAAATAAATAAAAATAGAAACAGAGTTGTGTGATTAGTATGTACAGGAGAGAGGGAAAAATTTTACAACCCAAAAAGGGCTACATCAACTTAAAGAATCTAGCCATTCTGACAATGAATCTTTGAAAGTATCCTTCATCCTAAACATATGTAGGATGACCTCGTGATGAAACTGTGCCTTCCAACTGGAGAAGAAAGGATCTTAATTCTCAAAGACCTTAGCATTTTGTTGCTTCCAAATATTCCAAGAAGATATGATAAACACTTTCATGAAGAAAGGTTGATGGAAGGTGTGTTTAGCTTGCTGAATCATCCCATAAAAATCAGTATTTTTGTAGCCAATGAATTCCCAAATAATTCCAACAAGTTTGGCTGAAGGAGCAGTCAAAGAAGAGGTGAAACAAAGCCTCCTCCACACCATCTGTACAAAGTACACAATTGTAGCCATCCTGAATTAACATTGGATCACAAGATTAACAAGGATGATTTACATATTTGCCACTAAATATATGAAGATTGCATGTTTGCCACTCCAAAAGTAAAATATGTGCCTCCTAAAATTCCATCGCAAAAGTGGAAAAATACACTTTATGACATTGTATCAATGGTTGAAGTGTTTGACTATATGCAAATGAATATTCTACCTTTTCAAACACAGTGAAAATAATTGCGGAGAAGGCAGTACGTAAGACTCATATCAAGGCATTCTATTTAAAAAAAGTCTCTTTTACGGTACCCAAAAATAAATATGTGCTATTTATTCTTTTTGATCCAGTGGATCAATTTAATTAGGATTTAGTTATATTTCCACCGGTAGTACTAGTAGTAAAATCCTAAAAAGGTATAATTGTAAAGGGAACGTATGGTGTAAAAACAATTTGTACAAGTGTCATGACAGTGCACGTACGAGAGATGGTGGCAACGATGCAACGGAATGGGTGAGAGACAAGGGTGGTAGTGATGGAAAGGATTAATAATAGATTCAGAGAAAAAGGTTATAATACCCTTACGAAAAAATTATATTTATAAATAAAAGTCTATTATGCCCTCCTAAATCAATAATTAAATTTAATTTCTATAACTATTCTCTTACTATCAGTAGAATGTACTGTAAAAATTCCTTAAAAAAGTGTTGTGCCTGAACTCAGCACGGTAGGTGGCAGTATTGCGGAGGTGGTGATGACCGGGGCTATACCACCAGCGTCGACAAAGCAAATAGACTTGGTATACTTTATCATTTTTTTTATGAAACTGTAGTGTGTGTGTACAAATGTATATCTTTTGTACATGTACAAAAAACAAGGAGGTGTACACCTAGTTATTTCAATTCTAGCCCTATCGTTCCCCTTCTGTTGTTCCTTTCCACGAGTCAGTTTTACATGGATCCTTTCGTTGATTGGATATGGATGGTTCGTTGGCAAGTGGGCAAAACAAAAGCCATTAGCTCACAAGCCATTTCACAATCATTTCACAGGGGTTGCACTGGAGTATTGTTAGAAACCTGCCTAGTGCCGTGCAATGGCAGCCAAGTGATTGCATAGCTGATGAAAGCTCTGTGGAGTGGTGGCTTCGACAATTGGATCTCTCTGCCTTCATCTGGTCTTTCTGGTGAGCCTTTGCATGTCCCACTAGGCACACAAATTTGCAATAATGAGAGGCACACAGATTTGCAGGAATAAGTAGGTGATGTGTAGTATAGAGGTGGCTAGACCATGCATGATTTTTCAATTAATCAAAGTATCCATGCATATGTGTTAGGACTGGCCAGAGTGTTCCACATGTGAACATCCTAGCCAGTTAAGTCGCCATTTCACTCGAAAAAAAACAAAAAAAATCGCCACTTAAGTGATATAATATATTTTTGACTCAGTTTATAGGCATTCAGATAAATCAAATATATGGTCAATTTTCATCCAAATAAACAAGTCTTCAATTTTTGTTCTACCTTTTTAAGACACAGCTTAATATAAAGTGCACTCCCTTATAAATTAAGCACATAAATACATAAACTTCACAAACAGTTGGTTCAATTTTGCTTCTCTATAGTGCTGTTTTTCTTTTTTGTTTTAGAATGCTTATTTTGTCAATTAGTTCTACTTCTGTTTATGGATCAGATCCCTTCTGATGCTTCAGTTTGTGAGATCCTCTCGTGCTGTACAAAATAGTGCAGAAAATTTCTGGTACTTACATAGGGTGTTAAGTGTTCTATTCCCTTCATGATGGTTGATGCGGTTTGTTCCCAACATCTTCCCCCTTTTTTAGCGAGGAATATCCTCACGTTTGTGGTACACATGTTTCACTTGTCTTGTGTTTTTAATTATTATCTTTTGGGCACCTTTGGAACGCAAGGATTACAACAGGATTTCGCAGAAATCTCACAGAAAACCAGTTCAATTCCTGTAGAAACCGAGGAAAATTCCCGCGTTCAAACGATCCTTTTTGAGCGTATAGTATAGGCACATTTTTATTTATCACTTAGAAAGTTCGCAGCAATTTCGTAGAAATTTCATAAGAAACAATTCAGTTTTCATTGGAATAAAAAAAAATCTCACCTTCCAAACGGGACGTAGAGTTGCCCATGAGCATGCGGGCCAATTGTGAGCTCCATGTGCAATATCAGGCCCAAATGTAGTCTGGACACCTTAGCCCATCAGAGTTTCCTGGGCCTTTGCTTGGACTCTCACTTGCGACCATACGCACACAAGCAACAAAAGCAACCATACATACACTAAGGAAACTTCATCATATATCTTCTCCATATTTAAGAATTTCAGGATTTACTCTGAGTATGTGGGGTCGGCCTTGCCTTGCACGCGGCGCCGCCGCCACCACGAGAAAGAGGAAAGAATGGCCGCCGCCGCCGACGACGACTGGTCCGTCCTCCCGCCGGATCTCCTCTTCGAAATCCGCGGCCGCCTCGAAAGCCTTGCCTTCGCCGCGGTCTGCGCCGCGTGGCGAGGCGTCTGCAAGCCGCAGGCACCGTGGCTGGTCCTCCGCCCCGGGTACGTCCCGACGGCGGCCGCCAGGCTCTTCTCCGTCGCCGACAGGCGCGTCTAGAACCTGCGCGCCCTGGATCTTACGATGTGCGGGCACGTTGTCCTGGCGCGGGTGGCTCGTCACAGCCGACAAGCAGGCGCGGATGCACCTCCTCAACCCAGGCCGCGCTCTCGGTCGTCGCCACCATCTCCTTCTTCCACGAGCTCTACATGGGCCGCGTCTTCGAAGTGGAGATGGAGCAGTTCCGGCTGTTCTGGTCCGGTGGTTCGCCGAACGGAGCGCGCTTGGGGATGAGGAAGTACACGTTCGACGGCGACGAGATGCGCCAGTGCCTCTGCCGCAAGCTGGTCCTCTTCCAGGGAAAACTTTTTCGGTTTGGAAAATATTTCGGAACCCGGCGAAAGAAACGAATTGTCCGAAATTTTGGACGAAATTTCAGAATTTCGGACGAAATTTTCAAATGCCGTTTGAATGCTGTGACGGAAACTGGGCGAAAACAGAACAAAATTTACCCGAAATCCGAACGAAAAAAGGACGAAATCTGGACGAAAAAAACGACGAAATGACCGAAATTTCGTTAGCAAAGCAATGGCTTTTAAAGAGCAAGAGATAAAAAATAGCTACCTATATAAACTTGTCTAGCTGTCATGTGAGTAATAGTAGTTTGTATTGGGGATATGCTAACCTGAATCATTCCAAGATGGTCCCTGGTATTGTTTCCTGGCCATGGTGTGCCGTCCTGCATGATCCATCCTTCCTCAGGGACTTTCTGTGTCTTAGCAACAAAGCCATTTATCCAAACTTTAAACTCTTCATATTCTCTCTGCAACGATATTTTGCAAGACACATTAGCATTGGATCACAAGATAGCAAAATCAATACCTATATGTTTACGAAGCAAGCACACCTTCATGGCCCCGTGGTCTTTAACAAATGAAGGATGAACTTTGTCTTTCAAGTAATCGATTTTTTTTTGGGAAAAGTATCACTCAGGAGCCTTGGGTTCAATGTTATACTTCTCAACGAATGGTACCCATTTTCTAGCAAACTCTCAAGTCTCAGCCAATAATGCATCAAAGGTCAGCATTGCAGCTCCATCATCACATCCATAGCAAGAGACCTTGTCCACAGGGTAATCCACAGCAAGAATGGATAACACCGTATTGGCAGTGACAAGAGGAGGCTCCTTCATGGGGTCGACTGTACTGACGAAAATATCAACAGCAGCCAACTGAGATGGTTCACCTTCTCGGTCATACCTGTTAGTGGAAGTGAAATAGAAATAGCATCAGTAATATGGCTGAATGAAGTTTGTGTTTGCTCTAAGTACAAACGAACTGAAAAGGAGATCACCTTAAAGCCAGTCTATCAAGGTAAGTCTCACGGTTGATTGGAAACCAGTAGGACATGATTAAGTGGCAGTTTATAATAGGCAGCAAGTGGCCCAGCCTGTAATAAGTAAAAAGGAGGCTAGAGACCAGAGAGACACACCTGCTGCTGCCTTTTCGGCCGAAGGAAAAATGGGGGATTGGGGAGCCGAGTAGCCGACACCGGAGTACCGGACCGGACTACCAGAGTCCGGAGGTGGCGGTGGCAGCCAGGAGGCAGGAGCTGCAGCCGACTTGTGCGCCGTTGCCGGCTGCCCTTGGTGAGATGGTACCTTAGCCGCCGATCTTCCCCGCCTTGGCTGCTGCCCGCTAACAAATTCTAAGTTAAGGTTCTGAAATTCTTTATGTAAAACTGATTAACTTTTCTTGATCATCACTATATTGTAGTAAATCTTTTTGCTCAAAACATTTGTTACTACATTGGTCTTTCCTAGGTGGTAATGTATTTCAACATTATAGTTTTTTATTAACTCCAATCACCTCCTTTACCTGAGATTGAGCTTGGCTTTTATGAAAATATATTTCAAACTTTTGTGATCCGTATAAACATCACAACGGTTACCCATAAGGTAGTGATGTAAAATCTTTAAAGCATACACTACGACATCGTGAGTAGGGTAATTCTCCTCGTATGGTCTCAACTGTCGCGAAGCATAAGCTACCACCCTTTTATCTGACATCAACACACATTCCAAATCTTTGCAGGAGGCATCATAATAGTAGATCTCAAAATCTTTATTAATGTCTGACAATACTAGTACCGGGGTTGTAGTCAAAATCTTTTAGCATTTGGAATTCTTTTCGCGCTCTGGTATCTAAACAAATTTCTTTTTCATTTTTAGTATCTGTGTAAGGGGTCTAGCTACACTGGAGAATCCTTCGATGAAGTGGTGGTAGTAACCAGCAATTCTAAAAAAACTTTTGACTTGCGTCACTGACGATAGTGACTTCCAATTCAGTACATCTTTAATTTTTTTCAAGGTCAACTATGACTCCTTCGGCTAATATGACATGACTTAAGAAAGTGATTTCTTTCATCCAAAACTTATACTTGCTGAACTTGACATATAGTTTGTGCTCTCTGCGACTCCTTCGGCTAATATGACATGGCTTAAGAAAGCGACTTTCTTCATCTAAAACTCACACTTGCTGAACTTGACATATAACTTGTGCTTAAAATGTCATCAATGAACACAACGATAAACTTTTTCAAATATTCCATAAATACTTTATTTATTAGGTACATGAAATAAGCTAGACTCTTTTTCTTGCTTCGTTGTAGCAGTTCAAACGGATGGCAAATCCGATAGTGCAAAAGATACTCTCTGGGCATGTTTGCTTTTGACTTTTAAAAGCCGCTTTTGGCTTCTACTACAGTACCTGACTTTTAATCAGAGTATTTTTGTTAAGACGGGGTTTATAAGTTAATTGTAGTACACGTTAAAAGACTAATATCTGTACCATCAAAAATCGTAAGCGATAATCTCTCTTTTCGCAATCTCTGTCGCAAACAGCCAAAAAGCTATCAGCCGCAGCCAAAAGCCATCAACCGCAGGCAAAAAGAATAGACCCTCTACAGGATTAGAGATCAATAAATCAGAGGTTTAATAGTCTGATCGTTTCGGTTTTTTTCGACTTCATCTTCTAGCTTCAGCTTTTTTTTCACTATTCACTACACTATCTACTAACTCAGCTACAGTATTTTTTCAGCCAGCTATAGTGTTTTTTCAGCCAAAAGCCATCGCTATTCCAATCACCCCCTAAGTCTCAAAGGTAAGCGCTTATCTTGATCAATAAATCTGAATCGATTTGTGCACATGCCAAACCACCATGATAGCTAGCTTGTCAGAATGGCGCTGGGCCCACGTGGCATTGTTGAAAACCTTCCTCTGGGTATACTCATGGGTATGTGTAACATTTAACAATGAGAGTGTGAGACCCCTGAAAAATCTAAGGAGCGCAGCCCGGTTGTTTCTTGGAGTACTCACCACCTCCCTTGAGGAGTGCGCAGAGGTGGAGCGTAGAATTTAGAAATAAGGGAAGGACACAAATAAGCTATACAATATAATTACGTTTAATAAGTAGGATAAATAGTACTAACAATAATAAAATTTATAAAATTAAATATAAAGAGTTGCAATGCAACTAGTGTACCTTCCCGTGTTGCTGCGGATTTGATAAGGATTGGTCTTTGAAAATTTGTATTCAATCATTTCCTAATAGTATTTTAAAAATAAAGCATTCCCAACTTAGTTCTTAAAATCAAATGCCGCAAATGGTGGTGTTGCAGGCAGTGTTTATTTTTGACAATAATTGTAGACCTATCCATGTGCAACACTGCTATACGTAGCATGGTAGGTAGAGTTGGTTCTTGAAATTAAATAAGATGGGATAAGTCTATTTTTATAAACAAAATGTACAAAAGTTTACCTAATAAATATTATCTCTTGGGTTGCAAATGTAAAGAAATCTCACAAAATAATAGATTAAACACAAGAAATACGAGAACTCCTCTTTTTTTATTGTTTTTCTTCACACAAGATATACTTTACAATAATTAGAATCCTTACTTATAAGCTAAGTAAAAAGTATTTATTAATAGATCAGACTTGCAAACCCACGCTCAAATTTCCCAACACAGAGCAGTTCTTGGCCAGCAGAGTTTCTCTAGGAGGGGAGACGAGGGGGTGTTCTTTGCGGCTTCTAGAAGCGGCTTTTGACTTTTGCTACAGTAACTAACTTTTAAACGGAGTATTTTTTTAAGATGGGGTCTACAAGTTAATTGTAGTACACGTTAAAAAATTAATATCTGTATCATCAAAAATCGCAAATGAGTATCTCTCTTTCCGCAATCTCTGTCGCAAACAGCCAAAAAGCTATCAGCTGCAACCAAAAGCCATCAGCCGCGCCGCAAAGAACAGGCCCTGAAAGGGTTCCAGCGGGTCAGCAAAGGGGCATCGTGCTCGTTGGGGATTAAAGTAACTGACTAATCTTTCTTTTATCTTTACTAATTTAAGGCTCCTTAGAGTCCTATGTTGATGGTAGAATTTTAGAAATTTCCACATTAATTATATAAAGTCAAAATAGCTAAAAATTTTCATTTTAATAAGAGAAAACAGAAAAAAAATCTTAGCCGTACAGGCAATAGACCCACCAATTATAATGGCTCGGATTGTATGTGAAGGTAGTAAAGGGCTTAAAATCCATCTTGTGCAAACGTACGTGTCCTTCACTAATACGTAAGTTAACTACATAGTCTGGATGAGTAGATGACGTGATTTTTCCATGCATGGATGCGTCAAAGAGTTTCGACATATCACGAAGTGATGCCTGCGGTGCTCTAAGCTTGGACGTGCATGCCATAGACAAATTATCATGAACAAAGTTTCTTTGTTTTTTTTAAAGTGATTAACTAAGGATTCAAAAGAGTTTAATACCGCCCGGAAAGTCTCCGTTACGCCGATGATTTATGAGCATGCGGTGCTCTAAGCTTGACGTGCCATAGACAAATTGCCATGAAACAAATATCTTTTTTTTTCCCTAAAAGTGGTTAACTAAAGATTCAAAAGAGTTTATGTTGGAGGAATAACTAACACATCCGGCCTTAGAGAAGACAGAGCAGTCAAGGACGCCCATGAACTCACACCTCGCTCCTAAGGAAAGAGGCTTGGGGGCTCCATTGAGGCCTTCGCTCTCGAAGGCTATGTCTTTGTTTCTACTATAAAAGGTTACTATAACAACTCTACATCTTTTGTTTTTACTTTTGTAGACTACATTAGTCCGTCAAATAGCCGACGTCCACCCTTTTATTTGTGTTTAAGTTTCACACCTACAACAATTTAATACGCTTGCTAAGTCTCCGCTACGCCGATGATTTAATTTTGAAACATGGAACCCCCTATTGGCAGCCGTATGCACAATTTTTTTTTCTAAACACTACAATCCCATTAACCTGAATGCACAGCTATATCACCGGCTGCCGCACAAGATACAAGATCCAAATAGCGACCTAGCCACATCTGTGCACAATTAATATTGAGTATGAGACGATTTATCTATCTTTCTTTCTTTTTCTTTACTAAGTAGAGATTCTTCCAGAAGTCTAACGTTAATCTTAGGAGATAAAAAGGCTAAAAATTACTACATTAATTAAAATAAAAATACTAGAAATTATCTCATTAATCGAATAAAAAGAAGACCTATGAACCATTAATTTATTTGTAAGGATGCATTGTATCGTTGGATTAAACACTACGAACATATACGTCTGATGTGGAAATGACACGTTACCAAATTAACTCCCGAGTGGAACTCATAACTTTTGTCCGATCTGACGTGGCTGCTACTCCATCAAGGAATAATACGCACCACCAGGAAGTGCCGTGCATGCACATGTAGAGGGAGAAAGCCCGATGCTTTGCTTGCAAATTTGTCCACTTTAGTGCGGTAAGGGAGTGTCCATTTGATCTTTAGCCTATTTAGTATCAATATTCCATTAAAAAAGAATCATAGAAACATGTAATTTCTTCCATGTGACTAATTACTTACTCCAATTAGCCACAAGTAAGTGCCGTTTTGGACTCTAATACGATCTCTAAAGTATAATTTTGATCACCTATATCTATTGCGCCATATTTGGAAAAGCTAATTAAATTGTTATGCCGATATAAATCTACTCACATGTTTTTCATATAGCCTAAGTATTCACAAAGATACCTTGGTCAACGGCAAAATAGTTTGACTAGAGTTATTCTGTTGGACATTGAAATGTAAGTTCAATAGACAACTGGCTGATTATGGTATGTATTTTGTTTTTACATATGCACGTCTTTCTTCCATTACTCATCCCACAAGTAGGAGAGGTGCCTTAAAAAACAGTAGGAGAGGGAAGTGGGAAAAAAATAGAGGAAGGGGAAAGTTTATAAGCCTTTTTGTTTCTACCATGGCTATCCAAATTGAAATAGTATCTCTCCGTTGATAGACAATTAGAAAATGGACATGACAAGAATCTCAATTAAAATACAATCAAACCCATGAGGGAGAAAAGGTTCAAACAATGTAAATTATCTATAATCTGCATGTGTGCATGGCTCATTGCTTAGTGTACATGCTAATAATACGCCTCCTTGAAGCCAACCTCCAAATTAATCTATGGAAAAAAATTGACTAGAACTTAGTGGAACCAATAATTATGACAGCTAGGACTAAATCCATCTTAGAAACTGTGTTATTTAAATATGTATAAATTCAAAACTTAATGTCAAAGAATTTATATGAAAATGCATTATAAATTCAGAATTAAAATCACATACGTAGTTACAAACATGAATTTCCAAGATTTGAAATCTAACATTTATAACTAAAGTTTTGCTACCAAAATTTATATAAATTTAGAACTAAAATTACAAAAATAAAAATAAAAAATTGTTGAAAATATGTAGCCCGTGCAATGCACCGGTGATTAATGAAAAGAGTTCATGTCAATCCAAATCAACTAAACTTTGGAAAATTAAATAAAATAAAAATAGCAATTTGATTTTTATATGACTTCCAAAGTAACATCCATACATAAATTAAAATTGGAATAATAATTAAATAAAAATGAGCAAATTAAAAGAAAGAGTCTATATTTAAGTACAATTTATACCTATACTAATTAGGACTCCAAGGAAGCTCCCACGTTAACCAAAAAGATCTACCCATCTATCTAGCAGACTCAAGTTATAACTGTTCAGATTAATAGAAAGAGTACATGTCAAGTACAATCCAAATTAATTGAAATAAGGAATAAAAAAAGAAAATTAGCAATTTAATTTCTATATGACTTCTAAAATAACATCCATAAATAATTAAATTTGGAATAATAATAACATACAAATTAACAAATTAAAAGAAAGTGTCCATGTCAAGTACAATCTAAAGTAGTTAAATTTCATAATAAAAATAAAATAAAATTAGTAATTAGATTTCCATACAAATTTCAAAGTAAAATCCTAAAAAAATAAAATTTGGAATGATAATTAAATGAGAAAGGAAAATTGAAATTTTATACGAATTCTAAACTACACGTATTGTAGGACAATACTTTGACTAGAGTTATTCTGTTGGACATTGAAATGTAAGTTCAATAGACAACTGGCTGATTATGGTATGTATTTGTTTTTACATATGCACGTCTTTCTTCCATTACTCATCCCACAAGTAGGAGAGGTGCCTTAAAAACAGTAGGAGAGGGAAGTGGGAAAAAAATAGAGGAAGGGGAAAGTTTAGAAGCCTTTTTGTTTCTACCATGGCTATCCAAATTTAAATAGTATCTCTCCGTTGAAAGACAATTAGAAAATGGACATGACAAGAATCTCATTTAAAATACAATCAAACCCATGAGGGAGAAAACACTACTACAGAAAACTTAATACTAGACACCAAATCACAGACGGTTTGACAAAACCGTCTGTAACCGATAGTAACACAGACGGTTTTCATTTGGACACCGTCTGTGTTGATGGCGTCGGAGAAAACGAGTATCACGGACCGTTCTTACCACTGAACTGTTTGTGATATTTCCGTATTACAGACGGTTCATTGGTAAGAACTGTCTGTGATAATTGGGAATATCACAGACGGTTTTTAACTACAACCCGTCTGTGATAGTCAAGTATCACAGACAGTTTTTAACTACAAACCGTTTGTGATAGTCAAGTATCACAGACGGGTTTTGTTTAAAAACCGTCTGTGATAATGCTGCTATGTATTTATTGCGCCGCTCAGACCGCATCTGTCTTTATTTCGATCCAGATCTAGCCGGTGCTGCAGACGGTTTTTTTTGACAAACCGTCTGTGATATGCCTATATCACAGCCAGTTTTTTCATACAAACCGTCTGCGATAATATATATCACAGACAGTTTTTTTGTTACAAACCGTCTGTGATATTTACTTCACAGGCGGTTTTCCAACCGTCTGTGATAACCTTCGATTATCACTGACCCATAAATTCAGACGGTTGAGAAAACCATCTGTGATGATGTTTTTGAACCGTCTGTGATACGGTTTTCTGTAGTAGTAAAAGGTTCAAACAATCTAAATTATCTATAATCTGCATGTGTGCATGGCTCATTGCTTTAGTGTACATGCTAATAATACGCCTCCTTGAAGCCAACCTCCAAATTAATCTATGGAAGAAAAAGTTGACTAGAACTTAGGGGAACCAACAATTATGGTAGCTAGGACTAAATCCATCTTAGAAACTGTGTTATTTAAATATGTATAAATTCAAAAATTAATTTCAAAGAATTGCCATGAAAATGCATTATAAATTCAGAATTAAAATCACATACATAGCTACAAACTTGAATTTCCAAGATTTGAAATCTAACATTTATAACAACAGTTTTGCTACCAAAATTTATATAAATTTAGAACGAAAATTACAAAAATAAAAAATAAAAAATTGTTGAAAATATGTGGCATGTGCAATGCACAAGTGATTAATGGAAAGAGTTTATGTCGAGTGCAATCCAAATTAACTAAACTTTGGAATAAAAATAAAATTTGAAATTTGATTTTTATATGACTTCCAAAGTAACATCAATATATAAATTAAAATTGAAATAATAACTAAATGAAAATTAGCAAATCAAAAGAAAGAGTCCATATCAAGTACAATTTATACCTATACTAATTAGCACTCCAAGAAAGCTCCTACGTTAATCAGGAAAATCTAGCCATCTATCTAGCATACTCAAGTTATAACGGCTCAGATTAATATAAAGAGTCCATGTCAAGTACAATCTAAATTAATTAAAATGAGGAATATAAAGAAAAATTAGCAATTTAATTTCCATATGACTTCCAAAGTAACATACATAAATAATTGAACTTGGAATAATAATAACATACATATTAGCAAATTAAAAGAAAGTGTCAGTGTCAAGCACAATCTAAATTAGCTAAATTTCATAATGAAAAATAAAAAATAGCAATTAGATTTTCATACAAATTCTAAAGTTTCAATTGGATCCTTCCAACTAATTTCAAACCCCAAAACTTTCAAATTAATCTAAAACATTCAACTAATTTCAATTGGATTCAAAATGTTCAATTGGAGGCCTTTCAACTGATTAAATCTAAAAATTTCAACTGAGGGGATTTCCAACTAAAACAAAATCCAGGGCTCGAAATCTAGGAACTTTGAATTGGAGGCTGAACCAACTATATAACATCCAAATTTCGATAATTCAAATACTTTCACCTCGTTTGTGTGGCTGCTTTCATTCCATAGATCTCCCCAACCTTACAACCATGCCCTTGTCTCTCTTGGTCAGTGATAATTGCCACGCTACCACTGCCGATGGCAAGCAACATTGGTGCCAGATCTAGGGTTTCCCTGTTCCCTCATGCTTGAGAGCCATGCCTTGTCTTTGGTGGCACATGGCAGTGGAGGTGGTGTGCCCCTTGTTGAAAACTAGGCCTTGCCACCCAGGCAATAGTTGATGAACCATGAAGGTCCTATTCTAACCTGATCCTTCGATGAGAAAGGTAAATTCGGTAGTAGTCGCTCAACTTTCACGATCTTGGCTACAAACTCGCAAGGCTCGAAAACCACGCAATCGTTGAACTGCTCAACAAGTCATTATCAACCGTGCACAAATACTTGGATGACTTGATCACGAAGATTAATTCCTGCATACATCAAAGAAACATGCAAGAATAAGATAAATAAGCAATCTAAAATTGTGAATAGGAATTGAAATTGTATTGAGAGATGGGGTTTCGAAGAACAATATCACTGTTGAGGTTTCGAAGAACAATATCACTGTTGATCTCACCAATCAAAAGGACAAAGTTTAAAGTAGCAAATCTAAACTTCAATCAACATTGTACTCGTCCTGTCTGGTTGTCTCCTCAAGTCATTCTTGCACTTGGTCATGCATGTGAGAAGAAGTTTAGCATTTCCATCTAAAATCTAATTGTATTCCCTGAAATTTGAAGTTACATGGCATATTTTGTGTGACTTGTCAAATACCCTCCACTATGCTGGTTCAATCATCAATTTATCATGCACAATCTTGTACTCGAAGCCTCGAATTTAGGTCAAGAACTTCATTGTTTTCGTGAAGTGTGGTTAGGGGACTGGTGGAGCCTATTAAAGAGTTTGATACTATGAAGATATTATACAAATAAGGTCTAGTGCTTTGTATACATAGTGTTGTAGGGAAGGCCCACCACCCCCAACGGACAAGCGAAGAGCTAGAATGGCACAACACTTTTGAAATGAATGAAGGGGGGTAAAAAGCAAAGGCCATCCACACTACCACCCTTCAGATGATGTGAAGAGAGCCCAGGAATGGGGCCACCTAGACACCTCATCAGGGTGGCTCACCACTTTGGCCTCCACTTGATGGGGCCCTCAATCCCAACAAAGGAGTCCTTGGGAAGGCTTAAGGGGAAGACCCAAGATGGGGGTAGCTCAAAGGAGGTGACATGGTGGACGAGGCCCACAGAGGTCCACTGTGCACCAAAGCTACTAGTGGAAGAGGAAAAAGACCGAGAAACCCCTATTGTCGTAGTATTTTTATGGGGGCATTGTTGTAATCTCCTACCTATCAACTTGTAAACATTATAAATAGCCATTCTCGTGCACCGAACAAGCGGGGACATTTTTTGTAGGATTGGAATTGGCAACAGAGGGGGGTGAATGGTGCCTTTTTAAAGTTTGCCCCCCGAAGTATTCATATCATTTTCTTCTCCAGTAGCTATAGGAGCTATGAAGTCAGAAGCGGTTCCCTCAAGGAAATATCATATCAAAAGGCCAAGTAAAGTGCAAGAACTTCTGAACTAGAACCAACTCGGCAACACAAACTGAAGGTAGCAAAGCAAATCAACCTGAGAACAATTCATCGCCTTAAACCAACTGGCCGAACCAAAAATCGACTACAGATTGAAAATCAAGGCGGCGAAATACTAATCGAATCGCTGAAATTGAGAATGAATACTCCGGAGAAGAAGCTGTTCGGCTACATCAGTTGGGCAAGTAAAGGAGCGACCCGATAGCTAGCGGTCGGCAAGGAGGAAAGTCGCAAACCGAAATTTCAAACTAACTCTCCAATGACCTCACTTGAACCTTGCAACACACTAAATATTGCAGAAATAGACGACCCGACAAAGGATGCGTATATCGATAACTCAGTGCACTCATCCAAAATCGAACAGTCTGCAAATAAAGGAGATAGCGACAAGCAAAGCGCACTCACTTGCAATCTGAAAACAACCAGCGAAACTTCAAAATTCAGACCACCTACTAACACGATGGTATTGAAAAATACTCTAATCGGTTTGGCATAAAAGAAGCTTGAAGTTGCTACAAAACTCGAACACATCTGCTGCGACACGACAAACCGCAGAGCAACAGAACCGAACAGCTACACAAGGAAGCTGCGATGCGATTCGGCAAGATGGACAGCAGAAGAGAGTTCATACAGAGAATTTCTGTTCATTCGGCTAGCACACGAGTATCTGAGGAGAAAGGCGTGACGAAAGCTGCAGTACTAACAATGCAGCTCACCGCCCAAACTCCCTCGGCGAAACTCACTGCAGACGGCTTAGCAAGACAAAGTGCTGTTCGGCAGCTCAACTAAAATCAGAAAACAGAGATTGCATTAATTACTTGCTGCTGAAACACAAACTGCATTGTTTCCTGTAGTCAACCGAATAGCAACCCACTTCCAAATCCTTTGCCCAAGAACTTGTGCAAATCAACTAGTGATGTTCTCACAACAGTAATGGATTAATTTTAGGGCATATTTAGCAAGCAAACCAAGAGAATCCATTATCCCCTAACATAAACCCTAAAAAGGGGAAACAAGCAAATCACAATGGCTCACAACCAGACTTTCTCAAATGAATTCATTGCCAATAGATGAATGATTCTAGAGGAATGATTACACTGAGAAATGTACTCCACACACTACATGCTTGAGAGGGAAGAACACACACCCACTAGCTCAACCCATCTCTAGAATATTTGAGAAGGGAACACTGCTCTCAAGCACCCTCCTGAGCACACAACTAACTAAGAGCCCTCAACCAGGGGACACACACACACTAGCTCACCTGTGCTCTCACTCTACTACATGCTTCTCTAAAGCAAGATGAACACACACGCACACTACAGACCCTTCTACTGCATGCTTGCACTAGAACTCAACCCACAAGGAGAGGGCACTCTCCTCCTAATGCATACACTCTCAGAGCACTGGAGCTGACTCCTACATCCTGGACGCACACCCCCCAGCTCTTTTCTCCTTAGCATACACACAAGACAAAAAGAAGAGCTCACATCCTCTCCTGGAAAATCAAGAAGTGGCAGCCTGCACACCTCCAACCCTCTCATCCATTTGAGGTAATAGTCAAAGCCAACACAAGAAATGGAGGGAAACCAGCCTCCAACTCATGGCTTGAGTCAAATCTCCAATTTGCCCTCAAGCACCTTCCCGGAAGCTTCCCGCGTCCGGTACCTTGGCCGTCTGAACCACCACTCCTCCCTGAGTCTAGTCCCGGTCCGCTCCGCTGCACACGACGCTTTGGCATCTGACCGTCTGGACCTCCAACTCCACGAGTCTAATCACGGTCCACCTCGCTCTTGCTGTCGTGTCCACCACCGTAAGCCCGGCCGGTTCCTCGTCTCTCGACTCGCAACCACCTCAGCAGCCTCGATCATCTTCAACATTTCCGACCGTATGAACCTCAACACCTCCTGTGCCTAGTCCCGGTCCTTCTCGCCTCACCATGACCTAGCTCCGAAGTCCTGCAGTCACACAGACAAGCAAACCATCACATAGCACCGCACAAAACAGTATAATCAACATTAGCACAAGTAAAGGTACTCAACCCTAAAATACCCAAAATAAACTCACACTCTCTAAAACAACTGTCAATTACTCATCACAAACATAGGGATACCTCCATATGGTCTCTCAATCTCCCCCTTGATGAATATATTGACAAACACAGAAAAAGCATAAGATTGAGTTTGTTTGAAAAATCATATATGGTCCAAAAGAAAGGAAAAGATGCTAATGACTATGTTGACACAGGGAGCAAAAGAAAGCAAGTTTTCCTCAAACGCTCCCCAAGCTCTCAAAAAGTGGCTTTTTCTCCAATATTATTCCCCTTTTGACAATAGAAACATCAAGAGACAAAAGAGAGAATATAGCATGGTATGACTGAAGTTGATTTAATGCTAAGCAATGAGAGCCATGGAGATTATCTAAAATGACCATTAATTATTACACCAAGCCATAACATATATGAATGCTATCAAGATCATGACAAAATATGCATAATCAAGCCAAGCCACATAAGAAACAATCTGAGTATTAGATGAATTTCTTAGTATGTCAAGCCATTCAAGATTATAGTCTAGCTAAAGACATCCAAGGATAATGCAAGCCATGTCAAAAATCTAAGTGGAGCCAAGAAGCTAGAATTGAGTCACTTTAGAGTACTACAAGTTCAAGAATGAACCATTTGTTCAAGTACTTGATTCTTTTGGTAGTTAAGCAAATTTAGTACAAATCACATGTTTTCTTTTGAAACTCATGGTTGTCTCCAACCCAAATCACATGTTTTCTTTTGAAACTCATGGTTGTCTCCAACTCAAGCCTTATACGACCACTCCAAGCGATAAGCTTAAGAAGATGATTTTGGTCATCCAAAACTCCTCCTGAGTTCATGCCTAGTGCAATGGCAAACAGTCTCATAAGAAAGAATTGGTGAGATCAGTTCTTGTGAGACCTGGAAGTAGAAACTCCCAGACCCCCCTGTGTATTGCAGTACTAGTCCCAGATCAACGCTAGTACACACAGATAATCAGATAAAATGATACATTGCCAATAACGCTTTATTACAATAATAACGTAAATACATAAGTCCTGGCCCAAGGCCTTACATCTACGGTTCACTGAACTTCTTACACAAAATAAAACAGCGGAAGCAAAATATTCAAATAAACGGCCCATCAATCTGCCACAGGCAATTGACTTGAGCAACGAGACCTAGTCCTCCGGAAAGAATCCATCGCAGCCGCAAGCGGAGCAGTAGTCGTAGTCCCCTTCTTGAGCTTCAACCTTTTCTGAGAATTATTTGAAGTGTAGTATGTGAGTACATAAAGTACTCCGCAAGTCTTGGGAAAGATGCATTAGATGCAAGGTTGAACAAAGAAAGGTTATATGGCTCTTTTGCATGAATGAGCATTTTATTTCAAATTTATATACTATTACTAAAAGCATTTTGTTAAACATTGAATTTTATAATCTAAATTTTAATAAGTACCTTAGTGAAGGTTACATCCACCATCACTGATAATTAGGCTATCTCCGCCAAGATTCAAAATAGAGTTTAATTCCACAGGCTGAGTTACATCCACGGACCAAAATCACGAGAGTTCTATCCACTCTCTAGTTTTTCCAAAACCTTTTCTTTTTAAATTCAAAGTCAAATCTCTACTTTGTGAATGCATTCCTTGTCCGCCCTTGACCGTGGGCACGGCTATTCGAATAGTTTATTACTCTGCAGAGTGTGTACAACCTTACCCACAAGAGATATGTTACCTTAACAGTCAACACGCTTCCTTTGGCATGAGACCCAGATAAAATATCACAAAGCTTTTCACCTACTCCAGTATAGTTTTATATCACTCGCTGAGGTTTCACCGTTGAAGGGTTAAATCCACCACATTCAGAAGCCCCCTCTTGCGCCATGTGAGTGCAGTAAATCCCTGCCCCTCACCTTGAGTAATCAGTAAATCCCTGATACCCATTTTCCAATAGTGACACAAAGACTAAACTATTATAGGTTAATTAGCTAGGTTGTACCTATTTTAACTTGTGGTTGTACTGTTTTACTCAGATTGGACAAACACAAGAATCGGTCCTTAAACGACTAGGGTGGATCATTCACAAACCCATTTATCGTGCTAAACCGCACCAGCCAAACATCCTATCCACCCTCGTCAATTTCACCTTGACTTTCCTTTTTATTTTTTTTAAAATTTACAGTGGTAACATCTATTACCACTTTTCAAACAAAACATTGAATTACAAATCAATCATTCACCATTTTTCTCATATGAGCATTTTACATTTATCAGCTAGACTAAGCATTTACTAATATTTTAAATTCAACAAAAGTAACACTACTCATTATTGAGCTAAAGTTTATCCTAAGTTGACAAGGGTACAAGATACGTAATTTTCAAAGGAGGATATAACAAACTGGGTGATATCTAACTTTTAAAATTAAAATTATCAATTTACTAAACATAGCCATGCAAATAATTTAAATTAGTTTGCAAAAACTATTTACAAAACATAGGATCAAAATGGTCAAGGAGACTTGCCTTCTTGAATCAGATTGGGGTCTTCCGGAGCTTGATCTTGACAGTCCTCCGCGAAATCAGATTCTACACGCGAAACGAGGAGATCTAAATAAATAAAATAAAATTAAAAATTAAAAATAAATATACCAAATGAAAGTTTGGAATTTTAGATGAATTTAGAAATTTGAATGGGTCAATTTGGAGTTAAAATGCAAAAGTTATAGCCTTCCAAAGTTTAAATACAAAATAAAAGAAAAAGGCTATTTTCTGGATTTATTTTTAAACCGAAAAGGAATTAGGACGTCATCAAGAATTATTTTACTAAAGGAAAATAACAGATTATGACGTCAGCAGTATTATTAAATTTCGGCCGAATTATTTTTAAACAGAAAAACGGGTTTATGAGCGTAAGCATGGCGTCGCCACGATTTTAAATTATCCGTGAGGAATGACATGTGGGGCCCGTTCTCGGAGTGAGGTGGCAGTGGGGCGGGTTCTTGAGGTGGCTCGCGTGGTGCGTCAGCGCACCACGTGCACGATCGGGGCGTGTGGCGGCTGGCGTGGCCCGTCCGGCGCGGGCGTGGCGTCCGCCGGCCGCCACGTGGGCGCCACGGAGGCTCGACCGCCGGCGTGGCATCGCGGCCAGAGGGGAGGCGCGGGACCGAGGTCACGGCGCTCTGGCGGCGCGGCGCTGGCAAAGTGCGGAAAAGGAGAGGAGGGTGAGGGAGGCGGTTGGTACCTCGCCACGGGGCCGAGGTGGCGGAGAGGGAATCGGCGGAGAGGCGGCGGTCGGAGAGGGGTTCACGCGGCGGGGCGTTACGTGGCGCGCGGGCTCGGGAAGATAGCCGCCGAGGATCGTTGAGGCACCAGCAACGTCGAGGAAGCGTCGGCGAGCGAGGAAGCCCGGCGGCGGGTGCTCGCGAGTGCTTGAAGCCGCGAGGAAGAAATCGGGCGTAGAGGGCTCTGGCGCTCGGTTGGTTCGCTTGAGAGGTGAGGCGGCAGCGATTGAGGAGCTCGGGAGTGGGTTTTATAGGCGGGAGGTGGTAACGGCGAGGCATCACCGCGGAGAGGAGGATTAACGCGATGGTGTAGCGGCGCAATTACTCGCGATTATGCGAAAGCGGACGCGGGAAGCGAGGATTTGAATTTGCGATGGCGGGGGCGATGGTGGGCATGAAAGCGAAGCCTTTAAAGCCGGTTTCTTGTTTTAATGGCGGTGGAAGCGCGGCGATTGCGCGAGGAAGAAAGCGGCGGCGGGGACGAAGGACTGACAAGGCTAGTCCGCTGCGTCGGTGAGAGAGGAAAAGAGAGAAAGGGAAGGCGGTGTGTCGGTTCTGACGGTGGCAAGGAAAGGGAAGCGGGGCGGCTGGATCTAGTGAACCGGTAAGTGAACATGGGCGGGTGTGATTCAATCCGGCAGCTGTTGGTGAATCGAGCCAATCGGTGCGTTAAGTGAGAGAGAGCGGTGAGATTAGATGCGGCAGCGAGGCGGTGCCGATTGTGCCGCAGCGTCACGCGAGAGGAGAATGAAGCGAAGCGGTAAGTGGTGGGAGCGGTGGGATTGAATCGGGCGTGAAGCGGACGATCCGGCGCTTGCCGCGTGTCGATCCGAGGGCGAGGAAGGCGGGATTGAAGCGGTAAGTGAGATCGGACGGTGAAATAGATCGGCGGCATGAAACGGCCCGATGGGCGACACTTATCGGCTCGAGGAGAGTTTCAGAATTTTAATTACTTTTTGATTTTCAGAAATGACTAGGAGGCTTTAAAATAATCGGAAAAATACCAAATAAATTTTGAAAAATCCAGAAAAATTCAGAGAAATCCCTGGAGAGGTTTTAAACCTAAGAAAAATATTTCCAACCTATGTTTGTATAAATTTTTAGTTTTAAACAGAAACTTTAATTTTTGAAAAATCCAAATAATTTGAATTAATTGGTTTAAAATTATTCTTTCCAAATAAAACAAAAATTGGGATGTTACAGTTCTGTCGCACATAAAAGAAATCTTTTTGCTTTCTTAAATAATTATACTAACTTATGCTTCATCAAGAAACTAACATAGCTCAATCTAAAGCTCAATTAAAGATTTAAGACTCAACTTAGCCTATTTGACATGACATGAATCATAAAAGGATAACTAAAAACAGACTAGTTTCAAAAGCTAATATGACATGTCTTAATTCAAGTTGTGCAATTTTAATTAACGTATCAATGGCAAAGGCTTGACGACACATCTGAAGCAATGATAAATCTAGCAATTAAGCATAATCATGGCAAGATGTAATGCATTGTAAACATGTTATATATGGATAATAGTTAAGGCTCTATGCAGTTATATTTACAATGAAATGCAGAAAATCCAACTCCCCCTCAACATATGAAGCACTTTTTAGTTCAACTTATGTTATGTCAATATTAAGCTCCATAAGCTCCCAAAAGAACTCCCCTGAACCAAAACTATAAGACGAGAAGCTGGCAAAGAAATCAGAAAAGATAGTCCTTAAAGCATAGACAAGATATAGAGGATACTATGGCTCAGACAAACTCTCAGCTGCCCAACTAACACACTAAGGAGCAAACACGTTCCCTGTCTACCCAAGAGTGACCCAACCCTTGCTAGAACTTATAAGAAGTGAGTGAGCTCAACCTAGTGAGAAGAGAGACAACTAATAAGCAGCATCCTAGAACCACAAGATGAGAGGAAGAAGTCTGACCATCTAGACAAGAGAACCACTCTAATATATGCTAGAAAGACTAACCCAAATGCACCCAAATGCAATGCAATAGAAAGGAGTAAGAGCATAATATACAAGATAAAACAGTAAAGCGCAAAGCTCCCCCTCACTACAGTCCATAAGGACAAACTGCCCCAAGCTCTCCCCGCAAGACTGAAAACCTAGAGCTATCCAAAGGCTGGGTAAAGATATCCGCCAACTGATGGTCATTCTCTACAAACTAGAGCACTATATCACCCTTCTCCACATGGTCTCTAAGGAAGTGATATCGAATATCAATGTGCTTGGTCCGAGAATGTTGCACTGGGTTCTTAGCAATGTTAATAGCAGAAGTGTTATCACAAAATTATGGAACACTCTCTATAACTAACCCAAAGTCCCGCAGGGTCGAAGCCATCCAAAGAATTTGGCTGCAGCAACTGGCGGCAGCAACATACGCGGGCTCTGCGGTGGACTGTGTAACACCAGACTGCTTCCTAGAAGACCAAGAAACAAGAGAAGTGCCAATGAATTGGCAGGTGCCAGATGTGCTCTTCCTATCTATTCTCTGACCCGGCAAAGTCTCGTCGAGTAGGCTCTAAGGGAAAAACGAGGATGACGAAGAGTACGGATACCATAGTCAATGGTAGCTCGAAGGTGCAGAAGGATGCGCTTCACCGCTTTGGCGGTGAGATCTGTGAGAGAAGCACAGCGAGCACACAGACACACGGAGAAATATATGTCCGGTCTCGAGGCAGTGAGATACAAGAGGGAGCCAATCATGCTGCGATACTCTTTCTGATCAACTGGCTCGCCGTTCTCATCTGGGTCGAGTGAGGCTGATGAAGCCATATGAGTTGATACTGGCTTGCCATCACTCATGTCAAAGCGTCTCAGGAGGTCATGAGTGTACTTACCCTAATGCAAGAAGGTACCCTCCCGAGTCTGCTTGATTTGGAAGCCAAGAAAGAAACTCAACTCGCCAATCATGCTCATCTCAAACTCTGAGCTCATGACATCGGAGAACTGAGAGACAAGTGTATGAGAAGAGCCATCGAAGATGATATCATCCACATAAATCTGGACGAGTAGAAGGTTATTATCATGTCTGCGAATGAACAAGGACTTATCTACCTTACCCATCTCAAACCCATGTCTCAACAGATAGGACTTAAGCCTCTCATACCAAGCTCTAGGGGCCTGCTTAAGTCCATACAAGGCTTTAGAAAGCTTATAGACATGGTGTGGGTATTTGGGGTTCTCGAAACCTGGAGGCTGTCTAACATAGACTTCTTCCTCAATAAACCCATTGAGGAAAGCACTCTTGACATCCATCTGGTAAAGTTTAAAACCCTTAGAAGCTGCAAAAGCAAGTAGGATTTTAATGGCCTCAAGTCTAGCAACAGGGGCAAAGGTCTACTCAAAATCTAGACCCTCAATCTGGGAGAAACCCTAAGCTATCAGTCTAGCCTTATTTCGAATGACTACCCCATCCTCACTTTGCTTGTTTTTGAACACCCACTTAGTCCCAATAACATTGTGACCTCGAGGGGGCTCAACAAGTGACCAGACCTTGTTTCTCTCAAAGTTTTCTAACTCCTCATGCATGGCATTGATCCAAGACTCATCAGAAAGAGCATGATCAACATCCTTGGGCTCGAAAGAGGTAACGAAGGCAGAGTGGAGACAGAAGTGAGACATACCAGATTTTGAGCGTGTGACACGCTAAAAAAGATCTCAAATTATCTGCTCTGAAGGATGATGTTCTTGGACTTTACGAGGAGGTCCTTGATGAGAAGTAGGAGAAATGGCCTCTACCTCATGAGCTGATGAGGTAGGAACAGAGCCACTAGCTCCAGAAGAAGCAGAAGGCATGGGCTGATCTCCTCGAGGTGCGGTGGAAGCAGGCACCTCAAGGGGAGGAGGAACTGGATCAGGTAGACAACACTCATCTTCATCCTCCTCATCATCTATAAAGATGGTCTCAGACTGCTCTACAGAACCTGAGATATCAGGTCTAGTCCCAGGACTGGCCTCATCGAAGGTCACCTCACAGATCTCTACCAATTTACTAGACTCGCAGTTCCAGACCCTATAAGCCCGCGAAGAAGTCGAATAACCTAGAAAGATCCCATCACAAGATCGTGACTCGAACTTATCTAGGTTTCCAGACTTCAGAATAAAACACTTGCAACTAAACACGCGAAAATGAGAGACACTGAGCTTTCGCCCGTATCTCAACTCATAAGAGGTGCGATGCAAGTGTGCCCTCAGAAAAACTCTGTTCGAAACATGGCACGCGGTGGCTATCGCCTCAGCCCAAAACTTCCTCAGTGTAGAGTACTCATCGAGCATCGTCCTGGTCATCTCGACCAAGGTACGGTTCTTCCTCTCCATAACGCCATTTTGCTGAGAAACGTATGGAGAAGAGAACTGGTGCTCTACACCTGTCTCATCGCAGAAACTCTTAAAGTAGGAATTCTTGAACTCCGTGCCATTGTCACTACGGATCGCTCGTAAGGCACCCGAAAGCTCAACAGAAAGCCTACGAAAAAGACCCCGAAAATATGAAAAAGTCTCATCCTTCGAGGCTAAGAAAAATATCCAAGAGTACCTCGAGAAGTCATCGACCACGACAAGAACATACCACTTCCCTCCTGCTGACTGCACTCGAGCTGGGCCAACTGTGTCCATATGCAGCAGCTGTCCTGGTGCATCGGTCATAGTCACTGTGACCGGAGGATGCGAAGCGGCAACCATCTTGCCATGCCGGCAAGGAGCGCAAACATGATCTTTGACCATCTTGAATTTCGGCAGACCACGAATGAGATCGTGGCCGCTAACTCGAGTCAAATGGTCAAATCCAATATGACCAAGTCTCTTATGCCAAAAAGTAAGGTCACGGGACTCAGAAGCAACTAAACACCTGAGAGGATCACCAGAAGACTCAGCAAAATCAGCACGAAAGATCCTCCCATAACGAGAAATCCCGCAAACAAGACTACCTGAAGAATCAAGAATTTTGTAATTATTTTTCTTAAAGCTCACCTCGAAATCGTCATCGGTAAGCTGAGAGACCGAAAGCAAACTGTATTGCAGCTTACTCACTAAGGCAACATCTTTTAAAATGAAGGAATCATTAACATGCACAGTACCTTTAGCGATGACACGCCCAGACGAAGCGTCTCCAAACGTGATCGTCTCTTCACCCGGAGCACGGGCTAGGGAAGAGAACCAACGAGAGTCTCCAGTCATTGGCGAGAACAACCGGAGTCCACAAGCCAAGCCTCTCCTTCCGGCCGCGAACTGAGTCAAGCAGTAAAGGCTCGATCTTGGGATAAATCAAAAGAGATTTTGGCACCATCTTGAATCACTGCGAGCGAAAAAGTAGCCACACGGCCCGACCTCTAGCTACCCTACGCTCTCTGTCGCTCAAGAGCGGAAGGTCTACTAGCGCACTGAAGGCTGTTATTGGGTCCGACTGCTACAGGAGAGCGAGTCGGAGTACTAACAACACGCTGATCACGCCGCGGGTAGCCATCTCGACGGGGGAAATGAGATCTACCCTCAGAACAGCGGAAGTCACGACTAGAGGCATATCGAGGACGAAAACCAGAAAACTCAGAAAATCCAAGTCCTCGATGATGCCCAAACCCATCAAGCTGATCAGTCCTAGACCTCGTGTTGGTCTTAGGTGCACTCAAGGTCTGGGGTTGACCCTAAATACGCCTAAGAGCGCCAACACGGTCTCTACGCGCGATCTTGGCGCGCCTGAAACATCTCTCGATCATGTGTCCATCCTTCTGACAAAAGGTACAGTGAAACTTCACCTTCTGATAGGTCGAAGCAACAGGTGTTACCACCTTACTATCAGAAATCCCTTGGACAAAACCCGCAGATTTGAATTGAACTTTTTCAGTTCTGGGCTTAACCTCGATCACACCTGTTGCTATGGGTCTGAGAACAACAGGTGGATGCTTCCTAACATCCTCAAGAAAATCATATCCTAGACCTTGATTGAATTTGCAAATCTTGGACTGGTCTAGAATAAAATTCAACTTCTTCTTGCCTCCTACAAATCTCTCAAGAGTGTTCATAAGATACTGACACTCCTGAAAGAGAGAGGTGCAAGAAGAGCAGGGGGAAGATGAGACAGCAGAAGATAAGGGAGTAGAAGAAGAAGAACCATCAGCAGAGGAACGAATGGCATGTGCACATACAGCCGCCTCAGAAGGGACAGTCTTACTGCTAGTAGTTTGGTTCACGTCGCTAGGCGTCTCTACCTTACCCTTGGGTTTCTCCCCAACACCAGCACACACATTACATGCAGATGGTTGCTTCTCTAGAAGGTACTTAGTTAGCTTCACACATTTTTCATCCAATGCAATTAAATCAAATTTTAGTTTTTCACAGTTATTGCATGGTGAGCTAACAGGGTCTTTAGAAGCATATTGAGCCAATTTGTTATTATTGTCAATCATCTCTTGAAACTATTTGGAAACAGATTCAAACTCAGCAGTCAACTTGGGACAGTTCACACATGAAGCAATGGGCTCAAGTAGAAAAGCTTGTAATTCAGTAATTTTATGATCTGCCCTTTTTACATTCAATTTCAAATTATTACAACTTTCACAAGTCTCGGGCAAATCGAGAAGCATGGTATAAAGACCTCTAAAGGCATTATCCTTATCCTCACATAAGGTGCAAGATGTAGTCCCAACAACAGTAGATGAAAGAGCGGCTACCCTACTCATTTCTAGTTCAGCAAGCAGACTAACATTCTCCACCTTAAACATATCAAGCTCATAGGTCACACTATCATGCAATGTCCTTAGCTTCTCCATGTCACCAAGCAAAGCAGTACATACATCACAATCGTCACGGGAGGGAGCAGATATAAGTGAAGTAAGCTCCGATGACAATCTATCTACTTCCTTCTCCAACTCACCACACCTAGTTTTAGATCTAGCATGAAATTTTCCTAGCTTAAGAAAAGCATCATTAAGCTGGTCGTAGGAGGGATATACCTCGTCGGAGTCGGAGTAGAGCTCGCTGTCGCTCACGTCGCCCTCAAGGGCCATGAAGCATATGCCGGTGAAGTCGTTGCCATCCTTGGGTTCTTGATCGTCCTTCCCATCGTCGTCACTCCACCCCTCCACCTCGCTGAGGTTGAGGTCATCAAAGGCGGTGAGGACGCGGTGGAAGAGCTTCTTGGCTTTGCCAAAGTTGCGGAACTTCTTCTTGCCTTGGGCATGAGCTATGGGCTTCTTGTTGCGGTTCTTGTTGATGTAGTCGTTCTTGCTCACACCGCCGTAGTCACCCTTACCCTTCTCCAACTTGAGGCAGTTTGCCCGAATGTGGTTGGGGCCACCACACTCGAAGCAGATCACGGGCCCTCCTCTCTTTATGTCCCTCACTCTCTTGTATGCATGGGAGAATTTTCTGGCTAGGAGGGCTAACTGGTCTTCTGGTAGCTGTTCTAGTAGGTCATCACTCATCTCACAAACAGTAGCAAGCGAAAAACTAGAGAGAGTGTCAGCAGAAGAACCAGAAGCTGGATTAGGATCGGTGACTAAAGCCATCGACTACGACTTCGACCTACGAGAGACTATGTCAATCTCGTGAGTCTTGAGGCGTGAGTACAACGCATCAAGAGTCAAGGTCGAAAGATCAGTCGTGTCCTTGATGGTGGTCACATTCATCTCCCAAACACGCAAATCCAAAGCCAAAAGCATTTGACAAGCGTTGTCCGAGTCGGGGTATGTGAGACCGACCGCTCGGAGGTTGCTCAAGATCTTATGAAATCTCCCAAAGCACTCATCCAGAGACTCTCCAGCGAGCATTTCAAACTTGTTGTAATCTCGCTTGTATTGGTCCTATCGTACCGTCTTAATTTGGGTCGTGCCCTCATGGTATGCATTGAGGGTCGTCCAAATATCGAAGGCCGATAAAAGATGTGAAATACGATCAAACTCGTTTCGGTTCAAGCCTTGGATGATGATGTTCCTTGCCTTAGCATTCGTCTCAACATCAGGCATGTTATTCACATTGATGTCTTGATCGGCAGGAACAGCAAAGTGAGTTTTGACTTTGCGCCAAATCGCATAGCCCTGAGCCTGAATGTAGGACTCTATCCGACTCTTCCAGAAGGGATAGTCGATCCCATCGAAGATCGGGGGCTTGGTGGAATACTTATCCGTTGCCATGGCTCACAGATCGGTTAAAGATCTATCAAGAAGAGCTAACTGGCTCTGATACCAATTGTAGGATCGGAATTGGCAACAGAGCAGGGGTGAATGGTGCCTTTTTAAAGTTTGCCCCCCGAAGTATTCATATCATTTTCTTCTCCAATAGCTATAGGAGCTATGAAGTCAGAAGCAGTTCCCTCAAGGAAATATCATATCAAAAGGCCAAGTAAAGTGCAAGAACTTCTGAACTAGAACCAACTCGGCAACACAAGCCCGAAGGTAGCAAAGCAAATCAACTCGAGAACAATTCAACGCCTTAAACCAACTGGCCGAACCAAAAATACTAACTCTGATGGCGAAGGCGGCGAAATACTAATGAATGCTGAAATCGAGAATGAATACTACAGAGAAGAAGGCTGTTCGCGACTACATCAGTTGGGCAAGTAAAGGAGCGACCCGGTAGCTAGCAGTCGACAAGGAGGAAAGTCTGCAAACTAAAATTTGGACTAACTCTCCATGACCTCACTTGAACCTTGCAACACACTAAATCTGCGCAGAAATAGACGGCCCGACAAAGGATCGTTCTCGATAACTCAGTCTGCACTCATCCAAAACCGAACAGTCTGCAAATAAAAGGAGATAGCGACAAGCAAAGATGCACTCATCGCAATCTGAAAACAACCAGCGAAACTTCAAAATTCAGACCACCTACTAACACGATGGTATTGAAAAATACTCTAATCGGTTTGGCATAAAAGAAGCTTGAAGTGCTACAAAACTCGAACACATCTGCTGCAACACGACAAACGCAGAGCAACAGAACGAACGACTACACAAGGAAGCTGATTGCGATTCGGCAAGATGGACAGCAGAAGAGAGTTCATACAGAGAATTTCCTGTTCATTCGGCTAGCACACGAGTAATACAGGGAGAAAGGAACTGTTGACCGAAACTGCAGTACTAACAATGCAGCACACAGACAAGCAAACCATCACATAGCACCGCACAAAACAGTATAATCAACATTAGCACAAGTAAAGGTACTCAACCCTAAAATACCCAAAATAAACTCACACTCTCTAAAACAACTGTCAATTACTCATCACAAACATGGGGATACCTCCACATGGTCTCTCATTTTTTTCACACACACGTATAATGTCTTTTCATTCTACCATTCTCCATACCTAGGGACCTCGGGGCTCCTAGCCCCCTCGCAGAGGGTCGCACTAGGGCCCTACCTTTTTGTACTATTTGGTCGGCAGCCACAACAATTGGTACCATTGTTGATGTCATCTATGTGAATCAATGGTAACTGCAAGCACATGGGGTCAGTTGTAGCTTTTCACCTAACTATTATATGGTTATCGATCTCAGAGAACACATGGGATTCAACTAAGGTGAATAATTACTACTAACAAGAACATTGTATGAAAGATTTAATATCAAGAACTAAATTATGAGAGAATATAAATCATCTAAGTTTTTACCAAGACTAACTACATCCTTCCGTGGACTAGGTTCACTTACACAAATCGACAAGTATACTATGAATTGGTACTAGGCTAAGATCGTCCTCACCCTACAAATCAATACTACCTTTTTTGTTGATTCATCTATCATGTGATAAGGCTAATCTAACTGTAGCAAGCTCTACACTATTTGATATAGATCAGTTGACTAAATCCAAACAACATGTTTCAATTTAAAAACTAACAAGTTGATTTTATAAATAAACTAAATAAGACAATATCAAATAGACTGATCGAAGCAATAAAGTACCATAAGCATCGATAATACTAGTGTTGATTACATCGCAAGATCCCCTAAACCTAGGGGAAGAACATGATCTACCTCCTTCTAGTTTGAGGCAACATCATAGAGTAGATGGATAGAGAGAAATTAGTCATGGATGTCGATCCTTGTGAATCAACTATCGGCAGGGGGTCGTGATACTCATGGCCAAGGTGGCGTTGCTCGGTGACTTCTCCTTCTTGCTTGGTGAAACCCTAATATGGTGATTTATTCGATTTCTCGATGTCTAAACTTGATTCTTCGGATCTAAACTTGACTTTCTAGGGTTGCTCTTCCGCAGGGGGTCTTAGCATGCTTATATAGGCTTATAGAGAGGTGTCCTCAACTTTTGCAGCAAGAAACAAGATGCCAAAAGGGTGGCACTGAACAATGCTAGGGCTCTTAGACCTTCCGATAAGTGACTGAGGCTTCAAAATCATCAAAATAGGAATTTTTAGGGTTTTGGATCCAAGTGGCGCCAATGCTGTTGAGCCAATATATCTCCGGATTTCGTTAGGGTAAGTTGCCAAGTACCACAATTTAGCACAAATATCAAGGAAAATGAAAATAATATGAGGCGAGTAAAGCATATAAAACGAGCATCAACAACAACCCCACATTCAAACTTTTGCTCGCCCTCGAGCAAAGACCTAAATCAAATTTCCCTAAATTTTTAAAGTTGATCAAATTTGCTTAAATTTAGGATTCAATGATTCTTCCATGCCTTAGAAATTTACTCAATGGCTACTCCCCCACACTCAAAATCTTGCTTGTCCTCAGGCAAGACTAACTTCAAAATCTGGGATCAGTCATTAACCAAAGATGAAATTAAAGCATGAACAATATGTAATCATCCTCCACTCAAATCACTGAATCGCATCAAGCAAACTTCAACTTACCAATACATCTAGCACACTAAATGCAAATGGGGAGAAGACTACTCAAAGATTCAGCCTTCAACTTTGACTCTTAGTAACAGAGACATTTTACCGTCATTAAGCCAATCCATTTCACACTTGACACTAGAGTTTTAGATAGGCTACAAAGTAATGAAAACACTTCACATCCCAAGATTTTAAACATCTCTTCCTCAACAATCTTTTCACTAGTCACTTAGAGAATCATCACCAAAAAGCTTTAAGCTTTCCTATCACTATAAGTGTATTTGGATGTTATGAATGGATTGGTAGGAAAAATCAAAGCAAGCTTCTCATCCAGATGTTACCTAGTCAAATAAGAATCCAAACCCAAAATTTATGAAGTTCTTGTCAAAAAGATCATTAGAATGCAATGATGATGATCAAGGAGGGAGCAAAATGAATACGCACTTTAGAAGGTGGACTTGTGCAAGTGGCAAAGAATGATCCTAGGGCACAAATGAGGTCCCTGTTATTGAATTGCACAAGGGGTATGACTAAAGTCAGGCCAAGATGAATGCACTTTGAAGACAATGAGCACGTATGCTAGCCAAATGAAGAACTTGATCCTTTGCACTTTCTCCAATATCTTAAGGGTGTTGAGTCTTCATGTTCCCTCAACGCATCATCCTTTTTATTTTATCTCTTTTTTCTTTCTTCTTCCTTTATTTGGAGGATGAAATTTCGGAAACAATCCATTATTTTCTCCTTTATTGTAACAAGACTCGTGCAATGATTTGGATGAATATAACCAAGCTGAATGCTCATGATAATGGAATGGCAACTAGAATTCTTGTCGACAGGTAGGTATGATAACATAAAAGAATTGGCTCAAAAGTGGGAATATCTAGTGAGTTTTGCACAGACCCTAGAGTAAGATCAACAATGTTGAATATAAAAGGCTAGCAATTGTGTATAAGGTACACAAGAATGGAGTGGTCAGCTTCTAAGAACATACACTCCAGATGGATACAAACTTTTCTGAATTCACTAGACAGACAAACAGCTAAAGGATAGGCTTAAGGCATGTAATACATTGCTAGTGGATAGGACAAAACATAATTTTGAGCATTTGTTGAAGGGCACTATTAGTCATAACTGAGGGTTTCATAATTATGTAGCCAAAAAAATCCATCTCGTGCCAAGACTTTACTAAGAATCAACTCGTGATGACCTCTGCTTCATAGCATTTTTCAAAATTAAGGCTTTCTCCTCAAGAATTAGACCACCACTCACAAAAAGGTACTAAAAACTACAGCAGCTAAAGCCTAAAAATCAAAGACTCTAGTAACTCAGATGGGTCAAATCACAAGAAAGATACTCACAACAATCAATCTAAACATAACTTCAACATCATTTCCTAGAAAAAGAAATAGCACAAACCTTTGAGTCTTATACAATAATCCATGATGCGACCTAAATGCTCCCCTAGATAGGTTAATGGTATTCACGGATTGCTTCCAAAGAAGCTAAAAAAGCCCACCATTGTTTCCTCAAAATTTTAAATTACTAGTAAAAGTTATTTAACTAAACGATTCATATCAGAAACAAGCAGAGCTGCCACAATCCTAAAATTTAAGCCTAACCAAAATTCAAGAAAGACAATGTATCATCCCAAAATTTTGCTTTTATCTGGAAATACTAATTTTAAATTAATTAATTCAAATTATTTAGATTTTTCCAGAATTAAAGTTTCTATTTAAAACTAAAAATTAATACCAATATAGGTTGGAAATATTTTTCTTAAGTCTAAAACCTCTCCAGGAATTTCTGTGAATTTTTCTGAAACTTTTAATTTTTATTTGGTATTTTTCTGAGTATTTTAAAGCTTCCTGGTATTTTCTGATCGGACGTCGTCCCACCCCCGCGCTGCCGCATCTCCGCCGTTCGCTCAGATCTGAGCCGAAGGCTCAGATCTAGCCGCGTGCCGCACCCCAGCTGCCCGATTTCGCTGCCGCCGCCTCACCCGAGTCGCCAGCTCAGCCCTAGCCACGTGGCAGCACCAGCGCGTGCCACATCAGCCCTAGTCCACATCAGCAGCCACGTGGCGTGCCACGTCAGCTGCCACGTCAGCCAAAATCCGCCCCCCAGGTGCCACGTGGCAGCCACGTCAACAGTTGACACGTGGCGGCACCAGCGCGCGCCACGTCAGCCCTAGCTTGCGTCGGTAACTGCGCTGCGTGTCTTGTTCGTGGACTTGGTCCACCGTGGGCCGGTCCCACCTATCAGCCTCTGTGGTTTATTTTAATAATTCTTGCTGACTTCATTATTCCAATTTTCCTTTAGAAAAATAATTTTTTGCTGACGTCATAATTCATTTTCAGAATAAATTTAATTCCAGAAATTATCCTTTTTCCTTTTTCTTTATTTTGAAACTTCTAAAAGTCATATCTTTCTCATTTTAACTCCAAATTGACCCATTCAAATTTCTAAATTCATCGAAAATTCCAAAATTTCATTTGGTATATTTATTATTAATTTTTAAGTTTATATTTTATTTTATTTATTTGGTTCTTCTCGTTTCTCGTGTAGAATCCGATCTGTCCGAAGATTTTCAAGAGCAACTCCAGGAAGATCCTCGCTTACTACAAGAAAGCAAGTCTCCTTGACCATTTTGATCCCAAATTTTGTAAATTATTTCATGAATATTTTAAATTAATTGCATGGCTATGTTATATAAAGTGATAATTTAATTTTAGAAAATTTAGATAAATACCCAAACTTGTTATACCCTCCTTTGGAATTGTTTACCATGTACTCCTGTCAAATTAGGATAACCTTTGGCTCAATAATGAGATAGTATTATTCTTGTTGAATTTAGAATATTAGCAAATGCTTAGTTTAGCTGATAAATATAAAATGGCTCATATGAGAAAAATGGTTAATGAATGTTTTGGATTCAATGATTTGTTTGAAAAGTGGTAATAGATGTTACCACTGTAAATTTTAAAATAAAAATGAAGTTTAAGGTAAAATTTGATGAGGGTGGATGGAATGTTTGGCTGGTGCGGTTTAGCACGAAAAATGGGTTTGTGAATGATCCACCCTAGTCGTTTAAGGACCGACGCTTGTGTTTGTCTAAACTGAGCAATACCGTAAAACCACAAGTTTAAATGGGTACAACCTAGCTAATTAATCTACAATAGTTTAGTTTATATGTCACCATTGAAAAATGGGTACCAGAGATTTACTGGTTACTTAAAGTGAGGGGCAGGGATTTACTGTACTCACATGGCGCAAGGGGGGGCTTCTGAATGTGGTGGATTTAACCCCTCAGCGGTGAAACCTCAGCGGGTGATATAAAACTATACTAGAGTAGGTGAAAAGCTTTGTGATATTTTATCTGGGTCTTGTGCCAAAGGAAGCATGTTGACTGTTAAGATAATTTATCTCTTGTGGGTAAAATTGTATGACCTCTGCAGAGTAATAAACTATTCGAATAGCCGTGCCCACGGTCAAGGGCGAGCAAGGAATGCATTCACATGGTAGAGTTTTAGTTTTGAATTTAAAAAAATAAAATGTTTTGTAAAACTCGGGAGTGGAAGGAGCTCTCGTGATTTTTGGTCTGGTGGATGTAACCAGTTCAGGTGAATTTAACCTTCATTTTAAATCTTGGCGGATATAGCTTATGTTATTAGTGTAGGTGGATGAAACCTTCACTAAATTATTTATTTAGTTTCAGTTATTGAAAATAAACTGTTTAACAAATTGCTTTTAAGATAAGTATGTAAATTTGAAATAAAAGGCTGATTTATGCAAAAGAACCATATAACATTCCTTTGTTAAGCCCTGCATCTAACGCATCTTTCCCAAGACTTGCGGAGTACTTTATGTACTCACACGCTACACTTCAAAATAACTCTCAGAGGAGGTCGAAGCTCAGGAAGGAGATTACGACTATTGTTTCGCTTGTGGCTGTGATGGACTCTTCCCGGAGGACTAGGTCGCTCTTCCCCAGTCAATTGTCTGTGGCGTATTGATGGGACTTCGCCGGTTTATCTTTTGCTTCCGCTGTGTTCTGTTTGTGTGAGGTCTTAAAACCTCATTTGTAAATAAGACTTCGAGGTCTGTACTCTCGAGTATTGTAACAAAGCGTTGTTGGTTATGTATCATATCTGTTTAACTGTGTGCACTAGCTTTGATCTGGGACTAGTGCGGTAATTCACAGAAGAACCTGGAGTTGATGCTATGGGTCTCACAGAAGTGGTATCAGAGCCAACTTGACTGTAGGACAAGCCCTAGGTTTTGGGAAACCCTAAGGATTTATGTTTAATAAAAATTTTATATACGAAAACTTAAGTTTCTTTGCTTCTATTCTACTCTTACTTAGTATCTTGTTCTTGTCTTTCTTTTCACTCTATCAAAATTTTACTGATCTCTCCTATTTTCAAATTTTTAGATGGCAGGTTCATCGTCATCAGCTCCATGGGATCACCTTTCTCACGGTGAGAGCGAGGGAGCATTTGTGAGTCTTCTACGGCAGCTGATGCAATTCTTGAAGTATACTCAGCAGCCCATTTTCAGAGGACGGAAGAGCAGGATCATGAACATGGACTCGTAGACCATGGAGGTGTTCCTCTACGCTCAAGAAGGGAAATTTGATCCTATTGAACGTTAGATCGAGCATCCTCGGACCCACTGCTCGGATGTTATCCAAGATGCAGCCCAGATGGCGATCACTGAGTTATGTAAGAGGCATAAGGATATACTACGGCAATCACCCTTCAGTTTCTTCCCGACTATGAGAGCAGGACATATTCATCCGGAGCCTTTCCAGATCGTGGTGGATGACCCTCGCCTGTCCCATCAGGTGCAGCTCACACAGGCGACGTCAGCAACCTATGCCAGGGCACTACAGGAGATAGGACTTCTTCGGATGCTTCTCACTTCGAGCTATGAGCACTCCGATACTCTTCGTGTGCAGCTTCTACAGAGTGAGACCGCCCACGCTGACGCAGACCAGGCAAGGATTGCTGCCGAGGCCGAAGTGGAGCATCTTCGAGCCGGCGATCGCACCCTCTCGCCGGCCCTGCTGCCGCTGCGATTAGATTCCGGACCCGCACCAGGCTCACTGCGCGGAAGAGTGTGCGACGCCCCGGTCCACCACCCAACATCGACATTGGAGATTCTAGCAGAGGACGCCATCGCCCTCGTTCCAGATCGCCTGCCTTCAGCCAGAGTCGATCTCGGTCCCGTTCGCCGAACAATTGCACTACGTGTGGACAGAGCCACTCCGCTGAGACAGAGGAGGACCCAGAGGAGGATCCCGAGGAGCGCATCATCGTGGAGGATGAGTAGATGCTAGCCAGGAGTATCCCTTCTTAGTTGTTTTTCAATATTAGAACGCTTATAATATTGTGATGTAATAAATGGACTGTACCGAGCCTTGGGCGCTTGTGGTACAGCCATTCTTAAAACTAATTTGAATTTCAAAGTTGCGTTTTCTCAGTTGTTGCTTTGTTCTTGTGTGTTGGTTTGGGATGTTGTTAGTTGCCCCTGTTCCTTACCTATGCTTTTCTCTCTTACCTTGTGTTCTCTTGGTGGAGCTTCAGATGGTGAATACAAGGAGCAATGTCAGCAATAGTCAAGGACCCAATGACAACAATGCCCCAATTCCACCTCCGCCAGCTCAAGCACCGAACTTGGAGCAGATGATGGCCATGGAACTGCAGCTTCTTCAAGCCTTAGCTCAGAATCAAGTTAATCAAGCTCAGCAAGCACCTGTTCAACCACCTCAGTCCAAGCTCGGTGAATTCATGAGGACTCGACCTCCAATTTTCGCAGGATCTACTGATCCATTGGAAGCAGATGATTGGATAAAGGAAGTCGAAAGGAAATTAAATTTGGCTCAATGCAATGAGAATGAGAAAGTCTTGTTTGCTGCGCATCAACTCAAGGGAGTTGCTGCCAATTGGTGGGAAAATCACTGCGCTGCACACCAAAATGCTCAAAATATTGTTTGGGCAGACTTTGTGCGAGCTTTTCGAGCCATTCACATATCTATGAGCATCATGGAAATGAAAAGAAAGGAATTTCATCAACTGCAACAGGGAAACCTTAGCGTTTCCGCCTATTTAAGTAAGTTCATTGAACTATCAAGGTATGCACCAGAGGACGTAGCAAATGATGATGCAAAGATTTGGAGGTTTATGGGAGGTTTGGACCCTAATCTTAAGGTGCAGTTAGTATCCAATGACTATCCTACCTTTCAGCACCTGGTGAATAAAGCACTTGTTCAAGAGGATGCCCAACGTCAACTTTATGAATCTAGGAAGAGGAAGTTTCAAGCTCAATAGAATGTAAGTAGCTCTCGTCATCGTTCCACGCCACAGCAGTTCAGTCGACCTTCATTGCCCAGTCATCCGAGGACACCGATTTCTGCACCTCGCCCTATTCCTCAAGCTTCTCGAGTTGGGAATGCAGTTCAACCCCAGCAGAATAGGACTGCGGCTGGAGGAGTGCAATGCTTCAATTGCAAGAACATAGGGCATTATGCTAATAATTGTCCCCAGAAGCGTCAAGCAGTAACTCCAGTTCGTTTCAATCTTGATTCTACACCGGCAAGAGCTCCAAACACTAGTCAAGGACGTGGAAGCCCTCAGACTCCCAAGACTCCGCAGATGTTCAATAAGGGGCGTATCAATCATGTTACAGCAGAAGCAGCACAGGATACACTAGACGTGGTTCTGGGTAAGTTTCTTGTTAATTCAGTTCCCGCAATTACATTATTTGATTCCGGAGCTTCACATTCCTTCGTAACAAAAGCTTTTGTGGAAAGAAATAATTGGAATGTTTGTTTGCTAAAGAACCTTATGTTAGTCCAATCACCTGGAAAAGAATTGAGGACTAATTTGGTTTGCCCTAGAGCAACCATAGATATAAACGGAGTAAAGTTCCTAGCGAACCTTATTATAATAGACTTCGAAGGCATAAATATAATACTTGGGATGGATTGGTTGACCAAGTATAAAGGGCAGATAGATTGTGCCAATCGTGCCATTATTCTCACCAATTCTGATGGAATTCAGATAAGGTATGAATCCAATACACCCTCAAGTAAAGGAAGCTTGTTGACCAGTTTAAAAGGAAGAAGTTTGGAGGATGTATCTGTAGTAAGTGAATACCCTGATGTGTTCCCTGAGGATTTGCCAGGAATGCCACCAGATTGAGAGATTGAATTTGTTATAAATCTGGTATCTGGTACAGCCCCAATATCTAAGAGACCCTATTGGATGTCAGCCAATGATCTAGCAGAGGTTAAGAGACAAATTCAGGAATTACAAGAAAAATGTTTTATTAGACCAAGTTCTTCACCTTGGGGAGCGCCAGTGCTTCTAGTAAACAAGAAGGATGGTAGCCAGCGTATGTGTGTGGATTATAGAGCTTTGAATGAAGTAACAATCAAGAATAAATATCCTCTGCCACGGATTGATGATTTATTCAATCAGCTAAAAGGATCAAGCATCTTCTCTAAGATTGATCTTCGATCAGGATACCATCAATTAAAAATTAGACCCGAAGATATACCTAAAACAGCCTTCTCTACTCGGTATGGATTATACGAGTATACGGTGATGTCTTTCGGTCTGACAAATGCACCGGCATACTTTATGA
Source organism: Melocanna baccifera (assembly GCA_036346265.1). Lineage (NCBI taxonomy): Eukaryota > Viridiplantae > Streptophyta > Magnoliopsida > Poales > Poaceae > Melocanna > Melocanna baccifera. The sequence continues at coordinate 26,863,684 of CM070686.1, read as the reverse complement.
ATTTGATGAATAAAGTATTCATGGACTATTTAGATAAGTTTGTTGTTGTCTTCATAGATGACATTCTTATCTATTCCAAGAATGAGAAAGAACACGAAGAACATCTGAGGATAGTTTTGCAAAGATTAAGAGAACATCAATTGTATGCCAAATTCAGCAAATGTGCATTTTGGTTGAAGGAAGTTGAGTTCTTAGGACATGTAATTTCTGCAGAAGGAGTATCTGTGGATCCAGGGAAGATTAAGGATGTGTTAAATTGGATTCAACCCAAGACTGTAACAGAAATCTGGAGTTTTCTGGGTTTAGCAGGTTACTATCGTCGTTTCATTGAAGGTTTTTCCAAGATTGCCAGGCCTCTCACGCAGTTATTAAAGAAGGAAAAGAAATTTGAATGGAGTAAATCTTATGAGGACAGTTTTCAGGAATTAAAGAAGAGATTAACTTCTGCACCAGTTTTGCGGTTACCCGATATCAGGAAAGACTTTGAAGTTTATTGTGACGCATCAAGACAAGGACTTGGTTGTGTACTAATGCTAGAAGGAAAAGTGGTAGCCTATGCTTCAAGGTAGTTAAGACCGCATTAAGAAAATTATCCCACTCATGATTTAGACCTAGCTGCTGTAGTGCATGCTCTAAAGTTGTGGAGGCATTACTTAATTAGTAATCGGTGTGAAATATATACAGATCATAAAAGTTTAAAGTATATATTCACTCAACCTGACCTTAATCTGAGACAAAGAATATAGCTCGAATTGATAAAAGATTATGATGTGGGAATACACTATCATCCAGGAAAAGCTAATGTAGTAGCCGATGCTTTGAGTCGGAAGAGTCATGTTAACAATATGTTGATTCAAGATAGTCAGTCATTTCTTTATGAAGAATTTCAGCGACTGAATTTGGAAATAGTTAAAGAAGGTATTCTGTCTGCATTAAAGGTTCATCCTACTTTGGAAGATCAGATCAAGGCAGCCCAACGAGAGGATGAATATGTTAAAGAAATTAAAGAGAATATGAAGAAGGGTAAAGCAGTTGGATTTTCAGAAGATGAAGAGGGAATTCTTTGGTTTGGAAAGAGAATTCTAGTACCCGAGAAAAAGGAAATAAAAGATTTAATCCTAAAGGAAGCTCATGAAGTAGGATATTCAATTCATCCCGGAAGTACAAAAATGTATCAAGATCTAAAGGAAAGTTACTAGTGGACCAGTATGAAAAGGGAAATTGCAGAATATGTAGCCTTGTGTGATATATGCCACAGAGTTAAAGCAGAGCATCAAAGACCTGCTGGTCTTTTGCAACCATTGCAGATACCTGAATGGAAATGGGAGGAAATCGGAATGGACTTTATAACTGGATTACCAAAGACCAAGTCAGGTTATGATTCAATTTGGGTTATAGTGGATCGCTTAACAAAAGTTGCACATTTTATACCAGTAAAAACTACATATTCAGGAGATAGATTGGCAGAGCTTTATATGTCAAGAATTGTTAGTCTACATGGAATTCCAAAGAAGATCGTATCGGATAGAGGATCTCAATTTACCTCAAGGTTTTGGCGGAAACTTCATGAAGTTTTGGGTACCAATCTAAATTTCAGTACTGCTTATCATCCTCAAATAGATGATCAGACAGAGAGAGTAAATCAAATGTTGGAAGATATGTTGAGAGCATGTGCATTAGCTAATAAAACCAGTTGGGACCAAAGTTTGCCTTACGCAGAATTCTCCTATAATAATAGTTATCAATCAAGTCTGCAGATGTCTCCATTTGAAGCTTTATATGGCAGAAAGTGCAGGACACCTTTGTATTGGTCGGAGACAGGAGAAAGTCAAGTATTTGGACCTGATATATTAAAGCTAGCAGAAGAGCAAGTTCGTTTAATTCAAGACAGGTTGAAAACAGCACAGACCAGGCAAAAAAGTTATGCGGATAATCGTCGCAGAATGTTAGAGTTCGCACCAGGAGATAATGTGTATTTGAAAGTGTCACCTCTAAAAGGGATGCGTCGTTTTAGAGTTAGTGGTAAGCTTGCTCCGAGGTATATTGGACCATTTTCAGTTTTAGCTAGAAGAGGAGAAGTTGCCTATCAGTTAAAGCTTCCTACCCAGTTATCAGATGTGCATGATGTGTTTCACGTGTCGCAATGGAAAAAGTGTCTACGAGTGCCAGAAGAGTTAATGCCTTTAGAGGAGGTGGATATAAAAGAGGATTTGACATATTCAGAGTTTCCAGTCAAGATTTTGGAAGAAGTGGAACGTCGTACCCGAAACAAGACTATCAAATTTTGCAAAGTGCAGTGGAGCAATTGTCCAGAGTCGGAAGCAACTTGGGAGCGTGAAGAAGACCTCAGAGCAGAGTTTCCTAGTCTCTTTCCCAGTCCTTCCGAATCTCGGGGTCGAGATTCTTTCTAAGGGGGGTAGGTTTGTAACATCCCAAATTTTTGCTTTTATCTGGAAATACTAATTTTAAATTAATTAATTCAAATTATTTGGATTTTTCCAGAATTAAAGTTTCTGTTTAAAACTAAAAATTAATACCAATATAGGTTGGAAATATTTTTCTTAAGTCTAAAACCTCTCCAGGAATTTCTGTGAATTTTTCTGAAATTTTTAAAATTTATTTGGTATTTTTCTGAGTATTTTAAAGCTTCCTGGTATTTTCTGATCGGACGTCACCGATCGAACGTCGTCCCGCCCCCGCGCTGCCGCATCTCCGCCGTTCGCTCAGATCTGAGCCGAAGGCTCAGATCCGGCCGTGTGGCCGCACCCCAGCTGCCCGATTCCGCTGCCGCCGCCTCACCCGAGTCGCCAGCTCAGCCCTAGCCACATGGCAGCACCAGCGCGTGCCACGTCAGCCCTAGTCCACATCAGCAGCCACGTGGCGTGCCACGTCAGCCAAAATCCGCCCCCAGGTGCCACGTGGCAGCCACGTCAGCAGTTGACACGTGGCGGCACCAGCGCGCGCCACGTCAGCCCTAGCTTGCGCGTCGTACTGCGCTGCGTGTCTTGTTCGTGGACTCGGTCCCGCGTGGGCGGTCCCACTGTCGACCTCGTGGTTTATTTTAATAATTCTTGCTGACTTCATTATTCCAATTTTCCTTTAGAAAAATAATTTTTGCTGACGTCATAATTCATTTTCAGAATAAATTTAATTCCAGAAATTATCCTTTTTCCTTTTTCTTTATTTTGAAACTTCTAAAAGTCATATCTTTCTCATTTTAACTCCAAATTGACCCATTCAAATTTCTAAATTCATCGAAAATTCCAAAATTTCATTTGGTATATTTATTATTAATTTTTGAGTTTTTATTTTATTTTATTTATTTGATTCTTCTTGTTTCTCGTGTAGAATCCGATCTGTCCGAAGATTTTCAAGAGCAACTCCAGGAAGATCCTCGCTTACTGCAAGAAGGCAAGTCTCCTTGACCATTTTGATCTCAAATTTTGTAAATTATTTCATGAATATTTTAAATTAATTGCATGGCTATGTTATATAAAGTGATAATTTAATTTTAGAAAATTTAGATAAATACCCAAACTTGTTATACCCTCCTTTGGAATTGTTTACCATGTACTCTTGTCAAATTAGGATAACCTTTGGCTCAATAATGAGATAGTATTATTCTTGTTGAATTTAGAATATTAGCAAATGCTTAGTTTAGCTGATAAATATAAAATTGCTCATATGAGAAAAATGGTTAATGAATGTTTTGGATTCAATGATTTGTTTGAAAAGTGGTAATAGATGTTACCACTGTAAATTTTAAAATAAAAATGAAGTTTAAGGTAAAATTTGATGAGGGTGGATGGAATGTTTGGCTGGTGCGGTTTAGCACGAAAAATGGGTTTGTGGATTATCCACCCTAGTCGTTTAAGGACCGACGCTTGTGTTTGTCCAAACTGAGCAATACTGTACAACCACAAGTTTAAATGGGTACAACCTAGCTAATTAATCTACAATAGTTTAGTTTATATGTCACCATTGGAAAATAGGTACCAGGGATTTACTGGTTACTTAAAATGAGGGGCAGAGATTTACTGCACTCACATGGCGCAAGAGGGGGCTTCTGAATGTGGTGGATTTAACCTCTCAGCGGTGAAACCTCAGCGGGTGATATAAAACTATACTAGAGTAGGTGAAAAGCTTTGTGATATTTTATCTGGGTCTTGTGCCAAAGGAAGCATGTTGACTGTTAAGATAATTTATCTCTTGTGGGTAAAGTTGTACGAACTCTACAGAGTAATAAACTATTCGAATAGCCGTACCCACGGTCAAGGGCGAGCAAGGAATGCATTCACATGGTAGAGTTTTGGTTTTGAATTTAAAAAAATAAAATGTTTTGTAAAACTCGGGAGTGGAAGGAACTCTCGTGATTTTTGGTCTGGTGGATGTAACCAGTTCAGGTGGATTTAACCTTCATTTTAAATCTTGGCGGATATAGCCTATGTTATTAGTGTAGGTGGATGAAACCTTCACTAAATTATTTATTTAGTTTCAGTTATTGAAAATAAACTGTTTAACAAATTGCTTTTAAGATAAGTATGTAAATTTGAAATAAAAGGCTGATTTATGCAAAAGAACCATATAACATTTCTTTGTTAAGCCCTGCATCTAACGCATCTTTCCCAAGACTTGCGGAGTACTTTATGTACTCACACGCTACACTTCAAAATAACTCTCAGAGGAGGTCGAAGCTCAGGAAGGAGATTACGACTATTGTTTCGCTTGTGGCTGTGATGGACTCTTCCCGGAGGACTAGGTCGCTCTTCCCCAGTCAATTGCCTGTGGCGTATTGATGGGACTTCGCCGGTTTATCTTTTGCTTCCGTTGTGTTCTGTTTGTGTGAGGTCTTAAAACCTCATTTGTAAATAAGACTTCGAGGTCTGTACTCTCGAGTATTGTAATAAAGCGTTGTTGGTTATGTATCATATCTGTTTAACTGTGTGCACTAGTTTTGATCTGGGATTAGTGCGGTAATACACAGAAGAACCTGGAGTTGCTGCTCCGGGTCTCACAGACAATAAGGCCATTACAAAAGGGAGAAAGGCTAAAATGTTTTACCTGATTGGATGAGAAGTCATCAAAGATTTGAGCATGTGGATGGTTGTAGAATAGCTTTTCCTACATTGGGTTAGTGAGAAATTGGGTTGCCTCTCGACAAGTGTTCTTTAAGATCACGAGCTTGATCAAATGCCAAAAAAACAAGTGGGTTTTGCAAAATTTTTGATAGACAAAAGCATCTATGACCACTACTACAATGTTTATATGGTAGGACATATTAGAGTGGTCATTTTCGTTGTTCCTACCGAGCAAGAACAAATCATCTTTCTCATCAAATTTTCATGAGGCAACAAAATATTTACAATAATTATTAGCACAACCTCATTAAATAAAACCCTCTTGATGTTTTCTAGCCTATGATGATGATCAAAGTTGCATGTAGGACAAAATTTTATTCATGTAGCAGTTGGACTGAATTCTCTGAGATGGTCAACAATATAACAAATGCTAGCCTGAAGGTTCCAAAGATAAGCTAACAATAAAGTGATGACCATGAGGAAGCTAGCAACAAATGATGGAGGGTTGGGAGAGTACCTGAATTTTGGCGTGGGGTGCTCGTGCTCTAGAATAGAGCTCTCTTCACTAGTTCCTCTTATAGGAATGTTGTCATGAGGATCAGCTGAGAGAAGGGGTTGAAGTTCATCCACAATTGTATTTGCATTCTCCTCTTTATTAGCATAATCACTGTCCTCCAAGCATGTTTGTGGCAGTTCCCTCAAAGTGTTGGCCGAACAGGCATATTCTATATGCACAGGGGCCTCTTTTAATTTTATTAGGAGTGTGGGATGGACTACAAAATCAAATTCAATTCTATCATCCCTCTTTTAAATTTATTAGGAGTGTGTGAAGAGCCAGAACGACACAACCGCTTCGGCATGAATGAATGGGGTAAGAAGCAAATACCATCCACACTACACCCTTCGAAAGACACGATCGAAGAGAGTCCAGGAATGGGGCCACCCAGACACCTCGTCAGGGTGGCCCACCACTTCAGCCTCCACCTGAAGGGGCCCTCGACCCCAACGAAGAGGTCCTCGGGAAGGCTGAAGTGGAAGACCCAAGACGGGCGTAGCTCAAAGGAGTTGACAGAGGTCCACAGTGGACCAAAGCTACTAGTGAAAGAGGAACAAGACAAAGAAGCCCCTATTGTCGTAGGGCCTTTATAGGACATTATTGTAATCTCCTACCTATTGACTTGTAAACACTATATATAGCCTTTCCTGGGTACTGAACAAGGGGAAGCAATTTTTCACACACATGTATAACTTCATTTCACTTCTACCGTTCTCCATACCTAGGGACCTTGAGGCTCCTCCCCCCTAATAGAGGGTAGTGCCTGGGGCCCCTAGTACCAGACCTATCCAAATGGGCCGGGCTTTGACGAGTCGCACCGCGGCTTAACACTGTAGACCCGGCCCGTAACGGTACGGGCACAACTACTAAACGGGCCAGGCCGGCACGGCACACCGGACCGGGCCGTGCCTGGGCCGAGGGTGCGGCACAACGGGCCAGCACGGCACGGCCCGCTTAGCAATTTTCTATATTTTTTTTTGAATTTTCTATATTTTTTCTTAATTTTCTACAATTTTTCTTTTTTTCTTTTTTTTCTGCTAAACGGGCTAGCCGGGTCGGCACGGCCCGTTTAGCCTTAACTGTGTCCGGGCCGGCACAGCACGGCATCGGGCCATGCCTGGGCTTGCACCGCGGCCCACGGGTCGGCACGGCACGGCCCGTTTATTACACGGGTCTTAACGGTCCATGCCTAAACGGGCCGAGCCGAGCCCAGGCCCGTGCCGTGCTGGCCCGGCACGGCCTAGTGGACAGGTATAGCCCCTACCTTTTTCTACTGTTTGGTCTATAGCCAAACAGATAGATAAGATTGTGTTAATGCAATCTCTTATTTGTTGCTGATTATATTTGATCTGTAATCAATTGTAATCTCCAATTGTTAGTTGCACCGTTAACAATCCGACAATACTATATATACATGGCCACTATCTTCCATTGATGTGTGAGAGTTCCTCCAAACCAAAACCGTAGAAACTTGTTAGAGCCATAAGCTTGCGTCCATCATCCAGAGGTGCACGCTCTTATAAAGATAGTCCTTCCTATATGGAAAATGCAAAACCACAACTGCTTGCGGCAACAAGCTCTATCTTGGCCGTTGAAACGCTCTGAGATTGCACTCTATTCTTTCGTCCCTCCTTCCCTCTCTCTTGGCTGCACTCTTGCCCGAGCCGCGTGCCCCCGAGATGCACCATAGCCACCGTGCGCTGCCGTCACAAAACCTCACAAGCCTTGCCGCCACCGTTGGACCTCGCTAGAAACCATGCATGCCGAAACCTCACTGGAAACCGCACCGAAACCTCGCTACCGCCAGCGTCGCCGGCCACCGCGTTGCCGCAACTTGGGCTAGAGCCGAGAGAGAGGGGGAGGAGAGAAAAGGTAGCTAGCACAGATCTCAAGGCAAGTTAGACAATAAGGATAGTGCATGTGGCTACATGCACTAGTGGGAAAACCTCAGTCTTCCACTCTTCCTATGGGCATGTTCTTTTTGGCTTGCTTATAGCTGCGCTTATAACTTTCAGGTTGCTCGTAAGAGAGAGTAAGGGTTAACAAAATTTGGCGTATAGCCTTGGCCAATATAAATGAAGTTGCTATAGTGGTACTATAATTAAATTGTAAATCCCACCTTAAAAAGACATTCCATTAATTTGAGGGGGTGATCAGAATAGCGATGGTTTTTGGCTTTTGGCTGAAAAAATCATGTAGTGGTGAAAAACATCAGACATGTGAGTTAGTGGATAGTGTAGTGAATAGTGAAAAAAAAGCTGAAACTAGAAGCTGAAGCTGAAAAAAAGCCAAACCAATCACCCCCTGAAAGCTAGTTACGGTAGAAAAGTTGAAAAGCAGCTTTTAGAAAAGAAAAGGCCTTATATCTGTGAATTCCAAGCGAGCTTGCTTGCTTTTGTTATTTGGGATAGACTATTGCACAAGCGACTATTTTTTCCTTCACTCTCAGTCACTTTTTCATCCATTGGATAAATATCCTCGCCTCTTTTTTTGGAGGGTGGATTTTTTTTTAGGGCGGATTAGTACTAGCAACTTTAGATGACTAAGAAATAAAAAAATTCAGTTGACTGTACAATAGCAAAACCGTTGTCATATTTATCTTTTGCTTTCCTACTAATAAAAACTTAGGAATGCTCACGCCAGCATCAATGTTAATGTTAATGTTGCAGGAAAAATAAAATGTTAGTGTTAATGTTCTCCAATTGCCAGACCTACAATTGGAGAACGTGCAGGAGAAAAACATGTTAATGTTGCATTAAGCATCATCGATCGGCTCGGCCACAGGAGGACGACTGTTGCAGACCTCCTGACATTTACTGCTGCATGTGATCCTAAGGGCAGTCCCAATGCAGTGATTAGGATAGTTTCTTAGTAATTAATAGATCTGCCATATCAGCAAATTGGTGAGGTGACATGTTAATTAAAGAAGAAAGAGAAAGAAATCGTTTCTTCCTGAAGAAACCGAGTCGTTCGTCGTCCAATACCGAAGAAACCGCTTCTTTTTAGCGCTGCAACAGTTCGTCGTTTCCATCGCCTCCCTCCCTGATCGCCTGCGCCTCCCGCGCGCCTTCCGCTCCCTCTCCCGCGCGCCTCCCGCTCCCGCTCCCTCTCCCGCGCGCCTCCCGCTCCCTCTCCCGCGCGCGCCGCTTCTCTTCGCCCGCCGGACCATCCCCCTCCTGGCCTCCCGCCGCCCCCCTCCTACCCCTCCGCAGATCCGCCCCCCCCCCCCTCCCCCCCCCTCGCCGCCCTCCTCCCTCTCCCCCCGCCGCCCCCCTCCTCCCCCTCCCACCGCCCCCCTCCTCAGTCCTCCCCCTCCCCCCGCCGACGCCTCCTCCCCCTTCCCCCCGTCGCCCCCCTCCTCCCTCTCCCCCCGCTCCGACGGTGGTGTCCAGCGGACGAAGTCGTCGGCCGCGGCGGCGGCCGACGAGGCGGAGCTCAGCCTCAGCCGGCGTCGTGGCGCGGCGAGCGGCGGCGGCCGGTGGTCCCCTCCACAGTAGCGTCGTCGTCTTTGAAGCCGATGCGCCGCGCGATGGCGAAGACGTGGCGGCCTCGCCGTGGAGCGAGAGGAGGCGCGTGATCTCGCGGTGGCGGCGGTGAGGCCCGTCGGGGCGAACGATCGGCGAGGAGGTTGCCCCAGTACTCAATGCCGGGTTGTAGCTCCAAATCGTCGGTGCGCTCGTCACCGCCGGTCTTGTCGTCCAGGGTGATCTCGGTGTGGTCGTCGTCGATGAACTCACCGCCGCCGGTGGTCTCCAAGTGGACCCCAAAGCCGAAGCTGTGCTCGCCGCTACAGGTGGTGTCCAAGGGGACCTCGAGGCCGAAGTTGATTCTGGTGAAGACTCCTTCCGAGGTGCCTACGAGCAGGAGGGTTTCCGGCACCACCAGCGCCAGCTCCATCCACTTCTTCGCCTTCTCCTCCACCGGTGGTAAACTGCGTGTCTTACAATGAAAAGGCGAAGAAGTTGGGCTAGATTTACTTCTTCTTTGCCTTTGATATATATGCAGTCTAGCAAAGAAGTCACGCTGCATTTTCTTTCTTTTGTGACACGCTGCATATATATCCGGCACCACCAGCAAACAGTCCCAATTATAATGAAATCTTAACATCAATACAGTGCTGCATTTTCTTTCTGTTGTTCCATAAAGTGATAATAATTTGAATTGGTACTAGATTTACTGATTATAGGCTCTAAAATGCTAATTGGACTATTGGAGTAGTGATAACTTTCAATGTCAGATGTTGATCCAATATTGCATCAATTGTCAGAGTTATCAAGTTTTATCAAGTTTTTATAGTTAATATACTCTTAAGTTGTATTACATGGACAACAAATTAAGACAACAAATGCTAAGATCGGAACTAAGATGACTGCATAAAGCGTGAGCAGAATCAAGTAGTGTATCTTGGTATGCATCACGATGGAATGCAAGAATTTTTTTGAAGTTTCACCTTTTACATTCCTCCTGTTTGTATCAATACGATCTATTTTGTATCAGATTCACCTGTCTCTTTGTTATTCAGCCTTTTCATTGTTAGAGTTTCTTTGAATATTGCCATTTTCTACAATTTCCCTTGCATTGCTGTAGCATGGGGTCCTAATATTATTTTCGGTGTATATTTGAACAATTGGGCATAACTTTATCCATGGATTGATGGTGTGGCTGTTCAGCAAGAAATTGATCTACTGAAAGTAAGTCTTCAAAATTTTTCATTATCTACTTTTCATGTTTGGACTTGATCTCAGACAATTAGCCCCATATTTTTCTTGTTAACTCATCTAATATCTCATCGTATTCCTTGTTTGCGTTGCATCTGCTCCCCTTTTCTGATGCATATAAGTTTTGATGTCACCGTTTTGCTTCTATAATTATAGCCTCATGTGGAAAATAATTTATATGCTGAAGATACCCAAGGGGCATTCTTCCCTCAAGTGAAAAACCACTATGAAGCAGCAACAGATTATTTGCTATTTACTTTTCAGACCTCATCTGAGTTTATGCTAAGATGACTGCATAAAGCAGCAGCATATTATTTGCTATTTACTTTTCAGACCTCATCTGAGTTTATGCTAAGATGACTGCATATGCATTACATGGGTTATGTATGAATTCTACAGCCACAATTTGGCCACACACTATATTGTCACAGCTAATCATTCTATAATTACTGTTACATACAAATGATCATTAATTTTATTTCCTATAGAAATTATTATAGAAACTATAGCATTGGAGTGGTTAAAGTCTAAATAGATAGTTATTGCTCTCTCTTTCCTCTAGAAACCACACATAGAAACTATGCATTGGAACTGCCCTAAGAGACCTCTCATGGGGTGGAAGGTGTGAACCACGCCGGCAGCGGCCAGCTCTTGTGCTCCCCGAGCGCCTCGATATCCTCCACCGTGCCGTCCTTGAGGCTGTACACCCCGACGTCCCGCCTGTCGTAGTCGTAGTCGTCGTCGTCGTCGTCGGAATAATAGCGATAGCGATCGTCTTTGCGCAGCGATGCCTGCCCCAGCTCGTCGTCGGTGAAGTAGACGCAGCCGGCCTTGAGTTCCGGGTGCTCCCTCGTGGACACGCACAGCGAGTTGTTCACCCCGACGAACAGCGCGACGTCGCCGATGTTGGCCGCCTCCTTCCACCGCCCGCTCGCCTCGTCCTCGAGGACCTGCACCTTGAAGAAGTATGTAACCCTGCCCAGGTAGTAGTCTTCCTCGATTTCCTTCCAGCCCTTGAACACGACCATCAGCCGCCCGTCCGGCGCCGTCGCTAGGTACTTACTGAACTGCACAGGATTAACGAGGCAACACTTACGGTGCTGGCGGTCGTCCTCCTCGGCCAGCCTTGACGTGACCACCTTGCTCGTGAATTTTCGGGCGTCGGCGTCGTGTTCCCACGCCTCCACGACGCCGGAGTACGTGATGGAGTAGAACCGGCCCTTGTGGTGGATGGCGTCCTCGATGCCATCGCGCGAGGGGCAGAGCCTCCAAACGGCGTCCTCCGCCGTCGCGAAGGCCGGGGCGCCCAAGGATCGTTCGAGGAGGAGCATTGCAGCGTAGCTACCGGCGCGCGGGGAGGGGGAGAGAACGACCTTGCGGTAGAAACACTCACGCATCTGTCCGGCGGTCAACGTGTACGCCCTCGGCGGGATCGGCCCCCAGAGATCGTCGTACGGAGGGCTGCCGAACCGGATCTGCCGGAAGGGTTCCACCTGGAGGTCGAACCAGTCGCCCTTGGAGCGCGCGTTGATGAAGGGGATGGTGGTGATGGCCGGCAGCGCGGCCTGCTCGCCGGTGACCGGGTTGACGAGTTTCATCCGCGCCCGCTCGTCGGCCGTGACGAGCCGCCCGCCCGAGGAGCCCAAGATGACGTGGTCGCGCAACGCGGGATCCGGTGAGCGCACGGTGGCGAAGCGCCGGTCGGCGAGGGAGAAGAGCGTGGCGGCCCCAGGGGTTTCCCCAGGGAGGATCAGCCATGGAGCCTCTGGCTTGAACATGTGGCGGGATGCGCGGGAGACCGCCGCCAAGGCGAGGCGATCGACGAAGCTGAGGCGTCCGTGGATGTTGGCCATCAGGTCCGGCTGGAGCTCAGGTAGATTTTGAGGCTGGTTGGCGACGGGGGTGGGGGCTCGGCGGCGACGGCGGCATTTGTTCGCTCTCATAGCGGCGGCGGGTGGATGGCAGGGTTGTTTTGTGACTAGGGCATATATGGCTTTCGCTTTATATGGTAGAGATAAACGGAGGCAATACGAATACCTCTCGGTATACGGATGCTTCTAAAAACAATACTTTCATACGGATTCCAAATTTCCAATATGGATGTTATCGTATATAGTACTGCCAGGCTAATCATAATACGATTTTCCCGATGACCATGTGGGAAAGTTATCCTGTGGACGCCCGCCTTAGGTGATGATCGTTTTAGCGATGACGATTCTATATTCATATTTGTATTTTCTAAATGAACACGAGTTCGAATATTATAGCAAATACGATTCAAATCGAATACCTATTCATATAGTCATATGAAGTGGCAAGATATATATATATATATATATATATATATATATATATATATATATATATATATATATATATATATATATATATATCCAAGACATTTTAACCTCATACACAACGCAATTAATCATTGTAAATGTGTTATTCATCTTAAAGAAACATAAAATTTATATTAAAATTTTAAAAGGTGTCTAAGTTGTTAGATATATTGCAATAAAATAAATATATATTATTGTGTCAAATTCGAATGCAAATAGCTTGGATAATATAGCAATTCATATGAGAAACCCTACACGATATTCGCATCTATATGATTTGTTGTGAATACGACTATGAATTTGAATAAGAGTAACTCTTAATCAGATAACAAATGCACAAGTTTTATATCTACTGTCCTATATCTGATACCAATTCGCCTACACCGCCCAATTCGAAGCGGGTTTGTATTCCAGTCCCAAATAAGACCTGTTGTCCCTTATTTGATATTAATTTGACGGATATGGACATTCGCCTGTATCACCTGTTGCTCAGTGCCACCAAAAAGAACTGGCTGGAAGCCTGGAACAAAATAAGCTAATTAATGTTGTGTTACCCAAGAAAAGAGAGGAGCTATGACACAGCAAGCTAGCTAGGACATTTCAGTAAAGCGGATTCTCAGATGGATGGCATGTCACAGCATGCAAAAGTATATAGTAAAAAAATTTTAATTGTAAAAATTTCTAGTTTAACAACTTTCTGCTCAGCTTCCCACTCGAAAAAATCAACTCGGTTTTTAAAAAATCAAGAAATTTTAACTCGGAAAATTCAATTAAGAAAATTTCAAATTTGTTCCCTTAACAAGTTAACTACCTCTCTAAAAAAGTCTCTAATAGAAATAGTGCACGATGAGAGTCACAAAGAAACTCAAGGCATGATGGCGGAGCTGAGGGCATAGTATATAGGTGTAACGCCGGTCTAAGCGGAGCTAAGCCAAGCGTGACGGTGAGCGATGGCATGGAGTAGGCTTAGCCCGGTAACAATGACTTGATGCACTGGTGTAATATATTTTTTACTAGTTATGTGCCCGTGCGTTGCAACGGAAAACCAAATAAAAGTGGTGCATACTATCAAATATTATCTCAAATTGAATAATAAATATCAACTTTTTCTTACGTCATCATGTATCTTATTCTAATATACCATGTAATTATATATATATATCAATATATATATCCTAGGAGTGATCTATAATCGTGTGTACGTCCCTATCCTAATGTTTATCTACTATGTATGAGCCGTCGTTACAGTGGCAATGGCGCTTGAAGCGACCGCTACATTTGCAATTTATCTTCAGCAGAACATCTATCTATGTCGTCGTAGGTCCGCATCTTCATGCGTGTGTAAGTGTGGTTCTGAATCTAGGATTGTAAGTCTTCAACACAATGATAATGAAATTATATTGTCGGTTTGAGAATCAAGCCTCGTGGAGTTGCATTCGTGCCTACCTAGTTGACCAAAAAAATTATCGCCCCACATTGGACCGTACGTGCTCACGACGTTGCTAATTGTGTTGCCTGGACTGATGTGTGCCATCGCAAAGAAGTATTATATTGCAAGACAGTTTTACGCCTTGATTTTTATTAAGAGAAAACAGTTTAGAAGTTTTAAGACCGAATCTATTTGCTTCCATTCTGACAGTGAAACAGAGATGCCCTCGGCATACGATTCTTTGTGGAACTTGTCATCGTGGACGTTGGTCCGCCGTTTCACATAAGCTACGAATTTTCTGCCGTGGAGTTTTATCGCCAGTTGTCTTTAGCAACATCATCACAATTTTCCATGATACATTGCAAAAATAATCGGTGTAACATCACCAAACACGAGTTCTAACATTAGACAACATCACAACCATTTAGGTCGAACAGTGGCAGCTCTATAATCGTAAAAGTGGCTTGGGCGCAAAAAGCTGGAGCACTCTCTAGTTCACTCTCTTCTAATTAACAAATGGAATAAGATATTCTGAAATTTTGATAAATGTTAAGAGTAAATCAAACCACCTCCACATACCAAGACATCTCGGGCGGGTAGGTTGCTCACCGAGCTCATAACCAAGCTATGCGCATGCTCAATCAATCAATGTAGTGCACATCTTCCACAAAACGGACGCAACATACATCACCTGCAGCACATCAACCTCCAATCAATCATCACATTATAGGGTATACATGTACTCACGATTCTGAGAAAGTCAAATGTATTAAGTAGAATTAAAATAAGACAACGCTCTGCAGCCAAAATTTCTTGAGTTCCTACGTAGCCACCCCAATCAAGAGACAGAAAGGGAGGGAGGGACGGGGCGGGTGGCCTCACCTGGCAGATGTTGCACTTGGGCATGGTAGGCGCGGCGGGGAGAGCGGAGGAGGCGCCGTCAGAGAGGAGCGGCACGCGCTGGTGCTTCCCAATGAGCTTGTTCGCGGCGTGCACCTCCTCGTCATAGGCGGTGAAGAGCACGACCTCATCGGTGTTGCACTGGATCTTCATCGCCCCCGAACTAAGCCTAGCAGCAGCAGCATCTAGGGTTTTACTCTCTCTCTCTCTCGGAGGGGAAGAGGCGGACGAGGACACAGTTAGGGTTTCAGGAGGTTGTACCAGATCCGCGATGGCCAAGCACCCACCGTCTCCGGGGCGAGAAGGCAGCGAGGACAGGCGGCGGCGGAGCGGAGGGTTGGGGGAGGAGGAGGAGGCGACGCTGGGTGGGGAGGAGGGGAGGAGGCGGCGGCGCGGGGTGGGGAGGAGGAGACGGCGGCGCGGGGTGGGGAGGAGGCGGCGACGCGGGGTGGGGGGAGGAGGCGGCGGGGGGAGAGCGAGGGGGAGGCGGATCGGGGCGGCGGGGGGAGAGCGAGGGCGGCGCTTGGGAGGTGGGAGGGAGGAGGGGAGGCGGCAGCGGCGACGCAGGGTGGGGGAGGAGGCGGCGGGGGGAGAGCGAGGGGGAGGCGGGGGCGGCGGGGGGAGTGCGAGGGAAGGCGGATCGGGGCGGCGGGGGAGTGCGAGGGGAGGCGGGTCGGGGCGGTGGGGGCGTTGGGGGGTGGGGGACGGTTCGGATTGTATCTTATAATTAGATCAAATGGTTAAGAGGAAGTGAGGGAGGACTCATCAACCACCAACTCCTTCTTTTAAAGTAGTAAAGATGAGTAGCAAAGTGTAGATATTCAACTAGTTAAGAAAAAAAAACTACCAGATGCTCATCTTCATCTTAGACATGAGGTGTACAATGTGTGATAAATAGTAGCACAGTCGTCTAAACCCCCAACTTTTCATGAAGTGTTAATTTTCTCTCTGACTCTATTAGTATGACCCTATCTTTAGTTCAGAGGGAATTAACATGCTCAAACCTTTGTCCCATTATGAAGTTATAGGGTTTTTTTATTGTGACTTATAATTTATGATCCCAGTGTGAGGGTTTATGTGAATGTATCGAGTACCAATAAATTGATAAGTCGCTTTGAAAAAGCGACAAAAAATTATTTTATTTATTTATTCAAAAGAAGACATAAACTATAAACAATAAGTCATAAGCCAAGCTGAAGACTAGGCTAAGCATTGATACTTTTACACAAACAAAACCCTACTATTAGAACAAACCCAGGGTCCAATCACACACACTGTACGCACACCACACCATCAGCTCTCTTTCATTACTTCTTTTTCTAGCTGCGTTCTTACTAAAAAACAGGAAAAAAAAAGTAGACGCAAGGCTACTATTTTCTTAGATCATCTTTGGTAGTCTGTTTTAGCCTATTCAAATGAAAAAAAAGAATACATTAAATCAATTCAATATATTAGAGAGGCCGACTTCAACGAAAAAATATATGAAACCGGACTCTACTTAGAAGTTGATTGAAAATATTAAACAATACATATGAGCATTAAATAACTACATAGAAGAGAGTGTGGTTAAGAGAGAATATTATTATTTTGTGGTTTTTTTTAATGTAATGTGGATCCCAGTTATTAGTACGAATCAGTCAAATACATTAGAGAAAAACAAATTTAGTTCGTCTCAGTTATTAGTACGAATCAGTCAAATATATTAGAGAAAAACAAACTTAGTTCCTAGAATGCTTATGTGGCATAGTTTTGAACCTAGTTTTGAACCTAGTTTGATTCAATACATTGGCGATGCTCTTAAAGACTTATGTCATCTAATTAAATCAAATCGGGCCCGTAAACACGCCTTGTGCACAGAAAATAGGCTTGCATGTTTGTTTATTGTAGGATTTCGGGATGTTTGATTCAATACATTGAGGGATGGGAATAGACAAAAGAAAAAGTGAAATCCCCAAATTTCGGGGCAAAAAGAAAAAAAGCAAAATGTGGGGAAAAAAAGAGACGAGGGGGAAAAGGGTAAAAGTACAAGAGAAGAGAAGAGAAACGGTGGGAAAGAGAGGAAAATCGAAGAGCGAGACCTACGGCCAAACCATGAATTGTTCCGCTCGTTTCAGCTTTTTTTTAGCTTCTGTTTTTAGTTTTAGCTTTTTTTCACTATTTAGTAATTCGTCTTTTTGAATTTTTTTAGATTTTTTTAGATTTTTTGAGTTTTTTTTGTATTTTTTTTTCTCGTGTTCATTTGCATTGTCCGTGATGGACTAACATATTTTTCCTATTTTTATATTTTTAAATTTAATTATACCTAAAAAATCAAATCAGCTACAATAAAAAAACCTAACTACAATAAAATTTTAACCAAAAACTAGAAACTATCGTTAAAACGAACGCCCCTTTAAACCATCCACTCTGAATCATAAGAGTTCATCATCACATACCCCCCGAGTCATCCTGCAAATCCAAATCCCAGATAATATCGCAAATGCAGATGTTGCTCCACGTCAATTCCCCGCGCCTCGCCGCCGCAGCCTTCGCCGAGGAGATCGGGGAGGAACCTAGCCGTGCCACCGTCGACGCATTCTGCCCGTGCCGCCTCGCCGCTGATTCCGATGTTGGTGGGGGAGGGGAGCGCCGACGCCCTCGTCCAAAGCCGATGCCGACGCCACCGTCGCCTTCGACTCCTCATTTCGTCCGTTGATGTTGTAGTCGTCACTTGGCCCCCTCGGTGTTTGTCAAATTACACGATGCCCCTCCTGGGTATGGTGTGGGGCCCACATAACCAGTCACGCTCGCTGCATTATTTATTTGTCATGTTGCCCCTGCATTCTTGGGTTATCGCAGCAACCAGCACGACGGGAATGGATTAGGCATAATTAAATCTAAAAAATATAAAAATAAAAGCGGCACGCTAATCTAGAACGGACGATGCTAAGGAATACGGGAAAAAAATAAAACACAAAAATACTAAAAAAATGCAAAAAATTTTGAATAAGGATAAAATTGCTATAGTACATTCATCGCTGCTACAGTAGATTGAACGTCCATCGCTGAGGAAAAAAAGCCGGAATGAGCGGATTCTTAGAAAAGAGAGGAGCCATGACACAGCAAGCTAGCTAGGACATTTCAGTAAAGCGGATTCTCAGATGGATGGCATGTCACAGCATGCAAAAGTATATAGTTAAAAAAAATTAATTGTAAAAATTTCTAGTTTAACAACTTTCTGCTCAGCTTCCCACTCGAAATCAACTCGGTTTTTAAAACAAAACCAAGAAATTTTAACTCAGAAAATTCAATTCAGAAAATTTCAAATTTGTTCCCTTAACAAATTAACTTAACAACCTCTCTAAAAAGTCTCTAATAGAAATAGTGCACGGTGAGAGTCACAAAGAAACTTGACTGGACGTGGTGGCGGAGCTGAGGGCATAGTATAGGTGTAACGCCGGTCTAAGCGGAGCTAAGCCAAGCGTGACGGTGAGCGATGGCATGGAGTAGGCTGAGCCCGGTAACAATGACTTGATGCACCGGTGTAATATGTTTTTTATGAGTAGCAAAGTATAGATATCCAACTAGTTAAGAAAAAAATAACTACGAGATGCTCATCTTCATCTTAGACATGAGGTGTACAATGTGTGATAAATAGTAGCACAGTCGCCTAAACCCCCAACTTTTCATGAGGTGTATATTTTATCGATGTCTCTATGAGTACGACCCTATCTTTAGTTCAGAGAGAATTAAAATGCTCAAACCTTTGTCCCATTATGAAGTTATTGAAGTTATAGGGTGTTTTTTTTCTACGACTTATAACTTATGATTCTAGCGTAAGGGTTTATGTGAATGAATCGAATACTATAAATTGATAAGCTATTAAAAAAGTAACAAAAAATTATCTTATTTATTTATTTATTTAAAAGAAAACATAAACTATAAGCAATAAATCATAAACCAAACTGAAGACTACGCTAAGCATTGATACTTTTACACAAACAAAACCTACTATTAGAACAAACCCAGGGTCCAATCACACACACTGTACGCACACCACACCATCAGCTCTCTTTCTTTTACTTCTTTGTCTAGCTGCGTTCCTACTAAAAAGCAGACAAAAGTAGACGCAAAATTTAGGCTATCTATTTTCTTAAATCATCTTCGATGTTGTGTTTTAGCCAGTTTAAATAAGAAAAGAAAATACATTAAATTGATTCAATATATTAGAGAGATCGAAACCGGATTCTATTGAGAAGTCAATTCAAAGTATTAAACAATATATATGAGTATTAAATAACTACATAAAAAAGAGTGTGGTTAAGTGAGGATATTATTATTTTGTAGTTTTTTTAATGTAATGTAGATCCCAATTATTAGTAGAAATCAGTCAAATACATTAGAGAAAAATAAACTTAGTTCCTAAAATGCTTATATGGCATAGTTTTGAATCTAGCCGGATTCAATATATTGGTGTTGCTCTTAAAGACTTAGGTCATCTAATTAAATCAAATCGGGCTCGTAAACACGCCTTGTGCACAGAAAATAGGCTTGCATGTTTGTATATTGTAGGATTTGATGCTGTGACCTCCCCAAACAAAAAGAAACGTGAGGGATGGGAATAGACAAAAAAAAAAGTGAAATCCCGAAAAAAATAATAACAACAGGATTTCGGAAAAAAAAAAGAACAAAAGCAAAATATGGGGGAAAAGAGAAAAGGAGAGGAAAAAGGGTAACACAAAAGAGTTCATCATCACATACTCCCGAGTCCTCCTGCAAATCCAAATCCCAGATAATATCGCAAATGCAGATGTTGCTCCACGTCAATTCCCCGCTCCTCGCCGCCGCAGCCTTCGCCGAGGAGATCGGGGAGGAACCTAGCCGTGCCACCGTCGACACATTCTGCCCGTGCCGCCTCGCCGCGGATTCCGATGTCGGTGGAGGAGGGGAGCGCCGACGCCCTCGTCCGAGCCGATGCCGACGCCACCGTCTCCTTCGACTCCTCATTTCGTCCGTTGATGTTGCAGTCGTCACTTGGCCCCCTCGGTTTTTGTCGAATTACACGATGCCCCTCCTGGGTACGGTGTGGGGCCCACGTAACCAGTCACACACTCACGCTCGCTGCATTATTTATTTGTCGTGTTGCCCCCTGCGTTCTTGGGTTATTGCAGCAACCAGGACGACGGGAATGGATTAATGGACACCCTTCACTCACCAAAAATTTGTGAAAAAGGATTCGAGTTTTTTGCTTGGATTTCCCCCCAGTATGTTTGTATTTTGCGAAGGTTACGCTATCAAGGATGTTATTACGTCTGCAGGTGTTCTTGTCGGACGCGAGGGCTTACTGGGTGACTGATTGCCTGGGAGATCAGCGATCGAGAAACCTCCCTCTGCCTGCTTGCATGCTAGCAGAGATGCTACGATTAGCATGTTGAATGGGGCCATTGAAGGTATGAGCAATTGATGGATAAGTTTTGAGCTGTTGTCATCGTTAAGTTACAATAGACAGGCAGCACTAGTGCGTGTAAAACATGCCGGGCTTCCGGCCAGTGTAAGATTTACCATTGTTCCTTGTGATTATCTGTTGTGCTTAACTGTGTGTTGTGCCTGGTCATCTTTGTCGATTTTGATCATATTCTAATGTCGAGTGCCACTCGACATGTTTTCTGTTGGATTAATTGGGCTTGGTCCATTTAATTTAGCAATTAATCAAATGAAATTCCTAGGCCCACATGAAAAAACTGTTTAGTCTCATATGGAGAGTTGAATGGGAGTTACACCACTTTAAAAGGTGGAACGTGGTAACCCCCTTGTGGAATTGGAAAGAGCCAATACGCGCTCGCTTGCTCGCTCGCCACGCCTCGCCACGCCGTGCCGTGCCGTGCGTGCGCGTGCGCAGGCGTGTCGGGTGCGTGCGCATTTTTTCTTTATCTATTCGAAAATCGTAACACACTGACTCGCATTAAATTGTATTAACGAATGGTCGCGATAGAAGTGCGATTACTAGTGAATTATGGCTGCAGTTACTTTCGAGTAATGGCTACAGTTACTAGTGACTAATGGCTGCAGTTACTCTGGCTCTTCGTTTTTGCTGTTACAAAAGGCCGTCCACTCCATATGGGATGAGATATAGTATTCGTTTCATTTTTGTCTTATGCGAAGTAATCTCGGTCCGAACCTTGCGCGCAAAGGGTTTCGGCGAGTAGGCCTCCGAAACTCTGTCCGTTTGCGTACCTGCACGGGTAGACGGGCAATCAAGTTTTTGGGGAGCGCATTGGCGCGACTGCTCAATCTGCGAAGTACGTTATCTACTTCCTGGTGGTGAACTGTTCGTGAGACTGCACGGCGAACATCTTCCTGCATCACGCCTCGTCCTGCATCACGCCTCAATCGACTACATCGAATAGACCATCATGTCGACTGATTGTAACGGCGCCTCCGGTGTCACCAACACTGGCCCCGCCCGAGGGTACAACCTGAAAACTTCTCTGGTGTATTTATTTCTGTGTGCTATGAATATGTTAATAGGTGTTGCTGTTAGCTTGTTCGTAAGCGAATATGAATACATCATTGTTCAATCATTTATGCTTTTGTATGTCATGTTTTATATGCTGAATTTCTGGATTAAAATATGCCGAAAATTGACTAGATATTCAACATTTTCAGGTGACCCAGAAGTTCTCCTTTATCAGCAGTTATAGAGCCTTCATAGTTCCATTAACATTAGTACTACCATATTATGGTAGTTAATAACCAGAAAAATCAGTTGCCATTAACATAAGTTGCTAAATCAAAGTGAAATGAGCAATGTGGCCTCGCTGTTCTAGCAGGTCAAGTGGTTAATAGTCTAATTAGCTCAACCTTGAACTTGTCCCACTAAATTGTCATGATGGCTAATCTTATGTTGTTTTCCTAGGGTAAGTACACATGAGGATATCTTTTGATAGGAGCCTAGGAAGTTTAGCATTAGTAATATTAGAACTTAAAATTGGTAGTAATCTGAGTCTTATATTATAGTCCAACAGAAACACATGGCACTACAATTTGACATAATTTGTATTTTTCAGCTTTCACCATCTTTCTTATTCTGCTGACCAAGCAAATTTTGCTTTTTCATGTGATAAAGACTATAGTAATGTCTATTTTTAAGCGAATAACCAATAATACTATAGTAAGCTTTCCTACACCAGGTGTAACTAGAGCATTTGGAACAGGGTCCTGGTTTTCTTTCTCTTATGTGTCCTTTCAGGGAATACCATTTTTCCATGCTGGTGATGAGATACTGAAATCTAAGTCATTCGATCGAGATTCATATAACTCTTGTGATTGGTTTAACAAGTAATACAATGCCCTTTGACCTTGATGGAAACATCATTTGTTCCCACTTCCCATTAACTAAAATATTTGAATTCATTTCAAGAAAGTAAAACTACTTCAAATTTCTTTGAACAAATATTTATTATTACCATAACTTCTGAATTCTCACCATATATGAAGAGTTTTAAGGAGAACAGAAGTTCCCCAGCATCTTTATCTGCAGAGTAATGTTCTGTTTTCTCCCTTTTGTGAAGGCTCGATTTCACGTATGAAACAAACAATTGGGGTGTTGGGCTTCCTCCAAGAGAAAAGAATGAAGGAAATTGGGCTTTGTGAGTTTCGAATCATTCTTGAATTTTCATAGATCATTTAACCTATCATCAGTGTAAAAGAACTCTTACCACTTTTGTTAGCATTCTGGTTTTGTTGTATATTTTATTGTGCACTTTTGATATAGTAAAGAACCTCAGTGATCATTTTCATTTTTTCCCTTTTAAGTTCTATGCGTGTATTAGATCGTTCAAACTGGAAATTGATTTTTGCAGGATAAAACCAAGATTGGAAAATCCATCTTTCAAACCTGCAAAAAATCACGTTCTTGCTGCCTTATACAATTTTGTTGACATCTTGAAGATCAGATACTCCTCTGCACTCTTTCGTCTAAGTACAGCAAGTGACATTGAGGTACACGTATTCTTTGTGCCAACAAGTTAATCTGACTTTCACTTTCAGATTGCTATAGTGCTATTATGTAAAGTTGTAGACGAGCAACTATGTTAGTTAACTACCTTTCAGGAAATGTTGATCTATGCTATTTATATCAAGTAAAACTTATAGATGGTAGACATATTTCACAGAATGAAATTATATGACATGAATGTCATGCATTGTAGGAAGCTAGGTGATGTGGCTAGGGTTTGGGAAGAGAAAGATAAGGGAGAGATCACCCTATGCCCTTGCGGCAGAGGCTCTAATCTAACCGAGTTAGACTTCAATTGATTCTTTATTGCCTTCTCAATTGCAATCGGCTACTCTTATATATTCGGATGCCAGCCTAACATAGCTTCCATAGATAACACCAATACTTTCTAAATAATCTTATATATTAATAGTAACTAACTTATAAAGATAGTAATCCTTATCTCTTGCCATTATGGGCTGTAGCCGATCCGGATTCCTTGTCGGTTTCTCCTGTAGCCGAACATGTCTCTGCCTATGTTGCTGGTGCCTGGATTGCCAGCTGTGATGCCTCCGCCTGGGTTGCCGGGTGTGGGTTGTGGCGACGTCTTTGGTAGGTACTGCCCACTAATGCGTTCACAACATAGGAGTTATATAATTGGCAATAGGATGCAAATGTATGTTAACTTACAGCCGATTGCATGAAAATTAGAGAAAAAGACAATGTGTGCAGCTCCACTCCATTAGTACAACAATTGAAGTAGCAGCAACCAACCGGCACAAGAAACTATTTGTTTAACAATATTTGATCTCTTATGATTCCTTCAGATCTGACTGTATTCCTATCTTATTTCAGCGAAGTGTTCGCTTTCACAACACAGGGCCATCCTTGGTCCCAGGAAATCTTGTCATGAGCATTGAAGATGCACGAAATGATAGACCTGAGATGGTTCAGTTATATACGAAGTAGAACTGATGCAATTATGACTTTGCATAAACAAGAGATTGCAGTCTTGGGAACATAACATTTGCATCAGCTGAAACTCTTTTAAAATAAAAAAAATCAGTTGCAGTAGTTTCTAGACTTCCATGTCTGGTACGGAAATCTTTTGATGTTCTCTACAGTAGCTAGCTAGCTATCACTTTCTGCAGCTTCTTTTATGTCGTAACAGTCTTCGATGTATGTCCTTACGAAGCATCTATAGATATCCCTGCACTCGCTTTAATTGGGTTTGAATTGCATCCTGTGCAGGTAACTGTTCCCAGTTGTTTCAGTTGCACCAGACGTCCTCTCCTCAACAATATGCTGTTGTTACAGTGTTGTTCTGTTAGCAATCTATTTATTGTTCAGTGCTTGACTTTTAATCCCTGGGAGGTGAATTTTAGAAGCAAGTTGACAGGTGGCATTTTTCTAGCGATTTGCTTACTTGAATAAACCACTGATTTCTAGGAGAAATGTACTTCACAGTTCAGGGTTTCATAAAACCAATGGATCAACAATCCGTTAGTTGTGGAACTGGGAGGTAATCTGAATATCTGACGGCTACAATGAACGTTTTCAGGCGAGTTCATCAGATGCTTTAGGTCCCGCTCAGCGTTTCCAGTCGTCACGTTTAGCGTTAGCTTCAAACTTTTTTTTACTGTTTCAATTTTTGTTTTTTTCTTTTTTTCGTGTATTCTTTTGCATTGTCTATGATGGGTTAATGTATTTTTTCTATTTTTAAATTTTTTTAAATTTAATTATACTAAATAAGACAACTTAATTATAATTAAAAATAAATCAATTATAATAAAAAAATCATAAATCACCATCATTTTAAACGCCTCTTAGTCAGGCAGTCTACCACCAGAACCTCGGCATTGATGCCTTTTGCGAACAAGTTCCTTGTAGCATATAAGTAAATAAATGAAGAACAAGAGAGGAGAAGCATTCCGTAGTGTATCACTGAAGAAATAAATGGAATAATAAGACGCTACGTGAACGCTCGGCTAGTGGATATCAAATAAAGTGCCCAAGTTGTTGCGGAATGGCTTTGTCATATATTTTGTATCGATTATCAAAACCAAAAAACATATTGTATTGTATTGTATGGCATGTTAAATAAATATTTGATGTTAAACTGTTGCATCATCTAAGATGCCAAAGGTACAAAAAAAATTATATGGCATATCATGATCCCACTGTAACACTTTCTCTTTTTTTAATACATTTATTGGATAAATAAACTGTATATATGATTGGGCCTAAGTTTCTCTCTCCCATCGTTATTACACCCAATCCATGAACGAATCAACATTAACCGTAATCACATCAGCTTGTGATTAACAGGCTCTCAAGTCCCTGGGCAGAAGGTGACGTCATAGCTGGAGGCTCCGAAGCAGGTGAATGTGCTGGTAGCGTCGTCGTAGGCGTAGCTGTACGCCGCCGGGCACGCGCTCTTGAACACCTGCGAGTAGTTGGTCGGCCCGCACGCCGCCGGCGTGCCGTACTCGCCGGTGCAGCAGTAGCGCGCGCTGCCGTACACGTTGCACGCGCTCCGGCACGCCACGACGCCGCTGCCGGACGCGGCCACGACGCGCAGCTCCGTGGGGCACATCGCGTTCACGTCGCCCGCGCACTCCACGGCGCGGCAGTCGCCGCCGCCGCCCGAGGGCGCGACGCGCACCGGCACGTTGAAGCCGTCGACGAGGCTCAAGTCGTAGAAGTCCTGGCCGCCGGAGCCAGCGGCGGCGAGGGTGAACTCGACGAGCGTGACCGGGGGCGACGGTCCGCGGCCGTCGCAGGTGACGTCGCCAGAGCCGCAGTCGGCGGTGGCGCAGGAGAAGCGGCCGGTGGTGGAGTCGGTCGCGCAGCCGGTACGCGCCCAGAATGTACCGGACCAGCTGCCGGACGACGGGGCGGCGAGCTGGAAGGTGGCGGTCGGCGGGAGGTAGAAGCCGGAGCGCGCGAGCGGCGGCGAGCTGGCGCCGTTAAGCGCGCCCACCCACACCGGGTACTGGCAGCCGTTGGTGAAGCTGAACGACGACGCGCCCTCCGCGCCAAGAGCTGCAGATCAAGAAAATTGCACGTATACGTACATGCATTCAGTCAGTATCTACTAGGAGCACATCTGTAGAAGATAAGTCTCTTCTTTTCTGCTT
The DNA here is from genome assembly GCA_036346265.1 of Melocanna baccifera. Classification (NCBI taxonomy): domain Eukaryota; kingdom Viridiplantae; phylum Streptophyta; class Magnoliopsida; order Poales; family Poaceae; genus Melocanna; species Melocanna baccifera. Next base: position 26,837,549 of record CM070686.1, on the reverse strand, counting down.
CTAACAAATATTTTTAATTTTTTTTATAATAACTAATTTTTAAATAAATTATCTTTTTAAAATAAGATCTATAAATTAATTATAATATATATTATAACGACTTAATTTATATCATCAAAATTATACGTGAGTTTCTATTACTTCAAATCCTCTCCTACGAACAGCTCGAAAGTCATAAACCGCAGCTATAAATGGAATGAAAAAACAGACCCCGATCATTGCTCGCTGATAAACATAGCTCAGGCGCAGAATTTTTGGTACCATAATTTAGGTGCAATTCCATGGCATAAGCTAGAATGTCCAGGCTAAAACGGTACAAGTAGATGAAACCATCAAAACCGGTTCACTTTTTGACTTTCAGTTTATTTAAACTAAAATCCATTTGAAATATGCTAATTTTGATTTTTTGGTTTTTTTACTTTTTTTCTGTTATTTCTTTCCATTGTTTATAACGCTATAACGGTTTTTTCATTTTTTTTTTCTAAATGTTTTTCTATTTTTTCTCTTTTTCTCACAAAAATCTAAAAACCGCTACAATATAATTTTAGTAAAAAAATCACAATAAAAAATTTAAGCTAAAAGCTAATTAGATCCGGCAAATACATCTCGGTTGCCAGGTACAGGCTCAGGTGCAGAAGTTTTAGCACCATAACAAGAGCAACCATCTTGATCGGTTAATTATAGGTAGGCTAAAAACGCAGAAGGATATAGAAAAAACACAGAATAAAAAGGAACAACTTACTATTTATCGAGTTTCATGCACAGACCAGTTATCAAAACTTAACTTGCGCCTGCTACAAACTATGAAAAGAACTCTACGTGACCAAGGGCGGATTTAGGTAGGTGTATGGGGTGCAGTTGCACCCTCAAATTTTTTCGGAAAGAACAAGTATATGATAGGTATATTATGTATATATACATATACATGAGCTAAATACTCAATATTTACACCCATATGGACTAAATACTTAACATTTACACCGACATAGGATAAAAGATTTGTGATTTTAGTTATAGTTCAAACGATAGAGGTAATTTATTATGTTTGAAGAATTGAACTTTTTGCACTACGTACTTTGAACTAGGGCTGTGCATTCGGTTTTTTCGGTTTATACGGTTCGGTTTATACAGTATATACGGTAAATACGGTGTTAGTAATTCGGTTATATACGGTATTTTTAAAAATACGGTTCGGTTTTGGTAAATCCCAATTTATTTCGGTGTGGTATCGGTAAATACCGTATTTACCAAAGTTAACGCGAATTGCTAACGATATAGCGACTAGCGAGATGAGTAGACGATAATACATATACTACTAGCCAGCAAAAACTGATGGGAGTAACATATAATACATATACTACTAACATATACTACATATACCAAAGTATAATACATATTTACCAAAGTATACTACATATACTACTAACATATACTACTACATATACTACAAATATACACTCAATTTGTACTAGTTCGGTTTTTTCGGTTTTTTCGGTTTTTAGCCGGTTTTTCCCGAAAAAACCGAACTCAAAAAACTCTAAAATCTAATAACCGAACCGAATACCGAATACCGGTCAAACCGAGTTGACCGGTTCGGTTCGGTTTTTTCGGTCCGGTTTTTTCGGTTCGGTTAAAAAATGCACAGCCCTACTTTGAACTATTATATTCGCATTTTCATCGTCGGAATCCTAAATCCACCACTGCACGTGGCCAAACCTAGTGAAAACTGTTCAGTAAGCAACAGTGTTCACACAAACAATGCGTGGAATAAGATGAAGTAATAATGTATAAACAGCTTGCTACATACTGACCGACCTCTGAAGAGAAGCTGGAGAAAGAGTATGGCCGGAATCACCCTAGCAGCTCCACTGGCAGCCATGAAGGGTTGGAGAAGAAGGTGATCTACCGCCATGGCAAGCACGAGAAGCCTCACAACTCACAAGCACAAGCAACATCTCGTGCATATATAGCACGTAAACTTTACATGAGCCGCAGGTAGGTATGTACACAGATAGATTGATATGCGGATAGGCGATGCGTCGAGGAGAGAAAAGGCAACAAATAAAAGAAAATAAAAGCTGCTTTTTTTGGCGAATTTTTTTGGTCGCTCACGCTGTCTGCTAGTACTAGCAACCGATCTGTTCATCATCAATTCCACCGATCGATTGGTAGTTCTGCTGCTTTTTTCGGTGCAGTTTTGGTACTCCTGAAACGAAGAAACTGGATGGTCTGCATCGTTCATGGCTCTGCAGGAGTCGAGTGACGGGTGAACTGATAAAGGGGCGTCAAAGGACGGAGAAAAGCGGTTTCTTGGTGTGTGATTCAATGCAAAACCCCAAAATTGGCTCCTCTAATCTCTTTGACTCCTGGGATAGCTTGGGTAGTGGCACTGTCACCATCCAATTACCAAAAATTGGCACCTTTTTGTTCTTTTGTTTTTTGAACAAAAAAAAACGTTGTGTTCGTCCTGCTAAGGGCACGCTCACTTCGCTGCGCGTTCAGCGTCTGCGTTGGACACAGCTTTTTTTATTGTTTCAAGTTTTGTCATTTTTCTTTTTTTTTTTGTTTTTTGGTATTTTTGTGTTTTATTTTTTTCCGTATTCCTATGCATTGTTCGTGATAGGCTAACATGTCACTTCTATTTTTAAATTTTTCTAAATTTAATTATACCCAATAAGTTAATTCAGGTACAGTAAAAAATCAGTCAGTTACAGTAAAATATCAGTCAAAAGCCATAAGTCATTGCTCTGAGGAACCCTAAACAAATCTGGATCTGACAAAGATGTAGGAGGTGCTTGGGAAACGGCAACAACAGGCGAAGTCACACCCGCTACAGGAAGAAGTGGCGTGGATTATATGCATGTACCACTATCCTCATGCTATCCGCTCATTTAGGTTAAAATTTAGTAGTTTATGGCTAAAATTACATTATAGCTGATGGTGATTTATTTGACGTAATTAACTTAAAAAATCTAAAAATAGAAGGAAAAAAGGTTAGCCTATCACATATAATGCAAAAGAATAAAAAAAAGAAACAGTAAAAAGCTAAAAAAATCAAAAAATCAGAAAAAGATAAAAATTAAGAATAGTAATAAGTAAATTAGAAGTTTAAACTCAAATAAGTGAAACCATAATCTCTTCTATTTGAGGATTCTCTCGGAAGAGTGTCGGTGGAGCAATAAGAGAAGAGATGTGCCACACAGCAAATCAAGGCCGGCGACGAGTCAGGGAACGGAGACGAGACAGTGGGCTCAAATATTCATGACGAGTCCCCATGTGTCACGTCAAATCAAGGCCGGCCAAAGTGCAGCTTTAAAAAATAACGGCTTAACACTCGACTATTTTCTTTTGTCAAAATAGTCAAATTTTCATCCGCCGATTTGTTTTCGGATTTGCACTTCTTCTCATCTGATGAATTGGGTCCGAATTGAGAGACAGACGTGTAGCTCCGATGCACCTTGCCTGCCGTTCAGGCCGTCAAGGCTGAGGGAGCGCTCATTTAAGCTTCCGATTGCGATATGAGCTTAAAATTTACTGTAGCAGCGACATACAGCACTGTAGCATTTTTGTTTTTATTCAAATTTTTTTGTGTTTTTTAGTATTTTTGTGTTTTGTTTTTTTCCTATATTCCTTTGCATCGTTCGCTCTAGATTAACGTGCCGTTTTTATTTTTATATTTTTTAAAATTTAATTATACTCAATAAACCAACTCATTCTGATGTTTTTTCAAATTCTGATGTTTTTTCAAGAAAATCAAAAGCCATCGCTATTCCGAACGCCCCCTGAGACAAGTCCGTCAAGCATTAATTACTTGTTAAGTGCTTGCTGGTTCGCATATGTGTATCTGAATGCTCCGATTTTTTTTAAACGCACAGCTAAAAAATTGATTATTTTTTGTCATAAAAACAGTCAAATAATAGATAGACAGTCCCTAATTTCTTCTCAAGGGTCGGTTCCAAAATAAGAGAGGGGAAATAATAGCCGGGCAGGATTGAGGGCGTGGGAGAGTTTTTTTATTCTATTTTAATATGCAGTGGGCCCTACCTTACAGAGGAAATTTGAGTTCTAAACATGGCGCGGAAAGGGCAAATTATATTTAGCACGTGGTGATGTGACAGTGACGCGTCTAGCCCTTCTCCACATTGTTCTTGCGCGGAAAAATATGTGCCGCACGCGCGGCCCATAGCATCCAACCGTGCGAGCGGCCCAGCCCACGTCCCACGATCGAGTGGGCATTTCAAATTCCGTTGATCGCTAACTAGTGCTTTCCAATGGGCTATGTTGGGTCAGCATAGCATGGATCCGGAATTGATACAATCTATTTAGGTACGATTCATTAAGGCACGATTAATAAATGGATTATATCGTACTGGCCCACGTGCCGAGGGCTAGACCCAGACATGGCCTGTGGCCATGCTGTACCGACACGGGCACGGTTTCGGCTAAACAGGCCGGGCCGTGTGGCACGACACGGCCCATTTAGCCCAGGAAAATTCGAAAAAATACAGAAAAATGTAGAAAACAGATAAAACATTATAGAAATTTGTAAAAAAAATTGTAAAAATTACAAAAAAGATTATAGACATTGTTAATCATCAAGATAATTATTATCAATGATATAATGAGATTTATTAACTTGTTAAATTGTATTATATGATTGTCTCGTTAAAAACTTTATCAAGTAAAAACTCAACTTGAGAAAACCTTGGTAAAAAAAAGAGTACAGCCTATAAAGCTCACTAATGAGTATATCTGAAGAAAAATATTGAAAACCCTATTCATTGGTATCTAAATACAAATTGTCAAAAGATTCTTCTAAGTCTGTATTTTGGGCAGTATGTTGGAGTCTTGTTTCAGCTTGTTCTCAGTCTTTAACGGTCAGAAGAATTTCAACCATCTCGTTGGAGAGACTTGTTGGTCACTCCTCGATTATTCTTCCAGATAGACTGAAGACTGACTCCGAGGAGACCGTAGAGACAGGAACAGTCAACACATCTCGTACTAATATGGATAGCACTGAATATGTTACTTTTTGGTTTTGCCACCAGGAGAGGATGTTCAACTCTTGCTCAAAACTAACGTTGTTACTGTTGAAATAGCTTGATAAATCCCCGATGCTTTGTCTCCTTGCTCCTCCTAACTGATGTGTACCTGCATGAGAACCTCGAGAACAAGAACAAAATATTTTACCCCATTACATAGTTCCGTAGAAGTGCTAGAAATTACCTAGGATCTTTCCAAACGCACAAACCCAAATTTATTTTCGTATTTGTTGTATATCTCATGTAATTTATCGTTAACTACTTTATAGTATGTACAGTAATCTAAACCAGTAGCATCACTTAAAAGTTATAGTACATTTGAAAATCCTTGGAGTTCGACCCTAGAATCCAAAATAAAGGCGAATGAATATAAAATAGGAATTTTCCTATAATATTTTAAAAACTTAGTTTTCATGGAACTACGGCTTTTCGAAGTACATGATCATTTTCAAAAGCTTTTAGGAGAGTGGCACTTTCAAGAATATTATGAACAATTAGAAGAGAGATTGGGTAGTATACTCTAGAAAGATAAAGTATAGCCTTATGAAAAAGTTCCAAAAAGAAAAATATTTTTTCACCAACAATCCCAATCCAAAAAGAAAAATATTTTTTCACCAAAATCCCAATCGTCCTCAGTAAATTCGGGGTCTCTAACTTGGGTTCTACTGGAGGAGCTACGAGATTGATAAACTTGGGTGTGAAGAAAAACAGATGATGTGCTCTTATATAGTAATATATGTTAAGCATAAGGTAAGTATAGTTCTATCTAACAGGCATGTCTAAGCCAAATTTTCTAGAGTAGACATCCATTGCTACGCAAAAACTCTTATATGCGGCTATTCTTTGGTTAAAACAATTAATAAATGAAATTGTATCCCTAAAAGAATCAATACAAGCATTTAATCTTTTTAAACCACATTTAACAATAAGATTAATAATATGACAAGCACAACGTTGATGCAGTAAGAAAGATTGTGCATAAGTATTAAATAAAGGAGTAAGAATTTCCATAGCATTAGTGTTTGCAACTGCATTATTTAAAGTTATAGAAAAAATTTTATTTGTGAGGCCAAAATCTTCTACAACTTTAAAAATGCATTTTGCAATATTTTTCAGCAATATGTGAAACATTAATTAATTTAAATCCTATAATTCTTTTTTATTACCCAATCATCATATGAGCAACAACACTAATATAATTCTCCCTAACTCTACCACTCCATATGTCTGATGTCAAAGCAATAGAGAATTTCATAGCTAAATAGAGATATGGGAGTGAGGTTTTAGATGTGGGAAATGGAGACCGGATGCTCCCTATTTATAGAAAAATTTTCATATTTTTTTGAATTATTTGCTATTTTTTTGAATTTTTTTTAACATGGCAACATTCGAAAAACAGTCCAAAAATGACTATATTTGGTCAGACAGTGCCGTACCGGCATGACCAGTTTACGCCCGTTGCCGTGCCCTCCCGTGTCTTGCCAGCACGGTCTGCGAGCTAAACGGGTCATGCCATGCCGGCCTCCCGGCCCAGACATGCCCGTTTGGCTGATGGGCCGTACCGTGCTCCGATCGAACCTACAGTAGCGTACCGTAGCCTAGTCCACGTGGGCACGGCCCACCTGGCCAGCTCTAGCTAGCACGGCGAGCGCGCGTGCTGTCGGATCATACAAGTGGATAGATTTTTGGAGTTTGGGCCGTCGGATCGTGCGAAAGCTTCTCGGTTTTGACGCGACTAGTAGTTGGGCCATGTGGACTGTATATGGGCTGGTTTGTCCACGTTGTTGCACATTTATCTGTATCTCTCTAACAAAAATCTGCATTTTTTTTTGGGTTTTTGCGTTGAGTTCAATTTGTGATCGTCACTTGTCAGTTCCTGTTATATATTCATTTTTCCCCTGATGATTGTACTGCTTCTTTGATTAAATATTTTTTAACTACAAAGAAAATGCATACGAACACACATCACATGCATACACTTATAATTTTACCCCACTATCGAGAGGTGGGGGTTCCTTCTTTGCTTAATTAACAGTTCATAATGCCTAGTAAATGGTCTGATTTTCTCAAAAAAGAAAAGCTCCTGCTTCTGATGCGTGTGAGTAGCTTCTTTTAATTATTCTATGGTTTAGTTGAGAAATTGCGGTCAGGTTGGTGAATGAACCCTTGTCACATGTAGCGATTTCTAGTGCAGCTAGATAAACGTGCAGGTGCATCGTAACTGTTGTTAGGTCACCGGATGATCGATGGTATGATGCAGGTTGATGTCACTGTCATACCTGAGGAGAACGAACAACTCGTAGAAATAAGGTACGTGTACAGTGTACTATGTTGACTGAACGGTCAGTTTCGGTGCTTCTCGGTCGAGTTCAGAGAAGATCATAGGGGGTGATCGGAACGGCTTCTAAAAACTTCAGCTTCTAGTTTCAGCTTTTTTTTCACTATTCACTACACTATCCACTAACTCAGCTACAGTGTTTTTTCAGCCAGCTACAGTATTTTTTCAGCCAAAAGCTAAAAGCCATCGCTATTCCGATCACCCCCATAAGCACATAATATTAAAAATTTATCAGCTTATTTCGAGTTGGTAGAAGCTGTTACTGGTTTACCGGCCAGTAGTAAATTGCTAGACCAGTGTCATGAGCTCTTAACATAATGTGCACACTAAGAAGTGCCACTCACGGAACTAATTTGACCTGTCATGTCATGAGATAGCTGAACTGATGGATTTTTGGTAGAGTAAAATTCAGGCTTTAAAGAGCTTAGTCAAAACCAACTTAAGAATGGATGGCCAAATAGCATCTAACCTCTCGATGGCTTTAGAATATAAATGACATAATCTTTTTTTGGGCTCATGCAACTGAGCAGTAAATCAAAGCACAATTTGTTAAGTACATAAAAGGCCTCCCTCAAAACAGCAGAAATCTGATAAAAAAAAGTACCATTTACACATATACACCGCTAAACTTAAACCTGCGATATATTTTGCGACATATACTCATTGTAATTCATTCTTAAACAGCTTTCTCAAAACAAGCACTAATCGTATACAGCGGCATGTTCTTTTCAGCTTCTCTAGTTTTGCTACAGTACCTAACTTTCAAACGAAATATTTTTTTTAAAATAGAGTCTACAAGTTAATTATAGTACACGTTAAAAGCCCAACATCTGTACTATCTAAAATCGCAAGCGAGTATATCTTTCTCCGTAATCTCTGTCGTAAACAGCTAAAATTCAAAAATTTCAACCAAAACCTATAAACCACAACAAAAAAGAACAGGCCCAAGCCTTTAAGAAAGACCAGAACACATACTAACTCTGAAGCATATAATGCAGGCTAGATCACTCTTTTATTCATTCATACACGAATCCAAACATCACACATTGGTACATCGATCATCGAAGAACAAAGCAGAGAACAACATCACGCTCCTAGCTAATAACAGCTAGCTAGCTCATCATGAACAAGACCGCAGGCACACATCATCACAGTATCTATGATCGAACATACAGGCACACACAGCGCGTATTTAGTTTAGATGATCGACTGGGACTGTACACGTACGCAGCCCGCATCATGGCTTGGCCTCCTGCTCGGGGTAGTGGACCTCAGGCTTCGGCGGCAGCTCGGCTTTCGGCACCTCCGGCACGGCCGGGTGCGGGAGCTCAGGCTCTGGCACCTCCGGCACGGTAGGATGGGGCACTTCCGGCGCCTTTGGCAGCTCCGGCACGACTGGGTGCGGCAGCTCGGGCTTTGGCAGCTCGGGCACGACTAGGTGCGGCAGCTCGGGCTTGGGCAGCTCCGGCACGGTGGGGTGCGATGGCAGTTCAGGCTTCGGCAGCTCCGGCACGAAGAGGTGCGGCGGCAGTTCGGGCTTCGGCAGCTCCGGCACGGAGGGGTGCGGCGGGTACTCCTCCTTGGGTGGCGCCGTCTCCTCAAGGTACCGTGCCGCGCTGCTCATGCCACTGCACGAGAGCAGCAGCGCCACGAGGAAGACGAGCGAGGACACGGTGTTCTTGGAAACCATGTTTGAAGTGGCTTGCACTTGCGATCTAGCAACGTCCGTCAGCTGGAGCTAGCTAGCTCTTCTCTGCGATGTCCAGGAGAGAAGAGAAGACCTGTGTTTATAGCACACAAAGTGAAATCTGATGCGCTGTTGTTTGGTGCATGGCAGGTGATCTGCATTCCGGTGGTCGTTTAATTTGGTCGCACGTGTGTGATCTCTCCTGATTTCTGTTTGCGGATGGTTTGATTTGGAGGGAACATTGAGACTTGAGTGACCCAATCGGTGTACGTGTCACATTGTGTTCTAGGAGTAGGTAAAGCTGTTAGGCCAGCCAATTTGGGCTGTAGCACACTGCAGCGCCGCCGCGCCATTGCGCCTTCGTCCCCAGCTCTGGCCGCCGTGGACGACCTCGCTCGGAGCACCTCACGCCGGGTGAGTGGTACCGGTAGAACTCCCCTGGGGTGTAGATGCTCTTGTGTGCCCTGCTTTTTGAGTTGGACCGCCGGCTAGTTGTCGCCGCCGTAGGCCAGATCGCTGCCGTCGCCATGCACAGCCGCGCCACCGCCAGGGTCCACGGGAGGAGCTGGAAGCCATGTCAGCACAATACCACCGTCGGACGCTACCAGGGATTCAGGGAAATTTAATCTGGCATTACAGGTACAGGGTGTTACATACCCAGTTTTATAGTGCAGGGGTGAATCGAATCAACTCGAAAGTAAAAATGATTGAATTGAAAATTTTCTCACGGCAACTTGCGCATTATTGTGTTTCCTTTTAGGCTGCGCTCGGAACGGAGATTTTTTTCACTGTTTAGCGATCAAAATACTGTAGCAGCGACAAAATGCACTGTAGCACTTTCGTCTTTATTTGATTTTTTTGTATTTTTGGGTTTTTTTGTGTTTTATTTTTTTCCGTATTCCTTTGCATCGTCCACTCTAGATTAGCGTGCCACTTTTATTTTTATATTTTTTTAGATTTAATTATACTTAATAAATCAACTCAGTTACAGTGTTTTTCAGCCAGCTACAGTATTTTTTCAGCAAAAATTAAAAGCCATCGCTATTCCGATCACCCCTTAAATTGTTTAGGATCAATTGCAAAATGCTGAACTTCTCTTGGTTTTTTTAACGGAGGATTTTTTTTCTTTAAAATTTCTGTGACCAGTATACAAAATTACCGGAGAGGATTTTTACCTTACTTTTTCACCTCTACATGTTGGCGTCCATTTCCTTAAACTGTTAAGAACAGTGCTTTTGCCACGTGACTACTGGTAGCTGAAAGATGATTTTCTTTCTGAAGTTATTATAAGTGTTGTCATGCCATATTGCAGATTTATGGTTATGTTGTTCTATAGAATGCTTTCTATAGGCTAGTATGTGCATATGCCCTTAGCAATGCAGTTACAGTAGTGAACTAATTTCAGTTTCGGCTAGTAAATTTTGATCAATTTTTGCAGCATGTACGTATGGAGGATCTGTTGCGTTTTCCTATGAATTAAGCAGAATATCGAACTAAAATCTGGTGCAAACCCTTCACTGTGTGCACACCTTGTTTTGTTCATGCTACTGCTGCCAACTTTGTTGTGTTCTAATGATCATTTCCAACCCTACAGGATATTAAAATTTTATAGTAAACCTCTGCTCGGTATATCTATACTTTTTTGTGGTACTTTTATGAGTGCCTTCAGTTTTGGCAGAGAGAGAGAGAGAGAGAGGGGCATCTCATGGTCATTCACTGTAGCTGGCTGAAAAAACACTGTAGCTGAGTTAGTGGATAGTGTAGTGAATAGTGAAAAAAAGCTAAAACTAGAAGCTGAAGCTGAAAAAAGCCAAATCGATCACCCCCTAAAACTTTAAAGTTTGTGTCATAGTCCATGGGGACGTATCAGGTAGAAATGTGCCTTGGAGTGAAAATGTGAAAGTTTTTGCTGTGCCGTTGGATTATGTACCAAGGGTCAAGATGTGTGCGGTATTCACCCCAATTGTTATGTTCTATTAGGGCCCACTACTAACTTGTGTATTGAAAAGAGTTTTCGGATCACGGCCGAGTATATATGAACCTATAAGGTCGCATATTTTATGGGCTAGAATAAACCAGTTCGAATATGATATGTTTGTATGGGCTTCGCATCTTAATGCCTCATAACGTAGGGTTCCACTAAAGAGGCTCCTTATAAGTAGAGATGTGGGATTTTTGGTAGCAGATCGCCCCACCCCTCGAAACCCTAACAACCTCCTTCCGAAGATCCTGTCGTGTGTATTGGTGCTAGCATACCGGCATACGGTGTTCTACTTTTGGACGTGTGGATAACGTAGAGGCATTGCTACGTCGCTGCTGCGCTGATCGAGGACGATCCACAACGTACTTGAGAAATGTGAGAGGCTGCTTGAGGAGATGATTGGTAGTTAAGGATGTTGGACGATCGACTACTTTCATTACATCGACGAGCGCGATGTTGAACCTATTAGTGATATATCTTAGAGGTAATCATGGAGATGAGCGTATCACTTCTATGTTTATGATCTTTTGAATAATATATTATTTTGTCCCTTGAATAAATGTCTTTCATATTGATCAACAGGTATGTGACTTGTTCGTGAAACTCTTTATTTATATTTATGATATTATTCTAAACTATCCCTGATCTTATATCATTATGTGGGATAATTATGATTTACAGATCAGCACATGTATTGATTGATGATCATGTTTCACGGATAATGGATATGGAATATCAAATCAATAATGTGAACACATGTTAGAGAACATTATGTTAGATTGACCCACTATAAGACACTACGGAAATTGTGATATTCTTATGTGTCATCAGTTCATCTCATATATAGTGTATGTAGGATCCTTAGATCTGAGATCGTCATTGTTTCTTACATGTGTAATAGTTTACTTAGGAGTTAACAAACACTACTCCGTGACTGGGTGGTCATAAATATAGCTTTCGAGTTTACTATGAAACATGTGGAGGAATATGTGCGATTAAGATGGAATTTGTCCTTCCTATATAATAGGAGAGATATCTCTGGGCCCCTCGATGTGGTTGGATTAAGAAAGTGCATGGCTATGCCGAATGTGGTTGAAGAGTCAATCACAACTGAATAATCCATCACAGGTTCGAGTAAAGAATCGAGTTATCATAGGATGGCACGCTTCTCGCCTTGAGTTCGATCTAGTATCGTGAGGTAAAGGGGTTGGTACATAAGCATTATATAGATTTGTCCGATATGATTTTTATGTATATTTGAGGGTCGTTATGTCCTACTAGGGACCGCTACCGATCTATGGACCGGAAAGGAGTTTTCGGCCCATGGCCAAATGATGCGGATATACACGTGTCTTATACTTTTCAGTTAAATATATTACTCAACTGGAAAGAATTATTGAGCCGCATAAAATATGGCTAGGTGAACTTATTTCAAACTAAACTTAATGTTTTTAGTCATAAGAATAGAATAATATCTCATGTTGTCACATGGTGCATTATCAGGTTTGTCAAATGGAAGATATTGGAACTGAGAGGGAGGAGTTGGAGGCCAGGACCAAAGCAATGGAGAAGCGCATGCGGATAACCACATTAGGTACCAAAGATATGACGGAACAAAGCGCATGCGGATGGAGCCAACAAGAACAAAGTCCATGTAGTTGGATGAAACACACAAGGGAAAAGCCCATGTGAAAAGGGAAAAGAAAACCCATGTGATAGGAGAGCAAAAGGGGGAGTCCAAGAACTTAAAGTACAAGTTTTGAATAAGATTTTCAAGCCCAATTTGGACCTTCCACAAGCTCAATTGAATTTAAACTCGGATTCAACTCAGAATTCAATTCGGATTCGGTTCAGGATAGCCGGACAGATAGTTACTAAAAAGGGCATAACTTTCACAAACGGAGTCCGATTTGAGTGTTCTTTCACTCGTTGGAAAGCTTATTTCAAGGGCTACGCAATGGATAAGGTTTCATCTTCAAATTCATCATGAATCAACTGCTATGATCGAAACAAGGTGATAACTGTAAAATCTGATTTCCTTTTTGTGTGAGTTCGAGTCTAAAACAATATAGGGTTAAGTTGTATTTGGTTTGGGGACCATATGGACATCCCAAGTGGCTATATAAGCCTTGTATTCATAGCCTTTAGGGTTTAGACCACCTTTGAGAAAATTAATCTACTAATGTTTATTCAAATTTATCATTGCTGTCAAAATTTCATAGAGAATTAGAAGTGTTCTTCAATCAAGATTGTTCAACCTTTTTGCTAGGAATTGGGTGCATGATAGATCTTTCCTTGGTGGTCGGCGAAATTGACACGAGTGTGTTTTGGCGGATTAAAGAGTGTTCGTCTCTTGCATTGGCATTGAAGGATCATTGCGATTCATCAAGACTTCCGTAAGTATCCATCCTACGTCGAGAAGATTGGACGACCCCGTATCATCAAATGTACATGAACCTCCAGGGTCACACACTTAATGGGCTAGAACGATAAAAGTCTAGATGATAGTTTTTGAGTGAAATTCGATCTCCACTCGTATCGGATAAAGATTCGATTGGAGGCTATATAATGAGAGATGCAGGGGCTGAGGGACACATCTCAAAAAAATCCTACCCGCCACCTCTCATAACCCCTGCCGTGCACGCTGGTGCTAGCACACTGACGCATGGTGTTCCCTCTCTGGACATGTGAACCTCGGTAGAGGTGCGGCTACGACTGCGGCGCTGATCGAGATGATCGCAAAGAGGAGATGGTTGGCCAGAGGACGATCGACTAATTTCGCTTACACTGACGCGCTCTTCGTTGAATTGGCTGCTCCAACTTTATTTCTGCTGCACTGCGCGTCTAGTGGTAACAATATATGATCTCTTACTTGTATGGTTTTCTGGTTTACACGGTAGAATTTTTTGTAATTTGCGCTAATGTAGTCTACCCGTATCCCAACAGAATCGGTTTGCTCTAACTCTTCTTCCGCTGTATTACGTATTTAGTGGTAAAGATTTATGATCTCTTACTCGTATAGTTTCCTAGTTTACGTGATAGAAATCTTTATTACGTGCGTATTCCTACATTAACATCACCCCACAATTACTTTTGTTTCAGATGATTTACTATGCAGTGTTTAGAATATATTTCACCAATTCACCACTCAAGTATTCCTTTGCGACATGTTTGTTTGTAAGTTCAGTATTAGTTAAGGACCTCCCCAAAGGCTTTGTGCTCATATGGAATTTATTATAGTTTAATGTGGAAATCTATGCGAAACACCTCCATGGACAGGGCAATGTTAGGCTGTAAAATCTTGTTCAGATGCTTATAATCTTCTGTGGAATAGTTCAATTGATATTTTGTACGAGTGACCTCGCAATGGGATTTATTACTGCTTATTCAGTCAGCTTTTACTATGGACTTAGGTCTGACGAAGTACGGGTTAGCGTATTGGAATGTTGTTTGAAAAGTGAGATGTGTAATCGAATTAGGTTGATGCTTTTGTTCTTAGGAAGTCGACTCGAGGGTAATGCTTTTATTCTCAGTTGTGTTGTGTTTTTGCATGATTCTATAGCCCGTTGTTGTTTCTTTCTTAAAAAAAACCTTTTTTCAGATTTGCAGGTATTTTATCAAAGTTACTGATGGTGCATATAGAAGTAGAGATTAGACAATATAGGAATGCTAGGAACAAAAGCAAAGCACCTAGTTGGAATCCAAGTGAAAGTTCCAAATTTTCCCTGTTTATGTACGATCTAGCAACAGAGGTAAAAAATAACTTGCTAGCAACTACCACTCACACTGCCATCTAAGCACGATGGTTCTCCAGTTTGCCTATCCCATAAATTTTAACAAAAGAGCAGTTTGCTATTGCTACATTTCTAGTAAATAACATCAATAAGGGTGAAGAGATTAGGGCTATAAACGAGCTGAGCTCAAGCGAGCTTGGCCTTTCAGGCTCAAGCTCGATAGAAATTCCTCTTGTCATGTACTAGTTGTACTGTATGTTACGTAATGCTAATGTTATGTTCAAGATTTATTTCAGTCAACTTTCTGTGATCACCACATATGTTAATCTCTATTTATCATTTTGGCATAGCATTGCAGCCATGTATTATGGCTACGAAAATGCTCCTGGAATGCAGATGAACACCCCCCCCCCCCCCCCAAAAAAAATCCTCAGCCTGGCCAATTTGGCAATCCATTCTATGGGCCAAGCTCGGGTATAATTATAACTGGGTTAGGAGCATATGGGGAGAAGTTCCTGGGTTCCAGTTCAGAATTCATGCAAAGCAATGTAAGGAACCTTCCAAGAACCTTGATCCCTGGTGTCCTAATAACTCACCATACTATCTCTAAATTATGGATTCTAATCTTGCAGATCAATAGATACTTCTCCAACCCGCAGTATTACTTCCATGTGAACGATCAATATGTCAGGAACAAGTTGAAAGTCATACTGTTTCCATTCCATTCCTTCACAGGGTAGATTGTCTTTCCTAGCAACATTGCATAGGAATCCGGTTCTTCTATCCTACAATAGAAGATTGTCTTTCCTAGCAACATTGCATAGCCAGTGTACTGAAATAAACCAGTATTTGCAATGCCTTTTCAGGGGCACTGGACTCGGGTAAGTGAGCCTGTGGGTGGCCGTTTATCCTACAGGCCTCCAATATATTACGTTATGATGCCGTGGATGACCCTGTGCACGGGGGTGTTCTTAGTGAGGACGATGAAGCACTATTTCCTGCTCTTCATGGCAAGTGCACAGGCCCTTGTTCTTCTGGCTTGGCAGCATAGGTGCATGAGATAGTCTTCAGGTAGTAGCTTGTCAATATGAATGTTACCTGCGACATCTGGGTGCATTGTAAAATAGCCCAAAGAATGGTGTCAAATTCTCAATAGTTTGTGCCGACTGAGGCTCTGAGCATAACATATGTTCCTTGACAGGGCTTGAGATGTAATTATGTAAAGTAGATGAATTTTGTTATGAGTCGCTCTTCTTACTTCATTTCTGTAACAATACATACAACAAGATACAGCGTGTTGGCCAACTCTTTTTTTTATGTTATTGGGGTAGTATTAAGCACTAACATAATTATCGAGAGTTCACGCGTAATTATGCATGAAGCACAACTCTAAACACTGTCCGAAATGCACAGCAACTACAATGCTTACAACAAAACCATGATGAATAGTACCTGAATTCTCAAGGGATAAAAGCAGAAGTAAAACCAGGGACCATAAGCCATACAGACACTCAGTTTTTTCTTAAGCAAAAAAGCACAAATGCATCTGCAACGAGGTTATCATGAATTTCACAGTATGCAATTGCGAATTATACAGCCATTTGTCAAAATGTACATTACTAAAAAGGTAGCTGGAACTTAATAGTATGTGCCATATCAGGAGTACGAAGGTATGATGATGTGAACAGCGGAAGAAACTATGGCATCTCAGAAGGCGGCAAGGCACTCAACCTAGGCTACAAGCAAATCCCTGTAAAACTTCGTACTATTACACTAGATATACTCCTTTTCGTCATTGTCACAATTATATGGCCACAACCATCTTGGTAACAACTTCAGGGTGATTTGTGAAGACTCATCAGAGGTTGTATCAATGAAGACTGACCACGAACACACCCACCACCAGCAGCCCTGTTGATCATCCTCTGCCAGAACAAAGCAAAATACAGGGGGGAAAAGGATTGCGTAAGTTACACACTGAAGAGTAATAACGTTGGTCACAATTCAGAGTAAGGAAACAAAGAAGTGCTGCTCCTAACATCAGCAGTTCATATCGTAAAATCAGTATCAAGTACATTGGGTACTGTACTTTCCTGAAGCACATTTCATACTCCATGCAACTTGAGGGATCATTGGTTTCGACAATTATTTTTCTTTGAATTAAGTTCCATGGTAGCAGAATAGGACCAATATATCATCTACACCATAGACAAATAATGCCTTGGGCTTCCTTACGCATGCCTTGATGACATATGTACTTGCAACTTATTAGATAAAGTATCAGAAAAGCAATACAAATACAACGAGTAACAAACTACCAGGAAATGAACTTCTGCAGCACCAAACAAAATGCATCAGTTTCTTCTCAATGGAACCTTCAGATAAAAATGAATGCTTAACATCACACTAGGACAAAAAAGTCAAATTTCTCATGCTCTTGCCCCTGATGGATCTCAAGTATTCCGTTTCAATAGGACAGACCCTGCTATGCTGTTTCTAATGCACGGGAGAGAATCCTATTGCAAGCCGTTGGTGTCATGGTGCCACTTCCTAGGATTCTTAATTTTCACTACAAGCCTCTCAAAAATTCTACACACTATACCGCTATAAAAATGCTCTAAAAAAACTCCAAGTAGGTTAGAGATGAATCTAACGATATGCACAGAAAGAACCGTATGTAAAAAACTCAAAACTTGCTGTTCATATGTTTGACCACATGACACTAGGAAGAATGCAAATATCATCACCCTAGAATAAACTAGTAAGCACTTTGATATAGATCAAGATCCAGGACATTAAAACTAAGTAGCGGAAATACTTCGATCTAGATCTAGATCCAAGACGTTAAACTTATTAACAGACATACATTCATAAAAAGGTACAAAATAGCAATGTGACATGGCCAAGGCACCACGATACTGCTGCTACTTGCTATACTGCATTTAGAAAGCAGCAGTTCATGGTATCTTCACTAGTACAAACTGATACATGGGTGTATGACCCATTAACATCAGAATTCAGAAGCACGGAACTATGAGGAATTGAGGATGACATCTTTTTGTACAGTACAACAAGGATTCAATCATGTAAGCACTGGTTGCAAGTAACCAAAGGTTTCACTTTCCAACCTATTATCATTTCATATAATTTTTGTCATCGTCAGTGCCAATTATCATAATCAAAACATAAGAAACAAGCTAACCTACGATGTTGCTTTGTACTGGACAAGGCATTGAAGCAAAATGTCTAACCTGTTAGGTCACTATTACAGGTTAAGGACCTGAGTGAAATTTATTTTTCCAGGATTTTGAAGACTTGAAAAATACTAAATGGTGAGATGTAAAAATGCCAAGACAAGAATGTTCTCATATGATACTAGGAAGAACAATTTGGTGACTAAGTTTAGTAAGTGATACTACAGAAGTATAATGCACTGAAAACATGAATATAGTGGCAAACATGTTATATATGACAGTTGAGTATCATAATACTGCAAAAGAAAGAAACTACTAGGCGCATTGCCAAAAGTGCTGAAATAGCATCCACCACTTTTAGGCAGACTAACTACTCACATAATAAAATATGGGTAAAAATGCCCAAATTGTGTAAACATGACAACTGTACACAACTGGAGTGGTTACTAGTTTAACCCTGATCTTTTCCGCTTCTAAAAGCCGCTTTTCAACTTTTTTATAGTAACTAGATTTCAAACGGATCGTCTTTTCAAGGTAAGGCCTACAAGTTAATTGTAGTACACACTATAGTAACTTCATTTATATCGGTCAAAACCGCATGCGAGTTTTTGTTACTCCGTACTCTCTCTCATGGACAGCTTAAAAACTATAAACCGAAACAAAAAAGAACAGGCCAATGCCAAAGATGAGTTGAAGTCTTAGTTTACTATCCATGATTCATAATAAAAAATCAAAAAAGATTGTTTCCCTACACAGAAAACAGATTTTCGTCCAATTTACCAAATACAAGAAACAAGATGCAGAAATGGATTATGATTTCCATGAAAGAAATATATTCTCTGTCCGAATATCCAAGCATGTAGGCAGTAAGCTTAATAAAAGTACCCAAATCCATTCAAACAATATGTCAATACTCATATACTTAACACAACGCCAGATAAATCTAGATTTGGTATATAGATGGATAATACTTGCACAAATCTGCAGCATGAACAGTTGAAGATCATACACAATTATTTGAATTATGTTTTCTATTGATTGATAATGTAGAACTTCATTATTTTATTAATAAATAAAACTTTTTAAAAGTAGTGACAAAACCTCATCATACATAATAAGTTCATTCCGAGTTTAGCAAATTCAGTGATTAGTATGAATATTTTGATAGGCATTATTTCATATTGAAACTGAAGTGATATCTGAATCCAATCCAACTTTGCTCTAAAAAATGGATGAAGATTTGCTAATTGCTATTACCACTATCCAATATGTATATGATCTGTCTGCGTTCCTAATCAGTAATTAAAACAAGTACAGCTGTACAAATGCAGATAAAACACCCTACTATCATTCAGTTCACCATATCTACTGCCTCCTAAGTCCTAAATAGTATATCAGAAACTTACAAAGATGAATGGATGATAAAACATAACTCCAACCAACACTATTATGAACCATCCGATGATGAGTTTAGCTCCTCAATGAGAATTTTGCAGTAACTAATTAGGGGGGAGTGAATTATCCCAAAGTCCCAACAATTCTTCTGCTGCTCACTTAACTATGCTCAACATTGTCTTAACAAAGAAAGATATATACATGCAGACTTAATTCTGGACAGAATGTGAATGTGTTGTTCTAACTGGGGGGAGGTATGGTGTCATGACAAAGCATTGAACTTCTCAAGTGATTTATCAAGAAGCTCGATCAGAGTCTTCAGACCCATAATCAACTAAGGAAAAGAGCTGCCTACTGCACAACATGGATTTTGCTAGTACTGCTCAAAATTACATTGTGGCAAAGAAAGTCCTAGGCCAAACTGCATACAGGCTGGAAAGAGAGAACTGGTGCTGGTGCGCTCAAACAAGCCACTAACATGCAAATCAGTGACCATACTTAACTATTGTACACTACAAAAAAGGGAACAAGCTAACCTGCGTATTCTTTCTGAAACATGAAATAGGATATTGACTTCAAACCTATGAAATAATGCATTATATTTGAAAAGCATTAAGAGCTTAATGTACCTAACTGCTGAGCCGGAACGCCATTTAAGCTGGTTAATGTGCAACTTGTCCTTGTGCCAGCGTCCCAAAATTACAAGCCCAACCAGAGCAGCTGCAACCACCACAGACCAGAAAGCATTTGTTTCCTTAGCTTGGTGATACAAGCATGACATATGCTTCTTCAACCAGCATTTACAAGGGGCACCAGAGTCACGACTCCTGCTGTCTGCAGATTCTGAAGGCAGATCCCATTTGTCATGAGAATCGTCACAAACATCATTGTCATCATCATGAACAACAAAACCATGCCCATCATGTTCAGCATGAAATGAACCATACTCAGCTAGATCACCCCTCATCTCTACCTCATAAATTGAGAGATTTTTTCCTTCATCATAGAATTGAATTCTGTCTGACCCAACATCATATTTTCCACCCACATTCTTGAAACTCTCATCTTCCACGTTGGTACTTGCTTCATGCACATCCTTTTCTGGCTTGATCTCATCAAAAGTGGTCTCTATTGGCAGATTCTCATGCTCACTTGGGGGAAACACAAAGTGGTCAGACATGAGCAATTCATTTGATGAACCTCGCTTGTCCTTACTTGCGTCAAGGCCTTTACTCTCTGTTGTAGGTTTGCCTGCTGTTCCACTGGGCCCTGGCGCAGCTGCATAGGCAGATGCTGTGAGAGTCACCACTTCCCAATCTGCCCCTCGGGAGGTGGTTCCCTCTACCACCTCTTTCTCATTATCAGCCATATCCGCAAATCTGGTCATTAAATAAAATTCAATTTCAGCACATCAGGCTTGCAGACAAGTGATTCTATTGCATAAACATCAGATAATCAATTACATTATACAGCAAGTACAGTACGGTTTATCAAGCCTTGTCTGACGAAGGCAGTGACTAGAATTCATTCATTCATTCATTTACCAAGAACCGAACGGTAGTACGGTACACAGAAAAAACAGGGAGCAATTGTCATACTTCTGCACGAACTAAAGTAATTTATTTAGCACTTGACCACAACTATCATAAACACTTTCACCAACAAACTCACCATAAAAAGGCCAACTTGAGAGAGACAGAGGCTAGAGCCATTCTTAACCGTACGTCACATCCATCCATATCTAGGCATTTGCATCACCCACCAGCATAACCATGAACGGTGCGCTCATCGCCAATATCGTTTCGAAGACCCCAAAACCAGGGGCGGATGCACCTAGAATCCTACGGATCTTGCCGTTCTCAAGAACAAGAACCGAACCCTATGGATGGCCAGATTACATCACCAACAGAAAACAAATCCGCGATTGTTGAGTACTCCAGTAATGGGCGCATTTGCAAAGAAAGAAAGAACTGGATCGGACGGAACATCGCAAGAAGATTTTGATTTGGATTCGGTTCATCGGTTGCAGAGAAGACTACAGACTAGGGCAAAGTGGAATCAATCCAAGCAAGTTAGGGCTTACCAACAGAGATGGATCTCCAGTCAAGTTCCGGGGAGGAGGAGGAGGAGGGGAGAGAGAGAGAGATTGGAGGTGGCGTGTGCTTCGGTGGAAGGGGGGAGAAGATCAGATCAAATTACCGTTAAGAGAGAGATGGGAAAGAGAGAAGGGTAGGGAAGCCACGGTCCATGAAACTGATAACCGGGACCCACGGTCTATGGACTTGGCTCACACGTTTCTCATCGGGTCGAGCCAACACGCACGATGCGCGCACCCTGCTCCGCAAATCAGAATTTTACCGGTCTGTCGTCCTTTGCCTGTATAAATCTATACAAACGAGTATTTGTTTTTTAATAAGCTGAAATTTTAATATAATACTTTTACTTGCATCACTAACATAACATACAAATTTACCATTGGAATTTATTCTGTACTGTAGAAAATATCATGGAAGTGAACTTACCCTCTTTTGCAACACAGGAAGAGTCACACGGTGTGCATACATTTTGTAATATACATAGAAGAAACAATTTTTGTTCAAATTATTTATTTAAAGTTTACATTGCATAGCGGGCATTAGTTTTGTTATGATCTGATTACTCTAGATATAAAGAAGAAACAAAATTTTGAATTGATAGCTTTTGAATTGTTAGTCGTGGTAGATAATTGAAGTTGTTAGACCCAACAGTACCTTCAGAATTGTTTCAGCATCCCAACATAAAAGGAAGTTGTTAGCCCCATCGTGTGGCTTTTGTTGGCTATATAAACCAGTCCTGTGCATTCATTCCAAGAAGCAAGTTTTTAGCCTGTAGCTTTTGCCCACTAACAAGTCGGTGGAGGGTGAACACAATATAGGCCATGTCTACGATGAAGGTACTCAAACATCATCATCCCTTACTAGTAGTTTTGCTACAGTGTTTTCTTCGTTACAACGACTACTTACAAAAGTACATAAACAAGTTATTACGTACAAAAGTGTGGGCATCCAAGCATTGTTTACATCTTAATTGAATAACTCTGGCCTTCTAAAGATTGCTTTTAAACATTATTTTTGTTCCATGCAACTTCACACCGGATTAGGCCATGGACCATCGTATCCTATAATAGCATCAGTTTTCGTCAAGTCTTTGAAAACATTTGAAACATAAAGTGATAGGTTATGGATAACTAGTAAGGCGCCCGTGTCAGCATATGCATAAAATGACAAATGTTGTGACAAAAATAGCATGCCAACTACTAGAAGGTAAGTCAAGACCAGGTTTTTTTCTCACATTCTCTTATATCTACTATGGGGGTAATCATTTTAGCGATGGCTTTTGGCTGAAATTTCACTGTAATTGGCTTTTTTTTACTGTAGCTGAGTTAGTCAACTCAGCTACAGTAAAGACCAGGTTTTTTTCTCACATTCTCTTATATCTACTATGGGGGTGATCATTTTAGCGATGGCTTTTGGTTTTTTCTGAAATTTTACTGTAGCTGGCTTTTTTTTTTACTGTAGCTGAGTTAGTGGATAGTGTAGTGAATAGTAAGAAAAAGCTGAAGCTAAAAGCTGAAGCTTTTAAAAGCCAAAACGATCACTGCAAAATGAGTGCCAGCGTACTTCTCAAACTGCAAAATGAGACAACCAATCAAATCAAACATTTAGATGGGGATCATAACTATATGCATTTTTTTTGACAACCGACAAACTAATTAAGGCTTAATAAGTCAAGTTAAACATTTAGGATTAATACGGTAACTTACACCTTAATTTACAACAAACTATGATGTTTTCTACCAATTGTCATAACGATGGATTGAGGATGCAAATACAACATTAGGTTAAAATTTCCATACTCAGGCTGAAATTAGGTATACAAAATTGGGACATGTCAAACATTGCAGCTTCGTGGTAAGAGCATATGTTTGAGTTAGAGGAAAATACCTATAATAATTGTTTTTCCCAGTTAAAATGCATGTCGTTTCCCTTTACATAAGCAAACTATAGATAATGATGGCACAATTTAGTGATGATCAATTTGAAGTACACATGTTTGACAAGTGTTGCTTCTGTGCTAGAAAAAAGGAACTACAAACATAGCTCCTAAAACACATATAGCAAACTTAGGACTGATGTAAATTGGACAATTGACTTTATCATACTTGTGCACTTTTCTTTAACAGAGTATACAAATACTATCTGTAACATCCCAAATATGGGAGATATTGTATTTGTGAAAAAGAAAAACTATTATTAAATCTTTTATCGCTTTTCGGTGCTACTCAAAAATTTTCAACATTCTTTTGAGATTCTTGATTTGAAATTTGCTAAAGATTCAAATAATGAAATCAAAATCTTGAATCAAGAGCCGAGACTGAAAATCAAATCGGAAAAATCACGAATTCCTTTGTAAGTTCAAAATTCAAAAATTTAAAAATTGGAAATTGGAATTCCCAAACCGATAATAGAAATTGAAATCAAAAGTTAATATTAGAACTCCCATCTAATTGTTATAACCAAAAGTTCAAATTCTGAAGTTCCAAGATATTTTCAAAACTCAAAATTTGAAATTCAAATATTGAATCCAAAATTTGAAGCCAAATTTCAAAGTCCAAAATTTTGCCAGTATTTTCTCCTTTCTTCTCTTTCTTTCTCCTTTCCTTCTTTCCCCCTCTGCCAGTGGGCCACCTCCAGTCTCTCCTTCCTTCCCTCCTCCCCTGCTCTGCATGCATCGAACACCCAGGCCCCTCTCTCTATGCTGGCGCGCGCCTAGCACCACGTCCGGCCATCCCGGCTCCACCGTGCATGCTGCGCCTCGTACCCGCGCACACCCCTGCACGCCCCTGTGCCACGCCACATGCATGATCGCACCGTGCGCTGACCCACCCATGCACATCATGCACTGCCCCGTCGCCTCCCACTGTGGTGCGATAGCACCACCACTGCTCTGCCCTGTGGAATGACAGTGCCGTGCCACTCTCCCAGCTATAAAAGCCTCCCCACAGTGCCTCTAGCTCCCCCATCCCTCCTCCTTCCCCTCTCGTGCCAAGCAAAGCTCGAAGTCCTGCACGCCACTGCGCTGAGCACCGGCCACCGCCATGGCCTCTTCGCCATTCTAGCCACCTCGCTGAACCCCTTTGAATTTCGCTCACATCACGGTGTGTCCTACCTCCCTAATTGCTTCCTTCCCCGTTCAATTGGTGGCTAGCTACCTCGTCGGAGCTCGTTGTGACGCCGTTCTTCTCCCCTCTGGCCAAATTGCGCCACCACTCAGGGGCGGAGCCAGAAATTATATATGGGGGAGGTAATATGGACAATAAGTAGAATAGAACCATGCCGGATTTACCGATCTAATAATCACATATCAGAATAATATATTTCACAAATTATAATATAAAAAAATTACATCTCTATTAATTTAAATTTAGCTCTATAACTACCTTCTGATGGCGTCAAGGCACAAGCAATAGAATTAGCCTGCCGTCTGGCACGGGTGAGGTCGATCAACAGGTACGACAGAACTAAAGAACTCCACGTAAATGATCGAATTTTATCAAGGTGAACAATGTGCTGCTAATTATAATATGTGCATGCCAATTGATGGCAGAAAGTACAAGCATTAGTACGTACGTACAGATTAATTAAGCTGGTAACAATTGACCGGTCGACCGATCGATCGATCTACCTGTAATCTTGAACATTCTGTGCGTGCTCGATCGAACATGAAACATCGATGGCGCAAAGGCTGTCGATGAAGCTGGAAAACTGGAGAAGGCCAACCTAGTGACTGGTGAGTGGTGAGCTGGTGCCGCCGTGCTGGCAGCTCGCGCGCGCCGGGAACGTTGGGGGGTGCTAGGCCCCCCCGGCCCCCCTCTCTCCGTCACTGCCACCACTCCTTCTCCGGAGCTTCCCTCTTTGATTCCTCCTTATGGAGCACCACCACGACACCCTCGACCCCCCCACCGCTAGTTGAAGTCCTCCCCTACCCGAGTGTCCCCTCCACGAGAGCCATCCTGCGCCATCGCCTGTGCTCACCGTCGGCTCACCTCGGTCCCTATTTGGCTACCCCGACCATCGAGGTGAGTTGCCCGCACCTTCCTCATGTTTGTGCTCCCCCTAAGTCTCTCCCTCCTCCCTCCAGCCGCTGCCGCCGTTGTCAGCCTCCCCACACCCGACCGCCCCCACCACTGTCGGCCCGCCATGGCGCCTCTCGGCCAAAGCTATCACCTCTCATGCCCTCCACATCTACCCAGGGTCCTATTTTGGCTAATGTCGGCACCTCCCCAGCCATCCCTCCCCGGCGCAACCCACCGCCCGCCGTGCACCATGCCCTTCCCTGTTTTCGGCCGGGTGAACTCTATTCTCCCCTCTGTGTTTCTTGCTTGGCCCCCTTTCTTTTGCATGACAAAGTGGGCCCGGCTAGTTTAATGCCTAAGTTCTTGCATGCATATCTCAATATCCTTTTGTATATGGCTAAATTGTGAATTTCATGTTCAAGAAATATTCAAACATGCAATCTAAATTTCTATAATTTTTACAATTTTTTTCTTTTTTTCGTGTCGGCACGACTCGTTTAGCCTTAATCGTGCCCATACCAGCATGGCACACCGTGGGTCGGCAAGGCACATCCTGTTTATTAGTTGTGCCTGGCCTAGGCCCGTGCTGTGCCGGTCCGGTACGGCTCGTTGGCCACCACTGATACTTTCAAAACGATGCCTTTGGCAACTAAAAGAATCTCAAGTTTCCCTTGATAGCTTTGCATTTATTACTATTGCATTTTGTGTGGTGGCTTGATAAATACCGTTGCACTCATTATTACTTAATTACCATTATTCAGTTAGTAAGAAAAAGAAGACCAAGCCTTGCGGTGCCATCAAGGAATAGATAGATGCTGGAAGACAATAAGACTAAGAACTAAGTCGTAAATCCGAGATCTCACCCATGTAAAGTTTTTATTTTTACTACTGTATTTTATTATTTTTGGTCTGATTAGTACATGAGTATGAGTAAGTTATTAATTATCTACGCTTCTACCTCCGGCGCCGCTGGACTGCGTGCGTGCGTGCCTTCCGGACTTGTTCGCCGCCGCCTCCGGCCAACTCTCCGCCAACGCCGCCGCCTCCGGCCAACTCTCCGCCAACGCCGCCGCCTTCTCTCCCTCAGATCTGGCCGGATCCAAGCCTCTCCGTGCTGGCTCCGTCTCCTTACCTCTGTGGCCGCCGACCCCAGCTTCTCACGGTGCCGACGCCGGAGTTGCTCGATTGTGCCGGATCCAGGCCTTCTCCTCCCCGTGCTGGCTCCGTCTTCTTACCGCTGTGGCCGCCGACCCCAGCTTCTTACGGTGCCGGCGCCTTCTCCACGCTCCTTACCACCAAGGCGCCGTCGCCGTCGCCCACACTAAATACGCCGCGCGCTCGCGCTGACGTTGTGGATTCGGTGCTTTTCTCCACTGCAAAAAGACTGGTTCAGGTTAGTTGCTCCATCCTCAGCATTACTATGCAGCTTTCGAATCTCTATTTCTTGATTGGACTAATTGTCAAGGTCAATTTGAGACTTGCCAGGGAGTTCACGAGCATCAGAGTCGGTCTGAAGGAAAGACTTTCAACGAAGGTCGGTTTGAGACTTACCTGGGTCGTGTGCGACTGCTACAGAGTGTGTTGCCGTGTCCTGAGGTGAGCTGCAGAGTCCTGAGAATCCTAAGCACTAATCTAACTGGGAATGCTGGATGCTAGGGACCATACGATATGGGGTGTTGCTATTCAGAGTTATCAAGTGCTAATTACGTTCTTGTCATTGATGGCGTAGAATACCTGCAGATTCGCCTAATATTTACTTTTATTTTAGTAACAATCTTTAGAATTTCCTGCTCCACGCTAGCTGAGATGATAATTAGTTACACAGTTTATGTTTTTGTTACATGTGCGTTGGCCTAGAAGCATTGCCAATGCTCGTATGAGGTGGTCCGCAAAATGCCTCTGAGCTATCCCACAATCTAACAGCAGAGGTATACGTTGCGGTCTTGCAACATTTCTAAAACAAATAGCTGAGGTCAGTTCAAAATAGATGGGATTTACTATATTGTATTATTCTATTCCAAGTAAACAAAATGAGGCATATTCAGAAGGCAGTTTAAAGGTGAATTTTATCTCCTTTTTTTTTAACGATTCAGTTTTCTGTAATACATGTACATCTGATTTACCTTAACAGCCATTCCATTTTAACTGTTTGTCATCGATGATGTATGTTGTGCTAAGTATTCTTGCCCGTTCTCCTGTGCGTAGACCAATATGCAGTTACTACTGGTTTGCTACATGCCTAACTTGCCATATTGAGTGAGGATTATAGCTTGATAGCTTTTATTTCAGTTGTTTGGTCATGGAATTTCAGTTATAGGTAAATAGGTTGCCATTTAGGTAGCAGTTTGATACTTGAAACTGCTAATTTCTTAGCCTTCATATCGCCGTTGCACTTTCCTATGAGTGATTGCGCTTAGAAGCTTTTAGGATCCTCTCAATAGCAACAGAATGTAGACGAAGTTTTGTGAAGAAGAAATTTATACCATGCAGTCCACCTTTTGGCTTACTTGCAACCAGGGAATTAGTTGTTGGTTTCCTATTTCCTTATCTGCGCCTTCACTGTTTATCTGTCCTGCATGCAAGTCGACTCTCCTATTATTTGTATGTTAGAGCTAATCGTGCTGGCTTTGACCTTTTTGTCCTTTGTTCAGGTAAGCGATGTGTTTGCTGTTTTGCATTTGTATAGTTTTTCATATTAATTTCTTCAGCTATGAATGCTCTATCTTGGTGTAGTTACAATTTTGAGAGGATAAAGTTTACAGATTTCTTTTGTCTTTCGGGTCCTATCCATGATTCTTTTCTTAGTGGTCATGGAATTTCACATGTTTGCAGTTTCGTTACCGTGCTTTAGCAAATATTTTAGCTTACAAAATTTCATTGTGTTCTTATTTATTAATTTCACTTGTTGAATTGTGGATGAATGATATTTATCTTACAAATCCACTGAAATTGTGTACAACTACAGATTGGGTACTGCTATACCAGGCAGGCTAAGCCAAGAGGTTAGGTATGCTTCTTTCTTTTTTGTTATACGAAATTTATATAACAAGCTTGTCAATCGTTTATCCTTGCCCATCATTGTTTGGTACATGTTTGATACAGGATTGCACATTCCATGCAGCAAAGAGCCAAAGAGTTAGTTCAAATTAATGAATGCAAAGGTTTGTTCAGTTTCCACAAGTAGTAGGTTTCGTCCCAAGATCTGAAAATGGGTAGTACTATTTCCTTCAAATCCTAAACTCATTACAGTACTCAATACCAATGCTTAGTTAGGGGACATATTTCAAGGAATTAGAGTTGACCTAAAAAAAGGTTGAATGGATCCATTCAACCTGTCTTTTTCTCATGCTGTTATCATGCTTGAGTGTATCAGCCATTTAGTTCAGATTTGTCTGGTTTCTTACTGTATTTATTTCATTCTTTCCTTTATTTCATTCTTTCCATGCCTTTTTTTGGATCTGAAATGGTTTATATACGATGGTCCGTCTTTCCACCTACCCCTCCATCCTGGCGCTCCCACCTCCGCCACGGCGGCCATCTCTCCTCCCAGCCCTACCCGAGCGTCAGTCTCCCCGCTCTCCCCACTTGCCCAGCCTCTCTTCCCTAGAGGTCGTCCTCCGTCTTTCCACCTACCCCTCCATCCCGGCGCTCCCACCTCCAAGCTCCCGCCGGTGGCTACTCTAGCCACGGTGGCCACTTGCCCTGTCCGAGCGTCAGTCTCCCCGCTCTCCCCACTTGCCCAGCCTCTCTTCCCTAGAGGTCGTCCTAAGGAGTTGCGGTGGCGGGACGGTAGAGCCTCTCCTCCTAGCCCCAGCAACCCTGTGCGACGCCCCTCCGCTGCCGTCTCCTGCTCCTACCGCGACGTGCTTACCGGTGCTCCTGTCCTCCAAGCTTTGGAAGCGCCGGTGGTGCGGGAGTCTTCACATGTCAGGCCGACGCTTGTTCTGCACTCCGAGGTTGTGCGAGCTCCTCCTGCGCGCGGATCGGATGCAGGTGGTTGGTGCACGGTGGTCAGTCGCCGCAAGCTTCGGCGGCAGCTCCGGCCACCCCGACGTCCTACAAGGCCGATTCCCGAGGACCTCAAGGGAAGATGCTTCAATTGCTTCTCCACCAGGCACTGCGCTGCTCAATGTCGTAACCGGACTCGGTGTTTTTGCTGCCGTCGGCTGGGACATCGGGCTTCCGGTTGCAGATTCTCCTGGCGGAAGGAACGTGATCTCGTTTGGGGGAGGCGCGTGGCGGCACCTTTTCTCGCTGGCGGCGTCCTATCCTCGCAGGCAAGTGCTGGGGTCTCCTCACGCCCACGGGTTCCCATGGCTGAGACCGTGCTCCAGGAGATCGGAGGCCGCTGCGAACCTCGGGCCGCCGAGGCGTCGGCGTCGAAGATCACGTGGGAAATCCGCAAGGTCTTCTGCTGGGGTCCCTCTGCATGTTGCTGTGCCGGCGAATGGCTTTGGGCGGGAACTGGATCTCCATTCCGTCGTGCCTGGACGCTGTTTCATTGAGCGAACAGCGGAGTTGTCATGTGAGGAAGAAAACCTTCGTCAGGCTGTGCTCGTTACAATCACTGGCACATGGTCGGCGGTGGAGCCACTAGAGGCGGCGGCGACGTTCGCCGATCTTTTTGGCATTGATGTTAGTGCTATTTCTGTTCATCGTGCGAAGCCGGAGGATTTTCTTTTGCTGCTGCCGGATGAAGTCATGGTACAACGGGTTCTGAACATTGGTCAGCCTATTCGAACACCATGGTTCAGTTGTCTTGTCAAGCCATGGTCGCGGCTTGCTCATGCCGTCAGTCGCTATCTTCCGTTTCGGATTGAGTTGAGTCTCATTGGAATTCCACCTCACACTTGGAGCGTTGATACGGCGAGCAGATTGTTGAGCCCGTTTTGTCGGATTGATGAGGTGCATCCGTCCACAACATCGCGCTCCGATCTGTTGGAGTTCAAGCTCACTGCATGGTCGCGACGGCTGGACTCTGTGCCATCTCGTCTTAGCCTTTGGGTGGAGGAGCCATTGGAGGCATCTACTGCCGAAGGTGATGAGTTACGGTTACTCGAGTACGGGGTGGACGTTCAGGTCACGGGTTTTGTGAGCCTTGAATCTTCAGCTCCAAGGCGTCCAGATGGCCATGAAGATGTGTTTCGCCATTCGCGGCGTCGAAGGCGGTAGCGGGCCAGCCATGGATCTCACAGTCCAGACCTGGGAGGCCAGCCCCAGAGAGCGTTGCCTCAAGCTGGCATCGATGCTTCGTCCTCCACAGGAATGCCCTCGGTGGGCATGCAGTCCGTCGCCGCGCCCTCTCCCCCTTCACACGCTTGCATGGCTGCCTCGTGTCCCTTGTCAGTCGATGGGAGTGGTCCTGGGGGCGTGGCAAATGCAGTGCTGCGGGAGAGCGCCTTCGCTAATTGCTCGAGTCCCCTGTCATCTGACGGATGTGGGCCCGCTGAAGATTTGATTCAACCTATTGGGGGAGATCTCCAGATCTTGCAAGATCTTTCTCCAGCGTTGCCAGCTTCCTTTCCCTGGATCGAGGCTGGTTCCCTCGCGTGTCTTAATGACATGTTGGCCTCGGTGGAGTGTGTGGCATCAGCGGCTTATGGCAAGGAGAAAGGGGTAGACTTTCCGCCTGCTTCTTTTGGGCCGGACAGCAAGCCCAGTTTGGGGGAGGAGCAGGCCCCTGAGCATCAGCCAACGAAGACCCTCCAGTCTTCAACATCGGTGCCTGAGCCTTTTGCTGGATGCGCGGGGACGTCCACTGAATTAACTGCTGGGGTTCAGAACCTATGTTATCAAGGCGTCGCCTAGGCGTCCTGGCGCCGCAAGGTGGACGACAGAGGCTATCGCCTAGTTTTTCCAAGTTAGGCGACCGACTGGAGCGTCAGCGTCGGCGTCAGTGGAAGGAGCCCGTCCGGCGTGGAGGCGGATCGGCGTCGTCAGTGGAGGCGGCGGCGGTGTCGAGTGGAGGAGGCGCGAGGCCGGATCCGTGGCGAGCCCCGTCCGTGCGAGGCCGGATCTGGCGGCGGCGGTCGAGCCATGGTGGAGGACCGGGGTGGAGGAGGCGGCGGCCGATTCGGAGGGGAGGCGTCGGAGGAGAGGCGACGGCTCTCGGAGAGGAGGCGGCGCTCGGAGATGCGGCGGGGCTCGGAGAGGCGGCGGCGCTCGGAGAGGAGGCGGGGCTCGGAGAGGCGGCGGCGCTCGGAGGGACAGAGAGAGAGAGAGCACGGACCAAGAGAGAGAGAGCACGGGAGAGCGCCCTGAACGACAGAGAGAGAGAGAGAACGGGGTGGCCGGGTGGGGAACGGGGATAAAAGTTGTAATTTTACAATTTAATCCTCAGAGTTCTATAAAATTACAATTAGATCCTTCTTTTTTAGAAATCTGACTTCCAGAGTTCCATTTTTTTATTTTTCCTACTATCGTCTAATCATCGTCTAGGCGCCCGCCTAGGCGTCCTGGCACCTCCGGAGCGCCTCGCCTCGCCTTGTCGCCGTGACAACATAGTTCAGAACGTTTCTTCCAGGACGCACTCCAAGGTTTTTTCGCATGTTTACAGCAGGCGTCGATGGCAGCTTCAACGCAAGGAGTCCAATCCAGTCCTTTCTACCCTAGCCAAAAATTTCTTTTCTTCAGTGACTCAAGCCAGCGATGGTGATCCTGCCCTCGCACCCGAAGAGAAGACCAAGCAATTCACTTTGACTTTGCTCTTCGCCGCAACAACAGGTTGAAGAAGTGTGGGATATCCTCACCTGCAGCATCACAAGCTCAGATTAATCTCATGCAACGTTTGGGGATGGTTGCTAATCAAGAGGGTATAAGCGTTGACATGAAAAGATATGCCCAGTTTTTCTCTAAGCCCTTATCACAAGCTCACATTGCGGCATTGGCGGCATTATTTGGTTGGCAGCCACCGCCACTGGGGGAGGCTCCACGGGATGTTGTGATCCTTCTGAGCGTGGCTACTGGTGATTAGTGTTGTGGGGTGTTTGTTGGTCGTTGCTAAAACTTGAATCTATGGTTTCCAAGATTCTTATTTGGAATGTAAGGGGGCTTAACAGCAAGGCAAGGAGGGACAGCGTGCGTAGTTTGGTCAATTCCATTCGGCCTGAGGTGGTGTGCTTACAGGAAACAAAGAAGGAGGCTATCTCGGGACATATGGTGAGTTCGTTGCTTGGTAGTGACTTTGTTCATTTTGAGGTGCTACCGGCAATCAGAACAAGAGGAGGGGTCTTAGTGGCCTGGAAGGGCTGCTTGTGTCAGGTTCTCCAATTCCGGATTCACACTTTCTCGGTTTCAGTTCAATTTGATTCCCAAGAAGGCTTGCCGTGGTGGTTCACTGGTGTTTATGGGCCTCAGGATGATGAGCACAAAATTCAGTTTTTGCAAGAACTGCGAGACATACGGCAGGCTTGCCAGGGGCCTTGGGCTATTGGTGGGGATTTCAACTTGATCTATATGGCTGAAGACAAGAATAACACAAATGTTAACAGGGTAATGATGGGCCGATTTCACCGTTTCTTGGATGACTGGGAGCTGAGAGAATTGCCCCTTCTTGGTAGAAAATACACCTGGTCAAACGAACAGGCTGTGCCTACCTTAGTTCGGTTGGATCGGGTATTCATGACTTCGGATTGGGAACAAATATTCCCTGACTGTATTCTTTAGAGCTCTACTACAGTGGTGTCAGATCATTGCCCTATCATCCTTGGTCTGAAGGACAACATTCAAGGCAAGAGGTTTCAATTTGAAAATTTTTGGCCCAAATGTGAAGGTTTCCTGCAGGAGGTTGAGTGCTTGGTGTAAACCTGTCACAACCTCGTGTCCATTGCAAATGTTCTCTATGAAGTTAAGCAGACTTGCAAGGGATTTGCAAGCTTGGAGCCAAAAGAGAATTGGTAATATAAAGACACAACTTCAATTGGCGAAAGAACTCTTGCACTGGCTGGAAATTGCCCAAGACAACCGGTTGCTATCGGGGGAAGAGGATTGGTTGCGACGTCAGCTCAAACTGCATGCCCTCGCCTTGGCTTCGCTTGAGCGTACAATTGCTCGGGTACGTTCCAAGTTGTGTTGGCTAAAAGAAGGTGATGCAAACACGTCCTTTTTCCATCAGCATGCTCGATATAGGAAGAGGAAGAATTTCATGGCCAAGGTCAAGGTGGGAGGTAACATTCTTACTGATCAAGTTGAGAAGCAAGAGGCAGTATGGGATTTCTACTCTAATCTCCTCGGTACAGTATCGCAGCGGGATTGGACGCTCAACTTACAATCCTTTTATCAGGATTCTCATGACCTGTCTCCCCTAGAGATGCATCTTTCTGAGGAGGAGATTTGGGCAACAGTTAAATCTCTTCCTTTGGATAAGGCACCAGGCCCCGATGGATATACAGGACGCTTCTATAAGAGCTGTTGGAATATCATAAAAGTGGACCTCATGGTTGCACTTAATCGGGTGTTACAGAGTGATGTGAGCAAATTGTTCTTACTCAATTCGGCATACATTACTTTGCTGCCCAAAACACCGGATGCATTGGAAATGAAGGATTATCGATCAATAAGCCTGGTGCATAGCTTTGCAAAATTGATCACCAAGCTATTGGCCAATAGGTTGGCTCCCAAACTAAAAAATTTGGTCTCTCCCAACCAGAGTGCCTATGTTAAAGGAAGGTGTATTCATGATAATTTCTTGTTGGTGCAACAAACGGCAAGAATGCTCCACAAGCAAAAGGAACTTTGAGTGCTCCTCAAATTGGATATATATAAGGCCTTCGACGCGGTATCTTGGGCTTTCTTGATACAGGTTTTGAGACACCTGGGTTTTGGCCCTATTTGGTGCAACACTCTGTCCAAGCTCTTGAGGTCTTCTACAAGAGTGCTGGTGAATGGAGTGCAAGGAGAAGTTATCTATCATCAAAGGGAATTGCGACAAGGCGATCCCTTATCACCAATGCTGTTCATTATTGTCATGGATGTGCTTAATGCTCTAATCAACAAGGCGAGCGATGATGGTACTCATGACCTCTCTCTTGCGGGGACCAAGCCAGCGGGTATCTCTTTATACTGATGACGTAGTACTGTTCTTGCGGCCTTGTGTGGAAGATATAGAAATGATTAAATAAATTCTCCGAGTCTTTGGTGAAGCTTCGGGGCTGGTCACCAATATCAATAAATGCTCCGTAAGCCCAATCTAATGCCGAGTGCAGGACATTGAGGCAGTACAAACATCCTTCCCTTGCAAAGTACAAGACTTCCCATGTAAGTACCTGGGGCTTCCTCTGTCCATTAAAAAGCTTTCCAAGACTGATTACTATGCAATCATCGACAAGATAGCAAATAAGCTACCTGGGTGGAAAACAACCATGATGCATCCGGTTGGGAGAGCCACGCTTGTTCGCGCAGTACTCACGACAATACCTATTTTTCAGCTCTTTGCATTGGAATTTCCCAAATGGGCTATCAAAGCCATTGACAAGATTAGAAGAGGTTTTCTTTGGAAAGGTCGTAAGGAAGCGAATGGTGGACATTGCCTTATTGCTTGGGGGCGAGTACAGAGGCCAATTGATCTTGGTGGACTGGGAATACTTGATCTAGAAGTGCTTGGGTGGGCTTTGAGGGTGAGATGGTTATGGCTAATGAAGACACAACCTGATCGTCCATGGGCTGGTCTTGACATCCAAGTACATCCCATGTCGGTTGCTTTGTTCACCGCCTCAGTCATTTCAATTATAGGTGATGGTCGCAGAACGCTTTTTTGGCTTGACAAATGGTTACATGGAAAATCCTTACCTGACCTTGCGCCATCCCTGTGTAAGCATGTGAAGTGGCAAACTGCAAACTGCAGAACTGTGCAGGAGGCTTTATCTGATTCTACTTGGGTCCGGGATATTAGTGGTGGTCTGTTTGCAGAGGCGCTTTTGGAGTATTTTTAGCTATGGGATTTGTTAGCGGAGGTGACTTGCTCCGGGAGTGGAGGATCAGCACCTATGGGTTTCTTCACCGTCAGGTGAGTTCTTCACCAGATTAGCCTATAGGCGTTTCTTTGTGGGGGCTATTGAGTTAGAGCTTTGGAAAGAGATATGGAAGTCTTGGGCCCCCCTCGCTGCAAATTTTTCATGTGGTTGGTTTCTCTTAAACTATGTTGGACCGCCGACCGTTTGGCTCGTTGTGGAATGGACCATCCCGAAAAATGCCCACTTTGTGATCAAGAGGAGGAAGATGTCTATCATCTGCTCATCACCTGTGTGTTCTCAAAAACAGTGTGGTTCACAGTTTTATCCATTGTTAGCATGCAGCACCATGCACCTAGGCCTACGGATTCTAACTTGTTTGATTGGTGGCGCCAAGTTCTGCGACAACTTCATAAACATTACAAAAGGGTTTTAATTCTTTAGTTCTGTTGGTGGCTTAGTGGATTTGAAAGCATAGGAATAGATGTGTTTTTGAGGGGGCCTCCCCTAACTCTAGCGTTTTAGTGCAAAAGATTAGAGATGAGGCAAAAATGTGGTGTGTAGCAGGGGCAAAGGCCTCAGGCGCATTTGGCCATAGCTTGTTTGTATAGGTGGTGTTTTGGTCACCTTTTGTATCCTTGGCCTTTTTTTGGGACTTGTTTTTGAGTCTCTTTGACTCCTCTTTCCCTTCTTAATATAATGATACATAGTTCTTCTGCGTGTTTGAGAAAAAAAAATTCTTTCCATGCCTTTTTATGAGTTTATTTCATTCTTTCCATTCCTTTTTATGATTGTTTGCAGTACAAAGGTTATTATTTTGGTTTTTTTATGTGCTATTGAATGCAGTACGCGTTTCATCTATCTACATGCGTAGAACCTCTTGTTTATATATGCATCCTTTAGTGAAAAAGAAAAGTGCGTCTACTTACCTAGCTCTGCGGTCTCATTTTCCTTTTGACATCAATATATATGTGCTACATATTCACTTTATATGATCTATTGCTTTGCCTGTACATGAGGAATAGTGTTACGGTTCTTATCTGCAGTTCTACACCATATATCGTAGAACAATTTCACAATGTGATCCTTGCAAGATAGCTTTCCAATGTAAAACTGATATATACGGTTTTGATCTGTACAAACTAAAAAATTCCAAACTGGTAAATGTTGCTGCTGGTCTGAACTGTGCTCATCAGAGTATTGACATTCACAATCCTCCAGTAAGTTCTCTTTTCATGTTTGAACAATTCTCATTCAAAAGCTCTGTCCTTCATTTATACGCTCTAGCACTGGTATTGTCCTTGTCTTTGTAAATAAAAATGTGATAGTTAGCTGACGCTTGTGTGTTAGCTCACACATTGTCACATTGATACTTGTTCTTAAGCCAGCAGTATTTCAAGATGTATGTGGATATACTGCATACATGATCCCTACAAATTATAGCATAGAATAGTTATTATGCTGATGAGGAGAAATAAATGCACTGGCTGATTGTGACAAAAGGATTCTTCTAACAACAAACCTTTTCTTCTTCTTTTTTTTTGCAGTCAAGTAAAACCACGGGGCTACTCCATGAATGACAAGTCTTATGTTTCTATTGCAAATCACAAGCAGTCTAATGTAACCGTTTTAATTGTGATCTTCGGCAATCTTTCGAGGTAACCATTTTAATTGTTTCTAGGTGAAATTCCGTCATAGTTATCTATTATTCCAGCTGTTTGTTTTCTTGATTATTTAGATGTGTTCAGATACCCAATGACAAAACCTAGATTAAGGTGTCTTATGGTAGATTCCATTTTCCCTAGCAAGCTTTTAGTTTCCCTAATAAGCCAATAGCTTCTGTTATCTGGTCAATGCTCTCCGTCTAAGTGGTTGTTGTCTAATCATTGGGTTATCAAAATTTTCAGGACGTGTTTTTAGATTATGATTATGTTAACATGCTGATTACCTAGGTCGATTTTATGTATCTTACACCATGTGGACTATGCCAGCATTCCTGCTGGTGTACCCTCAATTTCCATTGGTATACTGCCGTCTACTCCTCTGATCCACCTCATATGGCCAGCATATTCATTTCGTCATGTTCTTTTGTTTCTTACTGAGAGTTTTAATTAATCCCTATTCTTTTTTTTGCCCCTGACATGTTCTGTGATTATATTTGATGGTTCATATGCTCATTTTCATAATCCGACAGGTAATTTCAGATCACCAGATTTTTGCCTCTAAATTTGGATTCTCATCTTTACTTTGATAGTTGGAATACATTTCGTTTCTATCTTCCTTGAAAAAACAAAAACAAATGAAATGAGTTATCCCGATGAATTGCAGTAATTACGTTTTGCTTTACTCTTCATATGCTCAAACGAGATTAATTAACAGCTTTTACATGGAACATACAGCCCTTACATGTAGCCATTTTTATCCAAGAGAGAAAATCTTGGATAAAAATCGAGTTATTCTGGATGTTAATGGGCAGTCTGGGTAGAGAGGAGTGCAGATAACAGAGAAAGATCATTACCTCTCATGTAGTTTTGGTTATTTACGGGAGAGGGGCAAAAGAACAAGCCGGTGGGATAAATCAGTTATGTACACTCCACCAGTATAGGTTTGAATTAAATGTACATGTTAGTACAGCATCAACTTAGATTGATTAATGTTTTCCATAACCATAGAAATAAGGTTATGCTGCCTGCCAGTTCCCCTAAAATTTTAAAAGCATATATCAGTGGATCAACATTTTTATAACATAATAGAGAGCTTTCTCGATGCCCAAATGGCACCTGGTGGGATCTTCTTGTTGGTGTCTTAAAACTGAGTACTTAGCCCTCAATTTTCCATTCTTTGTTGATGTTGAATAATATGCTAATTCTCTTATTCTTCAGTGTGAGGTTGGAGATGTTTTGTGTTCTCTGTGTCTCGGAAACCTACACGGTAAATG
Source organism: Melocanna baccifera (assembly GCA_036346265.1). Classification (NCBI taxonomy): domain Eukaryota; kingdom Viridiplantae; phylum Streptophyta; class Magnoliopsida; order Poales; family Poaceae; genus Melocanna; species Melocanna baccifera. Next base: position 26,799,178 of record CM070686.1, on the reverse strand, counting down.
TCACATTTGCTGCAAACACAACTGGATTGGTCTGTGCGTGGAATCAATAGAGAAACAGAAGGCATTTGATATAGGTTATTAGGTTTGGCTTCTACACTGCTTATTTCTTATTGGCAACCGATGTTTCCTTATTTCTTTCCTGATTTTAGTGCATAAAGTTGCTGCTGTGTGCTTATTGCTCAAACATAGGATCGGTGGATCATCCTTGGGCTATATTTTCCATGATTTCACCTTACACTATTATATTTACATGTATGTGATAATAATTCTTAATATCTATATATCTATATATGTTTATGTGTGTGTCCCCATGTCAGTATTTTTTGGAAAGTGGCTAATCTCCGTATCCATGTCATGTTGTGTTAGATACTCATGTCCGTGTCCGCACAACAGAGACTGTAGGTATCAAACTACACATCTCCAGATATTTTCCATGGGAAGGTATATTTCTTTCTCTGTCATGGCGCAACGTAATGCGCTATTCTTCCTAGTTTTATTTACGGTGGGTGGAGGAGGCTCAAGGGATACGATGACGAAACAACGGTAGTCAAGTCCTCCCCTGCTTAAGGCTATTATGAAAGGACTAAATCCCTCTCATTTGAGTTAACGTCCGTAAAACTCGTATCGATCATAAACCAGTTAAGGCATAGCGGAGGTGGAAATCAACTTCTACGAGCTCAATCTATTTATCAAAATTTACAATATCATATGGATATTTTGCAGCAAAAAAGGCTATAGTTTTCCTCTTTGCCAAATGATCAAGCATGTTGCTGAGAATGATCAGGAGAACTGTTTTTAGGGTAAGAGACCACTACCAGTTACATCAATTATGGATATATAACTTTGTGCCACTCGTTCTGTTACTATTAGCCCGATTACCAAGTGACAACCAACAGGTTAAAAACTGTGGAAACAGAACGAAAATTAAGATGTCAGAGCAGTGTTCAGTGACAGAACGGATGAACACAGCTGTATGTTGAAGTCACTACTGATGCAAAAATAACTAGAGCCATCCTCAGAAAAGGGTGACAATTTTATGCAAAATTTACTGCAAGCTTATGTTTCAACTGAAGTTACAATAGAACACAAAATTTTTCTCTACGTGGGGTAGTGCAAAAGAAGCATGCCCCTGCTGGTGCCTGGAGCAGCTGGTAACTAACAAGAAACCTCATACTAGCTTGTATAGACAAATAAATGACCTGAAGAATGAGTAGAACGATTTAATTAAGAATACATGTAAATCAGTCAAATATATATTTCAGGCAGTATTAGCATGCTGCTTTATCAATCACACACAAACTCTTTCTTGAGTCTTTTGCAAGCAACACTCACGTCATGGAATTCTGTTCTGTGACTAATAGACACAACACAGTCCATAGGCACAGCTGATTCTCTTATTTGAAGCACAAACATAAGCAATCCAAACCAAATAGATTGTGCGTTAGTCTCAAAAGAGAGAGACACACACAAATTAAAATAGTTTCAAGCACACCAGCTTGGTGGATGCACGTATCATGCATCACACACCAGTTTATTCTTTAGAAGACACACCAACTTGGCAAGCAAACAGTTGAACCGTTGTAGCAATGGCAGCAGTAGAAGGCAGCAAGACGTCGTCGTCTTTCCGCCACCAAAGCTACACAGGTAAGTAACAATACACGTGATTAATGGAAGCAGAATGGATCGTTGAGGACAAATGCACAAATGAGCAAATAAAGGAATTTAGTACATGGAGCAGATAAATGAGCATCTAATGTATGTGTTTTATTTGCGATTCAGACAGCACGTACAGATTGCAATTCAGATGCACAGGATATGTAGATGTTATCGTATATGATACATGCATGAAAGAAAAAGAAAAAGAAGGGAGAACATGTGTATGCATGTATACTTGAATAGTCAGGTCGTTTCACCGGAGAACTGTGCCTCTAGGCAGAGGCTTCTTGTAATGTTGTGGGTGGTGCGGGTTGAAGAGGGAGGGGTCATGGCCGGTCTCCAGCTCATCCCACTCCAGCTTGTCCCACCAGTCCTTCTCGCAGTCCACAACGGGGTGGCCGTCTTGACGGCGGTGATCGACGGCCGGGAGGCGCCTGAGGCCCCAGCATCCCCTGACCCTGATCGTCTCGAGCATGGGTGCAGACATCTTGGCCTCACATATCTGCTGCAGACTGGAGAGATCATGCAGGTAGATGTGCTTCAGCTTTGGGAATTCTAGTATACCATTTTGATGGCCCGTAGCTATTCTGTGTAGAAACTCTGCCTCCATAGGGAAGACCTGCTTCAGATCACCACAATAGACGATGTGGAGGGTCTCCAAGCTGCTCAAGGTGTGGTACCACGACAGCGGGAGGACAAATGTGAGCCTGGGGCAGGAGTGCAGGTGTATGCTCCGCAGCTTCGCAAAGGATCTATCATCCTCAAGAGGAACCGTTCTTCCTTTGCTCCAAATGCAGTGGGCCATCGGGAGGTCAGCCGCCCAAAAGGTCTCCAGTTCTTTAAAGCAGTAGATATCGTAGTTAGTGGCGAAGAAAGTGCCCAGCTTGGGGCATCTCTCGACAAGGCACCTCTTGAGACGAGACCAATGAATTTTCTCCTCTCCCATGGACATCATGCGTTCAGGGATGACAGTGGTGATGGAAGAATTTTCGTGCACGTGCAATGACTCCACCCTGTTCATCACAAAGATTATAGCCTCGATCACTTGTACGCTCTCCACATTATTGTTGCTGATTCCCTCACCAATCTCCACATGGCAGTCCAATGGCTCAAACTGCGGTTTACTGCTGTCGTCATAATCAGTAATTATCTCATCAATATGCACATCAGTGTAGGTGCTGCAAGGAGTCTTGGGGATTAACGACTTCTGTGGAGGCAGCCCGATTACTTGTCTAGTAGCAGATATGCGAAGGACTATATTAAATCTATTAGCCTTCCAGCAAAACTCTTTGTTTCTTCTTAACACTAAGAACCGAACAAACCTCATCTCCATAGTAGCAACATATGGTTGACAGTATTCTTGTCCTAACTGATGGACGAAAGAACCAGGTGATAATTTTCTAACCTCTTCTCCTGCTCGATTGTCAATGCATAGTATCCTTAGCTGTTGCAGTCCATTTTGTGGCCACAGTATTGAACGGAGCTGCTCACATCCCAATAGAATGATTTGCTCGAGACTAGGGACATGGACCACCTCATCTTTCAGTTCAAGTGTCTGGACTGCAGATTCTGAGAGGTCCAACTCCTTAAGGTTTGGCAATGGTCCACGCAGTTTGAAGCTCACCAACCTTGCACAACCAGCCAAGCAGATACGGGACATTTTATGATCCCCTCCTGCTCGTGCATCTAAGCTGAATGATTCAAGTGATGGAGGGACTCCTTCAGGGCCAACATGTTCCAACCCAACACAACCATCTAGAATCAAAGTCTTGAGGCCAACTGCCCTTGACAGGCTTGGCAAAACTTGCATGGTGCTATTCCTAGATAGGTCGAGAAGCTCCAGCCTCTCCATATCGGTGAATTCATCCTTTTGCCCTGTCTCCCAAGAGCTTGTAGGCTCAATAACTCGAAGCTTGTGAATGTTATGTAGTAGTCTCCATGAAAGATTGTTGCGCCAAATCCTTCCCTTCTTTATATATACCTCCCTAATGTTTGTAGCAATTTTCTCTATCATCTTTGGGAATAAAGCCAATTCCCAATCCATGTTGCATATGTCCAGGACCTTAAGCTATGAAAAAATCCCATTTCTGGTCTACCTTGCTTTGGTGCTTCTTCTTGTGGTTCATCATCCTTACAGCTATCCAATCCGAGGAATCTTAAGCCCCGGCAACAATGGAAAGGAGGTGAAGAAAAGCTGAAGGTGCAGCGGCATAGTTTTAGTACCCGAAGTCTGTCCGATTGGTGGAACATGTCATTTGGTAATGTGGCTAATGGATGATCAGGTCCACTTTCGGCTGCAAAGAAAAAGGACGTTCACTCTGGAGGTACAGTCACGGAGTCGGTGAAGAAAATCCAACAGTTTGGAGAAGTGCCCAATTCATGACCAAATGAGGGACTAGATGAGTAGTCCTCCAATCGTAACTCTTGATGCAGAGCAGTACCAGCATCCCATGCTTGTTCGTTGTCCTGGCCTCCTTGTACAATAATCCCATCGCAAACCCAATAGCTGGAAGCATGGATAGCCCAGTTATAGTCCATGATGCTGCCGCCCTAAGAATTTAATGACAACATATACGAGCAACACACTGCAGCTCTTTCAAGGGTGATGCCAAGCTTACCTGTGTACTGGGCAATTTCTCCAGCCTCTTCCTGTAGCAAATACTTCCACCCGTGAATACTATAATTATCATAGAGATGCAGATGTGATTTATCCACTTTTTTTTATTTCTAGGTTGAACCGAAGCCTCCCCCTGAAGGTTCACAGCACTTTATTATCATAAGGACTAAACCAGTCATGTCGAGGAAAGCCAAAATTGGCTAATGTCAACTGTGTAGTCACTTCCGTCGTGAAAAATCACCAAGCAACTGAGGACCCTAATGGTTTGATAGATCTCTCTTGTGACGTCTTGCATCTCAGCTCTAGAGCCTTCTTCTACCCCACTGAAATCATCCTCCTCGTCTTGCCGATCAAGAATAGCCATGACCCGCTGGGGAAGCTTCAGTTCCTCCGCGATTGCCCTCTGGAGTGCTCTTCGGCTTTTCCACCTCGAGCAATCGACGTGGATGATCCTATCAAAATTCTTCCTCAGAGACGGCGGAGGGTCCTTGCTATGGCTCTAAGCACCGCAGAAACAGCCAGTCCAGACCATCCGTCAAAGTAGATGGCCTTGTGCGCTCTACTGCTCGTATCCTCTAGATAGCGGGTTATAATTTGTACCGCTTCCTCAATGGTGCTCACATAAATCCGCTGCATTGATTGATGGCAGTTAGTTGAGGTCACTTCACGTGTATAGCAGTTTTCATCCAAAAAGTGCAGGCAGAGCTACAAGTTATCGGTGGAACATACATAATAATTTGTTATGTTTTGACCCTAGTCATGCAACTAAATTGTTATGTTTTGACCAGGAACATTGAATTGAGCATTCATGCCTGCTCGTGAGTAATTGTGTTAACTTGCATAACCGACTAAATGAGGTTCACAATTTTAAAATGGGGGATTGGATCATATACCCTCCTCGTAGTTGAGAAATTGAGGATTTACCCTCCCCACTCAATGATATGTGGGGTCATCATAAGTCACTGACACGTGGGTCAGGAGGGTAAATCCTTAATTTCCATCTAAGTGGAGGGTATATGATCAATAAATCCTTTTAAAATCAAAATATATAGTCCCGTAGTCCATGATGTTTGGCTGTGTTCACTATCTAAATACATATGCTACGTACAACAACAACAAAAAAAAACTAACAAGAATACTACTCTGCTTTAAAGAAGAGTGGTGAGTACATATACTAAAAAAAAACTAACAAGAATACTACTATGCTTTGTGAAACTAGCATGCATATGTTGCGTAGATAAAATACCTCTTCTGGCATGGCGAACTTCTCAAGGAAGGCCCAGCAAACACAAGAAGTTCCAGAAATCTACCCCAGATGGATCTCCAGTTGCTAGCACCTACAAGAGCGTATCAGTTACGTATGTGAATCGACATTGTTAGCCCATATACTCACTAGTTTGAAAATCAATTACTTGTAAACAATCAACATGGGCAAGAAGAGTCTCAGTACCTTAATTGGCAGCTACATATTATTCTGTGCGGATAAGATAACAGGAATGTTGGTGTTGTTTCCTCCCAAGAGAGACGTTTATGTCAGGTGGTGGAAGGATATGAATGGAAATAGCTAGCTAGTTGCAGATTTGCAATGAGCTCTTGCGTATGGTCTTACTGGCGAGCTTTTTCCATTGGCTTGTGTTTGTGCTTCGGGGTGCTTTTACTAAAGCATGCGTGGTTCTTTGCATGGGGTTGGAGCTAAAGAACAAAGATGGGATTGCCGTCCTGCTCTGCTCAGGTGACTTTGATGGCTCGGAAGAGAATCCATCCAGCGCCGACGCTCTAGCTAAAACAAAAGTGCGAAATATCTGTATACATGACACTGTAATTAAAACTGGTGATACAGAATTAATGACGCTACTTCAAGAATGATTATCTCCTGTGCATTGGGCGGGCAGCATCATGGGCCCTGGCCTCCGGACTTGGTCGTGGAGTACATAAAAGAAATAAGAGTAGCAGGAGTGGCTGATATGTTGAAGTCACAACTGATGCAAAAATATCTAGAGCCATCCTCAGAACAGGATGACACAATTTTATACAAATTTTACTGCAAGCTTATGTTTCAACTTAAGCTACAATGGAACTCTAAATTCTTCTCTACTAGGGGTAATGCAAAAGAAGCATGCCCCTGCTGGAGTCTGGAGCAGCTGGTAACTAACAAGACAAGTAAATGACCTGAAGAACGAGTAGAACGATATAATTAAGAAAACATGTAAATCAATCAAATATATATTTCAGGTAGCCTTAGCATGCTGCTGTATCAATCACGCACAAACTCTTTCTTGAGTTTTTTTGCAAGCAACACTCACGTCATGGGATTCTGTTCTGTGACTAATAGACACAACACAGTCCATAGGCACAACTGTCTCTTATTTCCAGCACAAACATAACCGCAATCCAAATAGATTGTACGTTAGTCTCAAAAGAGAGAGACACGCACAAATTAAAATAGTTTCAAGCACACGTGGGCTAGCGATCCTTCTGATCGTCAGTCTTTTTTTGCCTATTGTGTTTTCCTTGGTTCCTCCTTGATTGCCTGGAAGACCCAAAAGCAGATTGCCATTTCTCGTTCGAATGCTAACGTTGAATTGAGAGCCATGGCATTGTTAACAGCTTAGATCACTTGGCTTCGGTGGTTACTTGCAAATTTCGGGTGTTTTCACCAAGCATATTGGAGTAGAAGCTTCATACATGTGATTGCAGGTGTTAGTCTTGTAAATAGTTTAGAACCTAAGATGCTACTTACATATCTCCATGTGTATTTGTATTGGTCTTGGACCTCCTTTTCATCTAAGCCACATTTATAACAAGAGCATTGTTCAGTGACACAACGGATGAACACAGCTGTCACAACTGATGCAAAAATATCTAGAGCCATCCTCAGAACAGGATGACACAATTTTATACAAATTTTATTGCAAGGTTATGGCCCTGTTCTTTTGCGGCTTCTAAAAGTCGCTTTTGGCTTTTGCTACAGTAACTAACTTTTAAACGAAGTATTTTTTTTAAGATGGGGTCTACAGGTTATTGTAGTATACGTTAAAAAACTAATATCTGTACCATCAAAAATCGTAAGTAAGTATCTCTCTTTCCGCAATCTCTGTCGCAAACAGCCAAAAAGCCATCAGCCGTAGTCAAAAGCCATCAGCCGCAGCAAAAAAGAACAGGCCCTATGTTTCAACTGAAGCTTCAATGGAACACCAAATTCTTCTCTGCTTATGTTTCAACTGAAGCTACAATAGAACACGAAATTTATCATGTTATGGACTTCAGTCTTAAACTATGGGAATCTCTTCCTCCAAATGTTCTGATCTTGCATTAGATTTCTTTTTCGAAGTGGCTGCAGGAGAATCATATAAAATATTAAAAAATCGCACATAGTTAATTCTTATGACGGATTCGTAGCGTGTGGTCAATACGTGGAACGCTCCGTAGACCTACCGTGTTGAGATCAGATCTATCCTAGCTGGTTCGTAAACTTTTCTAAAAGAGCAGTACTAAAGCAAGGCCTCTTATTTATTCTAAAAAAACGTGTTACAGTGTACTTGTATATTATTATGGAAACATATTGCAGTTTATTTAATGGAATTAGATGTCTAAAGTTTCTGTTAGTGATACGCCCTAGAAGCAATCATAGAGATGATTGTATCACTTCTATATTTATGATATTTTGAATAATATATTATTTTATCCCTTGAATAAATGTCTTTCATATTGGTCAACAAGTATGTGACTTGTTCGTGAAACTCTTTATTTATGTTTTTAACATAATTCTAAATTATCTCTAATCTTATATCATTATGTGGGGTAATTATGATTTACAGATTAGCACATGTATTGATTGATGATCATGTTTCACGGATCATAGATATGGGATATCAAATCAATAATATGGACACATGTTAGAGAACATAATGTTGGATTAACCCACCATGAGACACTGCGTGACTTGTTATATTCTTAAGTGTCATCAGTTGGTCTCATATATAGTGTATGTGGGATCCTTAGACCTGAGATCGTCATTGTTTCCTACATGTGTAATAGTTTACTTAGGGGTTACCAAACACTACTCCGTGACTAGGTGGTCATGAAGGTAGCTTTCGGGTTTACTATGAAACATGCGGAGGAATATGAACGATTAAGATGGAATTTGACCCTCCTATATAACAGGAGAGATATCTCTAGACCCCTCAATGTGGTTGGATTAAGAAAGTGCATGGCCATGCCGAATGTAGTTGAATAGTCAATCACAACTGAGTAATCCATCACAGGTTCGAGTGAAGGATCGAGCTATCATAGGATGACACGCTTTTCGCCTTGAGTTCGATCTAGTATCGTGAGGCAAAGGGATCGGTATATAAGCATTATATAGGTTCGTCCGATATGATCTTTATGTATATTTGGGGGCCGTTATGTCCTGCTAGGGACCGTTACCGACCTATGGACCGAAAAGAAGTTTTCAGCCCATGGGCAAATGTGTATGAACCTACAGGGTCACACATTTAATGAGCTCGAACGATATGGGTTTGGATGATAGTTTTCGAGTAGGATTCGATCTCTACTCGTATCGAATAAGGATTCGATTGGAGGCTATATAATGAGAGGTGCGGGGGCTGAGGGCGACATCCCAAGAAACCCTAGCTGCCACCTCTCATAATTCCTGCCGTGCGCGCTGGTGCTAGCACACCGACGCACAGTGTTCCCTTCCTGGACGTGTGGACCTCGGTAGAAGTGCTTCTACGACTGCGGCGCTGATCGGGACGATCGCAAGGAGTAGATGGCTGGCTAGAGGACGATCGACTACCTTCACCTACACAAACGCGCTCTTCGTTGAATCGGCTGCTTCAACCCTACTTCCGCTGCACTGCACGTCTAATAGTAATGATCTATGATCTCTTACTCGCATGGCTTCCTGGTTTACGTGGTATAATTTTTAATTCACGCTAGTGTAGCCAACCTGTATTCCAACAGTTTCGCCTTCCGAGACAATAAGAGGTGCCTTTCACCAAGAAAAATATGTGGGTAAAATAATTTTCTTTGAGAAAAGACTCCAGCACAAAAGAGTTGCTCTAGAACACTTGATCCAACTTCTAGAACCTTAGTACACCACCATCTCCACACACCTACACCTAAATCAATCGAGCATAATGGTGACTTAGCCACCACCCCAAAATCAGCAAGGGGAAGTGCAGCAGAGGAGAAGAGAAAAACAGAGCGGTGAGGCAAGTAGAGAGCCACTGAGCCAGGGACGCCAAAAACACGAGCGCAATCAACGTCAAGCCAAAAATCTGCTCCTCGTTTTCTTTCCATTTAAACGCACTTCCATGCATGGTGTTTCCCCACCACTCACACTGAGATGCTGCACATACACGCACAGATCACCACCATGGTTCACAGATTATAATCAACTTCCTCCCATTGTCCAAATCGGAATTTTCCTCTTTGCCAAATGATCAGGCATATTGCAGAGAATGATCAGGTAGGGTGAGACTTTTCCTCAGCAATATGATCAATCATATTGCTGAATGATCAATCATATTGCAGAGAATGATCAGGAGAACTGCTTTTAGGGTAAGAGACCACTGCCAGTTACATCAATCATGGATAACTTTGTGCTACTCGCTCGCTAACTATTAGTATGATTCCCAAGTGACAACTAACACGTTAAAAACTGTGGAAACAGAACGAAAAATCAAGATGTCAGAGCAGTGTTCAGTGACAGAATGGATGAACACAGCTATATGTTGAAGTCACAACTGATGCAAAAATATCTAGAGCCATCCTCAGAACAGGATGACACAATTTTATACAAATGTTACTGCAAGGCTATGTTTCAACTGAAGCTACAATGGAACACCAAATTCTTCTCTACTTGGGGTAGTGCAAAAGAAGCGTGCCCCTGCTGGTGCCTGGAGCAGCTGGTAACTAACAACTCATACTAGCATGTATAGACAAATAAATGACCAGATGAATGAGTAGAACGATATAATTAGGAATACATGTAAATCAATGGAATATATATATCAGGCAGCATTAGCATGCTGCTGTATCAATCACGCACAAACTCTTTCTTTAGTCTTTTGCAAGCAACACTCCCACACCATGGGATTCTATTCTGTGACTGGTAAGACGCAACACAGTCCACAGGCACAGCTGACCCTCTTATTTCAAGCACACACATAACCACAATCCAAACCAAATAGATTGTACGCTAGTCTCAAAAGAGTGACACACAAATTAAAATAGTTTCAAGCACACCGCCTTGGTTGATGCACGTATCATGCATCAAACACCAATTCATTATTTAGAAAATACACCAACTTGGCAAGCAAATAGTTGAACCGTTGTAGCAGTGGCGGCAGTAGAAGGCAGCAAGATGTCGTCATCTTTCCACCACCAACTCTACACAGGTAAGTAACAATACACCTGATTAATGGAAGCAGAATGGATCGTTGAGGGCAAATGCACAAGTGAGCAAATAAAAGAATTTAATACACGGAAGGATTAACTTGTTCCTAAGCATCTTATGTATGTGTTTAATTTGCAATTCAGATAGTACGTACAGATTGCAATTCAGATGCACAAAATCTGTAGATGTTATCGTATATGATACATGCATGAAAGAAAAAGAAAAAGAAGGGAGAACATGTGTATGCATGTCTACCTGAACAGTCAGGTTGATTCACCGGAGAACTGTGCCTCTTGGCAGAGGCTTCTTGTAGTGCTGTGGGTGGCGCGGGTTGAAGAGGGAGGGGTCGTGGCCCGCCTCTAGCCCATCCCACTCCAAGTCATCCCACCAGTCCTTCTCACAATCCACAACGGGGCGGCCGTGACCGACGGCCGGGAGGCGCCTGAAGCCCCAGCATCCCCTGACCCTGATCGTCTCGAGCATGGGTGCAGACATCTTGGCCTCACATATCTGCTGCAGACTGGGAAGATCATGCAGGTAGATGTGTTTCAGCTTTGGGAATTCTAGTATACCTTCTCGAGGATCAGTAGCTATTCTGTTTAGAAACTCTGCCTCCACGGGGAAGACTTGCTTGAGATCACCACAATAGACAATGTGGAGGGTCTCCAAGTTGGGAAAATACGAGTATGGGGCGGCCCACGACAGCGGGAGGACAAATGTGAGCCTGGGGCAGGAGTGCAGGTGTATGCTCCGCAGCTTCGCAAAGGACATTTGGTCCTCATAAGTAATCATTCTTCCTTTGCTCCAAATACAGTGGGCCATCGGGAGGTCAGCCGCCCAAAAGGTCTCCAGTTCTTCAAAGCAGATGATATGGTAGTTGGTGGTGAAGACAATAGTCAACTTGGGGCATCTCTCGACATGGCACCTCTTGACATGAGCCCAACAAATATCCAACTCTCCTGTGGATATCATGCGTTCAGGGATGACAGTGGTGATGGAAGAATTGTCGTGCACGTGTAATGACTCCACCCTGTTCATCACAAAGATTATAGCCCCGATCACTTGTACGCTCTCCACATTATTGTTGTTGATTCCCTCACCAATCTCCACATGGCAGTCCAATGGCTGGAACTGCGGTGCAGTGCTGTCGTCATGATCAGTAATTATCTCATCCATGTGGACATCGGTGTAGGTGCTGTAAGAAGTCTTGGGGATTAACGACTTCTGTGGAGGCGGTCTGGTTACTTGTCTAGTGCTACAACTGCCCATCTTCTTCTCGTTGCACCTCCATACATCTTCATTGCTAGTAGCAGATATGCAAAGGACTAGATTAAATCTATTAGCCTTCCAGCAAAACTCTCTATTACTTAGCACCAAGGACCGAACAAACCTCATGTCCATAATAGCAACATATGCATCATAATATTCTTGTTCCAACTGACAGATGTAAAACCCAGGTGAGCGGAGTATCCTTAGCTGTTGCAGTCCATTTTCTGGCCACAGTATTGAGCGGAGCTGCTCACATCCCAATAGAATGATTTGCTGGAGACTTGGGACATGGACCACCTCATCTTTCAGGTCAAGTGTCTGGATTGCAGATTTTGAAATGTCCAACTCCTTAAGGTTTGGCAATGTTCCACACAGTTTGAAGTTCACTAATCTTACACAACCAGCCAAGTTGATACGAGATATTTTATGAACCCCTCCTGCTCGTGCATCTAAGTTGAATGATTTAAGTGATGGAGGGACTCCATCAGGGCCAACATGTTCCAACCCAACACAACCATCTAGAATCAGAGTCTTGAGGCCAACTGCCCTTGACAGGCTCGGCAAAACTTGCATGGTGCTGTTACTAGATAGGTCAAGGAGCTCCAACTTCTCCATATCGATGAATTCATCCTTTTGGCCTGTCTCCCAAGAGCTTGTAGGCTCGATAACTCGAAGCTTGTGAATGTTCTGTAGTCGTCTCCATGAAAGATTGCTGCGCCAAATCCTTCCCTTCTTTATATATACCTCCCTAATGTTTGTAGCAATTTGCTCTATTATCTTCGGGAATAAAGCCAATTCCCAATCCGTGCAGCATATGTCTAGGACCCACAGGCTCAGAAAAAATTCCATTTCTGGCCTACCTTGCATTTCCTCCTCTTCTTGTTGCTGTTTAGGTGCTTCTTCATGTGGTTCTTCATTCTTGCAGCTATCTAATCCGAGGAATCTTAAGCTGCGGCAACAACGGAATGGAGGTGAAGAAAAGCTGAAGGTGCAGCGGCATAGTTTTAGTACCCGAAGTTTGTCCGATTGGTGGAACATGTCATGTGGTAATGTAGCTAATGGATGATCAGGTCCACTTTTGACTGCAAGGAAAAAGCATGTTGACTCTGGAGGTACAGTCATGGTGTCGGTGACAAAAATCCAACGGTTTGGAGGAGTGCCCAATTGATGACCAAACCAGGGCAATGTACTAGATGAGTAGTCCTCCAATCGCAACTCTTGCTGTAGAGCAGTACCAACATCCCATGCTTCTTCGTTGTCCTGGCCTCCTTGTACAAAAATTCCATCGCAAACCCAATAGTTGGAACCATGGATAGCCCAGTTGTAGTCCATGATGCTACTGTCCTGAGAATTTAATGACAATATATACGAGCAACACTCTGCAACTATTTCAGGGGTGATGCCAAGCTTACCTATTTACCGAGCAATTTCTCTGGCCTCTTCCTGTAGCAAATACTTCCAATCGCTATTACTATTGTCATTATAGAGATACAGATGCGATTTATCTACTTTTTCTTTGATTTCTGGGTTGAGGCGAAGCCTCCCTCTGAACGTCCATAAAATTCTAGTGTCAAACCATTCAGGTCGAGGAATGCCAAAATCATGCAACTCAACCATGTTACTGCTCCCATTATGGAAAACTACTAAACAACTGTGTCCTTGTAAGGTCCGATGGATCTCTCTCCCAACATCTCCTATCTCGACCCTAGAGCCTTTTTCTACCCCGTTGAAATCATCCTCCTCATCTTGTCTATCAAAAATAGACACTACATGTTGAGGAAGCTTCAGTTCCTCCGCGATTGCCCTGTGGAGTGCTCTTCGGCTTTTCCACCTCGAGCAATCGATGTGGATGATCCTGTCAAATTTTTTCCTCAGAGACAGCAAAGGGTCCTCGGCTATGGCTCTAAGCACCGCAGAAGCAGCCAGTCCCTTCCATCCGTCAAAGTAGATGGCCTTGTGTGCTCCACTGCTCGTATCCACTAGATAGGTTATCTCTCGGGCCGCTTCCTCGATGGTGCTCGCACTAATCCGCTGCATTAATTGATGATGGCAGTGAGTTAAGGTCACTTCACTGTGTAGCAGTTTTCATTAAAAAAAGCTAACCAACTAAATGAGGTTCACAATTTCGAAATCAAAATATATAGTCCCGTAGTCCATGATGTTTGGCTGTGTTCACTATCTAAATACATATACTACAACAACAACAAAAAACTAACAAGAATAATACTCTGCTTTAAACAAGAGTGGTGAGTACATATACTAAAAAAACTCACTAACAAGAATACTACTATGCTTCGTGAAACTAGCATGCATATGTGCGTAGAAAAAATACCTTTTTTTCTGGCATGGCGAATTTCTCAAGGAAGGCCCGGGAAACATATATAGGAAGATCCAGAAATCTAACCCAGATGTATTTCTAGTTGCTAGCACCTACAAGAGCGTATCAGTTACGTTTGTGAATCGACATTGTTAGCCCATATTCTTAAAATCAACTTGTAAACAATTAACATGGGCAAGAAGAGTCTCAGTACCTTAATTAGCAGCTACATAGTATTCTGTGCTGATAAGATAACAGGAATGTTGGTGATGTTTCCTCCCAAGAGAGACGTTTATGTTAGGTGGAGGAGGAAGAATGGAAATAGCTAGAAGAGCAGCTGTCAATAATGCTACCTTGTTGCAGATTTGCAATGAGCTCTTGCGTATGGTCTTACTCATTAGCTTTTTCCATTGGCTTGTGTTTGGGCTTTGGGGTGCTTTTACTAAAGCATGTGTAGTTCTTTGCTTGGGGTTGGAGCAAAAGAACAAAGATGGGATTGCCGGCCTGCTCAAGTGACTTTGATGGTTCGGAAGAGAATCCATCCAGTATAACACATTGTTGATATAATATTTCTATATTTATGACCGATGAAATATGGTCATCACTTAACACATGTGCTGGTCTATTAGTTACTAGTGTCTCAACTAGTGGCATCCGACCAGTGATCTTTTAGAATTATATCATACAACAAATAAAGAGTTTATGTAGGACCGATTCACATTAAGATAGGCAATTAGAGGGGGGTGAATGATTGCGGAAGCTAATAAATTTTAAGACTCTCCCTTAAACACAAAACCTGTTTAAGCCTCATTTTAAGTTCTGGACAGAACACTGTATCCTTACTAAAATTAATCTCGATAAAAAACCGTAACTCCAATTGACTTCAAACTTTGTCAGAATAAATTAGACAAAATTATTGAACTAACCCAACTAGAATTACGTCAAACGGATGTCTAGAACTCGAGATATAAAATAAACAAGATCGCTGATGCAAATAGTGACGAAAATTAATTAAACCCTAATTATGCGATTAAGTAAAATCCGTAAGGAATTAATCAACCAAATTTTCAGATCACAAACTTGATGCCCTATTGCTAATACCAATACAAAATCCTAGTAGCAGTCCAATATGAACCGAATCCTAATTAGTACTAATATTGATTATCTCTCATCCCTCTTGCCTCCTCAAAAGTCACGGCAAGAAATATCCATGCATGCAAATCAACTCTATTTTGGTTTCTTAAGAGCAGTCCCAATGAAAGAAACTGACACGATTTTCATAGCACAAGAAATCATCTATAGAAACTATCTTCCACAGTGAAGGTGTCTTCGAGTAATAATTATTTTCTCTTTCTCTCTCCCAACTCTATCTTCTTCCTCCAATGAGAGTGTGCCACGAGCCCCCTAGAAACTAGTGGTTTCTTCCCAATGGCGATTTCATAGTTTCTTGGTGCATTGGGTGGAGTGAAGACCTGATTTCTTCATGAGGAAACCGTTTCTAGGATTTGTGCTCTCTTTCATCATTAATTACGTTGCCATGTCAGTATTTTGCCTACGTGGCAAGTTATTTAATGAGGATAGAAACCATCATCAATACACCATTGGGACTGCTCTAACAACCTGCACTATCTCACCTTCATGCATGCAGACTTAAAGCAAAATAAAAAGCATCACGTAATACTAGAAAGAAGTAATGAACCTCAATTAGTTACCTTGTACTAACCTCCTTTTAATTGCACGTCAAAATCTCCATGCAGCTGCCACAGACACGTGAGGAAGGAACGAACTAACATGCAATAACAAAAAAAAATCACCTCTCAAAAGCTGCCATCAACAGCCAAAATATCACGCATCATCTTTCTGTATATTTGTTTCTTCACTTGATCTTAGTATACGCAGCAATGCAATTTGATCTCTATTTGCTTCGGCCTCCTTTTTCTTTTTGCGTATCGCTGCCTTTCTCTTCTTTCCAGAAATCACGGCAAAACCAACTAGTCGTCAGTCTCTTTCTTTTCTTTAAAAGTCACCGTGCGTCTGCATGTTTCTAGATTTTTGGATTTACAAGGCAGATCGAGGCGCCTCGAGTCTTCGGCCGCCGCCGCGTGTACTTCCGACCTTCTCCGGCCGCGTGCGTGCGCGCGAGCGCCGGGCTGCCTTGTCGCGCGCCGCCAAAAACACAGCAGCCGCCCTGTATTCTTCTTTCAAAGGCCACTCGAGGAAATCACGGCCCCAACGCACAAATCGCCGCTACTTTTTTTTCAAAAGGAACTCGGCCAACAAAAGAAAAACAGCCTTCCAAAAAGCTGCCGTGCACATCTATTTTTCTTACCAAAAGCCACACTTCGAAACAAGCAGCCGGCCCCCCTATTTATACTCCTAAAATCTTTAACCTTCTCCAATACATTATTTACCCTAATACAACTCATCCTGTGCCTTCTTGTCTCAACCAGGGACCCAAAATCCTTCCTAACATGAGTTTTTTTAATTCTTTTTACGCTTCCGATTTCTCCAGCCTTCCACATGTCGAAGCCCCCAGAACCACACCTTCTGTATCTTCTCCACGCATCATCTCCATACGCATTGTTCTCTAGCTTGAACATCCCGCATGACATTCTTGACCGATAGGACCTCAATTCCTCCCTGAACTTAGTCTCGAAACCTCAGTTTCACCTGAACCTAGTTTTAGTCCCGTCATCGATGATGTTCCGCCTCAAGCAACACCTGCACATGTAAAAACCACGCAGCCGCGTACCACTATGAAGAAGAGGAGCGGTATCTCCGAACTATTATCGCAGAGAGAACTTGCATGGGACGACAATAAGATTTCTGAGCAGCGCATTTGCACGGCTACTCCTACTCTACTTCATCTACATCCCACAACATCGAGCCTACACAGCATCACGTCTACGCTGCTTCCTGTTCTTCATCAAGCCCAACAGTAAGTCGTTCGTATGTTTGTACGACTTTGATATTATATTTTTCTTACGTATATTCCGAAATATAATGAGTAACCTACTGTTAATAGTTAGCTTTACATACTAGTATATTGCATTTGTCTCCTAATAAAACTTGAAATTAAGATATTATCTCATTTCCAGCAATCTCTACCTTCAAATGTTCCAATCCTGCATTAAATTTCTTTTTCGAATTGGCTGCAGGAGAATAATATAAAATATTAAAAATCGCACATCAATAATTCTTGTGACTGATTCGTACTGTGTGGTCAATATGTGGGACACTCAGCAGACCTACAGTACTGAGATCAGATCTATCTTTGGATGAAATTCATGAGCTTAGCAGGGATTTTTTAAGCTTAACATTGTCCATTTATATTACCTTTTACTGATAGCATTTGGTTTTAGCTTCTAAATAGTAACAACTTAAAGAGAGTTATACAGAGAGAGAAACTCACGTGTGATTTTGACCGATATAAATAAAGTTTTATAATATGTACTATAATCGATCAGTAGATCTTACCTTAAAAAACACTTCATTTGAAAGTTATGTACTATAGAAAAAATAGTTTTTAGAAGCCAACATAAATAGGGCATTTATTTTGCTGATAGAATGCGAATTTGACAGCGTATATTTGTGCAAACTGGTCCATGGAAAATAGGACTAGGTGCATGTGGCTTAACAGTGCACCTAATTTCTTACAAGTTTGTTTTGGCCAATTCTCATCCTGCTATTTATTAATAAAGTCTGAAGCTCCTGGTGTTCTGAAAAAGAAAAGTAGCAAATGTTGCAATTTAGCCATGGAGTAAGGTTCGGATTAGTTTGATTCATGCATTTGTCATGCTAGTCCTGGCATTTCCTCCAAATTTACCTTATTGATATCATATTACCTCTGCTTCCACTGTTATAGGTTCGGCTTCGTGTATTACATTGTTTTATTCAGATTGACATTTCTTATTGTTACGCCTTTGTTTTCCATGTCGCAGGCTATATTATGCTAATCCCTAAAAACAAAAAACAAGTGGCTGTTATATTAAATCGTTGAAACAATTTTTTAGTACTGCTACCACTTGTACGTTACATAACATCGTTTCAATACCACATTACACGGCAGACATTACCATGCTCTTATAACATCGCTTTGGGTCTACGCAACATTGTTAAATTATTACAGTTTTACTTATGTGGTGTGCTTCGGTACACCTCTTTAAGAGAAATATATGAATTTTAAAGTAAAATAGTTAATATTAGATGTGATCAAATCTGTATTAACCTAAAAAGATAAATTAAATTAAAGATTTACCCAACTTAATATTCAAATCTATATTTAATCTTTAACATTTATTTTTTGTTCTGATATAGATTTGCCTTCACCTAATATTACCCACTTCATTTTAAGATTCGTAAAGTTTTTTAAAAGAGGAGTATTGAAGCAAGGCTCCTTACTTAGGGGGCGTTCGGAATAGCGATAGCTTTTGATTTTTGCTGAATTTTTACTGTAACTGGCTGATTTTTTACTGTAGCTGAGTTGGCTTATTGGGCATAATTAAATCTAAAAAATGTAAAATAAAAGCGGCACACTAATCTAGAGCGGACGATGCAAAGGAATACGGGAAAAAAACAAAAAAATTTTGAATAAGGATAAAAGTGCTACAGTAGTTTTGGTCGCAGCTATAGTAAAACTATCGCTGATCGCGACGTCCAGAAGCCCAAGTGAGCGCGCCCTTATTCTACAATGACATATTACAGTGTACTTGCATATTATTCTAAAAAATATACTGCAGTTTACTTAATGGAATTAGACATATGAAGTTCTGCCTTCTGGGACAAAATAACAGGTGCCTTCCATCATGAAGAATATGTGGGTAAAATAATTTCCTTTGAGAAAAGACTCCAGCATAAAATAGCTGTTCTTGCTCAATACTGAAACGAACCGCCTTCAGTTATTAATGACCACGTGGCTATTTGTTGCCACGTTGCTGGCTAATTTGATAATTAAAAATTCCAAAACTTTAATGACAACGGGAACTGAATTAGAAGAATTTAATTCCACAAAAAATTTTAGAAGAATTTAACAATATTAGTAAGAAGAAAATGAACAGTAATATATTTGTAGAGTAAACTGTACTTTGCAGCAGGTATATTGAGCCCTATTTCACCTTGGACCAGGATTGTACCACATCTTCACTTGGTTGCACTTTGCACTAGCACAGCTCGCGTAACCCAAACCGGCTCAGCCACCTTGCTGCAGATTGATTAACCACACATCTAGGTTGGTTCATCCACGCACGCTATCAGGTGGCTCCCGACCTCTCTCTTGCGCATGACGCGCTCGCATGTGAAGCGGCGGTTTGGGTGATCTAGCGGTGAGACCGGGCACGTAGGAGGGACAAAATAGAATGCTTGCGACATGAGGAACGTTATGGTGGTGGTGGTTTGGGGAGAAATATGTTGGAAACATGTCGATGGCGATGGAGGATGACGATGGCGCACAGATGCTGGTGGTCAGGGGAGGGAGGTAAGTGTGTCGAAAGATAGGATAGGGATAGTGGATGATCTTGTACGAAGAAATCAGATGGAGTCTCACCCATCACAATGAACAATGACGGAGAAGCTCGACGGATCTAGAGAAGAAGAATCATGATTCTGAGCAACTCTATGCAGGAAACTTGAATTAATTTGGGGATATGATGGAGAAAGTTTTGGAACACATGCGACGTGAACGGTTTTGAGAGACTCGCTGGGTTGGCCGAAACAGCGAGGCAGATGCTCGGCTGGTGGGGGCATAGCAACTTTCTAAGCTCAGGGGAGTTGAAGAAGGTATGGGGTAATTAAGGGAAGTGAGGCCGTGGCGTGCAACTTTCTGCTGCTGTCAACTCACCCTGCTTGGTGTGCCAACTCCCCTATTCTGCTTCTTCCAGCCGGAGACGATAGCTTGGGGACAAGCGGACTCGAGTCGGCGAATTGATCCGTTTTAATCCACTTGTCCGTGACGTGAAGGGTTTGTAGCGGGCTGAGCTGTCAGGAGCTGGTCCAGTTCATGGCCAACTGGCCTGGCTGGTGCAAAGTGCAACATTCTTTGAGTAGAATGTTGTTAAGTGAAACATTTAGAAATACTTGGTGCAAAGTGAAATTACATGCAACTTACCTAATCTAAAGTACAATTTACTCTTATTAGTGCTACCAGACACGCACAGCATTCACTAGGTTCTCTGACCGCCTGGGACGGCCGGGACCGATGCGCATCCCGCCTCTAGTTGGGTTTCGTCGTCAAGCGGAATTACGATCGGAATAACACAAAGCCACAATTATAATGAAGGGTCATTAACAAGCCTTGAAGTAAGAGATGATGACAGGGATAGTGGAGCCTTGAGCTAGCCTTGAAGTTGAAGGGATACATGCATGCATCATTGGCAAGGGATATTTACCGAGTCTCTAGTTTTGTATGAGATCCACCTCAATAGCAACGACACTTCACTACTTATACTGGTGTCTATTTTCCAGTTCTTCGGTCACCACTACAGAAACATCTACCTCTTTTTTCTTCTCTGCTCAGGTCGGCTACGTTACACGGATACTTTTCAAAAGTCACATATCAGTATCAAATACCGTATCCCTGCTCAGGTCGTGACATTAAGCTTGGTAATCCCTGCACGATTGAGGGTGCTATTTTGGTCTTAGGGCAGTGCCTCCCGGAAGATTTCTCTGATCTCTATTCTCATAATTAACTTATCTTTTAACATTTTAACTGGCTAATCTTCTTTGTGATCAGTCGTATTGGAGATATCAGAGGAGAGGGGAAATGACAGGTGCGGCCAGCCCAATAAGATTAGAAGGAAAGAAAAGAAAGAATGGGAAGATCAGGAAAAAGGAAAGAAAAGAAAGAATGGAAAGATCAGGAAAAACGCCATAGAACAAAAAAATGATAGATATGAAAATAAAATTTAGGCTAATCTGGAACTGATTTATGTTATTACTTTGTTTGAATTTAATTATTTGACAACTAAACTGGAAATCCTACATAGTGATTGAGGCCCTGTTCTTTTAAGCTTTTGGCTTTTGGCTTCTGTTACAGTACCGAACTTTCAAACGGAGTATTTTTTTAAAACGGGGTCTACAAGTTAATTGTAGTACACGTTAAAAACCTAATATCTGTGTCATAAAAAATCGCAAGTGAGTATATCTCTTTCCGTAATCTCTGTCGCAAACAGCCAAAAAGCCATCAGTCGTAACCAAAAGCCATCAGCCGCAGCCAAAAAGAACAGGCCCTGAGGCCTTATTTGACCTTGCACTCTAAAGCAAACCCTTCTTTGATCGCATTTATCGAATGCTAATTTCATAAAGATTATTTCTAAAACCATATACTATAATATGTGCATCAAAATATTATTTTCGAAAATGATGGAGATCATGATGAATGATAGAAATTGTTAATCGATGAGAAGCCGACTGATGGAGCAGTCGGTTGACCTGCATTTTATTTATGGTGGGTGGAGGAGGCTCAAGGGATGCGATGACAAAAAACAGTAGTCAAGGCCTCCCATACTTAAGGCTACTATGAAAGGACTAAATCCCTCTCATTTGAGTTAACGTCCAGTTAAGGCCGGCTAAGCCCAATACCCTATGAAGTTCTTATGCCTCCACATGGAAACGTATAAAAATTATATATGAAAGAGGTGTTGATACGCCCCTGATGCTAATACACTAATGGTGGTATGAGACTGCTGATACACCCGAGCCGAGCACTATATTGCGTGGTGGGTGGATGTGTAATTGACTTTCTTCGGTTCTTGAAAGATACCTCATATACCTTCTCTAAAAAAAAAGATCATTTATTGATTTGTAAGGGGTAACTTAGTGAGAGGAAATTTTATAAATATGGGTAATTTAGTAATTGTTATTTGACTTAACCATGTATCTTCGTTGTAACCCTCGTCTCTTTCATCAGTTGCCATCTTTCATTTGCTGCCAAGGCACTTCCATGTTAAGTTACTTAGTCCAAAAGTCAGCTAGTGTGACTAATTCATGGCCATCTCCGCCCGGGGAAAACTTTGAAATACCTAATTACCTCCAGTGGACTCACCTCGCTTCAACATCCATGGTCCGTAGTTGCCTCTAGCGTGTTCGGGGAAGTTGCTCCAACATGCCCTGTTGTTGATTCGTCCACTGTTCCTGACTAAGTAAACTATTTCGATTCTATGTATCTGAACATAGATGATGCAGAGCAAATATTGGCCACCAATACTTTATGCTAGTGAGGTTGCTTCATATACCTAATAAATCTTCTTACAAGTCATGTCATCCATCGCCAAGCCCTTTGTGCTAGAGATCGTCGTAATCATTTAAATGAACTTTGTGAAAAAAATCATGTAAATTACTCATACACCATGTAAATTGCTTTTAGTTACTCAATCAGCAATTTGTTGCCACAACTTCTCCCTCTTCTGTTCTGGCCGTCGGCCATACACAAGAAGATTTAAATTTGGAATGATAACAACCAGGGTATGCACAATTAGAGGGACATATGCTTTCACTAGTTTACCCTTGTCCTTTTGATTTGACAAGGATACATAATTACTTATCTAACCTTCCACCTAATGTTTAAGTTAATACCTACCCAAACCTTAAGTATCTTTCCTTCGGTACCTTTAATTGTGAATCATCGGATTAAAACTAATAAACAAGTCACGTACCTTCCAAGACTGGAGAAAATCTCATATAGTATATGTAAATAGGGAAAAAGCTCTGTACTCAGGCCCAGGTTACATGTGTAAGGAAACACGATAACCTTGTATGACAACTTGGTCCTAGAGTTTGTGTGGGTAAAGCAATGCTACCAAAGTTAACAATGTGAATCACCTCGGCCTTCTGGATTGAATGCTATAGGAGCCTACCAGTGGCTCCATACGGAGACGCTAGTGACCAGTAGCTTTATAAACTAATATCTCTTTTCTCATCAAAATATTTTTGTTAAAAAATCAAAGAACTTCTATTGGACTCGTTGATTTAGACGATTCATGTATGACAGCCCGCTTGATTATATTATTTTTTGCTTACTACATGCATACTCACTCTTGTTATTACCTCCTTCGATTTAAGATTTAAGTCTTGAGTGGCATGGCATTATAATGTTAATTAATATCTCTAGCTATTCCTTTGCTGCAATCTCTGATGTGGCTTATTATTTGGCAAAACAAAATTTTGTTAGTAATAATCCAGAGCCTAGGGTCGTCACAGAAGTTAGTTACGACACAGGGTGTCATAGATACCCCCTGAGTTTAAAGTGCTACCACCTATTCTATGATACCACCAATTCTATATTTTGCTGCTGGTCTTGCATAGCAACTCCTCTGATTAAATAACAATCCAACAGCAGAAGACAAACATTTGACACTAGGCGCAGCAAAGGTATAATTTTGCCAATTACCCAAAAGGTACTCATGGTAAACAAGGCTAAATAATTCTTATTATGACATATTTTTAATACTAACTATTTTTCATGCCATCAAAGTTTAAACATGTTGATTAAAGGTGATAGGTAAATTATTGTTGTATATGGAGTAACTGTGCTAATCCCGTCCTTATATGTCGTCTTCAATGATTACCTAAAAAAAGTCAACAAGGCAAAGGTGAGTCCGAAGACTCAGCAATCACATAATAAAATAGTGGTGACAATAAAAGCAATTCAATAATCTTTGTAAAACACAATCCCTGTAGCTATCAGTAAATCACATATCTTACAAAAGTACAATATAACCTCTACAACTGTTCCACTGTCACCAGTTTTTTCCATACAGCGCATTACAATGCAATGCCATGTTCACATGCATCCACTGAGCTCATACTGGTAAAGCTGAGTGTTCACCCGTTGATGAACCACTCGTGCCCCGCTCTTTTCATATGGGTCACAAACTCCACTCCCATAGAGCGCCTACCTCAGTAGGTCTTATTTGTGAGCACTCCAGATTAGTCATATATCTTTCTCACTGACCTCACCGGAATAGTTACATGATTTTGTCACCAGCTTGGCTCATGCAACTCATGTCATGATGAATGTAAATGATGCAACATCCTTTCAGCATTCACAATCAACTCTACACAAACTCCACTTCCGTGGAGTACCTACCGAAATAGGTCTTTATCCCTCTACCGCAGGATGCTCTACGCAAAGTAGGTCTTTAGTACGAGTGCACGGCACGGCGGCGGACCCAACCGGCCCCAACAGGCGATCTCCTCTGAGGGCGTTCAAGTGACACCTCCAGATCAAGCAATGGCGACCCCGATCAAAGCGGCGACAGCACGGTGGACTCTGGCCAAAGTGGCTGGTGTGACGACCCCGACCACTGTGGCTCCGGCGGCAGGTGGAGAAGTGACCGGATCATATCAGATCCGAAGAGTCGGTGCAGACAACGATGACCGGCCAATGGCGGCCTATAGACGACCCCGACGATCCGGCTGGATCTATCGAAGATGATAGCAAGGCAGATCCGGTACGAAGGAGCCCAAATCTGAGTGGAAGGAGAGACCAACACAGAAGAGGTCTTACAGCGACGACAAGCACGATGAAAAACAGCGGCAGCTGAGAAAACCCTAGGTATGATGAAACTCTAGATTGGCTCTGATACCATGTTATGAATAGTGCTTATATTAATCATGAGGCCAATAGGCCAATATGTATACACGTACATGTATATCACATATGTAAGAAACTCCTTATACAATAGGGTAATTACACACACACACACATATATATATATATATATATATATATATATATATATATATATATATATATATATATATATATATATGGATATATCTAACATCAATGGTCGCTATTTCATTCGGTATTTCTAAAGCCGAAGGATTCTAACGGCAAAACCCCTTCTTAACATTTTTATCCTCCCTTGGATTGTTCTTAATTTCCACTTTTCCTTTACCTTTTTTCAGGTATTACACCAACGTCAAAACATGCATTTCAGGTATTCCACTTTTCAGGTATTTCAGAAAGAAAAAGGACTTTAAAACAATTATGTCCAAAACATGCATTTTAAATACAGGTACTAGAGCGTTTACACTTAACGTCAAATAAATGACAGAGTTTACCAGCCAGAAGTGGCTACTCACTTATGTTCCTAGTGACATGAGAACAATCCCTTTTCACTCATAATAGCATTTAAAAGACTTCCTTCTTCTGACACGTAAACAATTCAGGCATTATCTCCCACACACATGTTCAAACATAAATACCAAAATTATCAGCCGAACAACACTGTTAACACATGTTTCACACTATCATAGCTTTAACATAAAAGAGTAGATTTGATGACAGCAGGCTGTCTTACTGGTAGATGCCTAATATATAGTTTACGTCGTGGAGGATTCATGGAAATAATCTGATCCCAATAAATAAAAATTTGGAGCAATGTTATTCTTAATTGATGCCAACACAACATACTCTTAACAGTAGAATTAGATTTGCACCTCTACTTGCTACCGAAAGTATCCAGCAGATAATGTTGAAATAGTGAATCTACATGGAACACTAGTGAGTTGTGAGCAGAGTGCTTGTCACGTGCCGCGAAAAGTCGGTTATCAACTTTTATGAGATGGGAATCAACTTTTATGAGCTTAATCTATTTATCAAAATTTACAATATCATATGGATATTTTGCAGCAAAAAAAGGCGATACTTTTCCTCTTTGCTAAATGATCAATCATATTGCAGAGAATGATCAGGAGAACTGCTTTTAGGGTAAGAGAAGTGGCCAGTTGCATCAATCATGGATAACTCTGTGCTACTCGCTTGCTAACTATTAGTCCGATTCCCATGTGACAACCAACATGTTAAAAACTGTGGAAACAGAACGAAAAATCAAGATGTCAGAGCAGTGTTCAGTGACAGAACGGATGAACACAGCTATATGTTGAAGTCACAACTGATGCAAAAATTTCTCGAGCCATCCTCAGAACAGGATGGCACAATTTTATACAAATTTTACTACAAGCTTATGTTTCAACTGAAGCTACAATGGAACACCAAATTCTTCTTTACTAGTGCAAAAGAAGCATGCCCCTGCTAGTGCCTGAGCAGCTGGTGACTAACATGACAACTCATACTAGCTTGTGTAGACAAATAAATGATCTGAGGAATGAGTAGAACGATATAATTAAGAATACATGTAAATCAGTCAAATATATATTTCAGGCAACATTAGCATGCTGCTACATAAATCACACACAAACTCTTTCCTGAGTTTTTTGCAAGCAACACACTCACGTCATGGAATTCTATTCTGTGACTAACAGACACAACACAGTCCATAGGCACAGCTGATTCTCTTATTTGAAGCACAAACATAACCGCAATCCAAACCAAATATATTGTACGTTAGTCTCAAAAGAGAGACACACACAAATTAAAATAGTTTCAAGCACACCAGCTTGGTTGATGCTCGTATCTTGCATCAAACACCAGTTTATTCTTTAGAAAACACACCAACTTGGCAAGCAAATAGTTGAACCGTTATAGCAATGGCAGCAGTAGAAGGCAGCAAGATGTCGTCGTCTTTCCACCACCAAATCTACACAGGTAATTAACAATACATGTGATTAATGGAAGCAGAATGGATCGTTGAGGACAAATGCACAAATGAGCAGATAAAGGAATTTAGTACATGGAGCAGATAAATGAGCGTCTTATGTATGTATTTTATTTGCGATTCAGACAGCACGTACAGATTGAAATTCAGATGCACAGGGTATGTAGATGTTATCGTACATGATACATGCATGAAAGAAAAAGAAAAAAAAGGGAGAACATGTGTATGCATGTATACCTGAACAGTTAGGTCGGTTCACCGGAGAACAGAGCCTCTGGGCAGAGGCTTCTTGTAGTACTGTGAGTGGCGTGGGTCAAAAAGGGATGCATCCTGGCCGACATCCTTCCCATCCCACTTCAGCTTGTCCCACCAGTCCTTCTCGCAGTCCACAACGGGGCGGCCATGACCGACGACCGGGAGGCGCTTGAGGCTCCAGCATCCCCTGACCCAGATCGTCTCGAGCATGGGTGCAGACATCTTGGCCTCACATATCTGCTGCAGACTAGGGAGACCATGCAGGTAGATGTGCTTCAGATTTGGGAATTCTAGTATACCATTTGGATGGTAGGTAGCTATTTCGTGTAGAAACTCTGCCTCCACGGGGAAAACCTGCTTGAGATCACCACAATAGACGATGTGGAGGGTCTCCAAGTTGCTCAAGGTATAGTACCACCACAGCGGGAGGACAAATGTGAGTCTGGGGCAGGAGTGCAGGTGTATGCTCCGCAGCTTCGCAAAGGATCTACGGTTCTGATAAGGAACCGTTCTTCCTTTGCTCCAAATGCAGTGGGCCATCGGGAGGTCAGCCGCACAAAAGGTCTCCAGTTCTTCAAAGCAGTTCATATCGTAGTTGGTGGCGAAGACAGTACCCAGCTTGGGGCATCTCTCAACACGACACCTCTTGAGATGAGACCAACGAATTTTCTCCTCTCCTATGGACATCATGCGTTCAGGGATGACAGTGGTGATGGAGGAATTGTCGTGCATGTGCACTGACTCCAACCTATTCATCGCAAAGATTATAGCCTCAATCACTTGTACGCTCTCCACATTATTGTTGCTGACTCCCTCACCAATCTCCACATGGCAGTCCAATGGCTGAAACTGCGGTGCATTGCTGTCGTCATGATCAGTAATTATCTCCTCAATGTGGACATCGGTGTAGGTGCTGCAAGGAGTCCTGGGGATTAACGACTTCTGTGGAGGCGGCCCGGTTACTTGTCTAGTGCTATAACGGCCCATCTTCTTCTTGTTGCACCTCTGTACATCTTCATTGGTAGTAGCAGATATGCCAAGGACTAAATTAAATCTATTAGCCTTCCAGCAAAACCCTCTGTTACTTCCTAGCACCAAGGACCGAACAAACCTCATGTCCATAGTAGCAACATATGGGTGACAATATTCTTGTCCTAACTGATGGAAGAAAGAACCAGGTGACAATTTTCTGACCTCTTCTCTTGCTCGATTGTCAATGCATAGTATCCTTAGCTGTTGCAGTCCATTTTCTGGCCACAGTATTGAGCGAAGCTGCTCACATCCCAATAGAATGATTTGCTGCAGACTTGGGACATGGACCACCTTATCTTTCAGGTCAAGTGCTTGGAGTACAGATTTTGAGATGTCCAACTCCCTAAGGTTTGGCAATGGTCCACGCAGTTTGAACTTCACCAATCTTGCACAACCAGCCAAGCAGATACGGGATATTTTATGATCCCCTCCTACTCGTGCATCTAAGCTGAATGATTCAAGTGATAGAGGAACTTCTTCAGGGCCAACATGTTTCAACCCCACACAACCATCTAGTACCAGAGTCTTGAGGCTAGCTGCCCTTGACAGACTCGGCAAAACTTGCATGGTGCTATTCCTAGATATGTCGAGAAGCTCCAGCTTCTCCATATTGGTGAATTCATCCTTTTGCCCTGTCTCCCAAGAGCTTGTAAGCTCAATAACTCGAAGCTTGTGAATGTTACGTAGCTGTCTCCACGAAAGATTGCTGCGCCAAATCCTTCCCTTCTTTATATATACCTCCCTAATGTTTGTAGCAATTTGCTCTATCATTTTTGGGAATAAATCCAATTCCCAATCTGTGTTGCATATGTCTAGGACCCATAGGCTCTGAAAAAATCCCATTTCTGGTCTACCTTGCTTTGGTGCTTCTTCTTGTGGTTCATCATCCTTGCAGCTATCTAATCCGAGGAATCTTAAGCTACGGCAACAATGGAAAGGAGGTGAAGAAAAGCTGAAGGTGCAGCGGCATAGTTTTAGCACCCGAAGTTTGTCCGATTGATGGAACATGTCATTTGGTAATGTGGCTAATGGATGATCAGGTCCACTTTCGGCTGCAAGGAAAAAGGACGTTGACTCTAGAGGTACAGTCATGGAGTTGGTGACAAAAATCCAACGGTTTGGAGGAGTGCCCACTGCATCACCAAAGGAGGGCAATGTACTAGATGAGTAGTCCTCCAATCGCAACTCTTGTTGCAGAGCAGTACCAGCATCCCATGCTTCTTCCTTGTCCTGGCCTCCTTGTACAATAATCCCATCGCAAACCCAATAATTGGAAGCATGGATAGCCCAATTGTAGTCCATGATGTTGCCGACCTGAGAATTTAATGACAACATATACGAGCAACACACTGCAGCTATTTCAAGGGTGATGCCAAGCTTTCCTGTGTACCGAGCAATTTCTCTAGCCTCTTCCTGTAGCAAATACTTCCACCCTTTTCTACTAAATGTATCATAGAGATACAGATGTGATTTATCCACTTTTTCTTCGATTTTTGGGTTGAGCCGAAGCCTCCCTCTAAAGGTCCACAACACTTTATTATCATAAGGACTAAACCAGTCATGTCGAGGAAAGCCAAAATTGGCTATGTCAACTGTGTAGTCACTTCCATTGTGAAAAATCACCAAGCAACTGAGGACCCTAATGGTTTGATAGATCTCTCTTGTGACGTCTTGCATCTCAGCTCTAGAGCCTTCTTCTACCCCGCTGAAATCATCCTCCTCGTCTTGCCGATCAAGAATAGCCATGACCCGCTGAGGAAGCTTCAGTTCCTCCGCGATTGCCCTCTGCAGTGCTCTTCGGCTTTTCCACCTCGAGCAATCGATGTGAATGATCTTGTCAAATTTCTTCCTCAGAGACGGCAGAGGGTGCTGGGCTATGGCTCTAAGCACCGCAGAAGCAGCCAGTCCACGCCATCCGTCAAAGTAGATGGCCTTGTGTGCACTACTGCTCGTATCCTCTAGATAAGGGATTATCTCTTCTACCGCTTCCTTGATGGTGCTCGCATAAATATACTGCATTAATTGATGGCAGTTAGTCGAGGTCACTTCACGTGTGTAGCAGTTTTCATCCAAAAAGTGCAGGCAGAGTTACAAGTGATCAAAGGGTGGAACATACATAATAAAGGGTGGAATTAATGGCCCTAGTCATGCAACTAAATTGTTTTGTTTTGACTAGGAACACTAAATTGGGCATTCATGCCTGCTCGTGAGTAATTGTGTCAACTTGCATAACCGACTAAATGAGGTTCACAATTTCGAAATCAAAATATATAGTCCCGTAGTCCATGATGTCTGGCTGTATTCACTATCTAAATACTTATACTACAACAACAACAACAACAAACTAACAAGAATACTACTCTGCTTTAAAGAAGAGTGGTGAGTACATATACTAAAAAAACTCACTAACAAGAATACTACTATATATGCTTTGTGAAACTAGCATGCATATGTGCGTAGATAAAATACCTCTACTGGCATGGCGAACTTCTCAAGGAAGGCCCAGCAAACACAAGTTCCAGAAATCTAACCCAGATGGATCTCCAGTTGCTAGCACCTACAAGAGCGTATCAGTTACGTTTGTGAATCGACATTGTTAGCCCATATACTTGCTAGTTTGAAAATCAACTTGTAAACAATTAACATGGGCAAGAAGAGTCTCAGTACCTTAATTGACAGCTACATAGTATTCTGTGCTGATAAGATGACAGGAATGTTGATGTTTTTTCCTCCCAAGAGAGACGTTTATGTCAGGTGGAGGAGGAAGAATGGAGATAGCTAGGAGAGCAGCTATCAATAGTGCCAGCTAGTTGCAGATTTGCAATGAGCTCTTGCGTATGGTCTTACTCATTAGCTTTTTTCCAATGGCTATGAGTTTTACTAAAGCATGCGTGGTTCTTTGCTTGGGGTTGGAGCTAAAGAACAAAGATGGGATTGCCGTCCTGCTCAGGTGACTTTGATGGCTCGGAAGAGAATCCATCCAGCGCCGACGCTCTAGCTAAAAGAGAAGTGTGAAATATCTGTATACATAAGACACTGTAATTAAAACTGGTGATACAGATTTAATGACGCTACTTCAAGAATGATTGGCGGGCAACATCACGGGCCCTGGGGCTGTGGACTTGGCCGTGGAGTACATAAAAATACCTTCTCTGGCATTGCGAATTTCTCAATGAAGGCCCAGCAAACACAAGAAGCTCCACAAATCTAACCCATCAGCAACTCTCGATGGACCTGTTGCTATCAGCTACAAGA
This sequence comes from Melocanna baccifera, assembly GCA_036346265.1. NCBI lineage: Eukaryota > Viridiplantae > Streptophyta > Magnoliopsida > Poales > Poaceae > Melocanna > Melocanna baccifera. The sequence continues at coordinate 26,767,817 of CM070686.1, read as the reverse complement.
GCGTATCAGCTATGTTTGTGCTTCGACATGAATTTTTGGCACATTTGACAGTGCATCGACATGAATTTTTGGCACATTTGATGCTATGTTTGTGCATCAACATGAATTTTTGGTACATTTGATACTATTTACGACCGTAATTACAAAAATAGTCATATAAGTAGCGTATTGCCAAAAATAGCGTTTTTACCGTCCCGTGTGCCGGGAGGTGATGCCAGAGAGGCAACACATACTCCCTGGCACCCTGCCACTAAGCGACAAGCTGTCTGCCACCCCATGACCACACTTAATTACCTTTCTTATTTTTTATAATATTTTATAATATTTTCAATATAGCAAATGAGCTTAAAAAATATAAAATTTTTATGCAGCCTCCTGATATAACGTAATTGACTGTGTAATTTTTTGACAAATTTATCCACTCTGAATATTGCTCAAAAATTCGTATGATTTTGATATTTGTATGAGTTGTTACATATAGCAAACAAGCTTCAAAATTACGAAATTTTCTATAAAAACCTCCCAACATAGTTATAGTAATTGTGTAATTTTTTAGAAATTTTATGTGCTTCAAATTTATCAGTGTTACCATGTCGTCCTCCTCGTAGCATTTTGACACATTTGTAGTAATTGTCTATTTTTTTTCCGAGAATTTCATATATTACGAAAATTTATAGAAGAACATGTAATAGTACAAAAATGCATCGCATGGGATACGATATGGCTCAACCATCTGAACCACTGCTATCTCCTCGCCGCGTCTGGCTCGCCGTGCGTGGCCTTGTCTTCCGTTGGGCACGAGCATGTCTCGTGAGGTACGTCAGTCGGTCCGAAGATTGCGTCTCGGTTCAGAGGAGGTATAGAGACTGTTCTGTTTGTTTAGTGGCCGGCGGTGGTCTAGTAGGCTTAGGTACAATAGGTTAGGTCCGGTAAAGATTTATGTCCTTTAGTTGAGACAAGCCGAACTGCGAGCCGCCAACAACAATATATGGCCCTGTGTGCTCTGCTGCTCGTATAATCTAAGATAAGGGGCTATCACTCGTGCCGCTTCCTCAACGCTGTCCGCGGTAGTATACTACATTGATTGATGGCAGTTAGTTGAGGTCACTTTACGAGTGTAGCAGTTTTCATCAAAAAGTGCAGGCAGAGCTACAAGTGATAAAGGTTGGAACTAACGGTTTAGGGCATTCATGCCTGCTCGTGAGTACCTGTGTTAACTTGCGTACTTGCGTACACAAGCTAACCAACTAAATGAGATTCATAATTTATGACTCGGTGGAGTGGCTTATTTTAATAGCACCATGGTGGATTGCTGCTTGTATCCTGAAGTTGGACCGTAACATACTCCCTCCATCCAAAATATAGAGCATATTTTATCTTATACATAGAGCAAAGGATATTGCAAATGACTAAACTACTCCTAATTATTATACGTAACTAGTTTATTCAATGTATGCATGAAGACAATACAAAATAAAGCTGGAAATTGATAAGAGATATACAGGAATAACACACATATTTTGTATTGGAATATGAAATATGTTTTATAATTATGGATAAAACCATTCAAAAAATAACCCTTATAAACTTCAACAGAGGGAGTGTCCCGCAAATTATTACAATGAAGTTGCTGCAATGACGAGAAACCGCACATAGGTCTGGAGCTCTAATGCAGCCAAGCGTGCTCTCGGTGGTGAGTGCGTAGTTGCTCGGAAGATCGAAGCTGCAAGTTTGACATTAGGGTGATTTGAAACCCTCTTTCCGACGTGCTTGGATCTAATCAATAGTAGACTCTATATCCAGCAGTTCAGTTGGCATCCGTCAATTGGTTGGAATAGGTGAAAATCGTAAAGCGGACTAAATAAATTGCTGGTACGTTGCAAAGCGCGGCCAAAATTTTGAAATACCGCATGCGGCCAGTTTGATTGGAACCCTGGTGTGATAACTCTTATCAATGGGAAAGAACTAGAAAAAAATTTAGTCAACAATATTTGACTTTCATAACTTACAAGAAGAAAATAATGGGCACATGAAAGAAAATATTGGTGGACCATGCTATTGTTTGCAAAATTGTATATACTTCCTTCCTATTTTACCTATATATTCTGAAGTAAAAGGTGGTTGTACCATTTTACAAAGTGTTTGCCAAGTCACACCTCATCCAGATATTGGTATGGGGATCACCTCGCATTTCCTCAAAAATGTAGAATGACTGGGTTAGCTCTATTGTTCTGTATCCCTTTATGATTCACATTTGCTTAATCTTTGTTGATTGCATGTTTGTTTGTCACCGCCAAGATCCATATTTTTTTTTGTACGTGCTCAGAATAAGATAATTACGCAACTCTTGATGCATTAATCTTCAAAGCCATTTACATTTGAACTATGCTTCTACTTTTGCTTTCACAGGTGCATGTTACCCAGGAATTTGTGGATTATCGATTCCTTGCTGCATGGAGGTAAATGTTTCAACCCAAGTTCATGCCCTACTACATGCTGGCCAAGAATTTGTGGATTATGTATTTTTTGGTTGCATGTGGATGTAATTGGCTAGATTCCAATGCGAGATAGGCATTCCATCTGCTGTGATAGATTTGTTTCCATATTGAAGAAATTGATGTGCGCTCGAGAGGAATGCCTTTCTTGATCCCAAACTAAGAAATCTGAAATGCTGACGTTTCCCATTTGAATGACAAAATGGTCAAACTTTTGTTGTCCTGTATTAAATTGTCATCTATGAGATCTTAGTTCTGACTATTTCATTTCGAAACATAATAAACAAAGGTGGTGTTTGGCTCGAATGTAAACGCAGTCGTAAATTGTATTGGAATTGGAAATGGTTTAATCAAAAGCTAACTTTGGTTGGTTGAAGTAAGGAATGGAATGAGAATCCAACCTAGCATTTGGCTCCAATTGCCGGTGTCATCTTTGGACACACAAGATGAACCATGATACACAAGATGAACCACACTAAAAATCCCCAATCTTTAATGCCCACCAACATCCAAGGAGAGCAAGAAATGGGAAACCAAGCAAAGCTAGAGGCTCGCAACCACATTGACGAAGTTGGTCCTGCTGTTGCCGTCGGGCCTTGTCGTTGTTGTAGGCCTCCGCACTAGCCATCATCAATGTCCGGCCACAACGCCACTCCGCCCGCTACACCACCAACATCGCCACCATGGGAAACGTAGTGGTCCAACCAGGGGATCATCTACAAGTTACAATAAATCAATTTTATTTATCCTACATTGTATGTTCATACTCTCGTTGATTTTGCACTTAATTTGGTTGTTCCTTTGCCCTCTCTCCTTCTCTTTTGATTTTGTTGGGTTCAAAGGATGTGTAAGTGATGAACATGTCTCATGAGGATAATATTTCATTTATCTAAGGATCAGTTATAACAAGATCTTAAAGGTTGCCTAATTTAGTTTGACTTAGAGCTTTTCTAACAATATCTTGTTCCTAGAGTTTTGGTCTCGAATCCTTATATGTTCTTGTTTACTGTGATATATGGGAACTTATCTAGAGCTATCTTGGCTATCTTCAACCCATGAGTAAGTTATATATATCAAGTTATTAAGTTTTGCCCATTTTTTGATGCAACCTTGCATGCCTTAAGAAAATGTTGAAAATTTAGTCGAGATCCATGCCTTTCTTAGATGGATTAGGTTCCAGAGGCAAGGTTTGTGCATTAATTGGAAGCTACATATTATTCTGTGCTGATAAGATAACAGGAATGTTGGTGTTATTTCCTCCCAAGAGAGACGTTTATGTCAGTGGAGGAGGAAGAATGGAAATAGCTAGAAGATCGAGCAGCTCCCAAGAATGTTCTGTGCTACCTAGCATGCAGATTTGCAATGAGCTCTTGCGTATGGTCTTACTCATTAGCCTTTTCCATTGGCTTGTGTTTGTGCTTTGGGGTGCTTTTACTAAAGCATGTGTGGTTCTTTGCTTGGGGTTGGAGCAAAAGAACAAAGATGGGATTGCCGTCCTGCTTAGGTGACTTTGATGGCTCGGAAGAGAATCCATCCAGCGCCGACGCTCTAGCTAAAAGAAAAGTGTGAAATATCTGTATACATAAGACACTGTAATTAAAACTGATGATACAGAGTTAATGACGCAACTTCGGTTATGTTCTTTTAGACTGCGGTTGATGAGTTTTAATTATGGTTGATGGCTTTTGTTATTTGTGCTTTTCGAGATGGCGACTGATGTTGGAGACACCGATAAGAACAATGGATATGGTTTTATGTTTGAAAAACCTTTTAAAAAATCTTCTTTAAAAAATATTCTATTGATTTTAACTTTTAAAGAAACCAAAAAGCCAAAAGACAAAAACAATATAGCCTTCAAGAATGAGTATTGGGTATCGACATGCAATGTTTGTGGCTTTTGTTTTTTTCCCTCAGTGGGACACAAAGGGAAGTTTGTATAGACCCCTCTTATCTGTTGTTTGTCGCTGAACAGTTTCACATTTGTCAAAATGATCATTATTGTTATGATCCAAATAGAGCCTGGATATTTCACCTATTTTGAAGTAAAAGGTGGTTGTACCATTTTACAAAGTGTTTGCCAAGTCACACCTCCAGATATTGGTATGGGGATCACCTCGCATTTCCTGAAAAAAGTAGAATGACTGGGTTAGATCTATTGTTCCGTATCCCTTTATGATTCACATTTGCTTAATCTTTGTTGATTGCATGTTTGTTTGTCACCGCCAAGATCCATATTTTTTTTTCTGTTTGTGCTCAGAATAAGATAATTACACAACTCTTCACTACTACAGAAACATTATTATTAGACGCTAAATCACAGACGGTTTTATGAAACCGTCGGTTTTAATTTGGAGACTGTCTGTGTTGTTGAAGGAGTATTACAAACGGTTTTTACCGATGAACCATCTGTGATACTGGAATATCACAGACGGTTTTAAATTAAAAACTGTCTGTGATAATAAGCATATCACAGACAGTTAATTAAAAACTGTTTGTGATAATCTAGAATTATCACAGATGGTTTTTAATTAAAAACCGTTTGTGATATTCTGGTACCACATATAGTTTTTGTTAAAAACCATCTCTGATAATCATACGATGTATTTATTGCGCCGCTCAGAACCACATATGTCTTTATTTCGATCCAGATCTAGCCGGTGCTGCAGCTGGAGGCGGCAAGGCTTTCAGGCCATTTAATTTGGTGGAAGGAGGCTTATTTAGCAGGAGAGCTTCGAAGATTCATCAAGTTCTTGGTTGTCGTAGATATGGTTAGTAATGAAATTTATTTTTTGTTGCATTAAAATTTATATCTAGCTAATTTTCGGTGACTGTTATATATATACTTTGAAAATCTACCTAATTTAGATTTAGCTAGCCTCAATGCATGTGGTATATATGTAGTAATAATTAATTAATTTAAATTTTAATACTAAGTTGTTATATATGTGCATAATATAGGACCGAAGCTGGATGTATACCGCGAACCACGTGAGTGAAGAGTATATTAATGGCGTGTCTGCTTTTACAAGAGTTGCCGAGGAGGATATGTTGATTAAAGGGGTGGAATATATATATTGTCCATGCACTGGCTGTGAGAATTTAAAGATGTTTAAGAATAGAGAGCAGATTGAAGCGCACTTGATTCGGAGGGGTTTCAAAAAGAGGAATACGTGTTGGACTAGTTATAGCGAAGTCAATGATATGCCGCCAGATGACATCACCGGTGAAGTCAATGATATGCCACCGGATGATACCGCCGGTGAAATCAATGATATACCGCCGGATGATGATTGTGGTTCAGATTCGGATAGACTGCACGATGACAATCTGGATTAGATGCTCTGTGATGTAGAAGAGAACTATGATGAGAGAGAGTATGTTAAATTCCAAGGCTTGATGGAGGACTCGGAGAAAATTTTGTTCATGTGCTGCAGGTCAAAGTACACGAAGTTGTCAGCTGTGCTTGAACTGTTGAAATTGAAGGCAACCAATGGTTGGTCCGACAAGAGTTTCACGACGTTGCTAGGTCTTTTAGCGGATATGCTTTCGGAGAGAAATGAGTTGCCTAAAACCATGTATAAAGTTAAGAAGGTTCTTTGTCCATTGGGAATGGAAGTATAAAGAATACATGCATATCCGAACGACTGTATCCTCTACCGTAAAGAGTATGCAAACATGTATATCTGTCCGGTGTGCAACGCATCCTGATACAAACGTAACAATCAATTAGATGATGATGGTGAGGGAACAGAAGTGAAGAAAGAAGCTCCTGCAAAGGTGGTATGGTATCTTCCTATAATTCCCCGTTTGAAGTGGTTTTTTGCGAATCCAAAGGAGACAAAACTGCTGTGTTGGCACTCGAAGGAGCGCAAGAAGGATGAAATGCTGAGACACCTTGCTAATTCCGCCTAGTGGAGAAACATCGATAGAAGTTTTGTAGATTTTGGTGCAGAACCAAGGAATATAAGGTTTGAATTGAGTACAGATGGAATGAATCTTTTCTGTAGTATGAGCAGCCGACGTAGCAATTGGCCCGTGACTCTTTGCATCTACAACTTTCCTCCTTGGTTGTGTGTGAAGCGAAAGTATATTTTGCTGTCGATACTTATCCAAGGGCCAAAGTAACCTGGGAATGGTACTGATGTGTATCTAGCACTGTTGGTGAAAGATCTAAAAGTACTGTGGAACGAAGGGGTACAGGTATGAGATGCATACAAACGAGAGAACTTCACTTTGCGCTCCTTATTGTTATGCACCATAAATGATTATCCTACCCTTGCTTACCTGTCGGGCCAGAGTACAAAAGGTGCCAAAGCTTGTACTCACTGCTTAGATAGTACCGAGAGTGCGTGGCTGAAACACTCATGTAAAACTGTGTACATGCGTCACCGTCGATTCCTTCGGAGGGCTCACCCATACTGCAAGATAAAGAAACAATTTGATGGAGAGAAGGAGGACAGTTCAGCTCCAAGGTATTTAAGTGGAAAAGAGGTTTATAATATGATTAAGGATTTAGATGTTATCCTCGAAAAGAGATGTAAATTGAGGGCTCGTGAGAAGAACATCTGGAAGAAGAGATCAATATTTTGGGACTTATCTTATTGGGAGTACTTGATATTCGATACTGCATCGACGTCATACACGTAGAAAAGAATGTATGTGACAGCTTGATTGGCCTCTTACTGAACATTCGTGATAAAACAAAGAACAGTGTCAACGCACGGCTTAACTTGGCTGATATGGACATCAGACCTGAGTTAGTACTGATAAAAACAGATAATAAACAAACGTACCTTTCCCTTGCGTGTTACACTTTGTCCAAAGCCGAGAAAACCGAACTGTGCCAATACTTGCATGGTGTCAAAGTTTTGTCTAGTTACTCCGGTAACGTGAAGAAACTTGTTTCGATGCAAGATTTGAAGTTAAATGGCATGAAGTTTCATGATTATCATGTGTTGATGACACAGATGCTCCCTATTGCAATTAAAAATATTTTGCCTATCAAAGTCCGAGAGACAATCATGAGGCTATGTTATTTCTTTAACACAATTGCTTAGAAGGTCATCGACCCCGAAGGACAGATGCTCTGTAGGACGAGGTGGTGATGACTCTATGTCATCTTGAGATGTATTTTCCTCCTTCATTTTTTGATATCATGGTCTATCTCATTGTTCATGTTGTGTGGGAGATAAAAATGTGCTATCCCGTACTCCTATGTAGCATGTACCTGTTTGAGAGGTTAATGGAAATTCTCAAGTCTTATGTACAGAATCGATCTCAGCCGTAGGGCAGCATCGTCGAAGATTATGCAAGTGAAGAGGTCATTGAGTTTTATGTCGATTATATAGCTCAAATTCAACCGATAGGTGTGCGTCAATCTCGTCATGAGGGGAGGCTCAAGGGTATCAGAATTATCGGAAGGAAAGCAATCACTCTAGATATGGACGTGTATGCTCAAGCCCATTTCACGGTCTTGCAACACATTACTGAAGTGGCCCCCTTATGTCGACCAGCACAAGGATGTGCTTTGACAACAGAATCCAAAGCGGCCGGATATTTGGATCAGAAGACAACACAACAGTCGGTTTAACTAATGGTTGAAGGAGCAAATCATTAGGAGCTCGTCAAGTGAGATGCTAACATGGTAGGCAAAAGGGCCAACATTTATAGTTGTGACATGGCAAGAATATGACATAAATGGGTACACATTCTATACACAGGCTCAGAATGTAAAGAGCACTAACTAGAACAGCGGTGTCCGCATAGATACGTTCAGTACCGATGGATTGAGAAACTCGTACTATGGGTTCATAGAAGAGATTTGGGAGCTCAACTACATGGTTTTCAAGATCCCCTTATTTCGCTGACGTTGGGTGCATCTCTCACAAGTGAAGGTTGACAAGTACGGTGTCACAACCGTGGACCTCCAACATGTCGAATACAAATATGAACCATTCGTACTCGCTAACCAAGTTGTTTAAGTTTTTTATGTAATCGACCCGGCAAATAAGAAGCGTCATGTAGTTCTTCATGGAAAAAGGAGCATTGTCGGAGTAGAAAATGTAGTGGACAGGGATGAATACAATCAATTTGACGAGTTACCTCCTTTTGGAAATGGCATAAGGGTCGACGACAAACAACATGACAAAACTAGTTGCATACGTATTGATCATCATGAGGGGGTAATTTTTAAAGGAAATAAGCAAGTGGAATGAGAATGTGCGACATATATGTGAGCATTTGCATTTATGTATATAACAATGTATATATGTGATGTATATGTGAAGTGGCATTTATGTATATAACAATGCATGTGTGTGATGTATTTGTGAATTTGCATTTATGTATATGTGAAAATGTGTGATATATAAGTGAATTTTGAGAATGAGTCATATAAATATATCTCTATATTCATTGGGCTGTTGTGAAGAAATACACTCTGTGAGGTCTTATTACAGTGAATGTTGGTTGGTGTAGGTAATAACTCCAGTCGATGGGAGTAAAGGCTTATTACAGACGGTTCTATTTTAGAACCGTCTGTGATATCGTTATCGCAGACAGTTCTAAACTAAAATCGTCTGTAATAATCTTCCGATATATACCCCCAAAGTAGGGTTTTTTGTGTACACTGCAGTTATTTACTATACCAACCAGCACAGAGATTTAGTCGTCGCTCTCCTAATCGAGCCCGTCGCCGCCGCCGTCCTCCGAGTCTGTCACCGCCACCATCCCCCGAGCCTGTCGCCGACCGCCTTCCCTGAACCCGTCGTCGGTCGCCTTCCCCGAGCCTGTTGCCAGCTGCCGTCCCCGAGCCCGTCGCCACCTGCCGTCCCCGAGCCCGTTACCGCCTACCTTCCTCGAGCCCGTCGCCACCTGCCGTCCCTGAGCTCGTCGTGCAGTCCCCCTCGCAAGGTGCTGCTCTTTTGTTAATACCTCAAGTTCCTAAAGTTGCATGAATGAGTCCTTTAATTTTTGCCCTTTCATGTCTTCTGGTCACCATGTATGTGTGTGCATGTTCATGCTCCAATTAGCCGCTCTTCCCCCTGGTTGATCTCTTCTTAGTTTGTGCTTCTGATAGTATGTTAATTGTCTCATTGATACTATATAGTTCCTCATAAATCACCCCCACAAATTGTAAGATAATTGTCTGATAGTATGTTAATTGTCTCATTTGGTGTTATCAATTGTTCATATTGATTTCTTGAAAGAACTGCTACCATGGATCGTTTGAATTAATCGATATGCTCGATTCTTAATCGCTATGTGCATCAGTAGAACCAAATTGTTAGCTATACACATATGTTTCATGTTTGTCTTGTTATGGCTTATGTTTGTCTCTCAACTATAGTTTGTGATACCCATGTATAAGTTAGTATATATATATATGCTACAATGTGCTTACTTTTTATATATATATAAGCAGACAGTATATGATGGTACTTTTCATATTGATATATATATATATATATATATATATATATATATATATATATATATATATATATATATATATATGCTACTGTGTGCTTACTTTTCATATATGAGAAGGCCAATATGTCATCCGCGCATTCTTCAACATCATCACCGGATGCGTCTACTCCAAAATCAAAACTCCAAGGAAGAGAACTATTGAAAAAGCCTGAGGGCCGATTTACCATCACAGAGGTCGATGGATCTAGGACCTCTCTCCTTCCTCACCGAGCAGCGTGCGCATTTCGAAAAATGGTCGGAATAGTTGCACGAGAACGAATTGATATCACATTCGATTCGTGGAAGGCCGTGACTGAGACTCAGAAATGTGATCCCAGAAGAACACCACGACTCCGTGCAACGACATGCCTTGCTAGCGGCGTGCAAAGCTTGGAAGAACTTTAAGAGCGTGCTTGTCAAGCAGTATGTGGTGAAGGATCTAACGCCCTTTCATAAATACCTATTTCTAGAACCACAATGGAAAGAGTTTAAGGTGATGAAGACGACCGAAGATTTCAGAAGTGCAAGTGCAGCGCACAAGGCCCTCCAGGCAAAACACACACACCCCCACAGACTCGGCACAGCTGGGTATGCGGGTAAAATCCCGCAGTGGAGGTAGGAAGACGAACTGGCAATCCTGCGGGACACTACCCCGCCATTTTGCCACGATCCCGGATGAGCGCGCTCAAAATTAGATTAGAGCGAGGTCATCTACCACGTCGTCGGGGGACATCTCCTTCCGAAACCCTGCAGACCAGAAAGTGTCCCACCGCCTGATAAGATATCGAACTACGTAGCTTGTAATTACTCCACAACTTTGTAGGAAGTGAAATAACATGTTTCTGTTCTTGCAGGATGCACTGAGTGTAGATCTTCCCAAGGATCCTTTTAGGCAAGTAGGGAGAGAGATATACTCTCTGCGGACCTGGGAAACAAGAAGCACCCGGGTCGTATAAGAGGCCTTGGTCTTTATGTTCTTTGGAAACATGTTTCTCAGATAACTCCGAATTGTATCGAAGTAGGAAGAGAACCAAAACCGAGTGTGAGGCACGGCTACGAGAGGAGATCAAGGTATCTCTTAGAGAGGAGCTTGTCGATTACGTCATATATGAGATGCGAAGATTTACAGAAAATCAGCACGCCGTCGCCCGCCGCTCCTGTGCTAGCTAGCCCCCCAACCATCAGAGTAGCTGCGCGTCTAATCTTACAACGGAAAGCGAGGCCAGATTTCCTGTGGATGACATCCTGGTAGTAATTATTATCTCTGGAATGCTCAATCTGTTGATACGCCTATTGGAGTAGCTAATTTTGTATTATTATGTAGGAGCTTACGAAGTGCAAACTCCAAGTGAGATATGCCTCCGTTGCCTTGTGCGCTGCTTGGGGCCAGGCATATCCGTCCGGTCACGGGGCCAGGGTGCATGGTGCACCTTTAGCGCCAAGCTTCGAAAAAGTGAATGTGGATGGTGTGCATGCCAATTTCGAGGTCATCCTGCTACTGAAGCCCCCCAACGATGAGCTCATGACTCTAGGGTAAGCCATTGTAACCTTCATCCAGTGGCCTAAAAGCGATATCTACCTAGAGGCTTCTTCACCAGTGGCAGGTCCATAAGGGCAATCCGAACCAGAGCTACATGCACTGGTGCTATCTCCACAAAGCCTATCTCCACCACCGTTACCTGCACCGGTGTCATGTTCACGGGAGCTATTCCTGGTGCAACAACTTCCATCGGTGCTACCTTTACAGTCGACCTATAGGCAGCAGGGGCAAATCAAAGAAGACCGATGATGATATCCTGTACCTACCATTGACCCGCAAATTCGTGCTTGGCGAGCCGCTGATCGTCCCGACAGAGCACCTTCAAACCCTATCACTTACTTGCCAGCAATTACACTATTGGTATATGGAACAGGCAAGCCACATGGAGAACGTCGCTTAGGTATCACTGTCAAATTCAGGTGAGATCATTTATAGCACGTAGTGCATGATTGTATCTTCGCGGTGATCTTTGAGGATTTATTTGATCTTTTCACGCTCAACGCTCTTGATGCCTCACTCATTCGATGCTGGACGTTGTAAGTGTGTACAATCGCAGTCTCCGTTTATGTCATACCAATAAATGTCATATATAATTTGTTGCTTTCGTGTGTATATATATAGACATATGGTAACTGTAGCTAGAATATCATCCAAATCATCAGTTGGTTTCCTGGACCCACACTTAGTCGCCATGCATACCATCAACGAGGATGCATCCTTCGTCGAGAGGTACATTACAGCAGCACTACTAGCTCACTGCAATAAGGAATATGTACTTATGCCCTACAATCAGGTGTTCCACTGGATTTTAATAGTAATTATACCAAAATGGAATACGGCAATATACCTTGATTCGCTAAGTAAGAATAAAACCGACTATATAGTTATCGGCGAATTAATCGATAGGTAAGTATATTTTCTCCATACATAACTATGTTGTACTGTTTCCTTCCTTCCAAATGACTAAGGTTATCTTTTTCGAATCACATAGGTCGTTCGCGTTGTACGTTGCAAAGGCAGGTCTCTCGACGTAAGGGGCCAACGGCCTGAAACATGTTTAAAAATTTACGGTATTCGCTTGTACATATTAATTAATCCTATGCAACAGTTGATAATAATGCCTCTTGAATTAACACAATCTATTTTTTGCAGTGCCACCAGCAGCCATTGGGCAACATGTGTGGATTCTACGTTTGCCACCATATGAAACTACTCCTCGATTCCTCGAAGATCACCAATTCTAAGGTTTGTCAATATTCCCATAATTACTTCATACTTATCAGGTTATATATATACGAACATTTATTCTTATCGACAGGCTGTGTCCATCCTGATAACTGCATTGCAACAGCCCGACTTTGCACGAATTCGAGGAGAGTGCGCATTCTTTTTGCTGGCTAGAGTCATAAAATCAGATGGACAGTTCCACAACGTAGAATGATTTTTTATTGCTCTATCACTCTGGAATCGAGGTCTCGCGAAAGGAACAATCTATAATCAACGAACTTGTCAGGCTGCACAAGTAATACTTGGATGGATGGTGATTGCCATCCAAGTATTACTTGTGCAGCTGACAAGTTCATTGATTATGGATCTGTTCCATTCGCGAGACCTCGATTCCGGAGTGATAGAGCAATAAAAATGCAATATTACATTCTAAGTGCAAATGCAATGTAGATCTTTTGTAATTGTGTATTTGTTAATGGATATTTTATTTCGTTTCAATTAATTGATTTGCGAAATGGATATTTTATGTTTGTGAAATGAATTGACATGTGAATTGGATATTTTCTGTTTGTGAAATGAATTGAGATGTGAATTGGATGTATACATGTACATGGTGATCTGCTTGTTTCAGATGTCATGGCAAGCATTTCCTGAGGCTAGCCAATAAACAGAAATAGATTTAGGGGTACAAAAGAATATCAATGATAGTTTTTAAGTAAAAACCATCTGTGATAGCTGATAATCACATATGGTTTTTAACTAAAAACCGTCTGTGATAAATATCACAGACAGTTTTTAGTTAAAAATCATCTGTGATTATCAGCTATTACAGACGGTTTTTTACTTAAAAACCGTCTGTGATATTTGCACGACAGACGGTTCGAAACCGTCTGTGATAACCTTCGATTATCACTGACCCATAAATTTAGACGGTTCAGAAAACCGTCTGCGGTGACGTTTTTTAACCATCTGTAATACAGTTTTCTGTAGTAGTGCTTGATGCATTAATCTTCAAAGCCATTTTCATTTGAACTATGGTTCTACTTTTGCTTTCACAGGTTCATGCCCAGGTGCATGTTACCCAGAAATTTGTGGACTATCGATTCCTTGCTGAGTGGAGGTAAATGTTTCAACCCAAGTTCGTGCCCTACTACATGCTGGCCAGGAATTTGTGGATTATGTATTTTTTGGCTGCATGTGGATGTAATTGGCTAGATTCCAATGCAAGATAGGCATTCCATCTGCTGTGATAGCTTTTTTTCCCATATTGAAGAAATTGATGTGCGCTCGAGAGGAATGCCTTTCTTCAACCTAAACTAAGAAATCTGAAATGCTGACGTTTCCCATTTGAATGACAGAATGGTCAAACTTTTGTTGTCCTATATTAAATTGTTATCTACGAGATCTTAGTTCTGACTATTTCATCTTGAAACATAATAAACAAAGGTGGCGTTTGGCTCGAATGTAAACGCAATCGTAAATTGTATTGAAATTGGAAATGGTTTAAGAAAACGTTGAATTTGGTTGGTTGAAGTAAGGAATAGAATGAGAATCCAACCCAGCATTTGGCTCCAATCGCCGGTGTCATCTTTGGACACACAAGATGAACCACACCAAAATCCCCAATCTTTAATGCCCACCAACATCCATGGAGAGAAAGAAATGGGAAACCAAGCAAAGCTAGAGGCTCGCAACTGCATGAACGAAGTTGGTCCTGCTGTTGCCGTCAGGCCTTGTCGTTGTTGTCGGGTTCCACACTCGCCATCGCCAATGTCCAGCCACAACACTACTCTGCCCGCTACACCACCGACATCGCCACCGTAGGAAACGTAGTGGTCCAACCAGGGGATCATGTAACACCCAGGACCCACATTACCCTGGGATGCCACTAAACCACTCCATAACTAGCCAATTCACAGGGTGAAATAAACTGGTAACAACATCTAAAACATGATAAGCTAAGCGGAAGAATAACAACAATGGTAATGGAACACTATTAATTAAGGAACCACCACTAATAATTTTAACGAATTAAAATGAACCACAGTCTAGTATTATTAATTTAAAATGAACATCAATGGGGGAAAATAAATCCATAACTAAGACTACCGAAATTTACTACAACATAAATCATGAAATGTGTGTAATAGTGTTGTGCCGCTCTACTCTTCTCATGCATGCTTAAGGATCACCTGGAAGGGGGAAAATAAGAGTGAGATAAAAATCTCAGCAAGCAAACTATTTAATAAGCTAATTATACTACAATGGTTTAAGCATCAACAAATATTTCCCACAATTACCACATTTATAACCTCAACCCAAATCACTACCAACAACGGTAAAATATTATCAAATAAACCTCGTTTGACTATTCATATCCTCAACCACTAATCTACCAATATCAGTTTAACATTAACAGTTTTTCCTTACTGACTTTATTATTCCCCACACCCACATCCGCTAACAACAGTTACCACTAGAGAAACCCTCATACCACAACCACAACCCCTACCACACCACAAGGGGGTGAACCTCACTCCACGGCCACAGCCACATTCCTCATACCACAAGTGACTCTTATGAACCAATTCCACATAAAAAGCTAAGAAGTTGCATTTATTTGCAAATAATTCAACCACAATACATTGCATAAGTATACAAATGATCTATCCACAATGTAAATACATATATATGCATATGAACCACTGCACCCTTACCCAACAAGGTAAGAGTGTGCATCATACTACGGCAATATACGATGCTGTACCGGTACGATCACGACTATGTGCGGCGATATCCACGATGCAAATGATATGTCATGATATGAATGATTTAATAAACATGATTCATAAAAATTTAACAACAAAGATCAGCAACATATTCATCATGAATATTTTCTCATAATCCACTTATGCCTCAATAGAAACCTTACCACACAATCCACATTCAGTTAACCAAGATCAAAATCAATCTATTCAATAGGAACACTACCACATGGACTACAAAATATTCATTAAGAATACCACTACTATAACCACAGTATATTCACTAAGAGTACTACCACCCAGACAACAATATGTTCAGTAAGAATACTACCACTAAGGCCACAATATCCTCATAAAGAATATTACCCCACAACCATATTTGTCTTATTAAGAACTATACCGTATCACCACAATTAATCCATCAAAATATAACCATTTGATTGCTAAATTGGTACCATACAGACCACATTAAGGAAGCATATAACAAAGGCATAACATATCAAATTAAGAGAATTAACTAGTGTGAATGTAGAATGATTAACAAGTTAAACAGTAGCACATCCGCTACGTTTACTTGCCTCTACCATTGAAGCGAAGAGATCACGCACGGTCAGGAGCGACACGACCTGTCCAAAATTACCCCTCAGCACAAGACTACAGCAAGGTAATCGTGAATTAAGAAAATAAATATGCCGCTATACTCCAATCCCAACAATCCCCACTTCGCTCGACGATCCTACGCTCAGCCCACTGCAGCAGCGCTGTTTGTCATTTTTGTAACTTTAAAACTAATAAGCCAATTATAGAAAATGAGATATTTCTGGAATCTACAATGAAATATCTTTAATTTTCAAGTAGATCACTTATTTTTATTTTGCTATTAACATGGTGTAATTTAACACGCAATATAGAGGACATACTCTATTTCGGCAATCTGGCCAATCAACTTCTAACGCACATTACCTTCTGCAAAAAGATGTAAATTTCATGATTTTTATACAGTAGTTAGATTACTAAATTCCCTATATTTTTCATAATTAGCTAAAATCATAAAAATCATCTACTACTCTGAAACTACACCCGAACAGCAATCTGTCTCAGTCTGCATCTCTGCCAAACAGCAATGTTCCAGACTCTGCTGCGCCCAAACCCCATGGCCTAAAATTCTGTACAAATTACAAAAAAATAGATATCATCGTCCTCTACAACTTTCCTTTTGTCCAGACCTGCAGGAAAAATCGTTTCGATGCCCTAATCTACGCAAATAGCCGCGTTGCACAAATCTGACTACGCGCAGACAGCAGAAAACTCTAATCGGTTAATTTCTCCATTAGAGCCCAAGTAATCATGTGCCAAGAACCCTAATTACACCTAAAACAGGGGCAATTGGGGTGGGGAAAATTACCCAGGGGGATCCCTCAAGTTCACCCTTCTTCTTCTTCTTTTCTCCCCTCCTTCTCCCTTCTCTTCCTTCTCTTCTCCCTTCTCTTCTTTGATCCCTCCTTTGCAGAAACAGCAGGGCAGCAGCCAAGGGAGAAGGTGGAGGTGCAGGGGAGGGGAGGGGTGGCAGCCAAGAGGGGGAAAAGGGGGAGGGGCCAAGGGAGGGGGTTTATAAAAGGGGTGCTAGGGTTTGGGAGGGGGTGCGGCCCCCCTTTGGGCTGGCTGGCCCACCCCTCCCGACAGCCCAAAACCTCTAAATTAATTATTTTTAATTTTGGACAATTCTGCAATTTAATTTTTGTCTCCCGTGATTTATCAAAAAAAAATCGAGAAACTCCGCAATTCTGCTAATCATTCATAGGGACGCCGTACAGACGTTCAGGGTATTACAGATCATCTACAAGTTACAATAGATCAATCTTGTTCATCCTATATTGTATATTCATGCTCTCGTTGATTTTGCAATTATTTTGGTTGTTCTTTTGCCCTCTCTCCTTCTCTTTTGATTTTGTTGGGTTCCAAGGATGTGTAAGTGATGAAGATGTCTCATGAAAATAATATTTCATTTATCTACGGATCAATTATAACAAGATCTTAAATGTTGCCTAATTTAGTTTGATTTAGAGCTTTTCTAATGATATCTTGTTCCTAGGGTTTTGGTCTCGAATCCTTAGGTATTCTTGTTTACTATGATATGTGAGAATGTCAGAACTCACGTAGAGCCATCTTGGCTATCTTCAATACATGGGCAAGTCATATATATATATATATATATATATATATATATATATATATATATATATATATATATATATATATATATACATATATATACATATATATTTATATATATATATATATATACATATACATATACATATATATACATATACATATACATATATATACATATACATATACATATATATACATATACATATACATATATATACATATACATATACATATATATACATATACATATACATATATATATATATACACACATATATATATATACACATATACATATATATACACACATATACATATATATATATATACACATATACATATATATACATATATATATATACATATATATATATATACATATATATATATATATATATATATATACATATATATATATATATATATATATATATATATATATATATATATATATATATATATATACACATATATATACATACATATATATACACATATATATACATACATATATATATATACATACATAAATATACACATATATATATATACATATATATATATATGTATATATAGAAAACCTCTTTTCTACACCCGGGTGTAATTACACCTATGGTATCTACCGTTCATCTATCTCAGGATACCACCAGATGATTTGGGTTATTGGGTCGGCTTCAAGAGTAATACCACCCAAACCTCCAAATAGACTGCAAATGTACCCGTTAAATGTTTGGAGACACTAATGCTGTAAGTATCGCATGCACTGGCCGGCATAATTATAGTATTTCCTTAACGGATACTATCTCGGCGGAATTGACTAGTTCTCACTTGTATGCAGAAGTATGTAACAACGTTCAGAAAATAGTATGTGTCATACTCCCCATGCGAGATGTATAATTTTTTTGGATACTATCTCGTGCACTAGTGCTGCATGCATTAGTAATTTATTCTACAACAGAAGAACTAACATATAACATACTCCCCAACGCAACTGGAAGTAATTTTTTGTAAACTATCACTAGTTCTAGTGAAGTATGCAGTAGTATTTTTCGGATAAGAAGAATTAGATTTGGCCTTCTCTGCTGCACACCTGAAATGGCAGCATCAAGACTAAATTATCAAAATTTTGATGATGTATAGTAATTAAAATGCAAATACAATCCATACTCGTTACATCAAATATCGTATACAAGGAAACAAACTCTACTAAAAGATATTCATCTAATTGACATCAGTTGGCTAAAGATAGGAAGATTGTATCCTTTCTAATAGACCCCCTGAATCTGAACTGAACAAATCTCTTGACTGTAACTGGCTCCGTGTCCATCGGTGACTTGATACTTAGAGCAAAAAATTCTGATGTCTAATAATTCGCTGTAGCATTTGTCACCAACATCGGTAGAGAATAATGGCGAGAAGTCATACAGAGCCCACACTAGTGAGGGGAGAAGATTCCAGTTTTGGAGGTATTAAGACCATTGTCAAGCTGCTCACGCCCAAAAAATGCTCAGGGCAACTCTTCTTCTGAGGATGGCTTTCACGGGAGAAGTAGTATGTAACATACTCCCCACGCGAGAAGTATAGATTTTTCGGATACTATCTCGTGCAGTAGCGCTATCTGTATTAGTAATTTTTTCTACGATTGAAGAAGTAATATGTAACATACTCCCCAACGCACTGGAAGTATTTTTTTTCGGATACTATCTCTAGTACTAGTGAAGTATGCAGTAGTATTTTTGGATGTTCATAAGTAGATGATTGATTTGGCCTTCTCTGCTGCACACTTGAAACGGCAGCAGCAAGACTAAATTTTCAGAGATTTTTATGATGTATAGTAGTTACAATGCCAATACAATCTGCACTCGTTGGAGCATATCTCGTATACAAGGAAACAAACTCTACTAAAAGATATACATCCAATCATAGCAGAAAATTTAGTTACAATGACATCAGATAGGAAGCTGATATCTAATCCGTGTCCATCGGTGCTCTGATACTCAGAGCAGAAAATTGTGATGTCTAATCGTCTGCTATAGCATTTGTCACCAACGTCAGTAGGTAATAATGGCGAGTAGTCATATAGAGCCCACGCTAGTGACGGGAGAAGATGCGGCAATGGAGCAAGGGAGTACCCATCAGAACAAAATGGTTGTGGATCTAATACCCCTGGAGAGGTGGTATTCATGTTCTTCTGAAAGAAGCAATGCATGGATTGTTATCTGAGGTATGCTTTATAAATCATTGTTTTTTTTATTGGGTAGGGTTGTTGCAGATAGTAAAGAACAAAACATACTAGTTCCTAGCTTGTATTTGGACCCTGTGATTATGGTGCCCAAACTTGGATAGCTTTTCAATCATGAAGCGGATGCATATGTGTTCTACAATTTGTATGCACGGTTTAATAGTTTTGGCATTAGGAGGTTTAAGATAAGATTCAGGAAGGGAGGCATTGTGAAGACCATGCAAGAGTTTTGTTGCCACCGGTAGGTATGTTAATTAACTTCAGATTTTTGGTAGTATGAATGTTGGTTCCCAGGTAGTTAACCCATGGGATGGCAAAGTGGCTACATTGTTAGATCAGGCATTGGAGATTTCTGACGATCAGGTAGTTAACCCACGAAAACATATATTTGCTCAGCATTCGAGATTACTAGCAGTTTTTCAAAACATTTTATATTGATGGAAGCAAGCTAGCCTAGTAACTAAAGAATTTCATATGTAGTTCACCGTGATATTCTAGCTTCTGTGTTATGCTAGCAATTGGTTTCACTAGTGGGACAAACCATTTACATACAAAAATGTAAATCTTCTGTATGAATGTCTAGGAAACTGTAAACTTATGAATGATTGTCGCGCATAAATCTTCCGTTGCCATTTTTACTTCGATCGATCTGAGTTTACATCCAGCGATTGTTGTAGTCAGTGATTACATACCAACACTTTCTCGTGATTACATAATTAAGGTTTCAAGTTAGGGCGTATTTTGGTTTAAGTGATAGGGATCTCAGATGATTTTGCAAAATTGTAAATGTATAGATTATGTAGATTACTATGTTTAGTCAGCTGTCATATTGTGTATGTAATGTGTTATTCTGTCTCATTGTTACATTACCAGTAGTTACAAAAGTAGAATATACAAATACACGTTCAGATTTGACATAGATGATTGATGACATATGCAGGGCTGGGATCCCAAGATAAAAGAAAATCCAATGAGGGTAGGATGTAAGGCTATGCTTAGGATTAATCGTTCATCTGAGAATGAAGAATGGAGGATCACTACTTTTGTGAGAGAATATAACCATGGAATGAAACGTGATCTGAGCATACTAAGCACTATAGGTCACATAATTTTATTGACGATGGGACGAAGAGTATCGTTGCAGAAATGGTAGATAAGGGAGTATCACCGACATGCATGTATGGCTTGGTCGCTGGAATGCACGGTGGCCTTTCTTTGGCACCATTCACTAGAAGATATTTAAATAGATTATCGTATGCCATAAGGAGAGATGAGTGCAGTGACGATGTTCAGAAAACATTTGATTACTTCAAAAAGCTACAGTGTCGTAGCAAAGATTTCTTCTACATCGTTCGTGTTGATGGAGCGTGTAGAATTAAAAATATATTCTGGGCACATGCATTTTGTAGGCTAAGCTACGAACATTTTGGCGACGTTGTCACGTTTGATACTACTTATCAGACAAATAGATACAACCTGCCATTTGGAATATTTGTGGGGGTTAATAACCATTGCCAAACCATGGTATTTGGGTGTGCATTGCTGAGAGAAGAAACCGTTGATTTATTCAAATGGTTGTTCCAATCTTTCAATGAGGCTATGAATTGGAAGAAACCATCTGCTGTACTGATAGGTATGGAATGATATGTTTGTTTTTATAGAATAAGATGTACATACTTTTCTGCTAAATGTGTACTGATTTCATCCAACCCTTTTTTGGAAGACAACTGCCATCAGATGGAGGTTGCAATAAGAGAGGTACGGCCTGACAGTATTCACAGAGTCTGCAAGTGGCATGTACTTAAGAAAGCTAAAGAGAACTTGGGGAACATATATACGAAGAGAAGCAAGTTTAAGGAGGAGTTTCATAATGTCCTAAATGGGCCACAGACAATTGATGAGTTTGAAAGGGTATGGACAGGTTTATTACAGAAGTATGAATTAGAGGGTAGTACCTACTTGAGATGTCGAGACCCGAATATGCAAATTCGGTCTCTCTGTGTAAACTGCACTAGTCCAGGATCACGCTAGTGCACACAGTCAAACATAGATGTCATCGTAGTCATACACACGATAATAATAAAGGAAAACTCGAATATCGATAAAATATCAAAGGTACGACCTTATGGCCAAGCTTACAATATCTCTAGCCGGAAGGGCTTAACAAAAGAGCAGCGGAAATCCAAAATAAAGCGTAGCGACCAATCGACAAGCCACAGGCTATCGAGTGGAGAACGAAGCCTAATCCGTGAAGTCGTCGTAGTACTCTCCTTCTGGCACCTCCTGCTGATAGTACTCCTCTCCCTCAACTAAGCAACATAGGCGTAAAGCCGTGAGTACATTGGTACTCAGCAAGTCGTTTGTAACAATAAATGCAATATAATATGCAAGGCTTACCAAAGGAAGGCTGAAAAGTTAATTTGCATAAAGGCATTTATTGATGAAATATATTAAATAACTTGAAAGCGAAAGTTAACTGAAAACAGTAGCAATAGATAATCAAAGGAATAAACAAGAACCACTTGTGAACACCAATTCACAAGTTAAACCAACAAAGAAACTACTGTCCACTCCCACATAAACCACCAAGTTATAAATGAAACACTAACCTCGTGTGAAATCCCCGAGCACCGTCCGTGACCGAGGACGCGGCTATTCGAATAGTTTTACACTCTGCAGAGGTTGCACAACTGTACCCACACGATGTGATTAGCCTAGGTCTAAGGAAATCACAACAAGGCCTTTACAATGCTCTACCTCAACACAATCCTGCCCGCTAGGGTTTCGCATCACACCCCCCCTTGCGCCACATGGAAATCAGCAACCATGTCCATCACAATGGCAGAATTGAATTGAAATATTACAAATTAATCAGCCAGGTCCATCCCATAATAGACATGTGGTTTGCACGATTAAGCTCAGATCAATGGCGCACAAAGTTAAGTCCTTAGCATTACCCGGGCGAGACTACCACATCCCCCAAAGTACAACTGTACTTCCCCCTTTACTGCACGATCACTCGCCCGAGTGCAAAACCAATTTGTAAAACCAAGCCAACGTCACACCAATGACGTGGCACAAATTTTAATGCACGTGGCACCAACCACAGTTCCATATATCATTAAGTCAAATTAATAATTTAACAGGTGTGAGGAGACCAATCGTAAATATAACAGGCTAAGCAATCTAATCGTACCAACCCATGTGATAAAATAACTGGCATCACTAATAAATTTCCCAACCTATGGTGACAAAGGTATCATGGTATTTCAAAGTGTCAAGGAGGTATATTTGCAATTGGGACAATAACTATCTGTGCAACGGTTTGAATAAAAATAGCAATGCAATGTAATTTAAAGCAAAATAATTAAATAATAGTTTGTAAAATTGGGTTCAACATGATCAAGGGACACGACTTGCCTTCGTTATGCTCAGTGGGTACTCTGGTCTTCAGCGCGAAACTGCTCCTCGGAATCCGAATCTAACGAGAGAAAACGACCGGAAACAAAGAAACACATAAAATGACAAGCAAAAGAACTCAAAATTCACAAAACCAGAACCAACAGCTAGAGCTCGATTTTAGATGAATTTAGAAAAAGAACGGGTCAATCGGAGCTAGGACGGAGGAGAACGGGCTCGGAAAATTAATTCAAAATTAATTCGGGAAAATCGGAAAAGTTCTTGTCGTGAACCCGGTCCACGAGATTCCGAGTCCACCGTGGACGCGTCCACATAACGATGCACGGGCGGCCGACGCGGGTGTCTTGACGTGGCGGCGGCATATGCTGCCACGTGGCATACGTGGCGTGGCGCCGACGTGGCACCGACGTGGGCGCCACGTGGCACCGGGCGGTCACGCCGACGTGGCATGCCACGTGGATGCCACATCAGCTAGGATCGCGCGGGCAGACCACGCGGCATGATCTGGACCTTCGGTCCAGATCCGAGCGACGGCGGGATCGCGCGGCGCGGCGCGGCGACGGCGGATCGGCGACGCGTGGCGGCTCGCCCATGGCGCGGCGCGCGCGCGGCGCGCTGCGGAGCGGGAGATGGCGACGCGTGGCGGCGCGGGAGCGGATCGGCGACGCGTGGCGCGCTCGCGCGGCGTCGCGCGCGCGTGGGGGCGCGCGCGCGCGGCTTCCGCTCGGGACCGAGGGGCGGAGCGGGGTGCGGGCGACGGCGACCGGGCGGGCGACGCTGGCGACGGCGAGGAGAGAGGCGGCGAGGCTCACCGGCGAGGTCCTCGGCGACGGCGACGGGGACGGGCGCACGGAGGGGCGCACGGGCGGCGGCAGCGCGGCGGCGGAGCGGCTCCGGCGACGGCGCGGGCGCGAGGACGAAGGCGAGGGCGGCGGCGACGAGTTCGTGCGACGGGCACGCGAACCGAGGGATGAACGCGATACTTATCACGCGAACCGAGGCAATCCCGATCGGTTACGGCACGGAGCAAACGCGGGTTTGGTTTGGACGGCCGGGATTCAACGCGGGAGGGATCGGACGGCGGGGCGCACGCGAGGGTTAGGGTTAGGGTTTGCGGCGCGGCGCGAGGGTGGACGGCGGAGATCGCGCGGCGCGCGACGGCGGCCGAGGCGCGTGGCGGGCGTGGGTGCGCTGGCGCGCCGCCGCGGCGCGATGCGCGCAGCGTGGCGCGGGCGGATCGGGCGGCGAGGAGAAGCGCGCGCGGAGGCGTACGGGCGGCGGCGGCGCGGGATGGACGACGCGTGGAGGAGAGAGAGGAGATCGGGCGCCGAGGATAAACCCTTTTCTTTTCTTTTTCCGAAATTCAAATAAACTTCTAAAAGCTCTAGAAAATAGCAAATAAATCCGGAAAAATCACCAAAATACCAGAAAATTCCTTGTGACACAAGGAACTCAAATAAAATATTTTCCACTTATGTTAATGTTTATTTTAATCACATTAAATCATTTAAAACTTTTAAAAATTCATTTGAAGCTTCAATTAATTTGAGAAAATTCAGAAAATTCATTTTTGAAATCCAGGCTTTAAAAATCTCGAAAAACAGGATGTTACAAACCTTACCCCTTAAACGAGATCTCGGCCCGAGATCCGGGCAACTAAGAGAATAGGTTGGAAACTCCGCTCTGAGATCCTCCTCGCGCCCTGTGGCTTCCTCCTCGGAATGGTTGCTCCACGAACTTTGCAAAACGGACCGCTTTATTCCGGTGACTCGCTCGACACTTCCAAGATTTTGACCGGGTGCTCTTTGTAAGACAGATCCTCCGAAGATCAACGGCCTCAATCGGCACAACCTCCTCAGTGCACGCGCAGCACTTCTTGGTGGGACACATGAAAGACGTCATGTACCCCATCAAGGGCGCAGTAGCTCCAACCGATAAGCAACCTCTCCTGCGTTTGAATCTGAACGGACCAACATATCTCGGTGCAAGCTTCCCTTTAGCTGAAATCTCTTCACACCTTTGAATGGTGTGATCCTCGATACACAAAATCATCGGCTCAAAACTCGGTTCTCGGCGTCGTATATCGCATAGCTTTTACATCGGCACGGCGACTTTCAACCTTTCTGTATCAAGCGGACTTTATCCTCGGCTTCTTTCAAACAATCGGGCCAAAACTCGACCTTCCCCGTCTCTTTCCAATTGAGAGGGGTCCGCATTTCTGCCATACAATGCCTCAAACGGTGACATCTCGCAAGCGGCTCGATAATCGTTGTTGTATGAGAACTCTGCAAAGGGTAAACAACTGTCCCACTTAGACCCATGATCAAGCACACAGGCCCTCAACATGTCCTCCAGAATCTGATTAACTCGCTCTGTCGACCATCATGCTGGGGTGATATGTCAGATCTTGAAATTCAGGTGAGTTCCCATAGCCTTATGGAAACTACCCCAAAACCGAGAGGTGAACTGCGATCCACGATCTGACACAATCTTCTTGGGCACACCATGCAAACTGACAATCCTGGACATATATAGCTCTGCCAATCTGTCACCACTGTAAGTCGTCTTAACTGGAATGAAATGAGCAACCTTGGTCAAACGGTCCACAATGACCCAAATTGAATCATGACCCTCTTTGGTTTTAGGCAACCCGACTATAAAGTCCATACCAATTTCTTCCCACTTCCACTCAGGGACTTTTAATGGCTGTAGCAAACCTGCAGGTCTCTGGTGCTCTGCCTTTACTCTCTGACAAACATCACAAAGGGCTACATACTCAGCAATCTCGCGCTTCATGCTTGGCCACCAATACTTATCCTTAATGTCCTGGTACATCTTGGTACTGCCTGGATGAATCGAATACAGTGACTCATGAGCCTCTTTTAATAACACATCCTTTAGTTCTTGCTTGTTGGGCACACACAAACGCTGCTTGAACCACAAGGTTCCCTGATCATCCACTGAAAATCCCGACTCTTTACCTTCACTTAAATTCTTCCTGATCCGCTGAAATGCCTCGTCATCTGACTGAGCCTGGCGAATCTGACCATCCAAAGTAGGCTGCATCTCCATAGCTGCCAAAAATCCTGGCTCAACCAACTCAAGGCTAAGCTTCTGAAATTCCTCATGCAAAGCTGGCTGACTCTCTCGAACCATCACTGAATTGCAGTATACCTTTCTGCTCAAGGCATCTGCAACCACATTAGCTTTTCCAGGATGATAATGTATGCCCACATTATAATCCTTTATCAGCTCTAACCACCTCCTCTGCCTGAGGTTAAGCTCGGACTGGGTAAAGATGTATTTCAGACTCTTATGATCCGTGTAAACCTCACATCTGTTACCCATCAGGTAGTGACGCCAAATCTTTAGAGCATGCACTACGGTTGCCAACTCTAAGTCATGGGTAGGGTAGTTCTCCTCATGCGGTCTCAACTGGCGTGAGGCATAGGCTACCACTCTCTTGTCTTGCATCAAGACACAACCCAAACCTTTGCGCGAAGCATCGCAAAATATCTCAAAATCCTTGTTAATATCAGGCAACACAAGCACTGGGGCTGTGGTCAAACTCTCCTTAAGTTTCTGAAAACTCTTCTCGCACTCTGGCGTCCAAGTGAATTTCTTTTCCTTTTTGAGCAACTGCGTGAGGGGTCTGGCCACACTGGAAAATCCCTCAATAAAACGACGGTAGTATCCCGCCATACCCAGAAAACTCCTGACCTGGGTAACTGAAGTGGGTGACTGCCAATCCAAAACATCACTTACTTTCCCTAGGTCAACTGCGACTCCTTCTGCTGTCAACACATGCCCTAGAAAGGCGACTTTCTTCATCCAAAACTCACATTTGCTGAACTTTGCATATAACTGATTATCTCTCAATTTCTGCAATGCTAACCTCAAGTGCTCCTGATGTTCCTCCTCAGTCTTGGAATATATCAAAATGTCGTCAATGAACACAACGACAAACTTGTCCAGATATTCCATAAACACCTTATTCATCAAATACATAAAATATGCTGGAGCATTAGTCAAACCAAATGACATCACTGTGAACTCGTATAGACCATAACGAGTCGAGAAGGCTGTCTTGGGTATGTCCTCCTTACGTATCCTCATCTGATGATATCCTGATCTCAAATCAATCTTGGAGAACACTCCTGCTCCCTTAAGCTGGTCAAACAGGTCATCGATCCTGGGCAGAGGGTACTTATTTTTGATGGTGACCTCATTAAGTGCTCAGTAGTCCACACACATGCGCGACTACCATCCTTTTCTTGACGAACAACACCGGCGCTCTCCACGGGACGAACTCGGTCGATGTAACCCTTATCCAAAAGCTCCTGAATTTGCTTCTTCAACTCGCTAAATCATTGGCGGGCATCCGATAGGGTCTCTTGGAAATCGGAGCGGTACACGCACAAGCTCAATCGAAACTCAATCTCCTCTCTCGTGGCATACCCGAAGATCATTCGAAATACGCCGGGTACTCTCGACAACCGTACACCCTCCAACCTGGATTACCTTACTCGCAAATCATGGTAGCTCTGGTGGCACTCAGCCGCGAATCGCACCTTAACTCCATCCGAATTGGTTAAGGTCATCGCTCGCTCCCACAATCTAACATCGCCGCCGCTTCGGCCAATCCATTCCCAAGATTACATCTAGGGATCGCATATCCAACAAAATCAGTCGCCCGAACTCAACTCCCGAATGGTTATCCTAACTCTGGACAACCTAGGTTGGATCTCAACTCGGATCCGGGGGATTGGATTAAAAGAACAGATCCAAGAGCAACAGTTTTCAATTGTTGCTTTAAAGCAAAACTCCGAGAAACAAACGAATGCGAAGCTCCAGAATCAAATAAAACGGTGGCAGGAACTGAATGTACGAGAAACGTACCGATCACAACGTCTGGCGCTGCCTGGGCATCCTCTGCGGTGACGTGGTTCACCTGACCTCTCACCACCGGCGCCCCGCTAGCCTCGCCCCGAGGCCGGGTGCTCCTCGCCCCGCTCCGGGGTAGGGGTACGACCGGTGTGGCTCCCAAGTCAAAGCGAATCGTGTCGGGGCTCGCCTCGAGGGCACTTGCTAGCATAGTGTCCCACCTCATGACACTTGAAGCAAGTGATGGATCCGCTGGATTATTGCTCTTCTGCTGCTGCTGCTGTCCTTTGGAACCACCGACGCCGACTGATCAAATCGCGCGCGTGTATCGAGTGGGTCCGAATCAAGATCGCTGCTGCTGCTGCCGCTCTTCTTCTTTGTGGCGCTCGTGCAGGCTGGTAGGAACCAAAACGAGGCCTCTGAGACTGGTGTGACTGTGATCCCTGCTGGATCAACCTCCTCTTGCGAGACTCCTCGAGCTCGCGGCGACTCTCCTCGATGAGAATGGCCTTATCCACCAACTGCTGGAAACTGGCATAGTCGTTGCCTACGACTTGCACCTTCAAAGCTGGGTTCAAGCCTTTCTTGAACCTCTTCTGGCGAGCTGCATCTGTCGCTACATCCTCTGGCGCGTAGCGAGCCAACTGAGTGAATTTATTGAGATATTCACTCACTGACAGGTTCCTCTGCTGGAACTCCCGAAACTCATCCTTCTTCATCTCAACCACTCCCTCCATGACATGAGCGGTGTGGAAAGCCTTTGCGAATTCCTTCCGGTGAAGTTGGTGCTGGTTCTCATGGGCGGCACAGTAGTTCTCCCACCACTCTGCTGCTGGTCCCTCAAGCTGGTGTGCTGCATACAAAACCTTCTCCCTGTCGCTTGCAGACCGAGCCAAGTTCAGTTTCTTCTCAACTGAACGGACCCAGTCGTCGGCCTCCAAAGGCTCTGATGAACTGGAGAAAACAGGCGGTCTCGTCCTCATAAACTCTGCATAGCTGGTCTGCTGACGAGGTGCTGGCGGTGGTACTGGCTCCTGGTGCTGTCGCTGCATCATAGTCTGCATACCCTGCATCATAGTCTGCATCATCTGAGTCTGGGCCATCAAGAACTGACTGAGGGCAGGGTCCAAGGTAGGTGGCACTGGCTGCGCAGCACTGTTCTCTGGGTCCTGGTTCCCCTGATTGCGGCTGGAGGAGTTCCTGGTATCAACCATCTTGCTCTGAAAAGAAAACAACTGCTGACTGACCAAAGGTGAAAGACGAGAGGGAAAAGCATAGATAAGGGGTAAATGCGTCTAAGGGGGTTTTGCTTAATGGAGACCTAACTAAACAAACACTTAGCCAAAAGGCTAACTAAGAACTGAACAAAAATAAACTCCAATAAAAGATTTGACATGATCGCAATATAATGCTTTTAAGGCAATATTTGCAGCTCACATCGCACACAACTGCAAATAAAATCCAACGTGTCTACTCGCACTATCTACTCTGAAGGCTCCCACCGGTCCTCGACAAGTAAGGTATCTCGCTATCGTCCTCGAATCGCTGTAGACAACCCACGAAGGCGGATCGGCGCGATCGCTCTCGATCGGGCTGGGGTGAACCGGCTGAGGTAGGCGCGACGATCTCCGGTGATACGACGTCTCTCCTCTGGGCTCGGCGGTGTAGGCGACGGTAGAAATCTTGGCGATCGCGGTCGGGCTCCTCAGGCATCGCTCGTAGTCTCGGGTGGCTCCGTCTTGCTCCTTGAACTTCCGGACGAGTCCGCCATGTTGATCTTGTATAGCTTGCAAAGTCGACGGATGGCTTTGTGCGCAACTCCTGTCCGACATCTCCCACCGCACCGGTGTTCTTGAAAGCGTGATGTAGCACCGCTGCCGACTCGGGTGGTGAAGTATAGCCGGAGATGCTCCCGCGCGTTGACCTTTTGCTTCTCATCCTTGGTGAGGTAGACAGGCGATCTCTTAAATCCGAGGCACCGCAACAAAACACGTAGAAGTGACCTCCATCCTCCTGTCGGGCTGTAGGAAGTTTGGGACATCTAATGCATTTATAAAGGAAAGATCAGTTTATAACTTTAGGAAAACAAATTTTGCAAGAGTTGGGGCGAGAGATAAGAATCCTTAAGAATGAGGTAAGAAGATAGAGATATTACTAAATATCAAGTTTAGTTGATTTGATTTAGAAAATAAATTTTTGGGCTATCGACCAATTTAACTTAGGGCTTCGTCCTACAGTCGATATGGCTCTGATACCATCTCTGTCGAGACCCGAATATGCAAATTCGGTCTCTCTGTGTAAACTGCACTAGTCCAGGATCACGCTAGTGCACACAGTCAAACATAGATGTCATCGTAGTCATACACACGATAATAATAAAGGAAAACTCGAATATCGATAAAATATCAAAGGTACGACCTTATGGCCAAGCTTACAATATCTCTAGCCGGAAGGGCTTAACAAAAGAGCAGCGGAAATCCAAAATAAAGCGTAGCGACCAATCGACAAGCCACAGGCTATCGAGTGGAGAACGAAGCCTAATCCGTGAAGTCGTCATAGTACTCTCCTTCTGGCACCTCCTGCTGATAGTACTCCTCTCCCTCAACTAAGCAACATAGGCGTAAAGCCGTGAGTACATTGGTACTCAGCAAGTCGTTTGTAACAATAAATGCAATATAATATGCAAGGCTTACCAAAGGAAGGCTGAAAAGTTAATTTGCATAAAGGCATTTATTGATGAAATATATTAAATAACTTGAAAGCGAAAGTTAACTGAAAACAGTAGCAATAGATAATCAAAGGAATAAACAAGAACCACTTGTGAACACCAATTCACAAGTTAAACCAACAGTAAACTACCTGTCCACTCCCCACATAAACCACCAAGTTATAAATGAAACACTAACCCTCGTGTGAAATCCCCGAGCACTGTCCGTGACCGAGGACGCGGCTATTCGAATAGTTTTACACTCTGCAGAGGTTGCACAACTGTACCCACACGATGTGATTAGCCTAGGTCTAAGGAAATCACAACAAGGCCTTTACAATGCTCTACCTCAACACAATCCTCGCCCGCTAGGTTTTGATCACACCCCCTTGCGCCACATGGAAATCAAGCAACCATGTCCATCACAATGGCGAATTGAATTGAAATATTACAAATTAATCAGCCAGTCCATCCCATAATAGACATGTGGTTTGCACGATTAAGCTCGATCAATGGCGCACAAAGTTAAGTCCTTAGCATTACCCGGCGAGACTACCACATCCCCAAAGTACAATCAGATTTCCCCTTTATCGCACGATCACTCGCCCGAGTGCAAAACCAATTTGTAAAACCAAGCCAACGTCACACCAATGACGTGGCACAAATTTTAATGCACGTGGCACCAACCACAGTTCCATATATCATTAAGTCAAATTAATAATTTAACAGGTGTGAGGAGACCAATCGTAAATATAACAGGCTAAGCAATCTAATCGTACCAACCCATGTGATAAAATAACTGGCATCACTAATAAATTTCCCAACCTATGGTGACAAAGGTATCATGGTATTTCAAAGTGTCAAGGAGGTATATTTGCAATTGGGACAATAACTACCTGTGCAACGGTTTGAATAAAAATAGCAATGCAATGTAATTTAAAGCAAAATAATTAAATAATAGTTTGTAAAATTGGGTTCAACATGATCAAGGGACACGACTTGCCTTCGTTATGCTCGTGGGTACTCCGGTCTTTCAGCGCGAAACCTGCTCCTCCGGAATCCGAATCTAACGAGAGAGAAAACGACCGGAAACAAAGAAACACATAAAATGACAAGCAAAAGAACTCAAAAATTCACAAAACCAGAACCAACAGCTAGAGCTCGATTTTAGATGAATTTAGAAAAAAGAACGGGGTCAATCGGAGCTAGGACGGAGGAGAACGGGCTCCCGGAAAATTAATTCAAAAATTAATTCGGGAAAATCGGAAAAGTTATGTCTTTGTGAACCCGGTCCACGAGATTCGAGTCCACCGTGGACGCGTCCACGTAATGATGCACGGGCGGCCGACGCGGCGGTGTGCCGGCGTGGCGGCAGCATATCTTGCCACGTGGCATGCGTGACGTGGCGGCCGACGTGGCGGCCGACGTGGCTGCCACGCGTGGCACCGGGGCGGTCACGGCCGACGTGGCATGCCACGATGCCACGCCGCCTAGGGCTGACGTGGCCGGCCGACGCGCACGCGCGCGACGGCGGGATCCGACGGCGGAGGGCGTACCACGCGGCATGATCTCGACCTTCGGTCCAGACCGAGCGACGGCGAGGATCGCGCGCGCGGCGCGGCGACGGGCGGATCGGCGACGCGTGGCGGCTCGCCGCTGGCGCCGCGACGCGCTGGAGCGGGAGATGGCGACGCGTGGCGGGCGCGGGAGCGGATCGGCGGCGCGTGGCGGGCGCTCCGCGCTGGCGCGCGCGCGGCGCGCGGGCAGCAGCGCGCTGGTCCGCTCGGGACCGAGGGGCGGAGCGGGTGCGGCGACGGCGACGGGCGCGGCGACGCGAGCGACGGCAAGAGAGAGGCGGCGAGGCTCACCGGCGAGGTCCTCGGCGACGGCGACGGGGACGGGCGCACGGAGGGGCGCACGGCGGCGGCGGCAGGCGACGAAGTTCGTCGCGACGCACGCGAACCGAGGGATGAACGCGATACTTATCACGCGAACCGAGGCAATCCCGATCGGTTACGCACGAGCAAACGCGGTTTGGTTTGGACGGCCGGGATTCAACGCGGAGGGATCGGACGGCGGGCGCACGCGAGGGTTAGGGTTAGGGTTTGCGCGCGCGCGCGAGGGTGGGAGCGGAGACGCGCGCGCGCGATGACGGCGGCCGAGGCGTGGCGGGGCGGGGTGGCAGTGGTGCCGCCGCCGCGCTGCGCGCGGTGCGCGGCAGCGTGGCGAAGCGGATCGGGCGGCGGGGAAGCGGGCGCGGAACTGGCACTGGGCGGCGGCGGCGCAGGATGGACGACGCGTGGAGGAGAGAGAGGAGATCGGGCGGCCGAGGATAAACCCTTTTCTTTTCTTTTCCGTAAATTCAAATAAACTTCTAAAAGCTCTAGAAAATAGCAAATAAATCCGGAAAAATCACCAAAAATACCAGAAAATTCCTTGTGACACAAGGAACTCAAATAAAATATTTTCCACTTATGTTAATGTTTATTTTAATCACATTAAATCATTTAAAACTTTTAAAAATTCATTTGAAGCTTCAATTAATTTCAGAAAATTCCAGAAAATTCATTTTTGAAATCCAGGCTTTAAAAATCTCAGAAAAACAGGATGTTACATGAGAAGAGTGTGGGATATGAGGGAGAAGTGGGCACCTACATATTTCAAATCTTATTTCTTTGCAAAAATGTCGATTACTCAAAGGAGTGAGAGCATGAACCATGTCCTCAAAAAGTATGTTAAACCTTCTTCATCGCTCAATGGTTTCGTCAGAAGGTATGAGAATTTCTTTTTTGATAGAATTCAGGAGGAGGCAGGGGAGCATCAATCATACAAGGTAAGATTTACATGTTGTGGTAATTTCCATGCGGCTATTAATGATATGTGCAAAATATTACTCGAAATTAAAAGTTAACCATTACTTGATTATGTGTAATGTTCGTACCGAAGGAGAAGGTGACGACAACAACAAGCTCGCCAATAGAGAAACACGCTGCACGGGTTTACACCAGGGGTGCGTTCGCAAGGTTCAAGGAATATTTTGGTTGGAGCTTCTCATATATGGTTCAAGCTACTGATAATCTAGACAAGCTTCAAGTGGTTCAAATTGGAGATACAACCATGCAAACATGGGGGTAGAAATGTTTTTGAACTGCAAGTGAACCTTGATGAAAAAGAGTTCTTGTGTGTTTGCAAGTTATTTGAGCATTTAGGGATCATCTGTTGCCACATTATAAGGGTATGCTCAAAATATTCTACCAATTTGCAGCATTTCGAAAAATATCATTTCACGTATTAATTTGTATTAACCATATGCTTGTATTGATAGGTTTTTATTCAGATTGGGTACACTGAAATACCATAAAGGTATATCATAAAGAGGTGGACAAAGGATGCAAAGGATTCAATCCCAAAACACCTTGATGGATATAGTAAGGATAAAGCAGAAGTGGTGTCAAGAAACTATAGACATACCCTGTTGCAAAGATTTGCTATTCAAATGGTAAGACTAGGTGATACCAGTGTGGAAACGTATGAGAAAGCAATGGAAGTGTTGGGCAAGTTGATGGCCGATTTGAAGGTTTTGGTTCGTTCATGAGAGGCAGCGAAAAAAGGGGCTTGCTGTGGTGAACGAGATGTGGGCAAGAAGCCTTTACTGGTGCAGTGTGAAGAATATGAAAATGAGGACTCTTGTTTTGAAGAGGAGGAATACGACATTACATGTGGTACAGAATTTGAGAAATTGGTGCATGTGGACGTTCTGACGGATGACATGGTAGAAGATGGTATGATCGACGATGAACAAAATGAGATACTCCCACCTGAGGTATTGCGGGGGAGAGGTCGTCCGAAAGGTAAAAGGTATGTGTCAAATGGAGAGGGCGCTTCTCAAAAGAAAAAGGTTGCTGCAGAAAGTTGCACAATGGCCCCTAAGTCATTGCAGATTAGGTATTATGGTTAGTGTGGTGGGCATGGACACAACAAAAGCACATGTGGTTGGCAATCTACATACAAAAGGAAGTAGATGGAAACAAAAGTTAACCATCGTGCGTATCCGCGATTTATAGCCGAATAATGTTATGGCTTAACAGTTTTTACTATACCATTTCCAAAAATGTAATAACAGAGATCACAGAATTCTATCGTTGTGCATTATTTCGATCTTCACCACAACTGTCACTCCTCTGTGTGTTTGCTAAATGTGTTTGCATATTGTTTAACAAATCTCAAAGACAACACTCAATAGTATCATGTTTAGAACAATACTCCCTTCGTTTCTGTTGTACATACTTCCATACGGTTCTCAGGGACTAGTGTTGTGTGCAGTAGTATTTTTTCCCCAACGAGAGAAGTAGTACTTATCATACTCCACAATGCGAGATGTAGTAGTTATTCGGATACTATCTAGGGCAATAGTGATGTATTTAGTAGTATTTTTCCTGACAAGAAGAATCAGATGATTGGTTTGGCCTTTTGGACTGCACACCTGAAATGTCAGCACGAAGACTTAATTTATATAGATTCGGATGATGTACAGTAATTACAATGCAAAATCAATCCGGACTCGATACAACATATCTCGTATACAAGGAAACTTACTCTCGTAAAGATATACATCCCATTTATGTCAGATCGCTAAAGATAGGAAGTTGATATCCTTTGTAACATACCACCTGAATCTGGACCGAGAGCATTCAGTTTCAGGTGCACCATTTTTTTGTGATACATACAGCTTTGTTGATTTGTGTGGTGTGTTTAACACCTTTTTGGTGAACTGCAATAGTGATACTTGTCTTCGTAAGTAATCTATAGTCCATATTGAAGTTGTGTGCTTAGTGGAGCCTTTAGACAGACATTGTGCCAGAAAACATGAGTAGAACACTAGTAGTATGCATCAAAGATTTAACTGTCAATGATGCATACTGCTTTTTCCCAGTATATGGTGTATTGAGATTTCTGTTAAAAGCCAGTACTGGGGGGTTGGGCATGGACTAGAACAGAAGGATACATCAACTGAAGACATTGCCAAAAATTTTGTGTTCCATAAGTGCATATTTCATCTGAACTAGACATCAATATTTATGAAGACTCAAAAAAAACATTCATGTGAATGGGGGCACTGAGTGGTATACACATGGCAAATGAGAATATAGTATATAGAAAAACATTTGTTTTGGGGGTATGCTATAGTAGGAAACAATATATATGGCGATCTGTAATCTGCTCAAGTCAAATAATCATTGATTAATGAAGAGTCTCCTTGAACTTCAATGGAATAGACAACAAAATAGTAGCAGGTGTTCAAACACACTAAATGTAAAAATGGATCAATGTAAATGTGTAAATGTAAAAATGCATAGTAAAACAAAAATATAGTTTTTGTGCATTATTCAAGTAATGGATGAAGCTCTCTTCTCTTCATGATGTCATTTCCAGTAGGATGCCGACAAATAATGATTGACAAATTCTGGAAGTATAGCTTCATTTTTCTTGAAAGACAACAGATTTGCCAGAAATTACTTCCGAAGTTTGCGGGGATCCTGATACACGAAGGCAGATATTTAAGTAACTCTGTTGGAGTATCAGGTAGTAAGTAGCAATTTATTAGTGATGTGGCATTTTCTGTAAGCAAGACCGTTACAACTATACATAACAATGAAGATGACATCGGTGCACATACTCTCAAAAGACAGTGATGCCTAGATATATATATATATGTATGTACTGTGTACTATTGTACAAAGAAGTTTCAGTTTTTCTTATCCATAAAACATGAAAGACTGTAGGAGATGGATAGAAGGTCTAGCCATGCAATGTTTCAACTTTTGGTGTTCCCAAGTTTAGATCGATGGAGAATAAAAACCTCAAACTCATCTTTGTTACTAGCTCCAGTTCCTTTAGTACCCTTAGATTCATTATTGGAATTAGGAACATGAGCCAAGAAGAACTTCTTAATTGTTAAGTAACTCTGTTGGAGTATCAGGTAGTAAGTAGCATGGCTATTTTAGGAAGATATCAGATACTCACAGTACAAATAGGGTTGACTAGGCGAGATCCATCCCAGTTTCTCACGTAGTTCAGATTGTTAAGTGAACAGTCCAACCTATCATGGAAACTAAGTGTGAACATAGATGAATGAAGTATCAAATAAGTAAAATAATGAAGTGGATGTACTTAACTTGTTTTCTTGAATATCGATATTCGACAGGAAATCGAAAGGCTAATTAGGGATATCCTCGTCCCATTCAGAAAACAAAGCATTGAGATCTTTCATCGAGAAAGTGCTTCGGATATGACAACCTTAGTTTTAGAATGTCTTTCATCGAGATCTTTCCCTGCTGTGCTGGTATCTCGCAATGGATCCAAGATACTAAATTTCTTACTGTGCTTGTCAAATGCGTAAATTGTGGAGATGATCTTCTGGGTTCCACAGGCCCTCCCCAGCAGCTGCAAACATCTGGTAATGTGTGTAGTGTCAGTCTTGAAAATAATAGAAAAACCAGAAAATGCAGTATTATGGTACACTTACTGAAAAATCCTGGTTTATAAAATGTCTCCAACCTACAAAGTCAGTCCCCCTAAACCTATGTATAGTTCATCTTCAAAAATTGCTTGGACAGCAACATTGAATGTTTCATCATGCATTTCGACATCAAAACTGAGTGCTTGCTGTATTTGTTTCAAGTTTAGGGTAATGGAACTGGGGTTGATATGTGTACCTAAATTTTGCTACGGAATATGGTAGTATGTGTCAATATATAGTAATGAACAGTTGCTATTATGAAAACCAGTTTATTTTACAAAACACTTACTTGAGGAATTCCTCATCGTTATGTGAAATTGCGTACACATAAAAGTCATCAAATGCCTTCAAGTGATATCTCATAAAGGATTGTTGTTTACAAAGAAATGGGGATTTGACAATGTTGCTTGGTTTAATGGTCCTTTTTGGTCTGTCCATGAGTATGTCTGAAGGCTCTCCAATGATGCTACTCTTTGCCTTAGGAGGGTATTTGGTGCATGAATATTCTTCACATAGTACAATCTTGATTGCACTAACCTCTCGCATTGCGGAGTGTGGAGATATTAAACTAGCTGGTGAGCGCACATACCCTCTGGAGGAATGACTTCGTTGATCTGATTCAGGAGTATTTGGCACTACGTAATTAAGGTAATCCTCGTTGGTAGGAAAAGGTGGTTCTGCATGGTGGTTTTACTAAATTAGAACATTAATGACAATGGAGTATTTAGTAAACATCTAAAGGACTCACCTTGTTGGCTGTTGTCAAATGATGAAATGTCGAAGTTGTTAACATTGCCTTAGAACAGGCTACATTGTTGAATTCTTGCTCTAAATTCAAAACCATTTATTTTCGTGGGGTACATACTGTTGTAGTGTTTTCGGATTTGAGTGATTCCCAAATCAAAGCTTGGGACCTCAATGTCCACATGTGAACGGAGTACAGCCTGGAGCAGGGGGAGTATTGCATCTAAATTAGTACATAGTACTTGTAGTGTAACAAACGGTTAATGACTTTACTTTAATGGGGTCAAAAAGAAGATATACCTCAAATGTTGGAGCATCTCTACCACAGCCATAGCAGACGTTGTTAAGATGGTGAAGCTGGTGACCGAGAAAAAGGAGTATGAACAAAATATGCACAGGTGGTATGAACATGTAGAAGGAGGAATTGGAGAATTAGTTAATTGTGCAATGATACCTTAAGCCTTCCATATGAAGGGAAAGGTGCATGATTTTTCAAAACAATATCCCTCTCGACGAAGTCTGCCAACTTCTTGTCGTCGTAAGCTCCAATACGAGGAAATATATTATGAGCATAATTGTCCTTTCCAAAATCAAGATTGTCTATGTAAAATACCTGTGAAAATGCTGTAATCAGAGTTTGAATAGCATTTCTGTTCAGAAAATGGACTAAAGTACATAAACAAAACTGAGTTTCTATTTAGGACAACTCGAACCTGAAGTAACATGATGCAACCATTGATATATCCTGGACTCTTTCGGTCCTTAATTTTGCTTTGCAACGTGGCTGCTGCATTCTTCAGTTCTTTAGCAATGAAATGGGCCCCAATTGTAATTATGAACATTTCAATATCAACTACAGCCTTGAGATACCGTGCAACTACAGCCTTGAGATACTGTGTTGATATGTAATTGTTATATGACTAAGGTGCCAAGAATTTTGTGACAATGCAAATTATGAATACCATCTTGAATTTGATAATGTCATCGGCAGTCATAGGTCAATCAAATATTCTTGTCAGTAATCGTTCAAGAAAGGGAATAGTTAAGTCATCCCAGGTTGGCTTACCAAAAATAAAACACAAGTAGGCTTTTAGCTCTGAGACCTCCTTATGGGCTACAGGGAGTATTTCCTTGCCTTTGCAAGGGATGCCGATTACACGGTTGATATCATTACAATCCATCATGAGTTCCAGTCTTGTACCAGCACATAATACTCCAGAGACTGGGTCTAATTTGCTTAGAAGCCAAGCACCAAATTGTCGGTTCAGCTTACTCAGTTTTAAACTAGCTAACCCTTGAAATCCCATCTCCTTAACTAATTCTAACTTATGTTGGTCTAGATCTTCAATCAATTCAACAACGAAAGAAGGAGAACACCTGGAGTATATCTTCTTCTGCCAAGCCTTCCTCAATTTCGTCGCACTTTTTTCCATTGTTTGGGAACCGTTGGCACCTCTGCTCTTCTGTTGTTCATGATTTTTTTTTGGAGCGGACCAGAGACAGAGCCCGTGTAAAAGCAGATTTGGAGCAACTGCCACTAGATGGATTGATCATGGTATTTGATTTGACTTGTAATGTCAGTAATGAGGGGAATGGTTATGACAATGTAACTGTATAAGCAAATAAATGATATGAACAACTAGCATGGAGTATTTTCAAGCAGTGAGATGTTCAAACAGATGTGCTAGATGGAATGCTCGAACATACTTGTAGGGGAGTATTCTCCCAATGGATTGAATAGGTACAATGAGTATCCTGTATTGTCAAATAATCACCAATTAATCATTTAGTTGTGCAATTAGGTGAGAGTTGTCCTCACGTTTGATGAGGAACAATAATTATTCCTTGTTATCAGAAAAATCCAATTCTTCATAATAAACAAGATTTGTAAAAAAAAAACCTATTCGAACATCTAGCAGGGAGTATTTTCAATAATGCAAATCTTCATATCGGAGAATCCATAATAGACATCAAATAGATATACTTGCACGGGAGTATTCTCCCTGATGGACATGTAGTATTTTCAATACTACAAAACATCAGTATTAACATGAAGGGGAGTATTAACCTATGGATTGCTCAAGAATATTATGGTGATGAACTTATTGCGCAAATTCAGAGCGGAAATCTCCTCACTCCTGAAGACCTACTCCCACTAGTGAAACCAATTGCCCTCAAACAAAATAGTTTGTAACCAAATGGTGGTATGAACATGCAACAAACATCAGTATTAAAACCAATGCGAACAAAATTGGAAAAAGAGAGGAAAACTCAGTTGCTGTGAAGAACTTACCGTAGGTGGTGCCGACTGGCCAGAGAGAGGGCCCAGGGTGGCGGCGCGGCGGCCCAAGATGCGGAAATAATGTAATTTCTCGTGCCGTGGTTCTTCTCGCAAGCAGGCGGGGGGCAAGCAAATAGGGATGGCAGTCACCGGAGCTTAGGCTTGAGATGGCCGTCGCCAAATCTGGAGATCAAGGGCAACAAATTCGAAGGAAATCAGGATTAAGACCAATGCAAACAGAATTGGAAAAAGAGAGGAAAACTCAATTGCTGTGAAGAACTTACCAGAGGTGGTGCCGACCGGCCAGAGAGAGGGCCCAGGGCGGTGGCGCGGCGGCCCAAGATGAGGAAAAAATGTAAGTTCTCGTGCCGTGGTTCTTCTCGCAAGCAGACGGGAGGCAAGCAAATAGGGATGGCAGTCGCCAGAGCTCAGGCTTGAGATGGCCATCGCCAAATCTGGAGATCAGGGGGAAACAAATCTAGAGGAAATCAAATCGGGATGAAAGGTAAAAAGTGGGGTAGCAAAAAATCTGGGGAAAAAATGGAACTCAAGTAGAAACATCGGGAGGGCAATCGCCGGAGCTCAAGCTTGAGATGGTCGTCGCCAAATCTGGAGATCAGGGGGCAACAAATCCAGAGGAAATCAAATCGGGATGAAAGGTAAAAAGTGAGGTAGGGAGAACTCGTTTGGACAGGTGTGGTAGGGAGTATTTGCGTCCACGGGAGAACTAGTTTTGACGGGTGTGGTAGAGCGAGTATTTGCCTCCATGACCCGTTAAAGCTAATCTAAATGCAATCGGATCGCAATGAGAGTGGGTGTAATTACACCTGGGAGTAAATATGATTTTTCCTATATATATATATCAAGTTATTAAGTTTTGCTCAGTTTTAATGCAACCTTACTTGTCTTGAGGAAATGTTGAAAATTTAGCCAAGATCCATGCCTTTCTTAGATGGATTAGGTTCTAGAGGTAAGGTTTGTGCAAAGTTTTAAATCATTTGGAGATGTATTTTGGAGATTGCACTATTTTTTGTTTTGGCTCAGGTTGATTTGGAGTTCTATGAACAGGGGTGCAATCTGACTGCCTCCAGGCTTGTGGTCCAACTGGAGGCCGATCAGACCTAGCGATCAGACCACTTAGCTGGTCCAACCGTTTTCTCATCACGGTCTAACCGGCTTTGAGGAGTTGAACTCCGTTTGCATCCACGCTTTTGTAAGTTTTTTGTTTGTGAGTAAATATGATCTTTCTAGCTTCCATAGCTAGTAGAGTGAATACTTTGGAATACCGTTTGGGAGATTGAATTTAAAGACACCATTCATCGTTTCTCTGATTGCCATATCATGTCTAAGATCTAAGTTTCCTTGGTTAGTTATGGGTGATTTTAATGAGGTCATGTTCCAGCCAACTACTGGAAAATCCTAGCGACCGCAACAGTCCCAGCCGCAACTACTGGAAAAGCATGTTGAATCGAAAATGTAACTTGGATCGCCTCCGCTACATCTTACAATCTGTTGATAATCTGGCAATATGTTGTTACTTGATACCCTAAGACAAGTTAGCCGCGGTGCCTTGCAGGTGTAGACAACTACTCTCGTATTCTCACAGAAACGGCGTTGTATAAGAACTAGGCCGTTCTTGTCATGGCCACTCTTAGAATAGCTGAAACAGGTAACTTTGCAGGCAACCATGATCAGATAAATGCAAACGTTAAATGACCTGAGAATTGAACGAATGTAACCGAATAATAATAATCCACAGTCACACCGAACTTTATAGCACGCAACTCCTTTTCGGCAAGCTGAAGTTGCGAAGAACAGAATAGCAAACCAAGTCGTTAGCATGTATAAATCCAAACCACACAGAAATCGAACTCTGTTTTGTTCGGTCTTTGGGTAGGCAACACACACACACAAGGATGGACTCTATGACTGTGGACTGCCACAGGTAATAGAATGCGCGTAGGCTACGAAAGCAGAAAACAAAATTTTTCTACCGCGCACACAAGGACATCATGCTTAAGGAAGAATCATGGATCGTTACCACTAGACGCGCAGCGCAGCAGAAGAAGAATTGGAGAAGCCGATCCAAGCACGCGCGTCGAGGTAGTAGTGGAATTAGCCGATCGTCCCGAACAGATCGTCTCCTCCACGCAATCAACCACACCACGAGCGGATCCAATCTGTAGGTTGTTGACGCCGATCAACACCGCAACGAGCAGCGCCTCCACCGGTATCCACACATCCGGGGTTGGAATACCGATCGCAAGTGTACTAGCACTCGTGAGCAGCTAGGGTTTGGCTCAGGAGGTGGCGGCTAGGGTTACGCTAGGGTTTAATTGGTGCGTGACCCTCAGCCCCTCGCCTCCATATATAGACCACCTCACTTGGGCCTTGCGGACCAAGGCCCAATAGGAGTCTATTCGGATCTCTATCCGAATTGAGCCATATCCGAATCATATTCAAATTAATGTTCCAACCCGTTAAGCGTGCGACCCTGTAGGTTCACGTATACTTGGTCGTGACCCAGAAACGCCTTTTCGGTCACTCTGTTAATAGCGGCCTCTAGTAAGACATATTAACCCCAAAGTATACGTAAAGATCGTATCGGCTGAACCTGTAATGTTCTCTCATGTACGAATCCCTTTGCCTCACGATATAGATTGAGCTGAAGGCGAGACCTGTGTCATCCTCTTAATAGCTCAATCACTCTCTCGATTCCGTGATAAATTATAAACTTGTGATTAACTCCTCAATCACCTTGGCATGGCCATGCACTTTCATAATCTATTACATCGAGGGGCCCAGAGATATCTCTCCCATAAGGAGGGGCAAATTTTATCTTGATCATTCACATCCCACTACATGTTTCATGGCAAACCTGAAGACTACTTTTATGACTACCCAGTTAGGAGTAGTGTTTAGTAGTCCCAAAATAAGCTACTACTCATGTTGGGAACCATGATGATCTCAAGTTTAAGGATTCTACATAAACACTACTTGAGACCAACTGATGACACATGGAATCTCTACAGTGTCTTATGGCAGGTCTATCCAATATATGTTCACTAACACATGTCCATATTATTGATTTGGTATCACCATACCATGATCCATGAGACATGATCATCAATCAATACATATGCTGATCTTTGTCTTTGAATCATATTTGTTCCTCATATGATATATGATCAGGGATCATTTAGAAATAGCAACATTTTAGTATTTAAGAGTCTCATGAATAAGTCACATACTCATTGATCAATAATGATGATGTCTATTCCAAGGAACAAAGTAATGTATCAAAAACATAGTATGTGATATATACAACATCTCCATGTTGCCTCTAGGGCATATCACTAACAGTCTCCCACTTGCACTAGAGTCAACCATGTTGGTATCTAATGCCCATTGCCCTAGTGTGAGCCTCATGCTTTGGCTGGGGAAGCGGCTTTGTCAATGGATCTGCAATGTTCAAATCCGTTTGTACTTTGCATATCTTCACATCGCCTCTCTCCACTATCTCGCGGATGAGATGAAATCGCCGTAAAATGTGCTTGGACTTCAGTGCGATCTAGGCGCTTGGCTTGTGCAATGGCCCCACTATTGTCACGAAGTAGAGGTCCATTGGGCTGGAGGCACTAGCCATCACACCAAGCTCAGAAACAAATTTCTTGATCCAAACAGCCTCTTTGGCAGCTTCAGAAGCTGCTATGTACTCGGCTTCTATTGTAGAATCAGCAACCGTCTCCTACTTGGAACTCTTCCAACTTACCGCACCGCCATTC
This sequence comes from Melocanna baccifera, assembly GCA_036346265.1. Classification (NCBI taxonomy): domain Eukaryota; kingdom Viridiplantae; phylum Streptophyta; class Magnoliopsida; order Poales; family Poaceae; genus Melocanna; species Melocanna baccifera. Next base: position 26,723,562 of record CM070686.1, on the reverse strand, counting down.
AGGCAGAACACAAATCCAGATTGCGATCTAAAATCATCTTTGTCAGTTTGGAAGCTAGCATCGGTGTAACCATTTACAACGAGCTCTTCCTCACCCCCATAGACGAGGAACACATCTTTAGTTCTTCTCAAGTACTTCAAGATGCTCTTTACGGCAATCCAGTGACTTTCACCTGGATCTGACTGGTATCTACTCGTAGCACTTAAAGCATACGAGACATCTGGTCGTGTACAAAGCATGACATACATAATGGACCCAATAGCCGAAGCATACGGAATCGCATTCATTTTATCCCGCTCATCAAGTGTACTAGGACACTGATTCTTGCTAAGGTTTATACCATGTGACATAGGTAGAAAGCCTTTCTTGGAATCCTGCATGTTGAACCTTTTCAACACCTTGTCAATGTACGTATCTTGGCTTAATCCAATTAACCTTTTTGATCTATCTCTATAGATCTTGATGCCCAGAATATATGCCGCCTCTTCTAAGTCTTTCGTAGAGAAACTATTTTTTAATGAAGACTTAACAGATTCGAGCATAGGAATGTCATTTTCGATCAGTAATATGTCATCCACATATAAGACCAGAAATACGAGTGCGCTCCCACTTGCCTTTTTGGTAAACACAAGGCTCTTCTTCGTTCTTGATGAAACTAAACCCTTTGATTACTTCATCAAAACGAATGTTCCAACTCCGAGATGCCTGCTTTAATCCATAAATGGATCTTTGGAGCTTGCATATCTTTCCAACTGATTGCTGATCGACAAAACCGGTGGGTTGTGTCATGTACACATCCTCACTCAGATTTCTATTTAGGAAAGCTGTTTTGACATCCATTTGCCATATTTCATAGTCGAAATATGCAGCAATCGCTAGAATGATCCGAATAGACTTTAGCATTGCGACGGGCGAAAAAGTTTCATCATAATCAACACCTTGAATTTGTTTGAAACCTTTGGCCACCAATCGCGCTGTATAGATGTGAACATTTCCATCTATGTCTATCTTTTTCTTGAAAACCCATTTGCACTCAATGGTTTTAACACTATCAGGTGGGTCAACCAAGTTCCAAACTTGATTACTGTGCATGGATTCAATTTCGGATCTCATGGATTCAAGCCATTTCTCAAAGTCTGGTCCCACCATCGCTTCTTCATAGGTCTTAGGCTCATCGTTGTCTAACAACAATATGTCCCGTTGTTGAGTAGTCAAGAACATGTACCTCTCATGTGCACGATGTGACCTCTCTGACCTACGTGGTGCCAGTGTGTCCACAACAGGTTCTTGAACAGTTTGTTCATCCTGTTGTGGTTCTGTAGGAGCTGAAATGTTTTCAGGTGTTTCTCGAATTTCTTCAAGTTGTACTGTGCTCCCACTATCCCTTCTTAAGAGAAACTCTTTCTCTAAGAAGACACCATGCCGGGCGACAAACACTTTACCTTCTTCATGATTATAGAAGTAATATCCTTTTGTTTCCTTAGGATACCCGATAAAGAAGCATTTATCAGATTTAGGAGTGAGCTTATCAGATTGTAAACGTTTTACATAAGCCTCACATCCCCAAATCTTAAGAAAAGACAAGCTAGGTCGTTGTCTTGTCCACATCTCATATGGTGTCTTTTCTACTGATTTTGATGGAACCCTGTTTAGTGTGAACGCGGCTGTTTCAAGAGCCTACCCCCAAAAAGACAACGGAAGATCACTTTGGCTCATCATGGAGCGCACCATATCTAATAAGGTGCAATTTCTCCGTTTAGATACCCCATTCGATTGAGGTGTTCCCGGCGGAGTCAATTGTGGAACAATTCCACAATCTTTTAGATGATTGCCAAACTCACGGCTCAAATACTCGCCTCCACGATCAGATTGTAGAAACTTGATTGTCTTGCCTAAATGATTTTGCACTTCATTTTGGAATTCTTTGAACTTTTCAAAGTATTCAGACTTATGCTTCATCAGGTAGATATACCCATATCTACTAAAGTCATCCGTAAAAGTTATGAAGTACTGAAAACCACCTCTGGCTGTTAAGCTCATTGGTCCACATACATCAGTATGTACGAGTGACAATAAGTCACTTGCCCGTTCACTTTGACCGGTGAAAGGTGCCTTTGTCATCTTGCCAAGTAAACAAGATTCGCATGTCTCTAATGATTCAAAATCAAATGAGTGGAGAATACCATCTCTATGGAGCTTCTGCATGCGTTTCTCATTTATGTGACCTAAGCGACAGTGCCAAATAAACGTGGGATTCAAATCATTCGGACGTTGCCTCTTTGTATTAATGTTATAGACCAGTGACCCTTCAAGAGTAAGAACGTATAACCCATTCACCAATGGAGTATGACAATAGAACATATCTTTGAAATAAAGAGAACAACCATTGTCCACAGATTTAAAGTCATAACCTTCTACTTGCAAACATGAAGCAGAAATAATGTTCTTTGAAAGAGATGGAACACAATAACAATTATTCAATTCCAAAACTAATCCTGAAGGTAAAGACAATGGCATGGTGCCAACAACTACCGTAGCAACTTTTGCTCCATTGCCAACGCGAAGATCCACTTCGCTCTTCCTCAAACTTCTACTTCTTATTAGCCCCTGCAACGATTTGCAAATGTGAGCAACCGATCCGGTATCAAATACCCAAGAATTAGTGGATGAAGTAGCAAGATTGATCTCTATAACATTTATACCTGGAGTGGAAGTCGTACTTCCCTTCTTCTTCTCAATATCCTCCAAGTACTTTGGGCAGTTCCTTTTCCAATGTCCTGATTGCTTACAGTAGAAACAATCTGCATCAGGATGAGTAGCGCCCTTCTTGTCTCGCTTGACCTTAGAATTGCTCGCGATCGCATCGGGAGCTAACTTTCTTTTGACCGCGCTTTTCTTAACATAGGGCTTGCCCTTGCCTTTCTGCATCATCGTCACATGATTGCTGCTTTTCTTAATGCTTTCCTCGGCAGATTTTAGCATCCCGTGCAACTCAGCCAGGGTCTTGTCCAGGTTGTTCATGTGATAGTTCATTATGAATGGCTCAAAGCTCGGGGGAAACGACTGGAAAATTACATCAGTAGCCAACTCTTGACTAAGGAAAAAACCAAGCTTTTCCAGACTCTCAATGTAGCCAATCATCTTAATCACATGAGGGCTGAAGGGATTCCCTTCTGCAACCCTGCACGCAATAAGGACTTTGAAGTATTGAATCTCTCAGCCCTTGCTTGGTTCTCAAACATACCACGTAACCCTACAATGATATTGTAGGCATCTGTGTTCTCATATTGCTTCTGAAGCTCAGAGGACATTGTGGCAAGCATGAGACAGCTTACATCAAGGCAATCATTTGTTTGCTTCTCATAAGCTCTCCATGCAGCCACAGTAGCATTATCAGGCAAGTCTTCGGAGTAAGGAGACTCAAGGACATATTCCTTGCGCTCTTGCTTGAGAACAATTCTCAAGTTGCGATACCAATCCAAAAAGTTTGTTCCATTGAGTTTTTCTTTCTCAAGAACAGATCGCAAATTAAAAGTACTGGATGCGGCGTTAGCTGACATGATCTACAACATAAGAATATGCAAAGTTTAGCACTATATTTATGTTCATCTTTTATTAAACTATTCAACAAAAGACTCCCACTATGAGTTTTGCAACAAAAACTCCCTCTAACTTACATAGTGGGTCAAGATCCTCATTTCACTAATTCCTAGTGAGCTTTGGCATCACGGCTAGAAAACTAGTGACATGAGTAAGCAACACCTTGCTAATCACATCCCTATGTGACTCTACTTTGGGTGACATCAGTATGCCTCGGCCCCAACCTATGCCCCAAGGTCCAAAACTATTTTGATAACCTTGTTAAGTAAACCAAATGCTTCCGCATGTAGATGTCCGACATCTACCCCAAATAATGATGATAACCGACGGCACTCTATTTTAGTATACCTACCATACGGTGATCATTATCTTTTGGTGCAACATATGGAAAGGCATTAACACCTAATTTTTAAGAGGGGTTCTATCCTACCAAAGCAACATATCACATATATCATTGCATAAGAATAAGATAAATAACATCATAGATAAACACATTTAACTGTGAAGTAGTATGGCCCAAAAATGGTGATATTCATCTCCATGTAGGTGTAGACGATCTCCATCCTCCACATCACTCCTTTAGGCCACCATGCTTGAAAGCTTGTAACCTCAAAACTAGGCCGAACAGATCGTCTCCTCCACGCAATCAACCACACCACGAGCGGATCCAATTTGTAGGTTGTTGACGCCGATCAACACCGCAACGAGCAGCGCCTCCACCGGTATCCACACGTCCGGGGTTGGAATGCCGATCGCGAGTGTACTAGCACTCGTGAGCGGCTAGGGTTTGGCTCAGGAGGTGGCGGCTAGGGTTACGCTAGGGTTTAATTGGTGTGTGACCCTCAGCCCCTTGCCTCCATATATAGATCACATCACTTGGGCCTTGCGGACCGAGGCCCAATAGGAGTCTATTCGGATCTCTATCCAAATTGAGCCCATATCCGAATCATATTCGAATTAATGTTCCAACCCGTTAAGCATGCGACCCTGTAGGTTCACGTATACTTGGTCGTGACCCGGAAACGCCTTTTCAGTCACCCTGTTAATAGCGGCCTCTAGTAAGACATATTAACCCCAAAGTATACGTAAAGTTTATATCGGCTGAACTTGTAATGTTCTCTCATGTACGAATCCCTTTGCCTCACGATATAGATTGAGCTCAAGGCAAGACCTGTGTCATCCTCTTAATAGCTCAATCACTCTCTCGATTTTGTGATGGATTATAAACTTGTGATTGACTCCTCAATCACCTTGGCATGGCCATGCACTTTCATAATCCATTACATCAAGGGGCCCAGAGATATCTCTCCCATAAGGAGGGGCAAATTCTATCTTGATCATTCACATCCCACTACATGTTTCATGGCAAACCCGAAGACTACTTTTATGACTACCCAGTTACGGAGTAGTGTTTAGTAGTCCCAAAATAAGCTACTACTCTTGTTGGGAACCATGATGATCTCAAGTCTAAGGATTCTACATAAACACTACTTGAGACCAACTGATGACACATGGAATCTCTACAGTGTCTCATGGCAGGTCTATCCAACATATGTTCACTAACACATGTCCATAGTATTGATTTGGTATCACCATACCATGATCCATGAGACATGATCATCAATCAATACATATGCTGATCTTTGTCTTTGAATCATATTTGTTCCTCATATGATATATGATCAGGGATCATTTAGAAATAGCAATATTTTAGTATTTAAGAGTCTCATGAATAAGTCACATACTCATTGATCAATAATGATGATGTCTATTCCAAGGAACAAAGTAATGTACCAAAAACATAGTATGTAATATATACAACATCTCCATGTTGCCTCTAGGGCATATCACTAACAACAGGCACACCCACTTGTTCCAAACAAATAACCAATCGCAAACCAAGGCAACTTGACGATACCACACAACAAGCGTAGACAAACATAAATATCTTGTCCTTGCACACAAATCATAAACCTAGGGTGGGCGTACATTCACTACACATTGAAGAACCATGTCATAACCATCATCAAGACTTCGGCTGTCGAGTCCATGTTGGCTTCGTATCACCGATTTCCCTCTTCGGTGATGTTCTTGCAAAACCTCCTGCGTTACATTGTGTCCCTAAGAATCTTTGGTTTCCTCTCAAGTTAATTGACTTTTCTTCGTTGGTCACCGGAAACAAGGTCATCTACCACAGTCGCCCCTATTTTCGAAACTGTCAATTGATCACCTCATCAACCCACACAATCAATTCTCCAATTCCTTACCATTTATTGCTTATGTTCATTAGTTTTCCAAAAACATTGAATAACAAAATTGATGCCCAATTTCTACCAATTCCACCTGTTAGGCTACTCTTCTTTCAAATTCAAATCCAATTCCAAAATTCAAAATTTAAATGCAAATCTCCACAAAAATAACAATTTTATTTCTCTGGGGCAAAGCCCATTTTATTTTTCCTTTGGTCAAACCCATTTTTCTTGGCCCAACTCTCTTTTTCCTTTTCCTTCTCCTTCCTTTTCCTCCCTTTCTTTTTTTCTTCCCTCCTATTTGGTTGATCTGTTTCTTCCTCTGGCTGACTACTTCTCTCTCTCTCTCTCTCTCTTCTGTTCCACTGCCGAACCACCAAAGCCATGCATGCCGGCCAAAATTCAAGCTTTCCCCCACCAAAAGAAAATGCATGCTTGGAGAACGTCTGCAATCACTACCAGGAATCAATTCTTTTTTTCATTTCTTGGCATTTAATCATCTGTTTTTCAATTTCTAAACCTTCAAAGTTGAAACCGACATTGATTCAATTCGGCGGATTCAATCCTGTTTCTCTCTTTCTTGCCTATAAAATAGAGCAATGTGATAGTACCAACCCCCTCACACCCTCCCCAATCCTCGCAACCTTCTGTGCATTATCGCGACCGCAAGCGTTATCTTCCCGAGCGCCGACCACCACCTCGCCATTGTCATCTTCCTCTCCAGTGAAGTTTTTCATAATCCTTTCACATCACATCATGTAACCTAGCTTCATCAATCTCCATATCAAGTTAATTTGATTTTCATGCAGCCAATTGATGGGAATCGGGTTTTTCCCAAAACCAGCCTAAAACGTCTTCTGTCATCGATTCGTGACCTCTGGTGAACCAAATTCTAATTCCTTGCTTGTACATCATCACTACCACATACCCTACGTATTCCATACTCCAATTTGTCCAATGCTTCACTGTGGATGTCCGCCACTGATGCCACCCCATATTTAATTGCCGTTCACTGTCGTGAGCTAACTCCGACCATCCTCCGGCCAAGCCAACCCCACCAACATGTTCCGTGTGCCGAGGCCATGTTCGTGCTCACACGTTCTTCGTCGGAGCACCGCCACCCATGTCAACTCGCTCCTGGCGGCCTCGCTGAGCACTATCCCAGCCACCATCATTCTCTATTTGCCACGCCGCAGCCTCTCAATTCTTCCTCGGGTCTCCAGCAACTCATTTTGCCAATTTCCCCTGCCTTCTACACCTCTCCTTGACGATGACACCATCATCTCCATGCGTTGCCCATGCCATGTCTCTAGAGCCTCCTATGTTTCTCTTGAGCTTTGCTCTCTTCATCACTTTCCCTCTCACTTATAGCATGGCCCCACTTGTCATCCACAATTCAATTCAAAAACCAGCCTGAAAAGAAGATGCCAGGGAATATTCCCTCATTTATGAACTTAAAACGTTTTCCATTTCATTCAATCTTCCGACGATCCATTCTCCATTGTCTGAAATCTAAATTGAATGAATCAAGTTCCTAAATTCCTATACAATCCTAATTTACCTTCTAGCATCTATTTTGTATTTTTTTGTGATTTTTTTTATTGATTTGTTTGTTTGTTCCCGTTTTGCGTGTTTAGACTCGATGCTGTTGAAGAGAACCCAAGCTAGCAAGAAGAAGCACCATTTTACACCGGTGAAAGTAAGTCTACTTTTACCACGTTGTACCTATGTTTATCAAAATCATTTTATTATTTCAAATTTAAATGCATTGCTATGTTGCATAAAATGATAGATTTTGTCTTAACGATGTTAGTTAATCTAATATTGTTATACCCTCATTTAATATTGATATTAGTATAGAGATTATATAACTGTTTGATTAATTTTAGAATGGTAGAATTGCTTAGACAAGCTTTTCAGTCAATATCATCCTATGGGTGGAAATAATATTATCAAATCTTTATACAATTATTTTTATCAAATGTTGGGCAATAGGTATTGCCAATGGTTTATAAAATGGTAAAAATTATTTTAGACTTAGGCGGATGGAAAGATTGGAATGGTGTGAATTGAGCACAAGAACTTATATTGTGAAAGTTTCACACCCTAGTCAATTAAGGACCAACACTTGTGATTGTCCAAACTAAGCACTACTGTGTCATCACAAGTCTAAATAGGTACGATGTGGACAACTAATTTGCATCAAACCAACATAGGTTGCACCATTCAGTGGAACATGGTCAAGTGAGTTGGATACAAGCCTTTGACATGATGGCGCAAAAGGGGGCTTTCAGAGTGGGTGGATAGAACCTCACGATGGTGGAAACCTTAGTGGGTGTAGCCTCATTAGGGAAATACATTGTAACAGCCTTGTTATAATCTCTCCACTGCACACCAAATGAAGTATGCTTATCTGGTGGTAATATGGGATAATCATATCTTGTGGGTAAAGATATACAATCTTTACAGAGTGTAAAATTATTCGAATAGCCATGTCCACGATCAAGGGTAGGTAATATGCGCTTTCACATGATAGATCTTTGGTTTTGTTTTTAAAATAAAATCTTTTGGGAACTCAGGAGTTGTTAGAACTCTCGGGTACATATCCTGGAAGATGGAGCCAGTGCGGGTCGATAGAATCCATATTCCTACACCTTGGGAGATATAGCCTTATTACCAGTGTAGGTGGCTAGAACCTTCACTAAAAAATTTACATAGTTTTAGTTATTGCAATTACTTTGTTAAATTGATGCTTTGAAAATTATATAATGGTAATTAAAATAAAATGCTGCTTTGTGCAAAAGAACCACAGTATCCTTTCTTTGTTAAGCCTTGCATATAAGTGCATTTTCCCAAACTTACGGAGTACTCTATATACTCACACGTTGCATTTAAACAAATCTCAGAGGAATATGAAGACACAGATGGAGACTATGACTACTTCACATGTGGTTTCGACAAAGGCTTTTCAGAGATCTAGGTTGCACTTCCCCAGTCAATAGTCTGTGGTGTACTGATGGACCATCGTCAGAGTTTTATTTTGCTTCCGCTGAGTTTTGTAAGTTTGAGAGGTCTTGTAACCTCAGTTGTAATAAGTAGACGTAAGGCCAATACTCTTTATTATTCTAATAAAGCATTGTTTGGTTATGTAATCATCACTATTTGACTATGTGCACTAGCTTTGATTTAGGACTAGTGCAGTAATACACACGCTCATCCCACTCTAGCTTCTCTCACCAGTCCTTCTAGCAGTCCACAGCTGGGCAGCCCTCTCAACGGTGGTAGTCGATGACCGAGAGGCCCCAGCAGCCCCTGATCCTGATGGTCTCGAGCTTGGGAGTGAACATCTTGGCCTCGCATATTTGCTGTAGACTAGTGAGTTCATGTAGGTAGATGTGCTTTAGATTTGTGAATGCTAGTATACCTTCTCGATGGTTGGTAGCTATTATGTTTAGAATCTTTGCCTCCATGCTTGAGATCACCACACTAGACGATGTGAAGGGTCTAAAAGTTGGGCAAATAAGAGAACAAGGTAGCCCATGACAACAGGAGGAGAAACCTGAGCCTCGGGTGGGCAGGAGTGTCTTAATAAATGCCTACCCTTCCTTTAATCTAAATGCAGTGGGCCATTGGGAGGTCAGCCACCCATGAGGTCTCTAGTTCTTCAAAGTAGACGATATTGCATCTCTCAACATGACACCGCTTGAGATGACAGCAACTAATTCCCTTCTCTTCTATGGACAACATGCGCTCAGGGATAATAGTGGTGATGGAAGAATTGTCGTGCACATGCAACGACTCAGTCTTGTTCATCAAAAACATTATAGCCCTAATTCCTTGTACGCTCTCCACATTTGGATTGCTAATTCCCTCACCAATCTACACGTGGTAGCCCAAGGCACTGCTGTCGCCATGATCACTAGTTATCTTACTAGTGTAACATCCCGATTTTTGGCTTTATTGGATTCTCTTGATGTCCTCAGTTTAAAATTTTAAAATATGAAATTTTTTGATATTTTCAAAGTTTCAGCTTGAAGTTGTTGGATTTTTGTGTTTTGCTAAATCTTCTTTTCTCCCATTTCCCAAAAATTCAAAAAAAAGAAAGAAAGGAAAATGAAAAAGAAGAAAAAAAAGAAGAGAAACCCCCCAACGAGCGGCCTAGCCAGGCCCAGTCTGCTTGCCTGCCTTTCTCTTCCCCTTTCTCCCCCTTTATTCTCCCTGTCGGCGTCTGCCGCCCGCGCCCATGGTTTCCTTCGTGCGCGCGTGCACCGCTAACGTCGCCCCCGTCACCACCTCGGCCTCCCCCTCCCTACACCGGCAGAAGACTTCCCCGTGGCACCGCCATAGCCCTCCCGTACTACTTCGCTGAGCTAGATCCCCTCCTCGCTTTCCTAGCCTCGCCGCCCGGGCACCCCACCGTACCCCTGTCCCGGTCGCCGATTCGCCTCTCGAGACTCACCGTCGCATCGGAGCTGCCATGCCCGAGGCAGTGTCTTGAAATCTTCCCCGCCATTGCAACGCCTGCATCGGCCTTGCCCCTCTTCGGCCCATAACTGCGCTTCATGGTGACGTCGCACCCGGCCGTACACTCACCTGTTGCCTCAGCACCACCCCTTCCACTGTGGAGCATTGAAACTTCTGTGATGCGATGCATGCGCCTCCTCTCCTCCTCTCCCACCTAGTCGCTGTAGAGGCCATCAAGCGCCCCACCCCGACGTCTCCCGCCTTAATGCAGCCAATGCTCCTCACTCAAAATTTTGGTATAAATTCGTAGCATTTCCCCCATTTCAACTCATCCTTCGCATGCTCGCCTCTCCCGACACTCGAACTCAATGTCGCCCTGCACCTATTCGGCTGTTTTCGATGCCACCTTGACGCCAGTCACCCCAGGACTCCCGTAAGCTCCCTTGACCCCTCCAATCTGCTTCTTGGACCTCCCTGATGCTCCTGTGTAGCCTAATTGGGTTTCTGTATCATGTAGCTCGCCGGCCCACCTTTCTTCCCCAATTTCGGACACCTTGCCTCGCCGGCGAATCCAACCTCCTCAGGTCAATTGCATTCGCCAGGAGCTTCACCAGGTTTAGGCGAAGCCATCCCTGACGTCAATTAAGAAGCTCGTCGACCCCTCTCTTCCGACACTGATTGCCCCTTTTCACCGCTGGCCGTCACCATCGCTAGCTCGATCTCAACTACCCTGAGCTCGACTAGCCCTCTCGGTGAGCTATTCCCAACCCATAGATACTCCCCTACCTTTTAATTGAACTCCCATTGCCATGGCCCACATGGCAGTCCCTAGCAATTATTGGATTTTCTGAAATTTAATTAAATCAATGGGCCTCACATGTCATATTCTCAGTAATTAAAAACCCAAAATTCAATTTAAATTTATAATAAAGCTGGTGGGACCCACATGTTAGAGAGAGAACTTTCTCTCCTCTTTTTATTTTTGGGATTTTTCCTAAAAATAAACTTTGGAGAGCTCGTTCTTCCTGTTAGTATGGGTTTTTCTGTTAGTATGGGTTTTGTTCAATTTGAATGAAACTTATTTCTAAAATTTTCTAAATTCAAGATCTTTCTGTTAGTATGGGTTTTGTTCAATTTGGAGTTCATTTGAAATTTTATTTGAGTATTTATTACTCTCTTGCCTCTTGTCTTCTTTCCGATCTTTTCACACGAGTAGCCCCCGAACAACAATTCGACGCATCTCCAAATCCTCAAGACCTCCCCATTGCAGACCCAGAAGAATCAACACTTTGATCATTTTTGAACACCTGATTTATTCACTTATGTTGTTTAAATATATTCAACATGCATGTGTTATTTTATGTACACTAGTTTACTACTCTATTGTTAGTTAAATACCCCCAGTTGTTATAGTAGCAGTATCTTGCTACACCTTCCTTGTTAATTGATATCCTCTACTCTTGTCACCCAAGTTATTACTAATAGTAACTTTACCAGCTAAGTTATACACTAGGTTGTCCTGTTCATCTTTTCTCAGGACACCAGGTTGTCTTCTTCATCTTTTCTACAAAACACAAAGTCATTTTCGGGCAGTCATGGGATGTGCATGACTGATAATTTGGTACAAGCTTATCTTATGCTTCTTAAAACCCTAAAAATGTGCTTCCCTATCTGGGCAGTTGGTATGAGAGGATGGTGTGGATGTAACACGAGAATTTGAGGTTTGCGGTATGCGCCGCCTGGATAAATTAAGGACTTAATCCTATGTTGACCTCTTCATGTAAAACTGTACAAACCACAAGCTGGTAAAGTGTAGGCATGACTAAATAATTTGCATCGCTAGTAAAGGAAAACACTTCGGAGTGACCCACGGGTCGTGGTGCTGGTTTAAGCCGTCGTGGACACGGGTCGTGTCATCGGGTTTAAGCCGCTGTGTGGCGTAATAGGGGGTCTGGGTGAAGCAAAATAGCTATCCCGCAAACGAAACTTTAGCGAGTGTGACCCTTTGCTAGATCCATTGTAAAGGTCATATGATAATCCTCTTGATCTGCATGTCTAAGGGAACATGTGAAATATAGCAACAGGGTTATCTCTTGTGGGTAAAGATGTACAATCTCTATAGAGTATGAACTATTTAAACAACCATGCCCACGGTCAAAGGCATACGTGGGAACTTTCTCGAGTTAGTTCGATTTACAAAAAAAATTTAAGGGTGGGAACAAAATAGGTGAGGGGATGTACTTCACTTTTGATTTTACCTGGAGGGATGTACTCTAGTGATGCTAATTAGGGTGGATTTAACCCAATAATCAAAATCTAGCATTGGTGGACGGAGTCATGTAATCGGTGGATGGAACCGTCTACAATATACCTACTGCACATTCAAATACTACTAATGTTTTATCAAAATTTGCTATGTCATAGGGTTTTTATTGTATTAGAAATATTTGCTAAAGTCACTTTCCGCAACTAAAAGAAACACAAGCCATCTCTTGAAAAGTCATGCATTTTGTGTGTTGGCTTGCGAAGCACAGTTGCAAATGCTCACCCTCACTCTAAATCCCTCCCCAAAATATGAGCACCAAGGCCAGTATGATTACTACGAGGAGCAAGGCCAAGACGAAGGAGAAAACGATAATAACTAAGCTTAGTGGTATCCTATCCCCTCTCGCAGACCAGTCGACCATTCTAGCTGTCGAGTGAATTCAATATTAGCTAAGTTGACCAATATCGAATTCACTTGAGCTATCCCCAGTCACTGCCTGTGGAGGAGTGCGCCTTCCTGCTTTCCTATTTTTTTGCTGCCTTTATTTGTAATGTAACTATCTGGCCTGACAGCCTTATGTAAGGATTTACTTAAACTCCACTATTGTAATAAGAATGTATCATGTATGAAATGATCCAGTCATGTATCTATGAGCATTATCTACTGATCCAGTGAATAGTGCAACAAAATCATAGGGGATTCGGAGTGGCAAAATCCGGGTCCGATAGGGCTGGTATCAGAGCATACGACTGTAGGAAGCCTTAGTTAGTATGGACACAACTAGGATAAAACTATAATTTGAGTTATCAAATAGAATTTTCTAAAAACTATAGAAATGCTAATTGCTTTACTCTTGGTTCATACTCTTTTATAAGTTTCATTAATTTTTTTCTATATGTAACTCTCTGTTTCAAAATTGTAGATGGTGAGCCCTTCCACCCCCAGTTGGGACATGCTGTCTCACTCCGAGACAGAAGGAGGATTTGTGGACTTGCTGCGCCAGTTGATGCAGTTTCTATGATATGATCGTCAGCCCATTTTTCGTGGGTGACGAACGAGGGTCTAGGATCGGGATGCTTGGACTATGGACGTCTTCATATATGCTCGAGATGGAGGAGTGTACCCATCATCACCCCTACGGCGTACCCCCAGAGTCACTGCATTGATGCGATACAGGACGCAACGCACTATGCCTCAGCCCGTCTGATGTAGGTGCACGGGGAGGAGCTGATCCAGGCCCCGTTTTGCTTTTTCCCCATTCTTCGCACAGGAAAGACTGATCACATAACACCCTAATTTTCAGCCTTTTAAAAAGTTTTTGAAATAAAAATGTAATTATGGAATTTTTTGGACATTAAACAAGCTTAAAATTAATATTTAGAATTTGAAAATGATTTAATATGATTAAAATAAACATTAACATAAGCTAAAAATATTTTATTTGGTTTCCTTGTGTCTCAAGGGTTTTTTCAAAATTTTTGGTAACTTTTTTGGATTTATTTGCTATTTTCTAGAGCTCTTTTGGTTGTAATTGGATTTCTGAAAAGGAAAAAGTCGGGAAAATCCTTTGAACAGTGCTGGGCCAGCCCAACACTGTTCATCTAGCCCATCGTTTCGCTGCTGCCCGATACGCCTCCTGCCACGCGTCGTCCATCGGCCGCGTCCATGCCTTGCCCTCGTGCCGCCCCGCCCGATCCCCACGCACGCCGCATCCGGGCCGTCCACGTGTCGCGCCCGCGCTCGTCGTCTCCGAGGTGGACTCTGTGGTGCGCCGCGACCAAGTCGGTCATCCTCGGTTTACGTGCTTTAAAAATCCATGCCTCGCCGCCGCTTCTTCCCACCCGACCGCCGTCACCGTTCCTCGCGCCCAAGCTCATCGTCGTTCCTTGCCACCGCCCATCGCACCGGCGCATCCCAATGTCGCCGGCCCCGCGTTTGCCGTTCGAACCCCGCCATTGTTGCCGTCACCGCCTCGCCATCCTCTGCGCCAGTCGCTATATTCCAGGGCACTGGTGAGCACCGCCGCCCCTCCCAGACTCCCGCTGTCGCCTCCTCGGTCCGCGTGCCTACGTCTGTGCTAGCGTCACCTCGCGCCGCGTGCCCGCTTCCCAGCTGTCAGATCTCACCGCCGACAACCGCACCCGACCCATCCACGTCAACATGCCACATGGTAGTGCCACATCAGCCCTAGTGCCACAAGTGAGTGCCACGTCAGCCGCCACATCAGCATGCCATGTGTCAGTGCCACGTCAGCCTAGGTGTCACGTGTCAATGAAACATCAGCCGCAGCCACCGCGTCAGCACTGCCCCGTGCGCTATTTTGTGGACCGAGTCCATTGTGAACCCAGCTTTCCCATGCACCGAGTCCATAGCACTGTAACTTTTCCGATTGTTTAGTATTTTTCAGCCCATTTAATTTTCTAAGAGCCCATTCTCCCCCATCCTAGCTCCGATTGACCCCATTCTTTTTTCTAAATTCATCTAAAATCGAGATCTATCTATTGGTCCTGGTTTCAAGGTTTTTGAAGTTCATTTGAATTTTATTTGATTTTATTTTGGAATTATTGATTATATACCCTTCACTTAGATGGAAATTGAGGATTTACCCTCCTGGCCCACGTGTCAGTGACCTATGATGACCCCACATGTCATTGAATGGGGAGGATAAATCCTCAATTTCCCAACTAAGAGAAGGGTATATGATCTAAACCCCTTTTTATTTTATTGTTCGATCGTTTTCTCTCTCGTTAGATCCCGTCTTCCGAGGAGCAGGAGCACCACCAGAAGATCCCGAGTTCCTCGCTGAGCCAACCCAAGGCAAGTCGTAACTTTTGATCATGTTGAACCTAATTTTCAATCTATTAATTAATTACTTTATTTTAAATTATCATGCATCGCTATTTTAATACAACCCTTTGTAATTGGTAGTTACTGTCCAAATGTGAGTAATCCCTCCTGGATAATTTGAACACCGTAATGCCATTGTCACCACAGGTTGGGAAATTATTTAGTGATACCTTACCATATGTCACATGAGTAGCACGATTAGTATGCTTAGCCTTACTTATATTACGAATGGGTTCATCATCACATGTGAATTATTAATTTAACTTAATGAGATATGGAATCGTGGTTGGTGCCACAATTATAAAATTTGTGCCATGACATTGGTGTGTCATTGGCGGTGGTTATACGAAACCGGTGTTCACTTGGGCGAGTTATCGTGTAGTAAAGGGGAAAGTGTGGATTCACTTCGAGGGACGTGGAAGTCTCGTTCGGGTAATGTTAAGGACTTAACTTTGTGCGCTATTGATCTGAGCTTTATCGTGCAAACCATATGTCTAGTATGGGATAAACCTAGCTGATTAATTTGGGATATCTCAACTTCAATCTCGCCATCGCGATGAACATGGTTGCTGATTTCCATGGGACGCTGTAACATCCTATTTTTCTGAGACTTTTAAAGCCAGGATTTTAAAAATGAATTTTTTGGATTTTTTTGAATTTAATTAAAGCTTAAAATGAATTTTTAGAATTTTCAATGATTTAATATGATTAAAATAAACATTAACATAAGCTGGAAATATTTTATTTGGATTCTTCAGGTCTCAAGGAATTTTCTGGTATTTTTGGTGAATTTTTGGAATTTATTTGCTATTTTCTAGAGCTTTTAGAAGTTTATTTGAATTTCTGGAAAATAAAAAGAAAAGGGGAAAATCCACCGCCACCCGATCCACCTCCCCGCCACGCGTCACCCATCCAGCGCTCCGCCGCCGCCGCCATACGCTTTTCACAAGACTCGCTCTCCGCGCGCCGATCCGCCGCCGGACGCGCTGCCGCGCATCGCTGGCCGCCACGCGGAAGCACCCGAGCGCCCGAGCCCCGCGCCCGCCAGCCGCTCGATCCCACGCCGCGCATCCCCGCCGTCCGTCTCCCGCACCGCGCCGCAAACCCTAATCCTAACCGCGTGCCGCCCCGCGCCGTCGGATGTGCCACGTGGCGGCACCAGCAGCGCCCCCTCCCTCGCCGCGCGATGCCGTCGGTTTGCGCCTACGTGGGCGAATCCGAGCCGTCCAAACCGCGTGCCGCGCCCGCGCCGCCCGTAACCGAATCGAACTCCTCAGTTCGCGTGTTTTTAACCGTCGCTCGTCCTCGGTTCGCGTGCCACCCTCGCCGAACCCTCGCCCGCCGCCGCTGATCTCGCCTCGCTCCCGCGCCGTCCCCGTCGCCGTCGAAGCCGCGCCGCCGTCCTCGCCCGCGACGTCGCCGGAGCCATCGCCGTCGCCTCCGTCCCCGCTGCCGAACGGTGAGGCTCGCCAGCGACTCCGTCCTCCACGTCGCCTCTCGCCGCCGCCTCGCACCCGTGGCGAGCGCCGCGCGCGCCTTGATCTCTGCGCGCCGTCCGCGCGCCCCGCGCCGCGCGCGCGCGCGCGACGCCTCGCGCGCCCGGCCGACACGCGTCGCCGATCCACGCTCACCGCACGCGCGATCTCCGCCGTCCACCGCACCGCGCGCCGACTTCGCGCCGCGCGCGACGCCGCGGCGAGCCACGCCACACCACGCCACGCCGCTCCATCGCCGCGCGCTGCCGGATCGAGCCGGGCTCGATCCGCCGCGTGTCGCCCTCGCGACCGTCGGATCCCGCGCGCCGCCGCGCGCGCGCTCAGCGCGCGTCGACCCTAGGCCACGTCAGCCCTAGCTGACGTGGCATCCCACGTGGCATGCCACGTCAGCGCCACGTCAGCCGAGACCCGCCCCCAGGTGCCACGTGGCAGCCACGTCAGCTGCCACGTCACCCGTGCCACGTGGCTGCATATGCTGCTGCCACGTCAGCGCTAGCACCGTGTCAGCCCACCGCCCCCCGTGTGCACTGTTTCGTGGACCGAGTCCACGGTGGATCCGGTTTCCCGTGCGCCCGGTCCACAGCACAGTAACTTTTCCGAATTTCTCGATTTAATTTTAGGATTAATTTTCCGAGAGCCCGTTCTCCTCCGTCCTAGCTCCGATTGACCCCGTTCTTTTTTCTAAATTCATCTAAAATCGAGTTCTAGTTTTGTGAATTTTGGAGTTATTTTGCTTATCATTTTATGTGTTTCTTTGTTTTCAGTCGTTTTCTCTCTCGTTAGATTCGGATTCCGGAGGAGCAGGTTTCGCGCCCGAAGACCAGGAGTACCCCACTGAGCATAACCAAGGCAAGTCGTGTCCTTTGATCATGTTGAACCCAATTTGCAACCTACTATTTATTTATTTTGTCTTAAATTACATTGCATCACTATTTTTATTCAACCGTTGTAACTGGTAGTTATCGTCATATTTGAGTTTATACCTCCTTGATATTTTGGAATATCATGATGCCATTGTCACCATAAGTTGGGAAACCTACTAGTGATGCTAGATTATTTGTCACGTGGGTTGGTACGATTAGACTGCTTAGCTGGCTTATATTTACGATTGATCTCATCAGTACATGTTAATTATTAATTTGACGTAATGACATATGGAACTGTGGTTGGTGCCATGTGTATTAAAGCTTGTGCCACGTCATTGGTGTGACGTTGGCTTGGTTATACAAATTGGTTTTGCACTTGGTCGAGTGATCGTGCAGTAAAAGGGGAGGTGCAGTTGCACTTCGGGGATGTGGTAACCTCGCCCGGGTAATGTCAAGGACTTAACTTTGTGCGCTATTGATCTGAACTTAAACGTGCAAACCACATGTCTAGTATGGGATGGACCTGGCTGATTAATTTGTAATATTTCAATTCAATTCTGCCATTGTGATGGACATGGTTGCTGATTTCCATGTGGCGCAAGGGGGGGTGTGATGCGAAACCCTAGCGGGCAGGATTGGGTTGAGGTAGAGCATTGTAAAGGCCTTGTTGTGATTACCTTAGGCCTAGGATAATCACATCGTGTGGGTACAGTTGTGCAACTTCTGCAGAGTGTAAAACTATTCGAATAGCCGCGTCCTCGGTCATGGACATTGCTCGGGGATTTCACACGAGGGTTAGTGTTTCACTTATAACTTGGTGGATCATGTTGGGAGTGGACAGGTGGTTCACTTTGGGTTTAGCTTGTGAATTGGTGTTCACAAGTGGTTCATGTTTATACCTTTGATTATTTATTATTATTGTTTTCAGTTAACTTACGCTTTCAAGTTATTTATTACTTTTCATTGAGAAATGCATTTATGCAAATTAACCTTTCAGCTTTCCTTTGGTAAGCCTTGCATATTATATTGCATTCATTTGTTACAAACGACTTACTGAGTACCAATGTACTCACGGCTTTACGCCTATGTTGCTCAGTTGAGGGAGAGGAGTACTATCAGCAGGAGATTCCAGAAGGAGAGTACTACGACGACTTCACGGATTAGGCTTCGTTCTCCACTCGATAGCCTGTGGCTTGTCGATTGGTCGCTACGCTTTATTTTAGATTTTCGCTGCTATTTTGTTAAGCCCTTCCGGCTAGAGATATTGTAAGCTTGGCCATAAGGTCGTACCTTTCATATTTTATCGATATTTGAGTTTTTCTTTATTATTGTCGCGTGTATGACTGTGATGACATCTATGTTTGACTGTGTGTACTAGCATGATCCTGGACTAGTGCAGTTTACACAGAGAGACCGAATTTGCATATTTGGGTCTCGACAGACGCAAGGGGGGTGTGATGCGAAACCCTGGCGGGCAGCATTGAGTTGAGGTTGAACTTTGTAAAGGCCTTGTTGTGATTTTCTTAGATCGAGGTTAATCACATCGTATGGGTACAGTTGTGCAACCTTTGCAGAGTGTAAAACTATTCGAACAACCGTGTCCCCGGTTATGGACAATGCTCGATGATTTCACATGAGGGGTAGTGATTTCATGAAAACTTATGGATTATGGTTGAAGAGTGAACGGATAGTTCACTGTTGGTTTAGCTTGTAAATGGAAGGTTCACAAGTGGTTTATTTCCAACTCTGTTGATTATTTATTTATTATTATTATTCCATTAAAGTTCGCTTTCACTCTATTTATCGTATTTACCTTAAAATATCATTTTATGTAAATTAACCTTTCAGCTCTCCATTGGTAAGCCTTGCATATTATATAGCATTCATTTATTACAAACGGCTTGGTGAGTACCAATGTACTCACGACTTTATGGCCATATTGCTCAGTTGAGGAGGAGGAGTTGTATCAGCAGGAGGTTCCAGAGGGAAGATACTTCAACGACTTCACGGATTAGGACTTCGCTCCACAGTCGATTGCCTGTGGGCATGTCGATTGCCTTAGAAGAGATGCCAGTGGTTCAGGAATACCCCGACGTCTTTTCAAAAGAATTACCTAGAATGCCCCCAGATAGAGATGTGGAGTTTGTAATTAATTTAAAGCCAGGGACTGCCCAATCGCCAAAAGACCATATAGAATGGCAGTAGATAAGCTTGAGGAATTAAAATCACAGCTTGAGGAGCTACTAGAAAAAGGATTCATCAGACCTAGTTCATCCCCTTGGGGTTCGCCCGTGCTCTTCATTAGAAAGAAAGATGGTACCGCAAGGTTATGCGTGGATTACCACTCTCGCAATGAAGTGACCATCAAAAATAAGTATCCTCTGCCAAGAATAGATGACATGTTTGATTAGCTATCAGGAGCTACAATATTCTCTAAGATAGATTTGAAGTCTGGATATCACCAGCTCAAAATTAGAACAGAGGACATCCCAAATATAGCCTTTACCACGCGGTATAGATTATTTGAGTATACAATTATGTCCTTCGGGCTCACCAATGGCCCCACCTATTTCATGAACCTCATGAATAAAGTGTTCATGAAGTACTTCGATAAGTTTGTGAACGTGTTTATAGACGACATCCTGGTCTACTCAAAATCAGCAGATGAGCATGCAACGCATCTACGTGTAGTCCTACAGACACTCCGAGAACATTAGCTATATGCAAAATATAGCAAGTGTGCCTTTTGGTTGCAAGAGATTAGTTTCCTAGGGCATTTCATCTCCTCTAGAGGCATAGCCGTTGACCCCTCCAAGGTTGACACAGTTCTAGGATGGAAGCAGCCAACCTCAGTTATCGAGGTGCGTAGTTTCCTCAGGTCAGCAGAATATTACAGACGCTTTATAGAAGGCTTTTCTAAAATATCCAGACCCATGACTCACGTCCTCAAAAAGGAAAAGAAGTATGAATGGATGGATGCTTGCGAGCAAAGTTTCCAAGAATTGAAAACGAACCTAACCTCAGCTCCAATTTTGGTTCTACCAGATATCCATAAGGGCTTCGAAGTATACTGTGACGCCTCCCGTCAAGGTCTGGGATGTGTGCTTATGCAAGATGGAAAAATCGTGGCTTATGCTTAAAGACAACTTCGGCCCCACGAGGATAACTACCCCACTCATGATTTGGAATTAGCAGCCGTAGTGCACGCATTAAAAATTTGGTGGCACTACTTGATTGAGAATCATTATAATATATACACGGATCATAAAACTCTCAAGTATATATTTACCCAAACCGATCTCAACCTCAGGTAAAGGAGATGGTTGGAATTGATTAAAGATTATGACCTGGAAGTCCATTACCATCCTGGTAAGGCCAATGTAGTTGCTGACGCTCTAAGTCGAAAACCCTACTACAATCATGTCCTGGTCCAAAAAGTTTCGCCTAAGCTCTACAAGGAAATTGCCTCCCTCAACTTAGGGATAGTGGAACAGGGTACCCTAGCAACAATAGAGGTACACCCCACACTAGAAGAACAAATCAAAGCAGCTCAAAAGGGACACCCAGGGACCCAGAAGCTTGAGCACCTAATGGATAAAGGAAAAGCCCCAAAAATGGTGAGGGATTTCCAAGGAATTTTGTGGTTTGGGAAATGACCTTTCGTCCCCCACCAGAAGGAGCTCAAAGAGTTGTTACTTAAGGAAGCCCATAACTCAGCCTATGCTTTGCATCCTAGCAGCACAAAAATGTACCAAGATTTGAAAACCTTGTATTGGTGGCCCCATATGAAGCAGGATATTGCGGAGCATGTAGCATGCTGTGATATATGTCAATGTGTTAAAGCTGAGCATCAGAAACCTGTCGGATTACTGCAGCCTTTACAGATTCCTCAATGGAAATGGAAAGAAGTGGGAATGGATTTTATAATAGGCCTCCTACGTACCAAGTCAGGATATGACTCCATATAGGTTGTGGTGGACCGATTGATAAAGGTGGCCCACTTCATTCCTGTAAAGACCACCTACAAGGGAGATAAGCTAACAGAATTATACATGGCCCGCATAGTATGCTCGCATGGAGTACCGAAGCGAATAGTCTTGGATAGAGGTTCCCAATTTACCTCACACTTTTGGAATGGCTTGCATATTGCCCTCGGGACTCATTTAACGGGCAAACCAAAAGAATCAATCAAGTCTTAGAAGACATGCTTCGAGCTTGTGCCTTGGAGTCTGCTTCAGATTGGGAGAAAAGCCTACCCTATGATGAATTCTCTTACAACAACAGCTATCAATCAAGCCTTAAGATGTCGCCATTTGAGGCTCTATATGGCCGAAAGTGTAGAACCCCGTTGCACTGGTCAGAAACTGGAGAAGGCCATATATTTGGGCTAGATGCCCTCAAGCAAACAGAAGAAAAAGTCAAATTAATCAGGGATCGCCTGCAAGCTACTCAGTCTAGGAAGAAGAGCTACGCCGACAACCGTCGCCGAGAACTCACCTTCCAAGAAGGGGACCATGTTTACCTTAAAGTCTCACCCCTTCGAGGGATTCGAAGGTTTAAGGTAAAAGGGAAACTGGCACCCCGGTATATAGGCCCCTTCCCTATCCTAGCTGAGGTGCATGACGTGTTCCATGTCTCTTAGCTCAAGAAATACCTTCGGGTTCCCGAAGAGCAAGCACCATTGGAAACCGTTGAGCTTCAGCAGGACCTCACTTAACAAGAGCATCTAGTCAAAGTTCTTGACACTATGGAAAAGCAAAACAGACGTCGAACCCTTTGCCTTTGCAAAGTGCAATGGAGTAATCACACGGAGTAGGAAGCTACTTGGGAACGCGAAGACCAGCTCAGAGTCGAATTTCCCCACCTATTCTCAGTTTAGTCGAATCTCAGGGTCGAGATTCTATCTAAGGGGGGTAGAATTTGTAACATCCCGATTTTTGGCTTTAATGGATTCTCTTGATGTGCTCAATTTAAAATTTTACAATATGAAAAATTTTGATATTTTTAAATTTCAGCTTGGAGATTTTGGATTTTTGTGTTTCGCGAAATCTTCTTTTCTCCCATTTCCCAAAAATTCAAAAAAAAAAGAAAAAGAAGAAAAAGAAGAAAAAAAAGAGAAAACCCCCAAGCGAGCGGCCCAGCCAGCCTGCCCGCCTTTCTCTTTCCCCTTCCTCCCCCTTTCTTCTCCCCGTCGACGTCTGCCGCCCGTGCCGATGGTTTCCTTTGCGCGCGTATGCGCCGTTGACGTCGCCCCCATCACCACCTCGGCCTCCCCCTCCCTACACCGGCGCAAGACTTCCCCGTGGCACCGCCGCAGCCCTCCTGTACTGCTTCGCCGAGCTAGATCCCCTCCTCCCCTTTCCTAGCCTCGCCGCCTGGGCACCCCGCCGTACCCCTGTCCCGGTTGCCGCTCTGCCTCTCGAGACTTGTCGTCGCATCGAAGCTGCCATGCCTGAGGCGGTGTCTTGAAATCTTCCTCGCCATTGCAGCGCTTGCATCGACCTCGCCCCTCTTTGACCCGTAGCTGTGCTTCATGGCGACATCGCCGCCCAGCCGTATGCTCACCTGTTGCCTTAGCGCCACCCCTTCCACTATGGAGCATTGAAGCTTCCGTGATGCCGCGCACTAGTAGGTGGTTGTGATTAGTTAATACTAATGTCACACTGGCAGGTGGGCCCCGTAACGGTGTAACCGTTATGTGCGGCTGACATTCGGGCCCCACCTCAATTAATAAACTATTAAACTTGGATTTAAAAATTGTCACACTAACAGGTGGACCCCACAGTACGGGTAACCGTACCATGGCCCACATGTCAGTCCCTAGCAATTATTGGATTTTTTTGAAGTTTAATTAAATCAGTGGGCCCCACATGTCATACTCTCAGTAATTAAAAACTTGGAATTTAATTTAAATTTATAATAAATCTAGTGGGAACCACATGTCAGAGAGAGAACACTCTCTCCTCTTTTTATTTTTGGGATTTTTTCTGAAAATAAATTTTGGAGAGCTCATTCTTCCTCACCGTAACTCCGATTTGAATGAAACTTGTTTCTAAAATTTTCTAAATTCAAGATCTTTCTGTTAGTATGGGTTTTGTTCAATTTGGAGTTCATTTGAAATTTTATTTGGGTATTTATTGCTCTGTTGCCTATTGTCTTCTTTCCAGTCTTTTCGTACGAGTAGAATACGAGGACGCCCCTGATCAGCAATTCGATGCATCTCCAGATCCTCAAGAGCTCCTTGCTGTATACCCAGGTGAGTCAACACTTTGAACATTTTTGAACCCCTGATTTATTCACTTATATTGTTTAAAGATATTCAACATGCATGCGTTATTTTATGTACAATAGTTTACTACTCTTTCGTTAGTTAAATACCCCAGTTGTTATAGTAGTGGTATCTAGCTACACCTTCCTTGTTAATAATTGATATCCTCTACCCTTGTCACCCTAGTTATTACTAATAGTAACTTTACCAACTAAGTTATACAAAATGCTAAGCAAGTCTAGCTAAGTCTCAGGACACTAGGTTGTCCTGTTCATCTTTTCTTCAAAACATAAAGTCATTTTTGGGCAGTCATGGGATGTACATGACTGATAATTTGGTACAAGATTATCTTATGCGTCTCAAAACCCTAAAAATGTGCTTCCCTATCTAGGCGGTTGGTATGAGAGGATGGTGTGGATGTAACACGAGAATTTGAGATCTGCGGTATGCGTCACCTGGATAAATTAAGAACTTAATCCTGTGTTGACCTCTTCATGTAAAACTGTACAAACCACAAGCTGGCAAAGTGTAGGCATGACTAAATAATTTGCATCGCTAGTAAAGGAAAACACTTCGGAGTGACCCACGGGTCGTGGTGCTGGTTTAAGCCGTCGTGGACACGGGTCGTGTCGCTGGGTTTACGCCACCGTGTGGCGCAAGAGGGGGTCTGGGTGAAACAAAATAGCTATCCCGCAGACGAAACCTTAGCGAGTGTGACCCTTTACTAGGTGCATTATAAAGGTCATGTGATAATCCTCTTGATCTGCATGTCTAAGGGAACATGTGAAATAAAGCAACAGGGTTATCTCTTGTGGGTAAAGATGTACAATCTCTATAGAGTATAAACTATTTAAACAGTCGTGCCCACGGTCAAGGGCATACATGAGAACTTTCTCGAGTTAGTTCTATTTACGAAAATCTTTTTAAGGGTGGGAACAAAATAGGTGAGGGGATGTACTTCACTTTTGATTTTACCTGGAGGGATGTACTCCAGTGATGCTAATTAGAGTGGATGTAACCCAATAAACAAAATCTAGCATTGGTGGACGGAGCCATGTAATCTGTGGATGGAACCGTCTACAATATACCTACTGCACATTTAAATACTACTCATGTTTTATCAAAATATGCTAAGTCATAGGGTTTTTATTGTATTAGAAATATTTGCTAAAGTCACTTTCCTCATCTAAAAGAAATCCAAGCCATCATTTGAAAAGCCATGCATTTTATATTATTGTATTTTGTGTGTTGGCTTGCGGAGTACAGTTGCAAGTGCTCACCCTCGCTCTAAATCCCTCACCAGAATATGAGCACCAAGGTCACTATGATTACTACGAGGAGCAAGGCTAAGACGAAGGAGAAAACAACAATAACTAAGCTTAGTAGTATCGTCTCCCCTCTCGTAGACCAGTCGACCATTCTAGCTGTCGAGTGAATTCAATATTAGCTAAGTTGACCAATATCGAATTCACTTGAGCTATCCCCAGTCACTGCCTGTGGAGGAGTGTGCCTTCCTACTTTCTTGTTTTTCCGCTGCCTTTATTTGTAATGTAACTATTTGGCCTGACAGCCTTATGTAAGGATTTACTTAAACTCTATTATTGTAAGAAGAATGTATCGTGTATAAAATTATCCAGTCATGTATCTGTGAGCACTATCTACTGATCCAGAGAATAGTGCAACAAAATCACAAGGGATTCGGAGTGGCAAAATTCGGGTCCAACAACTAGTGACATCATTGTAGGTGCAATAAGAAGGGTTGGGGATTAACGACATCCGCGCAGGTGGCCCAATTATTTCTCTTGTTGCATATGGGCTATGAGGGCCCATCATCTCCTTGTTGCGGCTCCATCCATCATATTTGTTAATAGAAGATACGCAGAGATTCATATTAAATCTAGAAATGTTGTTCCAACAAAACTCTTTGCCACTTCTTAGCACCAACGATTGAAGGAGCCTCATGTCCATAAAAGCAACACATGGATGACAATATTCTTCTCATTCTTGATGGACCAAGGAATCTTGCAGTGTTTTTCTAACCTCTTTACCTCCACCTCAAGTGTCAATGCATAGGACCCTCAATAGTTACATTCCTTTATCTGGCTAGAGTATTGAGCCGAGTTGTCTACATCCCAACAAAATGACTCGTTGGAGACATGAGACCTGCACCACCTGATCCCTGAGGTCAAATGCTTTGACTGATGTGCTTGAGAGGTCTACCTCCTCAAGATTCAACAGTGACCCATGTGATTTGAAGTTCACTAATTTTGCACTACCAACCAACGAGATAGATGATATTTTAGCTTCCTTGTTAGGATCCTCTCCTACTCCTGCATCTAAGCTAAATGATTCAAGTGATAGAGGGAGTTAGTGAGGGCCAACATGCTCCAAAACAACCATCTAGAACAATGGTATTGAAGTCGATTGCCCCTGACAGCCTTGGCAGAACTTGTTTTGTATTATTCCCTAACAGCTAGAAGAGCTCCAGCTTCACCATATTTGTTAATCCATCCATTTCACTAGTCTCCTAGGGGTAGGGAGACTCAATTTACTCGAAGCTTGCATAGGTTGTGCAATCATCCCCATGCAAAGATAGCGGCTCCAAATCCTTCCCCTCTTTATATTTACCTCCCTAATATTTGTAGAAATTTCTCTAATTATTTGTGTGGATAGAGTTAATTGCCAATCTATGTAGCACATGTCTAGCATCCACAGGCTCTAAGAAAAAATCCATTGCTTGTTTTATTGTTTCTCCTCTTCTTCTTTTTGTGACTGATCCTTGCAACTATTTAATCCAAGGAATCATAAGTTGCAGCAAAAACTGAAAGAATGTGAAGAAAAGCTGAAGGTGCAGTGAAAAAGTTTCAATACATTGTGTTTCTTCAAGTGTTGGAATATGTTATTGGGTAGTAGGGCCATCTGATGTTCAGATCCACTTTTGAATGCCAAGAAAAATGATGATGTCTCTAGCCGTACAGTTGGGACATCAATCTGTCTCCTATCTTGGTTGATGAACCATTATCAAATATTTGTAGAGTTGAAATTTAAGTTTGCAAAAGATTTGGATTTTTAGTTTGGTTTCAGCCACTAGTGGTTAGACCAACTTTGGTGAAAGGTCAGACCGGCCGTACACGGCGGTCGATCAGTTGCACTCTAGGGCTCATATGCTTTAAAAAGAGTGTATGAGTTAAATGTGAGTGTAAAATATGTGTTGTGTGGATTAACATGTTTTCTCCAATTATACTAGTAGAGAGTATCAATTAGGGCTAGATGTAGGCTGGTTGCTCCATCTATTTAGTGGGTGAGGATGGATGCTTGCAAACCAACCATACCTATCATTCTTAAGATAGGGTTAGGGTTTGAGGGAGGAGTGAGTGTTGTGGTGTGCTCTCTTATCCTCCTCATGGTTTGGCTGTAAAATCTTCATTTACAGGTAGCAATATAATCAATTTTATTCATCTCCCATGAAGTTTTCATGTTTTGATTGATTTTCCATTGTTCCTGTTGGTTCTTTGCCTCTTCTCTATTTTTCTTGATCTTGCTATGTGCCAAGGACATGTAAGTGTTGAAAATGACTTATGTAGATTAGATCTCATCCATCTAGGCAATATGTTTTTAAGATTATCAAGTTGCTTGATTCTTATTTGATTTGGAGCCCTTCTTGAGGTTTCTTGATATGAGGGTTTTGGCTCCAATTTATTGCATGGTTTTGCTTACCGTGGTATGTGAAAATACATTTTAAAGCCATCTCGGCTATTATTAACCCACGAGCAAGTTATTTCTCAAGTTTTTTAGATTTGCCATGTTTTGCTAAAATTTTGCATGTTTTCAGAAAAAGTTAGGAGTTTGGCCAAGATCTTTATGCTTCTTAGATAAAATAGGTTCCTGAGACCCTCAGCAAGGTGTGTGCAAAGTTTGACATCATTTGGTCATAGATTTCAAAGTTTGTACCAAAAGTAGTTTGGACTCAAGCTGATTTTCTATTCTAGGAATAGGGTAGTTGTCAGACCGCTCACAGGCACAGTTAGACCACTGGTTTGCCACTGGTTAGACCGCCAGTTTGCCATTGGTCAGACCGCCAGCTTGTAGCTGGTTAAACCTTCGGCTTGCGACCGGTCAGATCGATCTGGTCCAAATTTTGTGGATCTTCATTGTTTTGAGTTATTACTTGGATTTAGGTTGTTAAATATGATTTTCGTAGCTCTCTAGTTACTGGAGTGAAAGATTACCGAGTACTTGGTGAAAGGTCCTCTATTACCGAGTACATGGTTACCAATAAATTTGTTGAAGGCATCATTCATCCCCTCTGTTGCTATTGCTGGTCCTGTAGCGACACTTGAAACCCAACGATTTAGAGGTGTTTTCAATTTATCACCAAAATAGGGCAATCTATTAGATGAGTAGTCTTCTAGGCGTATCTCTTGATGCAGAGCAACACGACCTCCTATGCTTTGTTTTCTTGGCCTTGTTGTATAATCCCATCACAAACCCAATAGTTAGAACCATGGGCAGCTCAGTTGTAGTCCATGATGTCACCACCCTTGGAATTCAACGATAATAGATACAGCAGCAATTTGTGATGGGGTGACACCAAGCTTATGTGTGTATTGTGCTATTTCTCTAGCCTCTTCCTGTAGTAAATTCACCCAATAATTGGGTGCATTCCATGTAAGAAATAAATAAAGATAAATATGTGAATTGTCTACTCCCTATGTTATTTGTTGACCATGAGGCTTGACCAGTTCCACCCTTGCATTACGAAGTTCTGGTTCCATCAGCCCACCCACGAGTGAACCACAGACCTGCCCCATTGTTGAGTTTGGGCAAAAAAGAGGAGCATAGAAACCCTAAAAAATGGCACAAAGGAGAATCCCCAGCGGAGGCCCATTTCATCTAGGTACTTGTTTTTGCTCTCCAAACACCTTTTTCTTCCCTTTGTTGCATACACATAACCGAGCAGTGCGTGTGGTTTATGTTTGGGATTCCTTGTGATTAGATCAATTTTAGCACACGAGCTCAAATTCCAAGGTTGGGTTTAGGGTAGTGTAGCAATTTGGTCATTGCAGCTAGAACGTGTTCTTAAGCCATCTTACAAAGTTCCGCTTTGTTTTATGCACACGACCAATTAGTTATTTGATATGCTATATAGTCTATTGAATTAACCTGTTGATAGTTAACTTTCTTTGTAGCTTTTAAGATGGCTACAAGAGACCACTTTAGTGATTTTTTATGGATGCCACTTAGTGAGCATAAGGTGTCCAAGAATTAGGAAAATTTCAGTATTTATTTTATTTGCTTGGCAACAATTTGTTACACTCAATGGTTGATTTTTGTCAAATATTTCATGATTTGTCGCTTCGGTCGAATGATGTTATGAGCATACGGCATCATGTATTAGCATTCCTTATCATCCATTGTGTCGATCAGCGTTGGAGAACCTTGAATTATATCAGATTGTTGAGACAAGGAAAATCAATGTTGATAAATATTTGATATCAGCTTTGGTGGAAGGTTGGCGGTCTGAAAACAATCACTTTTTATCTGTCAGTCGGTGAGACGATAGTTGCACTGAAAGATGTGAATTACTTATGGGGGTAGTGTAGAACCGTCAGTGACAATTAGGGGGTGAATGATTATAATCTGCAGCAGAAACTTTTTTCTGAAATTTACTATCTTCTACTCTTTTAATCTACCAATCACAGCAAGAATACACACAGAAAACAAAATATAGCAAAAGAAAGAAAATTCTATTTCTGTAGCTACAGTGCGACACTATAGCAAACTTACTGTAGCGGCCGATTGCAAATTGGAGATGCCGCTCTCTACTGCTACATTAAATCTTTGATCTATGCAGCCACACGACCCCAAGTGACAGTGGATTTTAGGAACAAGTGGCGCACGCATGTTGTGTGGAGAACAACATCTGGTCCATGGAGTGCTCGCAATAAAACTCACGCTCGGGGTGCTCGGTGCATGGCGGCGAGGAATTTCACGCGGGACACAGGAGCACACGACGCGCAAAGCAACACATCGCAATAAAACTCGCGCGGGGTGCATGGCATGGCGGGAACTCGCAGTGCCGACAACATGGGGGCGCGTGGCGGGAACATCTACTTTTTTTTAATTTACCAATCATAGCAAGAACACATGAAAAGAAACAAAATATAGCAAAAGAAAAGAAAAAATAAGCGGTGCTTCGATGCTTTCCTCTCTAATAAGAGTAGCACTAATCTCAAAGCAAACGAAGAGGTAAGTAACATCTATCCATCATTCGTTATACTTTAAAAATTGTGTAAATCACTATTGAGAAAAGCATTGAAGCACCTCTCAAAATCTATTTCTGTAACCACAGTTCGACACTATAGCACACTTACTGTAGCGGCCGATTGCAAATTGGAGATGCCGCTCTCTCCTGCTGCATTAAATCTTTGATCTATGCAGCCACACGACCCCAAGTGGCAGTGGATTTTAAGAACAAGTGGCGCACGCTTGTTGTGTGGAGAACAACATCTGGTCCATGAAGTGCTCGGCCGGGCAAAGCAACACGTCACAATAAAACTCACGCGTGGGGTGCTCGGTGCATGGCGGCAAGGAATTTCACGTGGGACACAGGAGCACACGACGCGCGGGAACTCATGGTGCCGACAGCATGGGGGCGCGTGACGGCTGGTGTTTGCTCGGTCGAAAATTGTGTGCGGCTGACGACGCCTTACCGTGCGTGATTGCGATCAGCGGAGTCGCCAACCGGAGAAATCAAGGCGGCGGCGCTCGGAAAAACTTGGGTAGATTTTTTTTATTCTTTTCATCCGTCAGCTCTAGCATCAAAAGTTGTATCTTCCTAAATCCATAGGGTTAGCATCTAACCTCTATCTTTATTTATAATTTAGGATCCAAAACTTAGCTTTATCTCTAAGACCATAAGTTCTTTTCTAATTCGAAATAAGAGACTCGAAACCCTTCCGTAGCATGGGTTTTTCACTTTGGCACATGTTATAGCATTTGGACCGTATCTCCGTAGCTCAAGATGCATCGTCCATCTTTGATCTCTATGTGCACCAACTCGAGCACGACCGTCTTCTCCAGCATTCTTGATCCTCTTGACCATGACTTCACACTAAGCTATCTTTCGGTCCTCGCCGTAGACCATGATCGCCACCGAATTATCTTACATATGCAAAGACAAAAGCAACATATTTTTCCAGCACAAGTTCTTCCCAACTTGACCAATATGAATCCACATATACCACACACCACACATAACATCAATAAGCAACATTGTCAATTATACATCATCACAAATATTCTAAACCTAGCCACACGGTCTAATAGGTTACCTGTCTAATGAAAGCCAATAATTGGCCGATCTGATGAGCCATGGACTGATTTGATCGTGAGGTTGCTCACTCCAGTAGAAGAACAAGAGATGAAGCATATTTTGACTTATTTTTAACTATTTGGCGCTGTAGCTGGCTTATTTTTTATTGTAGCTGCTGGTATCTTTTTTGGTGTAATTAAATTTAAAAATTAAAAATAGAAAAAACAGGTAAGCCCATCACGAAAAATGCAAAGGAATACAGGAAAAAAGAAAACAACCAAAAAGTTAGAAAAAGACGAATTTAAGAAGTTAGAAGCTAGAAGCCAAAAGTTGAAGTCCAAACGAGCAGGGCCGAAAAAAGAGGGTGACACAACTGTTGTGACGTACTCCATCGATTTGAGCAAATTCTTGAGCGCTTTCTTCTTATTTCAGATAACTCAACACACGAGGATATTAGGTAGTGCTCATTTGAGCTTAAATTTGTGGTTTTTGGCCTTTTTTATTGTTTAAGGTTTTTTTACTGTAGCTACTGGTATATTTTTCAGCGTAGTTAAATTTAAAAAAATAGAAGAATAGGTAATCTCATCACAGACAATGCAAAGGAATATAGGAAAAATAAAAGACAAAAAAGCCCTAAAAGACCAAAAAATCAGAAAAAGATGAAACTAAGGAACTAGAAATAGAAACCAAAAGCTAAAAGCTGAAGCTCAAATGAGCAGAGCCAAATCAGCTGTGGGACCCCGAAGTAGAAACTCCTAGATCCCCTGTGTATTACAGTACTAGTCCCAGATCAACGCCAGTACACACAGTTAACCAAAAAATGATACGTTGCCAAACACACTTTATTTCAATAATAACTGAAGTTCACACTTCTTGGCCCAAGGCCTTACAACCATGGTTCACAGAACCTCTTACACAAAAGTAAAGATAACAGCGGAAACAGAATATCTCAAAAAGACGGCCCAACAATCTGCCACAGGCAATTGACTGGGGAAACAAAGCCTAGTCCTTGGCAAAACCTTCGTCACTGGCTTCCTCGAAGTAACGGTAATCCTCCTCTTGAGCTTCATAGTCTTCTGCTATTTGATTTGTAGAGCAACACGTGAGTACAAAAATGTACTCTGTAAGTCTTGGGAAAGATGCATTAGATGTAGGGTTTCCCAAAGGAAGGTTATATGGTTCTTTTGCATAAATTAGCATTTTATTTCAAATTTATATGCTTATTTCAAAAGCAATTTGCTAAACAATTTATTTTCAATAATTGAAACTAGATAAATAATTTAGTGAAGG
This sequence comes from Melocanna baccifera, assembly GCA_036346265.1. NCBI lineage: Eukaryota > Viridiplantae > Streptophyta > Magnoliopsida > Poales > Poaceae > Melocanna > Melocanna baccifera. The sequence continues at coordinate 26,690,901 of CM070686.1, read as the reverse complement.
TTTCATCCACCAACACTAACCACATAGGCTATATCCGCCAAGTTTCAAAATGAAGGTTAAATCCACCTGAACTGGTTACATCCACCAGACCAAAATCACGAGAGTTCCATCTACTCCCGAGTTTTCCAAAACATTTTATTTTTAAATTCAAAACCAAAACTCTACCATGTGAATGCATTCCTTGCTCGCCCTTGACCGTAGGCACGGCTATTCGAATAGTTTATTACTCTACAGAGTTCGTACAACTTTACCACAAGAGATAAATTATCTTAACAGTCAACATGCTTCCTTTAGCATAAGACCCAGATAAAATATCACAAAGCTTTTCATCTACTCTAGTATAGTTTTATATCACCCGCTGAGGTTTCACCGCTGAAGGGTTAAATCCACCACATTCAGAAGCCCCCTCTTGCACCATGTGAGTGCAGCAAATCCCTGCCCCTCACTTTAAGTAACCAGTAAATCCCTGTTTAACTTGTGGTGACACAAAAACTAAACTATTATAGGTTAATTAGCTAGGTTGTACCCATTTTAACTTGTGGTTGTACTGTTTTGTTTAGTTTGGACAAACACAAGAGTCGGTCCTTAGACAACTAAGGTGGATCATTCACAATCCCAATTCTCTTGCTAAAACCGCACCAGCCAATCATTCCATCCACCCTTGTCAAGTTTTCATTTTAAATTTCCTTTTTAAATTAAAATTACAGTGGTAACATCCATTACCACTAGTTTAAACAAATTTTTTTTAAATACAAAACATTCATCAACACCTTTTCCCATATGAGCATTTTTATATTGATCAGCTAAACTAAGCATGCTATAATAATCGAAATTCAACAACAGATAATACTAACTCATTTATGAGTCAAAGAATATCCTATATTGACAAGGATACATGGTAAGCAATTTTCAAAGGAGGGTATAACAAGTTTGGGTATTTATCTAAATTTTCTACAATTAAAATTATCGATTTATATAACATAGCCATGCAATTAATTTAAAATATTCATGAAATCATTTACAAAATGGTCAAGGAGACTTGCCTTCTTGCAGTAAGCGAGGATCTTCCTGGAGTTGCTCTTGAAAATTCTCGGACAAATCGGATTCTACACGAGAAACGAGAAGAACTAAATAAATAAAATACAATAAAAACTCAAAAATTAATAATAAATATACCAAATGAAAGTTTGGAATTTTAGATGAATTTAGAAATTTGAATGGGTCAATTTGGAGTTAAAATGAGGAAGATATGGCCTTTGGAAGTTTGAAATCAGAGAAAAAGAAAAAGAATTGATTTCTCGAATTAAATTTCTACTGAAAAAGAATTATGACGTCAGCAAGAATTATTTTCCTAAAGAAAAATCGGAATAATGACGTCAACATCGAAATTAAATAAATTCACAGAGGCTGACAGGTGGGACCGGTCCACGGTGAACTCGGTCCACCGAACAGTGCAAGCGGGGGCGACGGCTAGGGCTGATGTGGCACGCTACCGATCTTTGCCGCGTGTCGGTGGCGTGGTTGCCACGTGGCACACGGGGCAATTTGGTGATGTGGCGGTGGCGTGTCATGACACGTGGCGCCACGTAGGCTTAGGGCGGCGTCGGTCGAGCCGATCGCGGGGCGACGCGGCGGTCGCGGCCGCGCACCATCGGACGGTGGAGAGTCAACCACGTGGTTGCATCGGGGTCGTCAATCCAGATCCGGATGAGCGGCCGAGAACGCGCGGTTCAGAGGCGGGAGACGACGGATGGCCGCCGCGTGGCTCGGCTCGCTGCTTGGCACGCAGCGACGCGAGCGCTTCGGACGGCACGACGCAGCGGCGGCGCGAGGCGAGGCGCGGATCGGACGGCCACGATTGGGACGCGCGGGCACATCCGGACCGTCGATTGAATGAACTGGTGGGATGGAGCGGCGCGGAGGCGAGGTTGGTCCGATCGCCGACGCGTGGCCTAGCGCGTCGCGCGAATGCTAGCGTCGTCTTGTGGCGCGGCGCGCGCGACCGAGGAGCGGGCGTGCGAGCGCGATCTTGGCGCGGGATCGAGGGCGGAGCGGGAGGCGGCCGCGGCGGAGGTCAACGGCGACTCACGCCGTAGCGAGGGGCCGCGGCGGCAGCGCGCGCGAGGTTGGAATGGAGGGAGTGCGCGAAGGGCGAGAGAGTTCTCGGGGAGACGTTTTTATACGCCGCAGAGGAGTAACGGACGCATGAACCCGCCGGAGCTAATGGCGGCGGTTACTGGTACTTCAACCGCCGACAAATGAATGCGCACAACGAGCAAATGCTCCGAGGCCATTAATGGCGAAGCGAGACGAACGGAAACCGAAGAAACGGAAGCTCGGTGGCGACGTTAATGGCGACGGTGCGCGGAGGAAGAAACGGCCGGGGAAGACAGGCTGACAGGTGGGGCCCATCTGTTGGCGAGAGAGAGGAGAGAAGGAGAGGGTGATGGCTTGGATTGGCGACGGGTGGCAAAGAGAAAAGATGACAGCCGTTGGATGTGAATGAAGGGGTAAGTGACGGGTAATGGCCGGGATTTGATCGGGCAAGGAAAGATGGCATGGATGGACGACACGTGTCGCCCGAGGGAGATTTTGGAATTTAAATCTTTTAAGATTTTTCAGAAAAACTTAGGAGACTATAAAATGTTCAGAAAAAATACGGAATAAATTTTGAAAATTCCAGAAAAGTTCACAGAAATCCCTGGAGAGGTTTTAGACTTAAGAAAAATATTTTCAACTTATATTATTATAAACTTTTATTTTTAAACAGAAACTTTAACTCTGGAAAATCCAAATAATGTGAAATAATTGATTTAAAATTATTCTTTTTCCAAATATAAGCAAAATTTGGGATGTTACAAACCTACCCCCTTAGAAAGAATCTCGACCCCGAGATTCGGAAGGACTGGAAAAGAGACTAGGGAACTCTGCTCTAAGGTCATCTTCACGCTCCCAAGTTGCTTCCGACTCTGGACGATTGCTCCACTGCACTTTACAAAATTTGACAGTCTTATTCCTTGTGCAACGTTCTGCTTCTTCCAAAATCTTGACTGGAACCTCTGAATATGTCAAATCCTCTTTTAGATCCACTTCCTCTAAAAGCATTAACTCTTCTGGCACTCGTAAACACTTTTTCAATTGCGACATATGAAACACATCATGCACGTCTGACAATTGGATAGGAAGCTTTAACTGATAGGCAACTTCTCCTCTTCTGGCTAAAACTGGAAATGGTCCAATATACCTTAGAGCAAGCTTACCACTAACTCTGAAACGACTCATCCCTTTTAGAGGTGACACTTTCAAATACACATGATCCCCTGGCGCAAACTCTAACATTCTGCGACGATTATCTGCATAACTCTTTTGCCTAGTCTGTGCGGTTTTCAACCTGTCTCGAATTAAACGAACTTGCTCTTTGGCAAATTTCAAAATATCAGATCCAAACACTTGACTTTCTCCTGTCTCTAACCAATACAAAGGTGTCCTGCACTTTCTGCCATATAAAGCTTCGAATGGGGACATCTGCAGACTAGATTGATAACTGTTATTGTAGGAGAATTCTGCGTAAGGCAAACTTTGGTTCCAACTGACTTTATTGGCCAATGCACACGCTCTTAACATGTCCTCCAAAATTTGATTTACCCTTTCTGTCTGACCATCTGTTTGAGGATGATAAGTAGTACTGAAGTTTAAATTAGTGCCCAGAACTTCATGAAGCTTTCGCCAGAACCTCGAGGTAAATTGAGACCCTCTATCCGATACGATCTTCTTTGGGATTCCATGTAAACACACAATTCTTGACATGTAAAGCTCTGCCAATCTATCTCCTGAATAATGAGTCTTTACTGGTATAAAATGTGCAACTTTTGTTAAGCGATCCACTATAACCCATATCGAATCATAACCTGATTTAGTCCTTGGCAATCCAGTTATAAAATCCATTCCGATTTCCTCCCATTTCCATTCAGGTATCTGCAGAGGTTGCAAAAGTCCAGCAGGTCTTTGATGCTCTGCTTTAACTCTCTGGCATACATCACACAAAGCTATATACTCTGCAATTTCTCTTTTTATACTGGACCACCAATAACTTTCCTTAACATCCTGGTACATTTTTCTACTTCCGGGATGAATAGAGTATCCTGCTTCATGAGCTTCTTTTAGTATCAAATCTTTTATTTCCTTTTTCTCGGGTACGAGAATTCTCTTTCCAAACCAAAGAATTCCTTCTTCGTCCTCTGAGAATCCAGGTGCTTTACCTTTCCTCATATTCTCTTTAATCTCTTTCACATATTCATCCTCTCGTTGGGTTGCCTTGATCTAGTCTTCTAAAGTAGGATGAACCTTCAATGCAGACAGAACTCCTTCATTTACCATTTCCAAATTAAGTCACTGAAAATCCTCACGAAGAATTGACTGACTATCTTGAATCAACAGATTGTTAGCATGGCTCTTCCGACTCAAAGCTTCAGCCACTACATTAGCCTTTCCTGGATGATAGTGCATCCGGACCGTCGATTGAATGAACGGGAAGGATGGAGCGGCGCGGAGGCGAGGTTGGTCCGATCGCCGACGCGTGGCCTGGCGCGTCGCGCGGACGCAAGCGTGCGCGCAGGCGCGGGCGACGCGACCGAGGGAGCGGGCGTGCGGAGGCGCGGGGACCGAGGGACGGAGCGGGGAGCGACCGGCGCGGCGGAGGTCCAACGGCGACTCACCAGCGGTAGAGAGGACGCGCGGCGACGACGAGCGCGACTGAGGTTGGAATGGAGGGAGTGCGCGAAGGGCGAGAGAGTTCTCGGGGAGACGTTTTTATACGCCGCAAAGGAGTAATGGACGCACGAACCCGCCGGAGCTAATGGCGGCGGTTACTGGTACTTCAACCGCCGGCAAATGAATGCGCACAACGAGCAAATGCTCCGGGGCCATTAATGGCGAAGCGAGACGAACGGAAACCGAAGAAACGGAAGCTCGGTGGCGACGTTAATGGCGACGGCGCGCGGAGGAAGAAACGGCTGGGGAAGACGGGCTGACAGGTGGGGCCCATCTGTCGGCGAGAGAGAGAGAGGAGAGAAGGAGAGGGTGATGGCTTGGATTGGCGACGGGTGGCAAAGAGAAAAGATGACGGCCGTTGGATGCGAACGAAGGGGTAAGTGACGGGTAATGGTCGGGATTTGATCGGGCGAGGAAAGATGGCACGGATGGACAACACGTGTCGCCCGAGGGAGATTTTGGAATTTAAATCTTTTAAGATTTTTCAGAAAAACTTAGGAGACTATAAAATGCTCAGAAAAATACCGAATAAATTTTGAAAATTCCAGAAAAATTCACAGAAATCCCTGGAGAGGTTTTAGACTTAAGAAAAATATTTCCAACTTATATTATTATAAGCTTTTATTTTTAAATAGAAACTTTAACTCTGGAAAATCCAAATAATTTGAAATAATTAATTTAAAATTATTCTTTCCAAATATAAGTAAAATTTGGGATGTTACATCAGCTGACCCAAGCACTTGTCTATGTGCTTTTTCCTACGCATCAGGAGATGGAGTACCAGTAAGTTACCTCCAATTTTTGGAGAACTTAGAATGGCCAACTAAGTACCATTTGGGAGCAGCCGCACTTGCCATGTTGTATAGACAGCTGAGCATCAGTGCCGAGAAAGTGAGGTCAGAGATATCAGGACCTTTGTTACTGTTGTAGTTATGGTCTTGGTCACGTTTGCCACTCGGTTGACCAATAAATCTAGTGGAAAACCCAATGAGGACGACGAGCAACGCAAGGAAGAGGTAGACTTGGAGTATTGTTCTATATTTGGGGCAAAATGGTTTGCTGCAGATGAATTTCACGTTCCACACAATGCATGTACATTATTTTACCAAGTTTCGATTATATGTTTTATGTTCAGACTTTCATAGCTTAAATATGCAAAAATGATGTTTATAGCATATAATATTTCCTTTCCGCCGAAACATGTACGTATGAAATTTATCAAAACCAAATTGAGTTGATTTGTAAAAGTATGGTGGATTCACAGCTGTATGATAATCTTGTGGAGCATATGTCTATAGTTGTTAATTTTGACGTCACCTTCTATATCAGTAGCACAATTATAGTAATAGCTATTTTATTTGGAGACGACTAGCGTCCGAACATCCAATCTGGGCATTAGGATCGGACATCCGAGGTAGCCGTTAGATCTCACTTAACATCCCAGCTCATAGATATCCGATCTCCCCTTGGATTGGCACAATAGTTTTACAGCGACTGAAACAACACGCTTAAGCATGCAACAAAATTCCACTTGATTTGCAACAAAGCTATAGCAAGAAAACGACACAACAAACCACCAAGCCTATTGCAAAAAAAAAAAATAGTTGTATGCAACAAATGCTCTTGCTACAAAGATTTCAGGTAGACAAATTGTAACAAATAAAAACACTTTATGTAACAAATCAAAATATCGACTACAACAAATACCTCTTGTGGCAAAATTTAAGAAGAGACATTGCAACAAAATGAAACATTTCATGCAACATTTGGGGGAGAAATGCTGTAACAATTTGGAGAAACATGTATAACAAAGTCTATCGGATGAGAAGGGCATGTAAGTGACGGTGATGACGACTGATACGGTGCGTCGTTCCAGCTAATGACAACACCTCATCGTCGGCCATCCACTCTCTATCACTCACCCCCCCCACCTTCTTCAGCTCAGCCTCGCCAAATTCGGTGAGCTCCTGTCACTCCTTACAAGGGAGATTTTCACACGAGCTTTGGTTGTGGTGGATAGTCTTGTCGAGCGCGAGTGGTCGTGAGCTTTGACTGTGGATATAGGGGGAGCGGACGCAGACGCAAGCTCCTGACCACTGACGAGGAGTATGGGTAGCTGTTAGACTATGTGGCCAGGTCTAGGCTAGATGATGAATAATTGACAACGTTGGTTATGATATTATTTATGATGTGTTGTGTGTATGGATTGGCATATGTTGCATGATACGCTCGTATGAGGTATTGTGCGGATTGACTTGAGTTAAGTCGTGGACTTGTGCTGTACGCGGTTGCGTGTTTATTCATGTGCAGGTGTTGCTTGAGGCGGAACATAGTCGATGACTGGACTGAAACTAGGTTCGAGTGGAACTGAGGTTTCGGGACTAAGTTCAGGGAGGAACTGAGATTCTATCGGTCAAGGATGTCATGCGGGATGTTCAGGTTAGAGAACAATGTGCATGGAGATGATACGTGGAGAAAATACAGGAGATGCGGTCCTGAAGACTTCGACACGTGGAAGGCTGGAAAAAATTGGAAGCGTAAAAAGAATTAAAAAACCAATGTTAGGAAGGGTTTTGGGTCTCTTGAAAAGTAGTGGACCAAAAAGCCTGATTGAAGCAAAAAGGCTCAGGATGAGTTATATTTGGGTTAATAATGTATTGGAGTAGGTTAATGATTGAAGTGTGATTAGATAAATAGAGAGGGAGCGGCGGCTGTTGAGGCCGTGCTTTTTGGAGAGAGACAAAGAAAAATTGGGTCTGCGGCTGTTTTTCCTTGGCGGCCGTGACTTTTTGATTGAAAGAAAAGTGTTGCACTGCTCCTTTGTTCTTTGTGCTTGCCTGCTGTGATTTTGTTCCGAAGAATAAAATCGGCGGCGGCTGTTTCAGATCAGTCGTGGCTTTTGAGAAAAGTGCACGGAGGTTTTTGCTCCGTGATTTTGAAAAGAATTAGAAGGAAGGCCGGCTGCTTGTTTTTGCTGTGCTGCTTGGCGGCGGATCCTGTGTTGCGGCGCGATTGAAGACCAGCGGCGGCTGCTTTTGGAACCGTGACTTTTTTTCAAAAATAGCAGCGGCCGTTTTTGATCTGGTGCTGCAGGCGTTTTGGGCAGGGAGGAAGCCAGCAGCCATCGCTTCGCAGCAGAACGGTGCAGTGCGACACGAAAAGAAGAAGCAGGCTGCGGAAAATTGTTCTGATCGGCTGTGAGTTCTTGCGTTCGCCCGTGACTTTTGGAGGACATCAACAGGGGCGAGGTGAGCAGTGCTTTTGGCCGTCAAAGCTACTGAGCTGCCCAGATCTGAGAAGACAACGAAGTAGCAGGGATCAGCAGTAATTAAGTCTGAAGCGACACGGCCATCCTGTGCAGGTATTCATTATCTACAGAGGCAGCAGGAATAGCTAGTGGCAGATTTTTAGAAACTAGACCATGCATAGCTAGGCTATCACATCATATGGAATTGATTGATTAAATAATTTTTGTGCTCTTTCTGAATGCATGCATCGCTTCATATTTTTATGTGATAGTTTGACTTTTGGGAAAACAAGATATACAGGTTTGCATGCATGGCTTATTTTTGGCAGTGATGGTTTTTGATGAGGTGTAGTTCATTACCGAGAGTTAGCATTTGTTTTTAAAATCAGGAAGCATCACGTATAGACACTTCCAGAGAGCAGTATCGACTTTTTTATTTACAAATTAAAAAGTAATAATAATAAATTTTAAGAAAAGTTTTTGTTAGGTGCTACAATCATTCACCCCTCTGATTGGTATCGACGATCCTACAGTAGCGGGTGGTTGAAGCTAGGACCTGTGGGAGAGCTGAAGAGGAATTGCCGAACTATTGTGAGAGTGGATAAGAACGAAAGAGTGGGATGAATTGTGGTAGTGGTCAGGCCATGTGCAGCAATGTGTCCGGAAATAATGACTTGCTCTGGACATAGGAGTTGTATTATTACCTATTTTATTTTTGTTACGTGCAGAACTATGTGAGGTAAAAAAATGTCTCGTGGGGAATTAAATATGTTGCCACCGTGAGTTATTTATAGGAATATAGGCAAGTCGATACTTCAGGCAACCTACAAATAACAAGAAAATATCAAAACTACGTCCGGCCGTGGACGTGGTTTAAAACAGCGTCCAAGAATGGACGCAATACTAAACTGCGTCCTTCCCACGCAGGCGAAAACAGAGCAACCCTTCCTACTTCTGTGAATTCGGAATTATTATTCACTATAAATAAAAAATCGGTTAATTATTGGTAATCAGTTATTTAGAAAAAATGTGGGCAAAGCAAAAAATGGGTTAATTATCTGTCGTCATCGTATGACAAACTATATATCAGGGCGCCGCTTGTTGCATGTACAACGTCTGGTCTTCAGGGCAGGATTCTACGTACGTCAGTACTGAAATGTTGAGCGTTATATTTACTGAAGCAAAACTATTCTTCTATACGTTAGCACCATATAAATTAAGGAGCACACTTATTCATTTCTGTGTTGAACTTTAACACCTTTTAAGGTGGAGCTAGCACACCCTGGGTTGAATTAATTTTTATTTATTTTTCTTTTTCAAGGAATGTTCTGGCTTTCACTGTTTGGCACTTCCTCCCGTTTAAAAATGTATGGTCAATGCTGTCAATCTTTATTTGCCATTGGATCTCATGGGTAGTTTTGCTTTTAGCCTTTCTATCGCTAAAGCATGCATGCATGGTCCCTGGTTTGGAGCTAAAGAATAAAGAGAGGAATGGTCGTCATGTTCACAAAAGTTATCCCCTGACATTGCTGACTGGAAAAATGGAATTCATCAAGCAACAACACAAAGGGAAAAAAAGGGAACAAGATAGGCCAGGATAATGTTTCTATCTATGAGGCCTCACCTGTAGACTCTACTAACCATTGTTGTTTACGACCAAATTTATCGTGTATGGTTTGGCATGTTTGCAGATATAATGCTGCCCGACAATCGAAGCTACGGTTTACAATCTACTTTGTCCTTGAGCCTCAAAACATTTGCATCACTTGATTTTTCCAATTTTTTAGCACGTACGTGAACAAAATACGTCAGGTCAAGACAACTGGAATTTTTGCCAAAAAAAAGCTCAAGACTACCGGAAGATCGTAACATCCCAAAAAATCATTTTTTAATTCAATTTCAAATTAATTATTTAAAAGTATTTGAATTTTTTTGGATTTTATGTGTAATTCTAGAAAGAAATCTCAAAATTCCAATTCCAACCTGAAAATTTGAATTTAAATTTAAATTCCAAAAATTCAAATTCAAGTCTCAGAAATCCGAATCTCCAAAAAATGTTCATTCTATCTTTTAGGTCCAACCTATTTTTCTTGGCCCATATTTACTTTTCTTTTTTCCTTTTTATTTCTTCTCTCTCTACCATTGGTTACTGTTAACAATGGTTACTGTTCATTATCTTCAACCTTCGGCTGAACAGACCAAACAGCAGAGCAGAGCTGAACAGACCAAACAACTTTTCAACCAAGACTTACATCGATGTCTTGCTAAAATAAAAATGCTCCAAATCATGTAAAGAATATATTCCTTCCGGTCTCTTCGTGATTCATTTATCCGTTTGACTTTTATCTCGTCTGTTCTCAAACCGACTTAAAAACAAATCTTATGAATTTTAGTCTATTTCTATTTCTTTCGAGCTCTTATATATGACCCCATGACCCCTCTCAACCCTTTTCGATCTTTGCCAAGCCTTCTCAAACCTCGGAACACCGCTGTCACTAAGAGCCCACCGTTCCTGAAAATTATTCGTCGTTCCAACTCGTGTTCTGAGCACTCCGGTGATTTTTTTTTCAAATTCCTTTTACGTCACTTCGTGTTCTCGAGTATTGTCGGACCCGGATTTGAAATCCAGAATCCTTTATGATTCCATTGTACTATTCCCTAAATCAGTAGATAGTGCTCATAGTACATTGCTGTTATCATCTCATACATCGCATGATATTCATAAAGCCATAGTATATTTACATACATCGGAGTTTAAAATACGCCACGTTGGGTGACTGTTTTACATAACGGGCTTCCCAGGCCAAATATTTACAAATCAAAAGTATAGCAGCGGAAACGAAAACATTAGTGGGGCAGATAGCCACAAGTGGGCGACTGAGGGTAAATGTGTGTATCTATATTGCCTAACCCTAAGTAATATAGGCACACACCCTTATGGCAAGTCTATATGCTTAAGACTAGACCTTTTTAAAATCTGTCCTAGTTGTAGTTATCGGCTCTTTGGCATGGTGCATCCTCGTAGGCATAATGGTCTTGTCCTTCTACTTCTGGATATGGTGATGCGAGGGTGAGCACACTAACCACCGTGCTCCACGAGCCAATACAGAGAATGCAATTAAGTACATGCATGGCTTGGCAAAGGATAGACTCGGGTTATTTTATTTGCTAGAACTTTGCTTTTAAAAGACGTAAGATACATATCTAAAACTTTCTAGGACTTAGCCATTTGGACTGAAGATCATAGTGTTTCAAAAGAAATGTGACGATAATATTGGTACAGATTACATCCACCTTTACATATCACTTGCACCGTATAATAACCTTTCAGCGTTATGGCTGCTGTAGGATCAACGATGACCAACTAGAGAGGGGTGAATAGGAGGTTTTAAAATTCTTGCCTAATTAAAAACAAGTTATGAAAAAGATTATTAGTCAAATATGCTAAGACAACCAAACCTACTCATTTCTAGTAAACTTAAGCAATTGATATAATAATCAAACACGAGCACCAGCAAATATAATCAAATTGCTTAACAAATGTAAATGCTAAGGAAGACAAGAAATGATCACAATGAGACATGCGATGTTTTCCTATGGTATCGAAGACTTGCCGGTCTTCACTAGTCCACATTGAGGAAAGCCCAAGCACACTTGGATCTGCTCTACGAATTAACCCTTGCTCCTCGATCACTAGTGATAGCTCTTTCTCCGCTCCGAAGATGGTGAGCTCCAAACCACTCACAAATAAGCTTGGACTTCTTCACAATCTTCTTTGAAAAAGTCACCTCGCAATCAACTTCCTCGCCGTCTAAATGCCAGCAAGCACCACGAGAATAGATCACCAATTTCGCTTGACGGCGCTCAAGTGCAAATAGATCAACTAAAATTGAATGCACTTGAAAATCTCTCCACAACTAAAAATGAATGCTCAAGTGAGAAAGAGAGTAGAGTGAATGCTCTAGAACTCAAATATGATCAATGTAAGTTCAGCACTTTGCCTTTGGGCAGGTGGAGGGGTATTTATACCCTCACCAACTAAAACTAGCCGTTGCTAAAAAGTAATCTGAAAAATTCAGAAAAATCAGAACTATCGCAGTACAAAGTGCGGTACTACCGCACTTTACTGTAGCACACAGTAACGACTATATCAGATGGTCAGAACTAACCATTTGAAATTCAGAGCGGTACTACCGCCATTGTAAGTGCAGTACTACCGCACTGCGGTAGTTCCACAGGATGGTGCGGTACACCGCATTGCGGTTGTTCCGTCGTGCTATTTCTAGTACTTCCAATTTTTGGCCAGTTAAGTTTTTCTCGGGGTACCCTTTGGAAAAAACATACCAGAAATCGGTAGTTCCGTAGTACCATACGATACTACCATACTGCGATAGTTCCGCTATTGAAAATATGGTACTATCGATTTTAGTTGAGTCTAAGTCCCCGAAAGGGTACTCACTGAAAAAAATGTATCGCACAAAAACCGGTACTACCGCACTGTAGTAGTTCCGCAGTTTGCACGCCGAAACTACCGCACTGCGGTAGTTCCGTAGATGGGTGCGATACTACCGATTTTACTGAGAGAGTACAATGAGTTTTCAACTTGGTTTTCAAATGCATGCATGATCCTGAGTTGATCAAATGTGCACCAAATCATGCTATCAAGCTACTTTCAAGGATCCCTCTTAATAGTACAGCATCTAACCTATAATCCGGTCTTCCACCTTTTTTTCCTAAAACCGGTAAAATTGAAAAGAGATCCTATATTTTATGTACCTCATTTTTGATCCTCCTCGTCGTCGATTTTTCTATGCACTTGTTCTTGTCCATTTCCATACATAGGACTTTGTCTATACAATCATAGCACACACATTAATCCCATATTCGTAAATCGTCATTAATTACCAAAACCTAATTTCAGGGGCCTAGATGGTTTCAATCTCCCCCTTTTTGGTAATTGATGACAACACTTTAAATTTTAAATGAGAAGAAGGATTTTGAATATACTACATGTATGAGAACAAGTTGCATAATCTATTTTTGACTTTTGAAAGAGGAATTGAATTTTTTATTTTATTGCAAAGAATAAAGTTATTCAATTTCTTTCTAAAATCAGGTTTTGACATACTCCCCCTAAATTTGTGCATATATGAAGTTAAGTTTAGATTGCACATAAGAACAATAGATATATAGAGGCTTTGGTAAACATGAATTTCAAGATGGTGTAGTTTATAAATGACAACAATACTTGAAATTTCATAAGGCAATAGTGAAGAAGAATTGACGTTTAGATTGCATAACAAACTGAAGCATAAAAGTCATTACATAACTTTAATTGTTCATCACACACAATTACTAGAAAAGACAATAAACAACCAAAGTGTTATTACACCCCATAATTCATTACATAAATAGATAACAAAAGATAACTTCTTGAAGTGACACTTCTCCCCCTTTGCTTCTTCTCCCCCTTTGACAACAAGGTACCAAAAAGAGTCACTCCTGGGGATCTTGATCTTGAGCTTGAGGAGAAGCGTCACGGCGTCGGCGCTGGCGGCGCTCGTAGTGGTGTGGAGCGACGGTGTTCTCAAGAGCTATCATCCAGTCATCGAGGGAGGATATGGCAGCCGATAGAGAAGATACGTCGCCAGACAGAGTGGAGTAATGCTCAGTGAGAGAGGAGACATTGCCACTTATGGTGGTCAGACTGTCTGTCATGGTAGTCATACTACCACTCAGACCTATGACTGCAGCATAAAGCTGAGCCATTGTCACCTCTTCCCCTTGCGGCCCTTGCTCCCCTGCTATTGAGAAGGGGAGGAAGGTCCAGAATGCGCACTAGGGCACGGAGGCATAGAGATTGGGGCCTTCTCTCTTGGTTTGTACGGCTTGTGAACTCTCTTGCCGCCCCTGAAGGGTCCGGTTTTGTAAATGACAAGAGCCATAATGTAGGGTGCATAGTTAATTCTCCTATGTCTGTCATTCTTAGATGCATCCATCTCCTGAATCATTAGATCAATCACATCAAATTTTGTGTCTGTTGTGATATAGTGAATCAGGTTCCAAGCATGCCCTGTGATGGCGTCAAAATTTCCACTCTTTGGCAAAATAGTGTGATTGATGATCCGGTTGATCAGACTTGGGATGGGCTTCAGACCATGAAGCTTGCCCGGTACGAATTTCGCAGTCCGATCATAAAACTCTGAGCATTGGTGAAGTGGGATTGTTGGTCTATCAAATACCTTCTCATGAGCGCTGGAGAATGTGTTCAATGCTGCCTCAAGCTCCTCCTTGTTTGAGCTCATATACTGATCTCCAGTCATCCACTCAAGATTCTCAAAGTTAGGAGAGATCCAAAGGGTAGCATAGAACTGGCGGATCACCTCCTCATTGTAGTCAGACTTGAGTGAAACCAAATGGAGAATACCCGCTTGCTGAAACATCTGCCAAGCTCCATCAAACACATCCAGCCTGTCTATGTGATCCCAATTCACGTACTTGTGATCAGCAAACTTGTTGTTCAGGTAGATCTCCTCATACACTTGCTCTTGAAATTGTGTATAGAATCTTGAGTTGGGGGTGTTCTTGGGGAGGATATACTATCGATGGTGCCTGAGAATGGCATAATCGTCGCTAGTCATTTTACGAATGTCCCTACGCTCATTCGCAGCTGGTCCTGTTTCCTCGTCTTCATCATCTTCTTCTTCTGGTGCATCAGGGATCTGATTGTCAGAAGGGGAGCTCATGTGCTGATCAGACTCTGTCTCGGAGCCATTTGAACTTTCATTATCACTGCCTGGTGTTCGTTCAGGTGACTCTTCAAGCTCTGGCTCAGCAGGAGCTTGGGACCCCTGACGAGAGGAACCCTGCCCTGAGCTGCCAACATAGACCTTCTTGGTGTAATCCTGAATTTTCTTTAGAGCATTTCTTGTCTTAGGAGCCATCTTGAAAAATAATAGTATTGAAGTCAAGGAAGTGCTAACAGGTATGAAAATTAGGTTGAAAATGAATGAAGACAACATGCTGAAACTTCAGGGAAATCGGTAGTTCCGCAGCCAGGGGCGGTAGTACCAGGGTGCGGTAGTTCCGCTGCACCTCGCGGTAGTACCGCACCGCGGTAGTACCGGTGAAGGTGCGGAAGTACCGCCTTCACCATAGTACCGCGCCCTCGGGCGGTATTACCAATTTTCCTGAAATCTTTTAGGGCAATTGAATCTAAGATTTTAAGTGATGTTCTTGAAGGATATGATCCAATAGAAATATGTTAAATCATCTAACATCACTGAAACTAGTAATTTGCCCAAGAATCTAGCATCAAATTCGTCTACATTTCAAACCTAACTTATTTTCACATAGAATTCAAAAGGAAACAAGAAACTTGAAGTTTGATCCGAGATACCTCAAGGAATAGAGGAGTTGAACACTTGTGAAGCAGTTTTAAGTCCAAGAACGAAGAAAACCGCACCGGATTTGGAGATCAGGTGAGGGATTGAGAGTGTTCTTAGGGGTGAGAGAGAGAGATAGAAAGAGAGAGGAAGTTCTCGGGTTCAAAAGTAAAGAGGAGAGAGAGAACGGTTTTTGGAAAGAAAAAAAGGAGAGAATTCTGGAAGTAACCGCTCTCTTTATGAAAAATCAGTAGTTCCGCGGTAGTACCGCGCTTGGCTGCGGTGTTACCGCATATCGGTAGTACCGCATGTGCAACAGCGGTAGTTCTGATTTTTCTGCAACTTGCTGAAGTTGAGATTGGATCTGAGATTATATGCAAATAATCCCTAGTTTTGCACTCAAAGAAGAATCATTCAGAATCATTATGCATTAGAAAACCTATTTGAATTCTAAAAAAATAATTTTTAAGAGCATACAAGATTTTAGCAAAATCTTTTGAGAAATCATCACATTAAGGCTCAAATGACCAAAGTAACGCCCACACACATGCAGCAAGGGTTCAAGCAACATTCGAGAGGTTTAATATATTTAATTCATTTCTTAACTTGCAAAAACGGTTTTCATCTAAGGTCTTAGTGAAAATGTTCGCTAATTGATCCTTGGTTCATATGTGATTAATTTCAATATCTCCTTTGCTAACATGATCTCTCACGAAATGGTGTCTAATGTCTATATGCTTAGTTCTTGAGTGTTGGATGGGGTTATTGGCAATTTTCAACGCACTTTTATTATCACACAAAAGAGGCATTTTGTCACATTTTATTCTATAATCCATCAATGTTTGCCTCATCCATAATAATTGTGTACAACAACTACCCGCAGAAATATATTCGGCTTCGGCGGTTGAAAGTGCTACGGAGTTTTATTTCTTTGATGACCAAGACACTAAGGATCTTCCTAGCAATTGACAACTTCCTGAGGTGCTTTTTCTATCCACTTTGCAACCCGCATAATCAGAATCCAAATATCCAATTAGATCAAATTTAGCACCTTTTGGGAGCCACAAGCCTACACTAGAGGAATATTTCAAATATCTTAAAATTCTCTTTACGGCCATTAAATGGCACTCTTTTAGAGATGCTTGAAACCTTGCACACATGCAAACGCTAAACATAATATCAGGCCTAGATGCAGTAAGATAAATCAAGCTACCTATCATGGATCTATAAAGCTTTATATCTACCGACTTACCTCCTTCATTGAGGTCCAAATGCCCGTTGGTTGCCATGGGAGTCTTGATGGGCTTTGAATCCTTCATGCCAAATTTCTTGAGTAGATCTCTTGCGTACTTGGTTTGGCTTATGAAGATCTCATTTTTGAGTTGTTTGATTTGCAGTTTAAGGAAATAATTTAATTCACCTATCATAGACATCTCAAACTCTCTAGACATCATATCACCGAATTCTTTGCAAAAGTCTTGGTTAGTAAAACCAAATATGATATCATCAATATAAATTTGACATACAAAGAATTTATTGTTAATAGCTTTAGTAAATAATGTAGTGTCAACCTTCCTGATTTTGAATCCTTTGGTGAGTAGAAAATCTCAAAGGCGCTCATACCATGCTCTAGGAGCTTGTTTAAACCTATAAAGTGCCTTTGAGAGTTTATAAACATGGTTTGGGTTCTTAGGATCTTCAAACCCGGGAGGTTGCTCAACAAATACAAGTTTGGTTATTTTTCCATTTAGAAACGCACTTTTAACATCCATTTGATAAAGTTTTATATCAAAGAATGATGCAAATGCAAGCAAGGTTCTAATTGACTCAAGTCTAGCTACGGGACCAAAAGTTTCATCATAATCTAGTCCCTCGACTTGAGTGAAACCTTGAGCTACTAATCTTATTTTGTTTCTTACCACAATTCTGTTTTCATCATGTTTGTTGCGGAAGACCCATTTTGTATTAATTACGTTGTGCTCCTTGGGTCTTTCCACCAAAATCCATACATCATTCCTTGCAAAGTTGTTTAGCTCCTCATGCATGGCATTTACCCAATTGGGGTCTTCTAAAGCATCATCTACAATCTTGGGTTCAAGAAAAGAGATAAAAGAGTAATGTTCACAAAAAAAGCTAGTCTAGAGAGAGTTTGAACACCCTTACTCACATTACCCAATATTTGGTCTATTCAATGATCTTTGTTCAAAGCGTTGTGTATTCTTAACGGTTAAGGTTGCTCTTCATTTTCTTCATCTTGAACTTGAATGGTGCTAGTTGTGGAAGAGGTAGGAGGTTGAACTTGTGTTCATGAAGGTGGGTCACTTGTGTCTTCCTTTGGCTTGATGTTTTCGATTTTATATTTTCCAGAGCATTCCTTAGTCCTTCATCACCTACATCATCCAAATTTTCTTGCTCTTCTTGAGAACCATTAGTCTTATCAAATTGAACATCACATGACCCTTCAACTAAACCGGAGTTTTTGTTGAAAACTCTATATGCTTTACTATGGGAAGAATAACCTAAAAAAATCCTTCATCACATCGACTTTGAAATATTGAAAGCCTAATACCTTTTCTTAGAATAAAATATTTGCATCCAAATACTCTAAAATAAGTAATGTTTGACCTTCTTCCCATGAGAAGTTCATAAGAAATCTTTTTCAATAAACGATATAAATAAAGGTGATTTATGGCATGACAAGCGGTACTAATTGCTTTCGCCCAAAAGATATCAGAAGTATTGTACTCATTAAGCATTGTCCTAGCCATTTCAATGAGTGTACGATTTTTTCTCTCTACAACTTTATTTTGCTCCGGAGTATAGGTTGTGGAAAATTCGTGTTTTATTCCAAGTTCATCGTAAAAATCTTCAATTTTTGCATTCTTGAACTCGGAACCATTGTCACTCCTAATTTTCTTTATTTTAAAATCAAATTCATTTTGGACCCTTTTTGCAAAGCTTTTGAAAATTTCAGGAGCTTCACCTTTGTTATTTAGAAAGAAAACCCATTTATATCAGGAATAATCATACACAATGACCAAACAATAGCTATGACCCCCTAAGCTCTTATAAGTTGTTGGCCCAGACAAATCCATATATAAGAGCTCTAGTGGTCTAAATGTTGATATGATACTTTTGGAAGGATGAAAATTAGCCACTTGTTTTCCAGCTTGACAAGCACTACAAAGCTTATTTTTCTCAAACTTCACATCCTTCAAGCCAACAACTAAATCATTTTTTAAAAGCTTTTTGAGTTGAATCATGCCCATATGACTCAACCTCCTATGCCATAACCATCCCAAGGAGGTTTTAACTAATAAATAAGTTTTCAATCCCGAATCATTTGAATTGAAATCTACTAAATAAATATTTCCAAAACGAAAACCTTTAAAAACAATTTCATCATCCTTTTCTTTTGAAATTGTAACACCATCATTTGAAAATGAGCAAATTAAACCTAAATCACACAATTGAGCAATAGATAGTGTTGTAGGGGTGTCCCCCACCTAAGCCCAGCTAGCCTGTTAGCGAGTTATGAACCCGTGTACGACAGCAAGATGGTCTCGGGAAGAATACTCGAGTGTAGGGGCACTATTGTAAAGACACTCCCTCGGGATATATGTATGTACATGACGAAGCCTCGTGGGGACAAGAGGTCATTTGTTCACCTAACTCTCCACTATCACACTCTTTCTGTTTGGTCTGTAGCCACAACAGTTGGTGTCGTCCGTGGGGACGACGGAAGCAAGAAGACCTCAAGAAGGATGGCACCAACATCGCCGACGGAGGCGGCACCTCGCGTCAGCGTCGACACCGCGGTGTCGGCATTGGCGGCTGTAGGAGTGAGCGATAACACTCACGATGCAGCCGTCGACTCCAACTCCGCCTTCACTGACGCAGCCGTCGACTCCAACCCCGCCTTTGTCAGCGTAGCCGTCGGCGCCGACGCAGCCGTCGACTCCAACCCCGCCTTCGTCGGCGCAGCCGTCGACTCCGCCTTCGCCGACGCAGCCGTCGACTCCAACCCCGCCTTCGTCGGCGCAGCCGTCGACTCCGCCTTCGCCGACGTAGCCGTCGACTCCAACCCCACCTTCGTCGGCGCAGCCGTCGACTCCGTCTTCACCGACGTAGCCGTCGACTCCAACCTCGCCTTCGTCGGTGCAGCCGTCGACTCCGCCTTCACCGACGCAGTCGTCGACTTCAACCCTACCTTCGCCGGCGCAGCCGTCGACCCCAACCCTACCTTCGTCGACGTAGCCGTCGACTCGAACCCCGCCAGCTACCACAACACCGGCGCGGCGGTACACGGAATTGGCGCCGGCACCCAAGGAGGCACAGAAGTGTCAAACGGCCCCAGTAATACTGCGGCTTGGGCCAGTAACGCAGGAATCCACCACACTGACGGGGTGGACAACCCGGCGGCGCGGCCGGTGGTCGCGGCTGCCAAGCCAGCGCGATCAGGTGCGCCGCCCATTTTGACTACGCCCGCAGTACAAAGATCCCTGCCGGCCGCCCTCCATGCGCTCCAGCGGGAGTAGGCAGATCTCCGCGACACCGTGAGCGCCATGCAAGAGGCTTCGAGCCTGCAGATCCCGATGGCCGCCACGTCGGGGGCCCGTCCACAGCACCCGCAGCAAGCGCCCCCGCAGATTCAGATCATCAACGTCATCTCCGGAGGTTTGTCGTCGGGAGCCTCGTAGCAGCCACAGCCGGGAGTTGCTCAAGGCAAAGTCACCTTCGGCCCTGCCGACGCCCGGGGAGTGGGGTTTCCTCACCACGACTGTAACATCCCAAAATTTTGTCCCTTTATTGAAAATTTAATCTGGAGTTTATTGGATTTTCTGGAATTATGTTAAAATCCTGATTTGAGAAAAATTTTAAACTTTATTGTGTAAAAGTCAAAATTAAATTTATTGCATTCCTAAAAGCTTAAACCAATGTATTTCAGCCTCCTTAAGTCAAATATGAGATTATATTAATTTTTTTCTGGATTTTAGAAGGAATTAAAACCCTCCCTACAAAATCAAATTATACCTTTGCAAAATATACTTGTTAAAATGAGTGGGACATATTTTTATTAAGTCTATAATAGCTCCAGATAGTTCCCAGAATTTTTCTGGATTTTTCAAAATTTATTTGGTATTTTTCTGAGTTTTCTAAAGCTTAATAGCCTTTCTGGAAAATCAAAAAGAAAGAAATTCCAAAAATCCCTCCCGGCCGCCAGGTGTCAACCATCGGCGTCCCCTCCGCCCGCCGGAATCCCCCTCAGCCGTCCGATCTAACTTAAACCCTCTCCCCGCCTTCCCTCTCTCCGCGTGCGACGCGTGTCGCGCATCGGACCGTCCACTCCGCGCGGATTTAATCCTCGCCGCCGCACCCACTTACCGCTTCACCGCTCCCTCTCGCTCCTGCCGCCACGTGGTGTTATCCAAGCCGTCCCCTATTGCCGTACCTCATCGTGACCGCCCCTTCCCACTTAAGCACCGACCGGCCCCGATCTAATCTCCGTTGTCGGATCGGATCTCAGCCGTCCCCCTTCACTTACCCCTTCGCAATGAGCCAGCGGTCCCGATCTCTCCCCCGTGCCACCCGTCAAGCATCTGACCGTCCCCCTCGCCCCTTCCTTTCTTTTCTCTCTCGCTGACGTGCGGGCCCCACTCGTCAGTTCCGTCTCCCCGCCCCTTTCCTTTCTTCCTCGCGCGATCTCCACCGCGCCGCCATTCTTTGCCGCAAACCGAAGCTTTTAAAGCGGTTTCCTTCCAAATTTATGCCCCGCGCCAACGGCCGATCGCAATTGCACCTCCACCGCGTCCATTACGGGCATAATCACGCATAATCACAGCCGTTACCGCCGTCGCAATAAACTTTCCGCCCGTTGCACTCCGGCGAACTTCGCGCGGCCGTTACACCCCTCCCCAGGCTATAAAAGGGCCTCCCCGAGGTCCCTCTACCCACACCGCCACCCCCCCGAGCCTCCAGAGCACTTAATCCAGCCCCGAAGGTCCCCCTGCGCCGATTTCCCTCCGCGGCTCAAGCAACTCCGGCGAGCAATCGCGCCGGCTCGAGCCCCTCGCCCCTCGCCGACACCTCCCGGCCTTGCTGGTGCCCAGCGACCCTCGGCGACCACCCCCGGCACGTGCACCACCGAGCTACTCGCCGCCGTGAAGGCTTCTCCGACCGCCGCCTCTCCGCGGTTTCCCTCTCCGTCATCCTCGGCCTCGTGCAAGGTACCGACGCACTCCCGCGTTCTCCTCGTCGTTTTGGTACCCTCGGCGGCGCGCCGCCACCGAGCTCGGCGACCATCGCCCCGAAGCGCCGCCGTCGCCGCCGAGCCACGTCGGCCGTCGGAAGCCGGCAGCGGCGTGGCAGCCAGTGGCGGCGGTCGGCGCCACGCCGGCGCCACCCGCGCCGCCGCCACCTCGCGCGTGCCGCCACGTCGGCATAAAGCGTGGCGTGGCAGCCACGCGGCGACCACGCGGCAGCCCGTGGCGCCACGTCGGCGCCACCCGCTCCGCGCGCGCCGCCACCTCACCTTCCCTCGGGTCCATGGACTCGGTCCATGACACCCGGGCCCCACCTGTCAGCCGCCCGAATATATTAATCCTAGGGCTGACGTCATAATCTATAATTTCCTTTAGAAAAATAATTCGTGCTGACGTCATAAATCCTTTTCGGTTTAAAAATAAATCCAGAAAATACCCTTTTTCTTTTATTTTGAATTCAAACTTTGGAAGGCTATAACTTTTGCATTTTAACTCCAAATTGACCCATTCAAATTTCTAAATTTTTCTAAAATCATGATCTATCCATTTCTGGAATAATTTTGAAATTTTGAAACTTATTTAAATTTGATTTGAATATATTTTGTAATTCCAAGTTTTAAATTCAAATTAAAACTTCCAATTTCTTTTAAAAGCCTCATTTCCTTTTTAAAAATTGTTGACCCACATCCAAAAATTCAGAATTCTGTCTCCCAAATTATTTGATAATTTTTGGAAGTTATTTGGATTCCATTTGAATTTTTTTTTTGAATTTGCTTTGAATTGATTTCTCGTTAGATATTGACGATTCCGGAGAGTTTGAATTCGACGAATCACAGCAGGACTTCGATCAAGGCAAGTTACACCTTTGACCATGTTGAACCTAATAATTTAAATTAGTTATATTGTTTTACTGTATATGCATGCTTATCTTTATTCAAATGTAATTCAAATTTGATTTGAATTTTAGATATACCCATGATCCTTTGTATATGGCCAATTTGAGTCTTGAATTCATATACCTTGTCACCCTAGCTGAAAACTAGTTAGTACCATAGTATTGACTAGAAACTTTTATAGAAATGCTTAGCCTGGCTTAGTATAATTTTAGGTGGGATCGATCTTTCACATGAAATGACGGACTTTGAAATTGATATCTTGACTTGATGAAGTCAAGGGTGGTTTCTGAAATTATTTAAAAATGAAAATAGAAAACATGTTTTGGACTTAGGCTAATGGTTAGGTGGTGGGTGCAGGT